>OX608080.1:73118304-73769585 GCA_951509765.1 Sphenella marginata | reverse complement strand
ACCCATATTATAGGGTAATGGTTAGTTTTTTGGGCAATCACCGATAACTCAGTTATCGATAAATTTATCGAAATATATCGAAGTCCAAATGTAACCTGGAGCTATCCCCTTTCGTCTGATACCCATATTGTAGGGCAATTTTAAGGTTTTTGTGCAATAACATTTTCACCGATAACTCAGTTATCGATAAATTTATCGAAATATATCGAAGCCCAAATGAAACCTGGGGCCATCCCCTTTCGTTTGATACCCATATTGTAGGGCAATTTTAAGGTTTTTGTGCAATAACATTTTCACCGATAACTCAGTTATCGATAAATTCATCGAAATATATCGAAGCCCAAATGAAACATGGGGCCATCCACTTTCGTTTGATACCCATACTGTAGGGTAATATTAAGGTTTTTGGGCAATAACATTTTCACCGATAACTTAGTTATCGATCAATTTATCGAAATATATCGAAGCCAAAATGAAACCTGGGGCCCTCCCCTTTCGTTTGATACCCATATTGTAGGGCAATTTTAAGGTTTTTGTGCAATAACATTTTCACCGATAACTTAGTTATCGATCAATTTATCGAAATATATCGAAGCCAAAATGAAACCTGGGGCCCTCCCCTTTCGTTTGATACCCATATTGTACGATATTTCTATACCTATATGCGAAATATTATAAGTATAGGTTCAATATACTTAGAGTTATATGGAATAAAAAAAATTTCGAAAAGAAACGGTCCCTAGCAGGGTAAGAACGCCCAAAACTAAAAAAAAAAAATAGCCTATAGCTCCTTCCAGACTATAACCTGTAGGCGTGCCAACTTTCAGCAAAATCCGTCCAGCCATTCTCACGTTTTTAGGGAACAAAAGCAAACGTCTGGACATCCAAACATCCAAACATCCAAACATCCAAACATCGCTACATTCACATTTATAATATTAGTAGGATGTGTCACTTATGTACAAGGTGGCGCAAAAGTAATCTTCCTATCAGAAAATGCTATAAATTTTGCGATTGGCCCCTAAAATCAATTCTGTTTTGACATTTGTGTAGTAAACACATGCAAAAAACACCTTAATAAACAATGTTACGCTACACTGCTCCAGAACGCGGAATATTGCTGACTTGAAGAGGAAGATGATTTTTCATCAAAAATAATCATGAGTGATGAGGCCCATTTCCATCTTAGCGGGTACGTAAATAAGCAAAATTCTCGCTTCTGGGGCACTGAAAATCCGCGTGTAACCCACGAAGAGCCATTACACCCGCTCAAAGTCACTGTATGGTGTGCTGTTTTCGCTGGAGGAGTCATCGGACCTTCGGTCGCGGACCAAACGGTTACTGTGAGTGGTGAGCGCTACAGAGCAATGATCAACGAGTTCTTTTTGCCGCAAATTGATGAATTGGGATTGGAAAACATGTGGTTCCAACAAGACGGTGCAACAGCACACTCTGCACGTGCCACAACCGATATGCTGAAGGATGCATTTCCCGGGCGCCTAATCTCCCGTTTTGGCGATTTGCATTGGCCAGCAAGATCGCCTGATTTGACCGCTCCAGACTTCTTTTTGTGGGGCTTTTTGAAGTCGCGGGTCTATGTCAACAAGCCTCAGACTCTTGCAGCTCTTAAAGACAATATCCGTCAAGAATGTGAGGACCTATCGCGGCCAAAGTGATGGAAAATGCCATAAAAAGGGCTCAAATGACAATCAACTGTGGCGGCGGCAATTTACATGACATCATATTCTCGACTTGATGTAAAAAAAATTAAAAGACCAAATAAAAATAATCCACAAGAAGAATCAAAGTTTTTCATTTTTTTTTTTAATTACAGCCAAAAAACATCGGTAGATTACTTTTGCGCCACCCTGTATTTATCTAATTTACTTTTTTCTTTTCTTTCAGGAGTAAATATGTCTTTAAAAATTCATTTCTTACACTCCCACTTAAATTTTTTCCCGCAAAATCTTGGCGACGAAAGTGACGAGCATGGCGAAAGGTTTCACCAGCAAATGAAAGTGATTGAAAGTCGGTATCAAGGATTCTGGGATGTCGCTATGATGGGCAACTACTGTTGGTTTCTCATAAGAGAAACCGATCCTGATCTAAATAAGCGTCAAAACAAGACACATAACTTTTTCAATTATAAAATAAGATCATAGAGTTAAGACAGAACCATATGTACATATGCTATTATTCGTAGGGTACTTAAGTATTAAATGGATATATTTACTTGAATGCTTATAACTTTTGTATTTGTTCATCGATTTTGTTCACTGATAGCTTATTTTTTTTTTAATAAAACAGAGCTTAGAGTGGGGAAAAATATCTGCAAAAACATAAAGTTTTCGAGATGCTTCCTCGCAAAGTACACATTTTTTTATATTTTTACAAAAAAAATTTTAAAAATCCGTAATGATTGTTCAATATGTTTGAATCTGCAGGACCTAGCAAAAAGTGTTGTATGTACTGATTATAGTAAATTTTATAAGCTTTCAAATTTTTCAAACCGTTTCGGAAGAGCTCAGTATGTTCTTGAGATATACACGATTAGGTGGAGCCATCTTTTCCATTCAAGTAAAAATAACCTTGATTTTCGGAATTAGGAGGTGATTTTACATAGGAATTTCACTATGGCGTCTCTGGTGCAGAAAAAAAGTTGGAATTTGTGATCCAGTGTAATTGGTCCAAACGAGCATGATCCATGGATTCATTAATGCGTCAAAGAGCCTCGATTAAGGCTCAAATTACCCGTATAGAAAATTTTATACAAAAGCCCGTGTGCACAATTGCCGATCTCAAAGTGCGTTATGCAAACATAGACGACATTATCAAGCAATTTGATATGGTGCAAACATCAATTGACCGATTTTTTGGGAAAGTAAACCAAGTAGTTTTTTTTTGTTGGCAAATTTTGCAAGCACTGTGGTCTTTTTCTTTTTTTCCTACATCCAAACAAGGGTACATATAAAAATAATTACAACTATTTCATATACTTTTATTTGTAACCAATTAATATATATATAATCAGCAACATAAGCTATTTTTGCTTATTTGATAACCATAACCATATTGTACTAACACATTTTGGATCGCCCTTGGTCCACATATTGGTCGATAACTACAAAACTGGTTGAGAGATCAACGGTTGCAATTTTATTATATGTACAGAAACTCAGTTTTCGCACGTGTAACGTTAGCAGTGCTTTGTGTTACGTAGGCAGTACCTTATTTTATGTTAAATTACGCTAAAAAATCCTAAAGATTTTGGTAAAGCGGTATGCCATGACCTTGTGGCATCCTTGCTATATAACATGAAGAAAAATTGGGATGATTGTCTCAGCAAGTTCGCAGAAATTAAACCAGACATGATCTACATATATCTTGATCTCACTTCCAAATGATATAACGTTAGCTGTGCGTTTCACGCGCTTATAACTTTTACGGTAAGGTAGCCATCAAACTAATTTTACTCTTAAAACCTTGGACGTTTCTGACATTCTTGTTATTATTTCGTATAAACTAAATAAAAACTCCATGCGAATGTAATGTTAGCAGCCGGAAAATTGGGCAATTAAACAGTCCGTTGCCAATGATAAGTTTGAAGGCGAATTAAATGTACGTGATGAATTTGAAACCAATAGCTTCAAAGTCAAAGCAAAAATGTTCAGCCTTCTCGACGAAGCAGCGCCCTCGATCGGTCCTCCCTTTCAACCTGATGAAATGAACAACACAAGCATAGGAGCTGCTCTGGAAAGTATTGCTAATAACACAGTGCAACAGCAGTTTTGGGGGCGGAATGTTTCTAACTCATAATGAAAGTCCTTAGGCCATATAGTAAAATCCCCAAATTTTTTTGCATTCTCAGGTCAAACTTTTTTTTATGGTCACTTTAACCCAGATAGTCCCAAGACAAAACCGGGAAGATAACCAAAATAATTTTTATGTTTTTCGACTTCAGTTGTGAATTAAAAGACATGTCTTAACTTTTTTTAAAACATTTAATTGATGAAAGTGGATTTCAAGGCCGTACTATATTTAGTACATTGGGAACATATGCGGTGTGAACGAAAAACTTACTTCTTTGTATGAAATGAAATAAAAGACTTTACATGCACTTCAACATCGCATTTTGAGCATCTGGTTGTGGTCCGTTCATGACAAAATCTACAACCAGTTTGCTTGTCCTGGGGAACCACGAATTGATTCATGCCATTGTATCGTGCAACTGACCCTTCCAAGCTTCCTCTGGGTCCTTTTTGGTAAGTTTGCGCCCTTCGATTTTGCAGCAGTAATGTCGTTGCAATGACTCTCCTAAATTTCAGCTGGTCCATGTCTTCATTTGCGATGCAATTGCCATGTATTTTGCACAGCCATGTCAATACAGTGGGTCAACAAACAATGGTTATCTATCTGCAGATAGTCCTCGTCCCCAGAGTATTCATCTGTAAATTCATCTGCTGCATTAATTGGTGGAAAAATACAAATTTCTTCAACTCGATTCCCATTATCATCGCCATCCTCCAAAATAGCAAGTACTTCGTTAAGTGAAACACCCCTATGAAATAATGACAAACACAACGCATATAGTCCCAATGTACTAAATATAGTACACCCTAGTTTGTTTATCCGAAATAGATAATAGTTTTTAAAAAAGCTTAAGTTTTTCATGTTATACTGAAATATTGGATATATCTCTTTAACCTACCTATACAATTTTTCATTTTTATCTAATATAATATTTTATATTGTCTTACCTTTCGAACCGTATATTGAAATTTTGCATTTTGTAATTTTGTCAAACTTCGACAAGAAAAACACGAAACCTTAACTCTGCCACCAACGTGCGATGTATGTATGTCTAACGACTGCTGCAAGCATAATGAATATTTTGTTGCATTGCGCGCTAACGAGAAAGTTTAAATGCGAGCATGACGCGACATGATCTAGGTGTACTATATTTAGTACATTGGTACTGTCCTACAATATTTTTTATAATGCGAGATAGTCAGATATATAAACTGCAAAAGCAACAGAACCGAGCAATGAGGTTTATTCTTAAAAAACGCTATGACACACCCATAAGGGACATGCTGTCTTCTCTAAATTGGTTAAGTATTAAACAACAGCTTTTTTACTATACAATGAAATTTATTAAAAACATAATAGAAGGTAACCTGCCTGATTATCTGAAGAGTAGCATAAAATATGTTAGAGATAGGCACTCTGTAAATACACGAAGCAGAAATGATTTTAATCTCCCTGCTTATAGAACTGAAGCAGACAAATGTAACCTGTATTATAAAGGATTAAAACATTACAATGAACTGCCAAATAATGTAAAATCATGCAATGGAAATAAGTTCAAGCAAGAATTGTATAACTACTGCAGAACACTGCCAATATAGTGCTGAATAGGCATGTTTCCAGAGCATCAAAAACAGGGCATGCGTGACGTGTATCCTGTAATACAGCGCCGATACTTCCAACGCACACGCTAAAGAAAAGTTGCCGAAGCGCATACTGAGACCCATCACTCGATTGAATCAGTGTACCGCCGTCCAGATGCTGCCTTCGCGCTTTACTTGCGTAAATGGCCTGTATCCTACAGATAACTCCTACCTTCCCTGTTGGGGATGATCTGGAAGTTTGTCACAGTCCAGCACTACACAGCAGTCCATAGATGTAAATAGATTAGATTAAATAGTCTAGTTAATAATTTTAATTGTATACATTTTAAATAGGCATAAGCTAGGCTAAGAATAAGCTGTAAGAAATAAATAAACAAACAAACAATTGTTTGAAAATTCAAAGGCCGAGCTACATGTATTTGCTTCTACACAATCGGCAATTAGAGATTGTGTTTAGCGCATAGGCAATTGGGACATATGCCGTGTGTACTTACACATTCATTTGTAGTAGGTATTGACAATTCTTTAAACAGCGAGCATTGGTAGAGTGCGTGATTTTGTTTGCATTTCGGGCACGACGGAAATGAAGCTGCGAGAGTACGACTCTTCGCACCTTTGAATGGCGCCGGCTTTTGCTCGTTACGAGGGCAATCTTTGAATTTCTCCTTTCCAGCTATGCGCTCGCGGAGGAATGTGAAATTGTTGAAAGGTTGGCTCCTAAATTTTTTTGGTTTCGCGGGCCCAAGCTAACTTAGATGCTTCGTCTAGTTTTTTCAACATGTGGTATAGTAACACCTTTGACCATGACAAAACAGGTTGCTTTAAGACTTGCAATGCATTATAATTTTCGTTTGTTGCAAAGTAAAATTGTTTGAGAGAGTAGAGGCTCCCTGTTTTAATTGGTGGGTGTTCAAATAATTTACGTAGATGGGCATCAACAATGAACGAACCCAATCATCGAACACGCCCGTGAATTTGGGAATGGATAGCTCTGGTGAAGTAGTCTTCATAAAAATTCGACTGGGAGTGATTTCCTTTTGTATCGATGTCGTTGACAATTTTTCCAGTATGGAATTGAGAGTTTGGTTACACTGTGCGACAATTTTGAAGTTTTTGTTTGGGGGCTGAATGATTCTAATTGCGAATGAAAGACCTTATGCCACATAGTAAATTATGGTCACTTTAAATTGAAGTTTAAAAAAAAAAAGTGATTTTAGAAAAAGTGGAGAAAGGGGTAAAAATTCATATCGGATCAAAATATGTAGTTCGGATGCATATAGTAAAATTAAACGAAGAATCATTTTGTGGAATATTTATCCCGATGGCTCTATCATAAAAGGGTTTTTTCTACACTTTTTTCTAGGATAACGATAAAAGTATTATTTGTGAGGTCGTGAGAGGGTTAAAATGTTCTAGGAAATTCTTCAGCGGAGAATTTCACTGGGGGTCTCCTCAGACAAAATCTTTATAAAAAAGATTTTGGAGTTCCCAGGAGTGAAAAAAGAAAAGATACCCCTTAAAATATGCATCGATTTTAAAAATTTTCTTTAATTCACAAGCTTTTATATCTCGAATAAACATGACTTTTGGCCCATTTTGAAGGTAAGCCAATCAAACAATATTTCCATGCCTACAATTCCTTTTCAGCAATTGAAAACAAGAATATGCTTGAAATTTAAAATACAGTAGAATCTCGAAAAAGTGAACCAAATGTCCCAAGGGCAGGCGCGTATTCAGGGGGGGGGGGGGGGTTTCGGGGGTTCAAACCCCCCCCCGAAATTTCCGAAAATTAAATATCTGTACTAGAATAATTACTCTATTCACTTTTAAAACTTCTGTTAAGAAAATAGCATTAATAGAAATAATGAAAATACGAAAGTATAAAATTACATAAATAATATTTCACACTGAGAGAAGTTATTGGTAGTCCTAATCAATTATCAGCTACATAGCATGTTAATAACTTCAAGAGTGATTCGCACTCAAGTCTGTTGAAATTCAAATTAACTGCTTTTCGAGTTATGAATACAGCGGGCAAAAATAGTTATTGTAGTCACTGTTGTCATAAGTTTAATCAAAAAAATGACCACGAAGTTAAAACAAAAATACCAAAAATTACCAAGCAGTACACACAGTTAAAAGTAAAAGTCTGGTATGCTGTTAAAAAGAAAATGCTGAAGAAATATTGTCAATTATTTCTTGACCATGAAATTGTCATGAATAGCCAAGAAATTTTGACGTTCCGTTCTCCATGTTGATTAATTGCAACATTATATGAATTTCAATGTTATTTTATTATATTCTTTGTCTTTTTTTCCGAAACTTCAATTTTTCTCCATGAAATAAAGCGACAACTATTTATTTCTTGCCAAAGCCAGATTCGGGCAGGTCGCTTTTTTGTAAAAATTTTCCAGAAATTAGCAGTAGAAAAGTAGAAGAGATTCTGACACAAGAAATTTTTCTTAAGCTTTTCATGTGTCATTTTATATAGAGTTTTTGGATTTCTTTTGAACAGCGTAAAGCCCTAAAAAAGAAAAATATTTTCCAATCCCAAAGGAGGAACGACCAAGCACGTTCATTGATGCATTAAATAATTGTTCCGTGTCTTTTTTCCCTACGGTACATCGATATATAAAAAATGCTGCAAATCTTCCAGTTTCCGTTGCTCCTTCCGTACAGTCTTTCTCTTCCCTTCGAAGGTTAAAAACTTATCTAAGAAGTACAATGGGGCAGGAGAGGCTGGCTCTACTCAACATCCACTATACTTTTGAAGTAACTTCTGAACAAATTCTAAACAAAATTTCAAAACAAACAGGAAAAATAAATATTGTTTTGTACACGGCTAAAAGTTTTAGCCTAGATTTAAAAGTTTTTGGGGCTACATATACATTTCTTGAATTTTCAACAAAGCTCTTAACTTTGAGTTGCAGTATTTTTATAGTGAATTTACACATACTTTCATTCAAAAATAATGAAATTAGTCTAAAGAAGTTAATTTTACTGGAAATTCCAAAAACACCCTTTGAACGCAGATATACTGGCCTAGGTGTATGACCAAACCAAATTTGGTTTAGAATTAAATTTACGCCGGTTGTCATAGAAATGCGCGTAATAAAAATTATTTAAATTTTAAACCGAAAAAGTTGTTAACAATTTTTTATTTTTTTTTTTCGAACCGACGTGCCCCAAATCCGTGCGCAATGCTCTACCTATCGAGCTAAGGCGCACTCATGAATTTTGTGCGAAAAGTACACATATTCGCTGTGTATACGACTTTTGTTGTATTTTTGTTTCTCCCAGTTAAGTTTTAAATCTAAACCGCAAAAAATTGAGAATTTTTGTGGATAATTGAAAGGTTTGGAATTTATTACCAAAAAGTTTTAAAAATTGTGTAAACCAATGAATGCTTTAAAATTTAGGCTCAAATTTTTAGCCGTGTAGAAAGAGAAAAATTTCAAATAAATAAAAATATAAATATGTGTGTATTTACAGGTAATTCTTATCCACTGACACTTTGGCCAAAACCCCCCCCGAAATTTTTTTCTGGCTACGCGCCTGCCCAAGAGTATTTTACTTTTCCGAAATATTTACTTTTCCAAAGGTTTCCCAAGTTTGAGAAAAAATATGGTAATGAACATAATTTTAGTGATTTAATTCGTTAAATTTATTTTCATGACTCAGCTTTAGTCATTTAGATTTAACTAGCAAACCCGGCAGACGTTGTCCTGCCCAAACACTAACTTGTTTGCATTTAAAATATGTGATTCGCCCTCCTAATTTCAGCTCCACATCCTTCTCTCCGTCCATCCTCTTCATATGCTTTTGTCTTTTCAAATTGCTTTTTAATTGTCATCCATATACCTATCCCTTTCTCAATCCCAATCCCAAAAGGATTTAAAATGACTCCATTTTAAAAATCGTATCAAGACCTTTCATTTTAGACCCATTTTTTCACAACAACCTTCTAGCTCCAATTTTGGTCTACGTTTTGGTAAATATCTAAAAACCTTCGTTTTATATTGGAAAATAGCTAAAACATGTTAAATCATTTGTCAACACCTTTCATTTGATACCCATAGCATACCAATACCATCGAGGGCCCCTCCTGGTTGACATTTTGGCCAATATCTCGAAAACAGGCTCAAATTGAAGGAACTCTTTATAAGGTTATCCTGGTCAACATTTTTAGGGACATTTCCAAAACCTTTCCAAATGCCTTTGTTTTTTTAGCGTATAACCATCTCGAGCGGATACAAAATTTACCTTCCAAATTTAGTTATGTGTATTAGGTCCAGCCGTTCTCAAAATAGATGTTTCCATAAATGAAGCAAAGTCCAAATGAAACCTGTGGCCTTCCCCTTTCTTTTTATACAAATTTTGTGCGAATATTCCAAAAGTTTACCCGAAACAACATTTTGACTGATAACTTTATTATCGATAAATATATCGAATTGAACCAAAGTCCAAATGAAAGCTGTGATCCTCCCCTTTCGATTGATACCAATTTTGTGCGAATATTCCAAAATTTACCCGAAACCACATTTTGACCGATAACTTTGTTATCGATAAATATATCGAATTGAGCCAAAGTCCAAATGAAAGCTGTGGACCTCCCCTTTCGATTGATACCAATTTTGTGCGAATATTCCAAAATTTACCCGAAACCACATTTTGACCGATAACTCTGTTATCGATAAATATATCGAATTGAACCAAAGTCCAAATGAAAACTGCGATTACTCCAAATTTTATGGAAAACAAAATTTTGGCCGATAACTCTATTATCGATAATAATATTTTACATAAAAATTCGGGAAAGGCATACCAATAAGGGGAATACCCGCGCTTGTTTTTCTTACCAAACGAATAGTTGGATTCAAGTTTGCAATGGCTAATATTATACGACGTAAGCCACTTGTACCAAAATACAACATATTACTGCCGCCACTGCACATTGAACTTGGTTTAGTTAAAAATTTTATCAAAACTATCGCTAAAAGAAATTGACTACCCTAGGTTCAGTGAAAGCAAAATTAGAGAAGGTAAGTTTAAAAATTAAATTAAAATTCATTGGTCTCCTTTTTTCTTCAGGAGTACTCAATGGCCCAGACATACGCAAATTAATGAAAATCAATTCATTCAACAACGTCCTACATACAAATGAAATGGCTGCTTGGAAGTCCCTTAAGGACGTAATAAACGGCTTGCTGGAAAAAACTCGATCCAGCAACTATCACGTAGCTGGTGCAAACACGCTAAAATCATTTTAAACTAGTAAGGAAGTCTAATTTCGGGTGTAACCGAACATTAAATACCTACATAGTAGTGATCTGTTTTGGTATCCCAATTTACTCAGGTCTATTTTAATACCTGAAAAGTTGTTATAAAGACAACTGATTGTTTTCGATTTAAAACACTTCTATTGTAAGTGGTAAATTAAACTATCACTAAATAATAAAATATAAATAGCTTTCCCCATGTTCATGAAAGGTATGAAAATAAAAAAAATTTATAAAAAAAAAGGCAGTAGGGTGTTAACTACTTGTCCGTATATTTTGCGTGTTTGCTATCCGATTTGCGTAATTTTTGGCAGGAGTATACTATATACTATTGGGAAGGATCGCACAAAATTTCAATGAAATACATTCTTCAAATTCCAAGCAATCGCTTTTGAAAATAGCAGAGCTTTTATGCTAAAAAGTGGACCACAAAAACAAAATTTTTATACAGTTTAGTTTTGCTTAAAAAGCTTATTATGTGTGTAAAATTGTATTAATATAACTTATACAATTATGGAAATATCGCGATTTTAATATTAGAAAGAAATTTTTTAGAACTGTGTTCAAAAAGTGGGCGTGTCCGTTCACCGATTTTGTTTATTTTTACAGCAAAGAGTAAGCTTTATATGTTGAACACTTTCTCTAAATATCGTTTAAATAAGTCAATTTTTACCGGAGTTATGGCATTAAAAGTTTTGTGGAATAATCCCCCATAAAGGGGCGGGGCGGGGACACGCCCATTTTAAAAAAATTTTGTGCTTTCGACTTTCTTTGCCCACGAACACTTTAGAGGTGAAATAAAAATGATATACAGCTAGTTTAAGAAAAGTTAGATATAGCATATTCAATATATCTATGTATTTGCTACCTTAAGGCTAAAGTGCACATCAAATATTATCCTTATAGGTGTATCATATACTGAATAATCACTCTTTTTGTATTTTCGAAAATATTATATGTATAGAAAGTGGGCGTGGCTTTTAACCGATTTTGCCTATTTTAAATAGCGCTCCGAGATAAGTGAAAAGGAACCTGCATACCAAATTTCATGGAGATATCTCAAGATTTACTCAAGTTATCGTGTTCACAGACGGACGGACGGACGGACATGGCACAATCAATTTCTCTTTTCCTCCTGAGCATTTTGATATACATAAGTCAATATCTATCTCGATTCGTTTATGCCGTTACATACTACCGTTAGGCGAATGAAGTTAATATACCTTGTGTGCGAAGCACTACTAGGTATAAAAAGGCAATAGGGTGTTAACTACTTTCCCGTAAATCTTGCTTGTTTGTTATTCGATTTGCGTAATTTTTGGCAGTAGTATACTACATACTATTGGGAAGGATTGCGCAAAATTTCATTGAAATACATTCTTCATTTTCCAAGCAATCGCTTTGAAAATAGCAGAGCTTTTATGCTAAAAAGTGGGCGGCGCCACGCCTACTTCACCAAAATCCAAAAAATTTTTATACAGTTTAGTTTTTCTTAAAAAGCTTATTTTGTGTGTAAAATCTTATTAATATAACTTATACTATTATGGAAATATCGCGATTTCAATATTAAGAAGAAATTTTTTAGAACTGTGTTCAAAAAGTGGGCGTGTCCGTATACCGATTTTGTTTATTTTTACAGCAAAGAGTAAGCTTTATATGTTGAACACTTTCTCTAAATATAGTTTCAATAAGTAAATTTTTACCGGAGTTATGGCATGAAAACTTTTGTGGAATAATCCCCCATAAAGGGGCGGCTCGGGGCCACGCCCATTTTCCAAAAATTTTGTGCTTTCGACTTTCTTTGCCCACGAACACTTTAGAGGTGAAATAGAAATGATATACAGCTAGTTTAAGAAAAGTTATAACATATTTAATATATCTATGATCCTTTTCAAAATCTTTCGTATAAAATTGGGCGTGGACCTAACCCGATTTCGCTAATTTTTTTGCCTGTGTTAATATAAATATGTGTGCTGAGTTTTGTTTTGCTATCTTGAGCGGTTTTTGACTTATGATTAATATTTCCAGATTTGACTTAATCAAAAGTGGGCGGTGCCACGCCCCTTTTTAAAAATTTCTTCAAAAATGTATTTGCTCCCTTAACGCTAAAGTGCACACCAAATATTATCCTTATAGGTGTATTATGTACTGAATAATCACTCTTTTTGTATTTTCGAAAATATTATATGTATAGAAAGTGGGCGTGGCTTTTAACCGATTTTGCCTATTTTAAATAGCGCTCCGAGATAAGTGAAAAGGAACCTGCATACCAAATTTCATTGAGATATTTCAAGATTTACTCAAGTTATCGTGTTCACAGGCGGACAGACGGACAGACGGACGGACATGGCTCAATCAATTTCTCTTTTCCTCCTGAGCATTTTGATATATATAAGTCAATATCTATCTCGATTTGCTTATGCCGTTACATACTACCGTTAGGTGAATGAAGTTAATATACCTTGTGTGCAAAGCACTACTAGGTATAAAAAGGCAGTAGGGTGTTAACTACTTGTCCGTATATTTTGCGTGGTTGCTATCCGATTTGCGTAATTTTTGGCAGGAGTATACTATATACAATTGGGAAGCATCTCACTAACTTTCACTGGAATACCTAATTCAAATTGCAAGCAATCGCTTTTGAAAAAAACGGCCCTTTTTTGCGGAAAAGTGGGCGGCGCCACGCCTACTTCAACAAAATCCACAGAATTTTTTTACAGTTAAGTTTTGCTTAAAAAGCTTATTATGTGTGTAAAATCCTTTTTATATAACTTATACAATTATGGAAATATCGCGATTCTAATTTTACAAAGAAATTTTTTAGAACTGTGTTTAAAAAGTGGGCGTATCCGTTAACCAATTTATTTTTACAGCAAAGAGTTAGCTTTATATGTTGAACACTTTCTCCAAATATCGTTTTAATAAATCAATTTTTACAGGAGTTATGGCATGGAAAGTTTTTTGGAATAATCCACAATAAAGGGGCGGGGACACGCCCATTTTCCAAAAATGTTGTGCATGAACACTTTAGAGGTGAAATAGAAATGATATACAGCTAGTTTAAGCAAAGTTATTGCATATTCAATATATCTATAATCCTTTTCAAAATCTTTCGTATGAAATTGGGCGTGGACCTTACCCGATTTCGCAAATTTTTTTTCCGAATGTGCTCTGAATTTGATTTTGCTATCTTGAGCGGTTTTTGATTTATGATTAATAATATTTTCAAATTTGACTTAATCAAAAGTGGGCGGTGCCACGCCCCTTTTTAGAAATTTCTTCAAAAATGTATTTGTTGCCACAACGCTAAAGCGCACATCAAATATTATCCTTATAGGTGTATTATGTACTGAATAATCACTCTTTTTGTATTTTCGAAAATATTATATATATAGAAAGTGGGCGTGGCTTTTAACCGATTTTGCCTATTTTAAATAGAGCTCCGAGATAAGTGAAAAGGAACCTGCATACCAAATTTCATTGAGATATCTCAAGATTTACTCAAGTTATCGTGTTCACAGACGGGCGGACGAACAGACGGACGGACGGACGGACGGACATGGCTCAATCAATTTCTCTTTTCCTCCTGAACATTTTGATATACATAAGTCTATACCTATCTCGATTCGTTTATGCCGTTACATACTACCGTTAGGCGAATGAAGTTAATATACCTTGTGTGCAAAGCACTACTAGGTATAAAAAGGCAGTATGGTGTTAACTACTTGCCCGTAAATCTTGTTTGTTATTCGATTTGCGTAATTTTGGCAGGAGTACACTATATACTATTGGGAAGCATCTCACTAACTTTCACTGAAATACCTAATTCAAATTGCAAGCAATCGCTTTTGAAAATAACACACCTTTTTTGCTGAAAAGTGGGCGGCGCCACGCCTACTTCAACAAAATCCACAAAATTTTTTTACGGTTAAGTTTTGCTTAAAAAGCTCATTATGTGCGTAAAATCTTATTTATATAACTTATACAATTATGGAAATATCGCGATTCTAATTTTACAAAGAAATTTTTCAGAACTGTGTTTAAAAAGTGGGCGTGTCCGTTAACCAATTTATTTTTACAGCAAAGAGTTAGCTTTATATGTTCAACACTTTCTCCAAATATCGTTTTAATAAATCAATTTTTACAGGAGTTATGGCATGGAAAGTTTTTTGGAATAATCCACAACAAAGGGGCGGGGCCACGCCCATTTTACAAAAATTTTGTGCATTCGACTTTCTTTGCCCATGAACACTTTAGAGGTGAAATAGAAATGATATACAGCTAGTTTAAGCAAAGTTATTGCATATTCGATATATCTATAATCCTTTTCAAAATCTTTCGTATGAAATTGGGCGTGGACCTTACCCGATTTCGCTAATTTTGTTTCCGAATATTGCCTGTATCAATATAAATATGTGTGCTGAATTTTATTTTGCTATCTTGAGCGGATTATGATTAATAATATTTCCAAATTTGACTTAATCAAAAGTGGGCGGTGCCACCCCCTTTTTAAAAATTTCTTCAAAAATGTATTTGTTGCCTCAACGCTAAAGTGCACATCAAATATTATCCTTATAGGTGTATTATGCACTGAATAATCACTCTTTTTGTATTTTCGAAAATATTATATATATAGAAAGTGGGCGTGGCTTTTAACCGATTTTGCCTATTTTCAATAGCGCTCCGAGATAAGTGAAAAGGAATCTGCATACCACATTTCATTAAGATATCTCAAGGTTTACTCAAGTTATCGTTAACGGACGGACGGACGGACGGACGGACATGGCTCAATCAATTTCTCTTTTCCTCCTGAGCATTTTGATATACATAATCTCGATTCGTTTATGCCGTTACATACTACCGTTAGGCGAATGAAGTTAATATACCTTGTGTGCGAAGCACTACTAGGTATAAAAATAGGTGTCCATATGTCCTTAAAAATGCACTATTTACATCATCATTAGCCATATTTAAGCAAACAGAATCTGATGAGCAAAGCAAACGTTATCATCAAGTCGCTGAACCATTTGAAATGAGGTGACACGTTTTTGAATTAGTGATAAACAGTGTTTAACTTATTATAATAAAAATGTCATACAGATACAGAGGAAAACAGTCACCAGCTGCAATAGTTGCAGAGATTTGCTGGTGGAGTAAACATATTTTCGAAAATAATTCCAATGACCGCTTAGAAGAGCGCGCAGTAGGGCGAGCAGTGGATTCACCTGTGATATTATGTTTGACTCAGACTCTGATAATACTAGTGATTGCGATAGTGATAACATAGTCTCCGAACCATTACCGCTAAGAAGAGCTAAAGTTACACTTTTTAATTAAATATAAAATAAAATTTCAAAATCGTTGCATATTTCTAGGGGTATTTTTTTCTTTTTTCTTTCCTGGAGACTCCAAAATCTTTTTTATAAAAGTTTGGTCGGAGGAGACCCCCAGTGAAATTCTGAAGAATTTCCTAGAACATTTTGAGAGGGTCTGTTATGTAGCTGGTAGTTTGTTGGGTGAGGAGTGGTGGCAAGCAGGTATGCTTGCATCCCAGGCTAGCTCGTCAGCGTGGGGGGGGTACTTTCCACCACCCTCACCTACAGCCACATGAACAAAAAGGGGTTCATACCTGCATGAATAAAACTTAAAGGTAAGAGTAGTAAAAGGGCATAGGTGAGAAAAGTCAAAAGGCAGGAAAATCCGCAAAAAGGAGAAAATAATGAAAATAAAGGGGAGGCCTGTCCTGTCAGGTGGAGTCTTCCCACCCGCTTCCGTGCAACTTGCACGAAACCATGGGCACTGTGCTGACTCCTAATTACTTACAGTGCCCCCAAACCTGACTCAAGTCAACCAGTCTGTCACTTAGTCATTTTCCTTAATACTCACCTTCACATATCCGTGCGCACGCAAGCGCAGCCCCCACACCAAAATTAAGTAATTAGCCCTGCATATTAGCAAACATGGAACCTTATTTCAGTTATACATTATAATTTATTAAATAAAACAAGCTCCTGTTGAAATCCTAATTCTATGTATATCAATCTATCTTAGCGTAAATCTCCAAATTCATTTAAATTAAAATTTCTTTATATCTCGATATCTATCTTATAACCTAACAAACAAAGGTAATAATAAAAGAAAGAACAAAAAAACGCGAATCAAAATTACAAAGTAGAAAGAAAACTTATTCACTAATTTTCTCAACCTTAAGCTAAATTTGATTAATCTAACCACCTTATATATATAGTTCAAAAAGGAGAAAAAAAAAAAGATAATAAAAATTTATATATTATCTTAACTTCCTAATGTATATAATTCAAACCACAATATAACAAAAAAAAGATATGATAAAAAAAAAAAAACAAAATAAAAAAAAGTGATAAAAAGTTAAATTCTAAGACTCCCTAATGTAGCGGTCATTGATCTTTTGATCAGCTGATCGCTGTCCCACTGACCCAGATTTCGATTTCAAGTGTAGATATGTATGAAAATAAAAAATGTAAAACCGAGAAAAAAATGTAAAGAAAAAAGGGAATTGAGAAGGTTGTGTTTTTGTGTGCCTGAGATTGTGTGTCTAGGATAGTTATGTATGTACGTATATTCTTTCGTTTTATTTTTTTGTCGCTAATCCCTCTGGCTACCTTGGGAGTAGGGTGGGATGGCGCTCAATATGCGTACATACACACCGACATATATACGTATCATTAATTACTCACCAAGTCTCACTGCTCCAATGGCGCCAGTGCAGAGTACCTGTGCTGAAAAAAAAGAGTAAACATACATATATATTAACTCCTAGCACTTGGTCATGCGCACAATGACCACTCGCTCCCACTCAACCAGATCGATCGCTTATGATCTTGACTTTATCTAACTACAAATTTTAGTTCCCTATGCTGCGTGGATGGATGCGCATAGTATGCTAAGCCCTCCCGTACTTAAACTTAGAATACCCTAGGCAGAACCGAACGTACGGGTATCCGGGTGGCGGATTCGAGTCCGGATGGGGTTGAGGTTAGCGGTCGGAAGTGTACAAATAATTTAAAAGGTACAAAAAAATTCAATTAAAATCATATGCAAAAGGCTGGGAGTAAAAAAGGTTGGAAAAACGTGGTTGGTGTTGTGATTGTGTGGGTGGCAGTGTACTAAATTATACAAAAAAACGAAAAAGAGATATGAAAGCAGGAAACTGAAATGGCAAAAATTTTGTGGAGAGTTCAGAAGCGAGGACGAAATGACCAAATGAAATGAAAAGAACTAACGTAGAAATAAACGAAAAGTTGGATAATTAAAAAAAAAAAATCGGGATATGAAATTTAAGCAATGAAAGTTAAAAATAAAAATTTAGTTAGTTAAACAAAAACTCAAAAAAGTTGAAGTAAAAAAAATTCACTAAGAAAGGTTCCAAATACAATTGCTTAAAAAGAAAGATAACTCCTAAAGAAGAAAATGACGTAAAATGAATGATGGCAAAGAAAGATTAAACATAAGTAAATCAAAGGCGGTCTGCAAAAGGAAAACTAAAAAAAGGAAAAAATCATAAAAATCTAAGCAGCGAACAAAAAAAATTCAAAAACTTAGAATTTTAACACCGATTTTCACGAAACCCAAAATGCCCCTAATGTCTAATGCCCTTTATATAGATAACTACGTTTTGTAATACTCTATATAACCCCCTGACTTATGGCTAAAAATGTAAGAAATAATAATTCAAGCAAAAAAAACTTAGAATAACAATATAAAAATATATATATGGAAATTCAAATGATAATTTATATAACTTAGGTATACGACTGCTCCTTGGGTTTTGATCCTGACATGTAACATATAATGTATCTGGTGGATGTTGTGTTGTGGTGTTATGGTGTTATGGTGGTTATGTTGGTGATGTTGGTTTTTGCCGCTTGCTTGGTTGTTGTTGTTGCAGCTTTTGCTGGCACCCTTGCCGCCCAATGTTTTTTTTCCAACTCTTTACTGTGTTTGTTGCAGTGGTGTTACGTGTTGTGCAAGTTATCAGTGTCTCTGTGTTGTTTTTGTGGTGAATGTATGGATAGCTAGTGTTCAGTGTCTTTTTGTTGATTTTGTGGTGCATGTATCAGATGTGTAGCTTTGTACCATTAAATGTTTTAGGCACATTCCTAGGCGTTTTGCCGCGAAAAATCCGGTACCCTGGGGGTACTCCCGGTGACAATGCAACCGGGATTTTCCTGGGGTTTGGGTGTACAAAAAGGTTGCTGTTCGGGCCCGTTCCTGGCCGTGTAGAACTTCAATTTAATATAACGTTGCTTGCCGCGAACCGTTTACTTTTTGGCGGTCTCTAGGCTTACTCGATTTAAAAATTCGCGCACTTCACTTTACAAACTTGTAAGTATACTTTGACACACTTATGGGCACAGTTTTAACGTAACTTTTTCCGTTGACTACTTCGGCACCCTTTTATACCTTCCGCCGTGGTAAGAAAAGCCACCTTTTTGGGAAAGTTTCTATACGTGTATATAATCTGGGCATTCGTTTTTCCCGCAATCTCAAATACACACTCATACATTCACACAGCAATCCTATATCTCCCTTTCTTTCTTTCTTTCTAACATAGATAGAATGTTGCTAGGCGTTCAGCAACATTGCCTCTGTTACTGCCTCTGTTGTTAACAGCAAACATCAATGCTATCTACAGTAGCAGTAACATAAGCACTGTTGATGAAGCCCTACTGCACAATATCTATGTTAGATACTTAGTTAACATTGAGATATGTTGCCAGCGTTGTGAAAGGCTGTCGTTACCGCCGATGGTGCCTGCACTATGGAGCGTGTGCGTAAAAAAAGGTTTCAACGCAGCCTATCACTCATAGTCTCCTTGCGTCCAACGTGTGGCCTCGACCCACGACTCAATGCCGGGCCTAATCTAGCTACTGTACATGTATGTTAACTACTTATAAACTAAATCACAGGGCTATTGCTACTTCTTAACTACTTATACTAAATCACTGGGGATGCAGATACTCTAAGTATCTATGAGATAGCAATAAAATATCACAGATAGAGGGTTAAAACTAAATCAATAAAATATCACAGTATTAGGTATTAGTCAAGTAAATAAATAAATAATAATAATTGCAAAAATAATCAAAAATAAGAAATAAATTCATACGTCAGTTAAAAAAAAAATAAATAAAATAAATAAATAAAAAAATTGTTAATAATTACATGCGTCAATAAATAACAAACATATAACATACATAAACACTGATAGATACATTTATACATAAAAGCAAATATAACCACATTAAACATAAACATGAGGACTAACTCTACGAAAAACATGTATCTATTTTGCAAAAATATCTTTAGCGTGGTATACGCCGATCTTTTTCCCATTACATGACATTTAGGACTATGCACTTTACTTGTTTTGGTGCTAACTTGGCGTTGTAATTGTCTATTTGGGAGCTTTGTTTAAAGTTTCGGCGGTATACCACTTGTCCTATTTGAAACTTAACATCTCTACTCCTAGTGTCATAAACTTTTCAACTTTTTTCATGGGCCAACTTCAGCTCCTTCATAATCTTGTTTCGTAAGAGTTGTAACTTGTCGTTCGTATCCACAACTTCAACATCCATATCTTTTAATGCGCTTAACTTTCGGTATAGCTCATATGATGCAGCATGCTGTATCATAGGCATACCGAAAGTGGCATAGTACGGTGACATATTAATGGCCGAATGTGCAACGCTGCGGAGGGCAAATGCGGCGTCAGTAATATATTTGTCCCAGTTTTTCTGGTTATCCTTTATAAAGGATCGGACAATCTGTAACACATATCGGTTTACCCTCTCCGCAGCGTTACCCTGAGGCGAATAAAATGCCGTTTTTACGTGTTTTGTGCCGTACTTTTCTAAGAAATTTTTGAATGTTTCAGATACAAATTGTTTTCCATTGTCTGAGTGGACATATTCGGGCACGCCGAATATGTGGAAAACATCTCTTTCCAAAAACTTAATGACAGCAGCTGAAGTTGCCTTTCTCATGGGTTCTAAGAATACAAATTTTGAAAAATGGTCTAAACACACAAAGACATACACATTAGCATCACTACTACGAGGATAGGGACCCATAAAATCAAAAAACAGACGCTGGAAAGGTCGTTCGGTGAGTTTTTGCTTTCCCATTAATGGTTGTCGAAATATATTTTGTGTTTTATTTATTTTGCAGGTTTCACAATCTTTTACATGTGCGCATACATCGGTCACCATGCCTGGCCAATAATACTTTTGACGTAGTCGGGATAGGGTTTTATGTATTCCTCCATGGCCAGCAGAAGGTGAGCCGTGAGACATTTCCACCAGCCCCGGTCGCAATTCCGACGGAACCCAAAGCTTGTAGGTCTGGTCCGCTAGAAGATCGTCCCCCCTGTCGAATTGCGTCCGTTTGTACACGAAACCGTCCGATAGACATAGGTCGGGGAGCTTTTTTTGGTTTTCGGTCACCGTTTTTCGAAGTTCTTTGTACTCCTCCGACTCAAAATACGGTGACTCGAGGCATATGTCTATCGCCCGGTCGTTTGTCATTATTTCGTCCATGTGCATCCTTGAAAGTGTGTCGGGAACCACGTTCTGCGCACCTTTTCTGTGTTCAATATTGAAATCGTATGCTTGGAGTTTTAGGTTCCATCTTGCTAGCCGTCCTGACAAATCCTTTTGATTCATCAGCCATTTAAGGCTGGCATGATCGGTTATGATGGTGAACGGGGTTCCCTCCACATATGGGCGAAAACGCTTTACGCTAACTATCGCTGCATAACATTCAAGTTCGGTGATGCTGTAGTTTTTCTGTGCTTTGTTTAGTTTTGCCGACACGTAGGCAATGGGTCTTTCGTTCTGGTCATCGTCTAATTGAAACAAAACCCCGCCCACTCCGTCAGTCGATGCGTCGCATTGAATATAAAAACGTCTGCTAAAGTCCGGGTGCGTAAGTACTGGCGCTGAAATCAAGCTCTGTTTGAGCTTCTCAAACGATTGCATGGCCTCGTCCGACATCGTAAACTTCTTTATCGTGTCTTTCTTGAGGCAGTCGTGCAGCGGGGCTGCAATAGTCGCATAGTCCTGGATGAAACGTCGGTACCAGCCCGACATGCCCAGGAACCGTCGAAGTTGTTTCGGGGTTTTAGGCGCAGGAAAGTCCCTCACGGCTGCCACCTTATTGGCATCTGTCCTAATACAACCGTCCCCGACTACATACCCAAGATATCGCACCTCTTTGTAGCATAACTTACTTTTTTCGACATTGATTGTCAACTTAGCCTCTCTAAGACACCGAGCGACCTTTTCCAATAAACACATATGGGACTGAAAATCTATCGAACAAACTAGCAAATCATCAAGATAGACAAAGACACACTCACGTAAAGCGGCCGGAATGACCTTGTCCATAAGACGACACATTCGTTGTGCTGCATTGCACAACCCGAAAGGCATGACAGTGAATTGGTATAGGGGTCGGCCCGGGACAGTGAAGGCTGTCTTCTCACGTGGTTTTGACTCGAGGGGAATCTGCCAGAAAGCGTCTTTTAGGTCAATCGCGGAGATGTATCTAGTGTTTTGTAGGCGGCTCAAGATTCCATCAATGTGGGGTAAGGGGTACGCATCCTTGATTGTACGTTCGTTGACTTTACGCGCGTCTAAACATAGCCTGTTTTTAGTGCCCTTGATCACCAATGACACTGGTGAGTTCCAGCTACTGTTGGACTCCTCTATCACTCCCATACTCAGCATACGGTCCAGCTCTGCATATATCAATTTTTGAATTGCCGGTGAAATTGGGTAATGACGTTGCTTGACTGGCAGATTCTCATCAAGAACCTTGATGACATGCTCTTCCTTGTCCGTTCGACCTAACCCTAATACCGCGAAAGATGGGAATTGGGCCTTTACACGCTCCAACGTGTTACTCTCTTCCGTCGTTAAGACATGTTGAACGGCGTCGAAAGACAGGTCACCTTCAGCGGGAACGAGTTCCGCCACACTGGCAACATTATTACGCACATTCACACCCTTACTCACAACACTCATTCCAAACGCCTGCCAGAAATCGACACCTAAATAGACTTCTTGTTGTAAATCTGGGACTATTAAAAATTCCAAATCTTTAGTGACATTATCCCACAAAACAGGTAGCTTTATTACCCCCACCACGGCGGTTTCATCCCCATTCGCCGTCCGGATATTTTGACCCTTGATTGGCATAATCAAGGCCTCTCTACCGCGCAGGAGTGCCGCTGAGCCTTTTCCTAAGCAGCAGGCACTCGCCCCTGAGTCCAGGAGAGCCAGGACCTCATGACCTCCTATCTGTGTTTTTGCGAAAAATCGATTGTCACCTTTGACCGTGACTATTGTTGCAACTATCTTGCTACGTAATCGTCTAAAATACTTCTTCTTCTCTCTCATTTTCTTAATTTTTTCAAAATTTTTCTTATTCTTCTTCTTTAAATCCATACTTTCGCAAAATATTCGCCGCCTCGCTTCATCGTATTCTAGTTTACGTTGGTGTTAGCTTTTTAGTTCCCTTTTCTACTTATTTTCTATTGGCTTCACAACCTTAGCCTCATCTTCAACTCTTTTCAAAATTTTTAGTTCTGTGTGGCCGGGTTGTGAGCTTCCTGGCTGGAGCCCCCGGTTATCTCCGCCAGTTTGGGGTTTCCCTTATTGGGTTTGAAGACACAAAAGGACGAATTACTCCCACAGGCAAAACAAAACATAGCATGAAACGGGGACGAACATTTATTTGGCTTTTGTGCTTCTGCCGGGTTTTTCTCAAAGAAATCCACCGGCATGCCACACGAAAAGCACAACATCAAATGGAACGGGGACGCACAAAAGGAATTTATCGTTGACTTGGACACATTTGGACTAACAGATGGGGTTGGAACACTAGGATTTCCGGTAGTTTGGTGTTGGACTTGGGATTGGGATTGGGGTCTCCTATTAAATGCTTCTATTTTCACAGCATTTTCAAAACCTATTTAATTTACGGCCCTACTCCTACTCTTATTTTCCTTCATAAGTTTTTCGGCTCTCCTGCACTCAGCCTTGAGATCCGCCAGAGAGTCCATTTTTAGGGCGAAAGTCAAGCTGGCCAGGTACGGTTTGAGATTTCCCCTGATTATACCAACCAGCTCCTTCTCAGGGATTCGCGTCCGCAAGCGGAATGTCATATCATGGATCTCCCAGTAGAAGTCGTCGAAAGTTTCTCCGGGTTGCTGCTTCCGTTCCATTATTTCACGGATTATTTCATAGTCGGACTCGGCGGTCTTGAAGTGGCTCAGCAGCTCGGCTTTCAATTCGGGGTACCCAAAATTGGGATCGCCGGCATGATCCTCGAGAATCTGCCAATACCACTTCAAGGCACCGCCGGAAACCAGACAATGAAAGTCCGTGAAAAGCTGGAAGTGGGTGATGTTGTGTTGTTCTCGCATTCTTCCAACCCAGAAGATGAAACTTTCGACGCTCATCCCTTTATTTGTTCCGTCAAATTGTAAGCGGATTACACGATTGTCCACTGGCACGACCAGCAGTTCCGCCAGCTTGACACCAAGTCTTGCTGTTGCGCCATCATCGCCATCATTCGGCTCAGTTGCTCCACGTTCGACATCGAGTTGGCTGCCCCAGTCGCAGGCGGATTTCCAACGCTGGAACCTGGAGCTGCATCTGGTGAACCCCCTGGTACAACATCGCCTCCCACAGCACCCACCTCCTCAGTGTCGGCCATTTGACACAAGAGATCGATTTTTTGAGAAAAATTTAAACTATTGTCTGTTTCGCTGAATGACACTCCGCTGGCAAACGTCACCCTATGAATTCGCTCGGGGTCGATGGTCGAAAATATCCGGGACGTACACCTGTCGAAGTAGGCACTCGGGACAAAGTCAACTGCTTCCGGAATCCCCGTGTCAATTTGGTTGAACACGGACCCAACTACCAAATTTTCGTGTTCTCTTCTTTCGTTCGCCCTCGACTGGCTACGTGTAACCGGCCTATTCGTGCTCAAAATCCCTAATCCACCTGGTACCCTATCCACCAAATCCTGATCCGCCTCCTTGTCTTTGGCAGACATTCACCAATCCCCAAAAAAAACAAATTATTGTATCAAAAGAATATACAAATGGAATATTACATCAAGAAAGTATTTGTTTATGTAGTGCAGCCTAATGTATTCAACAATCGTCGATATAGAACTTAAAGAAAGGCAAGAAATATGGAGGAAAAATCGGCTGGGTTTCAAAAATTTTAAATTCCGAATAAAGATTATAAAAAGAACTTAAAAGCAACAAAAATAAAAAATATGACTGCTATATCAGTAAGAAGAAATAAAAAAACAGAAAAATTCAAATTCCGAAAAAAATTTATAAAAAGATATTAAAATAAAAATATAAAAATTCAAACTCACAAAAAAAATTTATGAAAAGTATTAAAAGATATAAAAACAAAAATATGACTGATTTACCGGTAAAACAATTAAAACGGAAAAATTCAAATTCACAATGTATGTGTGTGTATTTTTATATATGTATATATAACCAAATCTCTGTATTCAAAGAATATATAATGTGGTAATAAGAGGTGTAGGTATAATTATAAATTCAGATATTTATTATCTTAAAAATAGTAATGTGATAAGCATGTAGATATGTGTGTTTAAGTATAGGTGTGTTGTAGATATATGTATAAACTACTAAGTTTAGTTTTCAGTCTAAATAACTGTTCTAAAACCCAACAAAAACTTGGCTAATTAATCCTAACCGCAACCAATTGAAAAATTATATAAATATATTAAAATAGTATTAAAAGGTATGAAAGAAATTTTTAAGATAACTCAACTTGTAAGTATAAACAAAACATCCGAAAATTGCTTAGTTTTGTTGATATAAATGAAATACGTTAGGAATAAAAATTCAAACTTCTGAAAAAATGTAATCAAGATTATAAGTATTGGTGTGTGTGGTGCTGGCTTGGCGAAGATTCTGTGAAGGTGATAGGTCCGTCTCTATTCATCGTCGTGTCCATTTTCAGTCCTCGTACTGTACTTTAGGTGTGGCACTACACGCCCGGTGACGAATCACGAAGTGTGGATGCCACACCTCCCTACTCTCATCGTGGCGACTTGTTGCAAACCTCACTTACCGATAATGCTGGATCATCGGTAAGGTAGCTTGAACAGGTCGTCACGATCTAATACCTAGCGTCCGTCTCTAGCTGTACCACCTACCAAGTACCACCTACTCGGGTTAAAACCCAAGGAGGGAACCCTGGTATGGTCACTCAGCTTCCTCCTACTCTATTTGTCATGATGCCACAAGCTGTCAGGATAAATCCCAATAGCGATGCCATCATGACGGTCCCTGTACTAGTCAAAGAAGGAAATTAGAGCAATTCGAGATAGGTAAGGAAGATGATAGAAAGCAAAAAAAAAACAAAAAAATGAAAGAAGTTAATGATTTAATTACTGAAAGAAATAAAAATAGAAACTATGGTAAAAATGAAAATTAAACTAAGTGGGCTATTATCGTTGGGCGCCATTGCTATGTAGCTGGTAGTTTGTTGGGTGAGGAGTGGTGGCAAGCAGGTATGCTTGCATCCCAGGCTAGCTCGTCAGCGTGGGGGGGGGGGGGGTACTTTCCACCACCCTCACCTACAGCCACATGAACAAAAAGGGGTTCATACCTGCATGAATAAAACTTAAAGGTAAGAGTAGTAAAAGGGCATAGGTGAGAAAAGTCAAAAGGCAGGAAAATCCGCAAAAAGGAGAAAATAATGAAAATAAAGGGGAGGCCTGTCCTGTCAGGTGGAGTCTTCCCACCCGCTTCCGTGCAACTTGCACGAAACCATGGGCACTATGCTGACTCCTAATTACTTACAGTGCCCCCAAACCGGACTCAAGTCAACCAGTCTGTCACTTAGTCATTTTCCTTAATACTCACCTTCACATATCCGTGCGCACGCAAGCGCAGACCCCACACCAAAATTAAGTAATTAGCCCTGCATATTAGCAAACATGGAACCTTATTTCAGTTATACATTATAATTTATTAAATAAAACAAGCTCCTGTTGAAATCCTAATTCTATGTATATCAATCTATCTTAGCGTAAATCTCCAAATTCATTTAAATTAAAATTTCTTTATATCTCGATATCTATCTTATAACCTAACAAACAAAGGTAATAATAAAAGAAAGAACAAAAAAACGCGAATCAAAATTACAAAGTAGAAAGAAAACTTATTCACTAATTTTCTCAACCTTAAGCTAAATTTGATTAATCTAACCACCTTATATATATAGTTCAAAAAGGAGAAAAAAAAAAAAAGATAATAAAAATTTATATATTAACTTAACTTCCTAATGTATATAATTCAAACCACAATATAACAAAAAAAAAGATATGATAAAAAAAAAACAAAATAAAAAAAAGTGACAAAAAGTTAAATTCTAAGACTCCCTAATGTAGCGGTCATTGATCTTTTGATCAGCTGATCGCTGTCCCACTGACCCAGATTTCGATTTCGATTTCGAGTGTAGATATGTATGAAAATAAAAAATGTAAAACCGAAAAAAAATGTAAAGAAAAAAAGGGAATTGAGAAGGTTGTGTTTTTGTGTGCCTGAGATTGTGTGTCTAGGATAGTTATGTATGTACGTATATTCTTTCGTTTTATTTTTTTGTCGCTAATCCCTCTGTTTACCTTGGGAGTAGGGTGGGATGGCGCTCAATATGCGTACATACACACCGACATATATACGTATCATTAATTACTCACCAAGTCTCACTGCTCCAATGGCGCCACTGCAGAGTACCTGTGCTGAAAAAAAAAGAGTAAACTGCATACATATATATTAACTCCTAGCACTTGGTCATGCGCACAATGACCACTCGCTCCCACTCAACCAGATCGATCGCTTATGATCTTGACTTTATCTAACTACAAATTTTAGTTCCCTATGCTACGTGGATGGATGCGCATAGTATGCTAAGCCCTCCCGTACTTAAACTTAGAATACCCTAGGCAGAACCGAACGTTCGGGTATCCGGGTGGCGGATTCGAGTCCGGATGGGGTTGAGGTTAGCGGTCGGAAGTGTACAAATAATTTAAAAGGTACAAAAAAATTCAATTAAAATCATATGCAAAAGGCTGGGAGTAAAAAAGGTTGGAAGAACGTGGTTGGTGTTGTGATTGTGTGGGTGGCAGTGTACTAAATTATACAAAAAAACGAAAAAGAGATATGAAAGCAGGAAACTGAAATGGCAAAAATTTTGTGGAGAGTTCAGAAGCGAAGACGAAATGACCAAATGAAATGAAAAGAACTAACGTAGAAATAAACGAAAAGTTGGATAATTAAAAAAAAAAAAATCGGGATATGAAATTTAAGCAATGAAAGTTAAAAATAAAAATTTAGTTAGTTAAACAAAAACTCAAAAAAGTTGAAGTAAAAAAAATTCACTAAGAAAGGTTCCAAATACAATTGCTTAAAAATAAAGATAACTCCTAAAGAAGAAAATGACGTAAAATGAATGATGGCAAAGAAAGATTAAACATAAGTAAATCAAAAGCGGTCTGCAAAAGGAAAACTAAAAAAAGGAAAAAATCATAAAAATCTAAGCAGCGAACAAAAAAAATTCAAAAACTTAGAATTTTAACACCGATTTTCACGAAACCCAAAATGCCCCTAATGTCAAATGCCCTTTATATAGATAACTACGTTTTGTAATACTCTATATAACCCCCTGACTTATGGCTAAAAATGTAAGAAATAATAATTCAAACAAAAAAAACTTAGAATAACAATATAAAAATATATATATGGAAATTCAAATGATAATTTATATAACTTAGGTATACGACTGCTCCTTGGGCTTTGATCCTGACATGTAACATATAATGTATCTGGTGGATGTTGTGCTGTGGTGTTATGGTGTTATGTTGGTTATGTTGGATTTTGCCGCTTGCTTGGTTGTTGTTGTTGCAGCTTTTGCTGGCACCCTTGCCGCCCAATGTTTTTTTTCCAACTCTTTACTGTGTTTGTTGCAGTGGTGTTACGTGTTGTGCAAGTTATCAGTGTCTCTGTGTTGTTTTTGTGGTGAATGTATGGATAGCTAGTGTTCAGTGTCCTTTTGTTGATTTTGGGGTGCATGTATCAGATGTGTAGCTTTGTACCATTAATTGTTTTAGGCACATTCCTAGGCGTTTTGCCGCGAAAAATCCGGTACCCTGGGGGTACTCCCGGTGACAATGCAACCGGGATTTTCCTGGGGTTTGGGTGTACAAAAAGGTTGCTGTTCGGGCCCGTTCCTGGCCGTGTAGAACTTCAATTTAATATAACGTTGCTTGCCGCGAACCGTTTACTTTTTGGCGGTCTCTAGGCTTACTCGATTTAAAAATTCGCGCACTTCACTTTACAAACTTGTAAGTATACTTTGACACACTTATGGGCACAGTTTTAACGTAACTTTTTCCGTTGACTACTCGGCACCCTTTTATACCTTCCGCCGTGGTAAGAAAAGCTACCTTTTTGGGAAAGTTTCTATACGTGTATATAATCTGGGCATTCGTTTTTCCCGCAATGTCATATACACACTCATACATTCACACAGCAATCCTATATCTTCCTTTCTTTCTTTCTAACATAGATAGAATGTTGCTAGGCGTTCAGCAACATTGCCTCTGTTACTGCCTCTGTTGTTAACAGCAAACATCAATGCTATCTACAGTAGCAGTAACATAAGCACTGTTGATGAAGCCCTACTGCACAATGTTGCCAGCGTTGTGAAAGGCTGTCGTTACAGGTCACGACCACACAAATAATACTTTTATCGTTATCCTAGAAAAAAGGGTAGAAAAAACCCTTTTATGATAGAGCCATCGGGATAAAATATTCCGCAAAATGATTCTTCGTTTAATTTTACTATATGCATCCAAACTACATATTTTGATCCGATATGAATTTTAACCCTTTTCTCCACTTTTTCTAAAATCACTTTTTTTTTTTAAACTTCAATTTAAAGTGACCATAATTTACTATGTGGCATAAGGTCTTTCATTCGCAATTAGAATCATTCAGCCCCCAAACAAAAACTTCAAAATTGTCGCACAGTGTAACCAAACTCTCAATTCCATACTGGAAAAATTGTCAACGACATCGATACAAAAGGAAATCACTCCCAGTCGAATTTTTATGAAGACTACTTCACCAGAGCTATCCATTCCCAAATTCGCGGGCGTGTTCGATGATTGGGTTCGTTTCTCGCAAGGATTTAGCTGGCATTGAAAAAATGTCACGCTTCGAAACGGCATGGGCGCTATTATGTGAGCGATACAACAAAACGTCTCTCATTGTTGATGCCCATCTACGTAAATTATTTGAACACCCACCAATTAAAACAGGGAGCCTCTACTCTCTCAAACAATTTTACTTTGCAACAAACGAAAATTATAATGCATTGCAAGTCTTAAAGCAACCTGTTTTGTCATGGTCAAAGGTGTTACTATACCACATGTTGAAAAAACTAGACGAAGCATCTAAGTTAGCTTGGGCCCGCGAAACCAAAAAAATTTAGGAGCCAACCTTTCAACAATTTCACATTCCTCCGCGAGCGCATAGCTGGAAAGGAGAAATTCAAAGATTGCCCTCGTAACGAGCAAAAGCCGGCGCCATTCAAAGGTGCGAAGAGTCGTACTCTCGCAGCTTCATTTCCGTCGTGCCCGAAATGCAAACAAAATCACGCACTCTACCAATGCTCGCTGTTTAAAGAATTGTCAATACCTACTACAAATGAATGTGTAAGTACACACGGCATATGTCCCAATTGCCTATGCGCTAAACACAATCTCTAATTGCCGATTGTGTAGAAGCAAATACATGTAGCTCGGCCTTTGAATTTTCAAACAATTGTTTGTTTGTTTATTTATTTCTTACAGCTTATTCTTAGCCTAGCTTATGCCTATTTAAAATGTATACAATTAAAATTATTAACTAGACTATTTAATCTAATCTATTTACATCTATGGACTGCTGTGTAGTGCTGGACTGTGACAAACTTCCAGATCATCCCCAACAGGGAAGGTAGGAGTTATCTGTAGGATACAGGCCATTTACGCAAGTAAAGCGCGAAGGCAGCATCTGGACGGCGGTACACTGATTCAATCGAGTGATGGGTCTCAGTATGCGCTTCGGCAACTTTTCTTTAGCGTGTGCGTTGGAAGTATCGGCGCTGTATTACAGGATACACGTCACGCATGCCCTGTTTTTGATGCTCTGGAAACATGCCTATTCAGCACTATATTGGCAGTGTTCTGCAGTAGTTATACAATTCTTGCTTGAACTTATTTCCATTGCATGATTTTACATTATTTGGCAGTTCATTGTAATGTTTTAATCCTTTATAATACAGGTTACATTTGTCTGCTTCAGTTCTATAAGCAGGGAGATTAAAATCATTTCTGCTTCGTGTATTTACAGAGTGCCTATCTCTAACATATTTTATGCTACTCTTCAGATAATCAGGCAGGTTACCTTCTATTATGTTTTTAATAAATTTCATTGTATAGTAAAAAAGCTGTTGTTTAATACTTAACCAATTTAGAGAAGACAGCATGTCCCTTATGGGTGTGTCATAGCGTTTTTTAAGAATAAACCTCATTGCTCGGTTCTGTTGCTTTTGCAGTTTATATATCTGACTATCTCGCATTATAAAAAATATTGTAGGACAGTAAATAAAGTGAGGTTCGATTATGGATCTATAAACCATGACCTTGTATCTTTTACTTAAAAATTTGCAGGTTCTTTGCATAAAGTAAATTTTTTTGGCTATTTTACCCACTGTGTAGTCAACATGTTCATTAAAGTTTAGTTTCTCATCTATTTTTACTCCTAAGTATTTGATTGTGTTGACTTTCTCAATTGCTTCATGGTTGATGCTTAGGTTTCGCATCTCACTATTTTGGAAATTCCGTCTGGATATAACCATATACTTAGTTTTGTTGACATTCACTTTTAGTCTGTTGACGCATAACCAGTCGTAGACTCGGTTTAGGTCTTCCTGTAGTTTATTGTATATTTCAGTTACATTGTCTCCACTAAGCATCAGTAGTGTATCATCAGCGAACAGTTTGATATCGCAGTGTTTTATAGAACTAGTTATATCATTAATATATATGTTGAACAATATGGGTGCCAGCACTGACCCTTGCGGTAAGCCAATAGGCACCTCTCTTTTGTTTGATAAGGAAGATCCAATGATTGTCGATTGATATCTATTCGTAGTGAAATCTTCAAACCACTTAAGCTCCGAGCCTTTTACACCGATATTGGCCAACTTTTTTAGTAGCAGGTTTTGGTCAATTGTCTCAAATGCTCGTTTTAAATCCAAAAATACTGCTATTATATGTTTGTTTCTGCTCAAGTCTTCTTTCCAGTTAGCTATCACCAAATTCAAAGCACTTTCACAAGAGTGTTTCTTTCTAAAACCAGATTGCTGCGATATTATAATGTCGTTATCTTCTAAATACTTTACGAGCTGATCTTTCACTACAGTTTCCATAATTTTTTCGTCACACTGCAGCGTGTTTATTGGCCTAATTTCGTCAGCCTTAATGGTATTTTCGACGTTCTGTATTGGCACAACTATAGATGATTTCCATTGTGTCCATCTACGTACAGACAGCTCGGTTATACCTTCAGCCCCAACCCGAAAGGTATTATATTCGTCTAACAATGGCTTTGGTATGGGCTCGTCCCAACCAATACCCGTTGGCCACACCTTCTTCATTAAAATTTTTAGAAATATCACCATCCGGGATAACCAACCCAGAGGATCGAAAATTTTTGGCGATTATTGATAGCAAGTCACTTTTAGAACCGTTTATACCGATATCGGTAAGTTGTATTCGGAAACGAATAACGTCTGGTTGTGGCTGCCACCACATGCCTAGGGTTTTGATGGCACCCTTTCCTCCAATAACTTGAGATTCACTAGTTTCTCGGCCAGATTCCGGAATATCTTCAATACACTCTTGATTATTTGACGACCATTTAAATTACGTAGCTTCATTCCCGCTCATGAAAGTAACCTATTAAGATCATTCGATACGCTTTTTGCAGCTTCTATAGTGGGTGCATCACCTAAATAATTATTATTTATTATTATTATTATTATTTTATTAAGACACAAGTAAGACAGAGTCTTATAACGTGCCATATCTTTCTTTGAAATACAAAGGTAATTAATATTAAGATTCAGGATACATAATTTCTGATTTCTAATTTAATAGCCACTTATTAGAGTATTTTAAAAGTAACTTAAATCGATAAAAAGAAAAGTATATAAAACAGAGATAGATTTGAAATTTGCAAGCTTATTGCGCGTGCTTACAGATTTAATTTTGTCACTTTTTATTACCAAAAACAAAAATCTTAGAGAGATATGCATATACATATACATATATCATAGAATTAAGTGTGCACAATTTGACTGTAAAATGAATACAAATAAATTGTATACAGTGAAAAGATTATTTGCATGTATATTATTATAACAGGGTGGTAAACATGCACAAAATACCTGTACAAGTTGATATAAATGGAATATTAGGAATATAAGATTAACTTGGGATCACAACGCAGAATAGCCCATTAAGTTCAAAATTTAAAGTTAAAAGTTAAAAGGAATGAATAGCCTATTTGAATCGCTCTGGATTTTTTACCATTTTAAATTTGTTAGGCAACGAGTTCCACAACTGCACAGCTCTAACGAAAAACATTCTTGACGTAACCAAGTATTTAAAGTGCGGTACAATGAGATTACAAGTACGAGTTGAACTAGCAAAAGTCAATTTCGAACTAGCAAAAGTTAATTTCGAGAAAAGATAACTTGGACAACGTGTATGGATAAGCTTGTGCATAAAAAGCAATAAACGACAATCAAAAAAATTTAGATAAGGCATAACCGAGGATTTGTATGGAAAATTCCGATATGTGGTCAAATTTTCTTTTTATGTGTATATACCTAGCCGCATTGTTAATAAGTAGCTGTAATCTGTTCATTGAGCCCCTGTCAAGGCAACCATAGACCAACTCCTGATACGAAATTATAGGCACTAATAATGCTTCAGCTTAAGCTTAGTTTCCTTAGGAATGTAGGCTGCAGTCTTCCAAAGTTGTCTCAACACAGAGTACGACTTACAAATAGTAGAACTTACATGATCCACACAAGTAAGGTTAGTGTTAAGCTTGAAGCCAAGGGTTTTGACAACCGTCTCTTATTTAATAATATTACCATTTAGTAGAAGAGGAGAAACATCTTCCATGTTATAAGAACAATGAGACACGACTATCGCTTGTGTCTTGGATGCATTAAGGCGAAGTCTATTAAGTTTCGACCAGCAATAAATTGATTCAAGGTCTTCGTTTATCCTACACACCAGATCCTCTCTAAGTCCTAGGGGTGACGATAGATATATCTGGGCATCATCAGCATAAAGATGAATAGAAACATTTTTGCAACATCTAACAATATCATTAATATACAAACTAAATAGAATTGGACCAAGAATAGATCCCTGTGGTACCCCAGCTTTAATTGGCATAAGTTCTGAACAGGTTGATTTTGATACAACCTTCTGTCGTCTATTTGTTAAATAATTTGCAATAAGTTCAACAGCATCATGGCTGAAACCAAAATAGGCATAGAGTTTTTGTATGAGAATCCATAATCATCCATGTAAAATTGTTCCACCAAATGTGAACATGCGTTTGGATAAATTTTCATGTTGTTACACAGCCACAGCCTTCATGCATGACTATGAGGCACAGGGTCACATGACCAGAACAATATCTCGCGAAAATGACAAAAATGGTTACTTTCTACCACACCATGTCGTCCTTAAGTCGGCAGGCACATCCACCATATTGCTAGTAGTTTTTGACGCCTCAGCGAAGCCTCGAAATGGATTGTCACTGAATGAATGTCTTAAGGCTGGTTTTCATTAGGTATGACTGACCACAAAAACTGACATAACTGACACTATGGCGATTTGGTGTCAAATGTGTTTTCATTACGACTTAAAAACTGACATGAAGTCGATAAAGCAGAGCGTGTCAAAGACAGACGTCAAATTGTGGTGTCAGGCGATTGACATCCCGTTTTCACTACAATTGCCCAGTCAGTTGTTTGACAAGCTACTCCACTATCAATTGTAGGGTAGCGAGTTCCCGCTCCAACTTTTGTTAAATGTTTTTTTTTTAACTTTTTATTAACTTTTCTTTGTTTTTTAATTGAAAGTATTATTTTTTTTATATATTTTCACTTTTTTGTTTTGTTCCCGACACAAAAACATACAAATTTGTGATATGAATACAACGTAGCCGACCACAAAATGGTAATATTACAGAATTAAAAAAGAAAACAATAATATAAAATGGAAAAAATATAAAAAATAAAATAAAAAAGGAATAAAAAAATTTTTGACAAAATTTGGGGTGCGAACCCGACTCCACAACCGAATTGAGTCAAATGAAATAGATTTGCCAACATGTTGGCAAATTTATTTTGAGTGTCAATCGTTGCAAACTGCGCTGTCATACTGGAATTTGACTGTTTTCACATGCATGTCATTTTATATGACAACGAGTCGTCAAAACTGACTGCAAACGCAATTGACTCCATATGCCAGCCGTTTTCATTAGTATGCCACCCAGGCGCGTAGCCAGAAAAAAATTTCGGGGGGGGGGTTTTGGCCAAAGTGTCAGTAAATAAGAACTACCTGTAAATACACACATATTTATATTTTCACATATTACATATTTATACTTTTATTTATTTGAAAATTTCCTCTTTCTACACGGCTAAAAATTTGAGCCTTAATTTTAAACCATTCATTGGTTTACACAATTTTTAAAACTGTTTGGTAATAAATTCCAAACCTTTCTCAATTTTTTGCGGTTTAGATTTAAAACTTAACCAGGATAAACAAACACTGCACTTTTCGCACAAAATTCATGAGTGCGCCGTAGCTCAGTAGGTAGAGCATTGCGCTCTGATTTGGGGCACGTCGGTTCGAGACCTAACATTTAAAAAAAAAAAAACATAAACAATTGTTAACAACATTTTCGGTATAAAATTTGAATAATTTCTATTAGGCGCATTTCTATGACAACCGGCGTAAATTTAATTCTAAACCAAATTTGGTCATACACCTAGACCAGTATGTCTGCGTTCAAAGGGTTTTTTTGGAATTGCCAGTAAAATTAACTTCTTTACACTAATTTAATTATTTTTGAATGAAAGTATGTGCAAATACTTAATAAAAATTCTGCAAATCAAAGTTAAAAAGTTTGTGGAAAATTCATGAAAATTTAAGAAATCTCGAAAAAATTTCATCGAAATTTCTAACTTTCTCGTAAAATTTTTTTGATTTTTTTTGAGTATGCAGTTTTGCTGCTCGTTCAATTGTCAAAAGCCGACCAAGAGCATTTTCTTCAACATAAAAATATTACGCTTATAAATTTGTATGGAAGATAATGCACTTTGCTAGAAAAAAAATTGCCAAAAATCTAGTAATTCTTCTAGCGGCTTAAGATTGCTATCTTTGTTCAACAAATGAATTAATAAAACGTTAAACGCTAGAGTTACTATAGGCTTAAGTTTTAGATTAAGCTGTAAAAATGTGCATATTGATCTAGGCTCAATGGAGCTGTAATAAATAAATACATACATACATACATACTTTAATTGGCCCGTTCAACTGCAAACTCGAAAAAATTTAAACATTTTTACTAAAAAGTTAGACATTTTTATGACATTTTTTCGAGTTTGCTTGAATTTTCATGAATTTTCCACAACGTTCTTAACTTTGAGTCGCAGTATTTTTATTGTTTTTTTGCACATTCTTTCATACAAAAATAATGAAATTAGTCAAAGGAAGTTAATCTTGCTGGAAATTCCAAACAACACTTTGAACGCAAACATACTGGTCTAGGTGTATATGTAGCCCCAAAAAGTTTTAAATCTAAGCTAAATCTTTTAGCCGTGTACAAAACAATATTTATATACATAGTACGCCCCTGAAGAAGATAAGGAGATTATCGAAACGTTGGGCAAAATTGTGAAATAAATCGTTTTATTTGCACTCAAACAAAATAGATCGGAAAAGCTGAAAAATAAACATTATTAACCAAACCGATCGGAAATATCCATTTATTAATATTTATTTTTATTGTTTGTTTTGAAATTTTGTGTAGGATTTCTTCAGGCTTTGGCAAGAAGTAAATAGTTGTCGCTTTATTTCTTGAAGAAAAACTGAAGCTTCGGAAAAATAAAAACAAAAAATATAATAAAATAACATTGAAATTCATATAAAAAGCGGAAAATTGCAATTATTCAACATGCAAAAAGGAACGTCAACATTTGTTGGCTTTTCATGACAATTTCATAGTCAAGAAATACTGGAAAATATTTCTTAAGCATTTTCTTTTCAACAGCATACCGGGCTTTCTTTTAAACTTTTTCAATCCTTTTTTGCCAAATTAGCGTCACTTTTTATTATCACCTCACAAGTATAAGTACAATTTAATTGTTACTTTCTCTGATAATTCAATACGACTGCGTTGTGTACAGCTTAGTAATTTTTGGAAACTAACTTCTTGTTCATTTTTTTGGTTAAACCTCTGGCAACCGTGACTATAATAACGAGGACACTAATTTTTACGATTTTTGCCCGCTGTATTCATAGCTCGAAAAGCAGTTAATTTAAATTTCAACAGACTTTAGTTCGAATCACTCTTACTGTTGTTAACATGCTATGTAGTTGAGATGCTAAGTTGATCTTATGCAGAACAAGTCTGATAGTTTTGCGCGAATTTCTTAAAGGGCCAAGTGAGTGAACCGTTGCTGGAATTTAGTTATGACCTCTCAAACTTACTCTGACAATTATTTAGCGACTACCAATAACTTCTGAGTGTGAAATATTATTTAATTTTATTCTTTCATATTTTCATTATTGCTATTAATGCTACTTTCTTAACAGGGGTTTTAAAAGTGAATAGAGTAATTATTCTAGTACAGACGCATATTTTTTAATTTTCGGAAATTTCGGGGGGGGGGGGGGGGGTTGAACCCCCGAAACCCCCCCTGAATACGCGCCTGATGCCACCATTTGATGTCATATTTTGACCTAATAAAAACCAGCCTTTAGGTATGGTGGGCCCATTAATCCAAAACGATTTGTTCACCATCCTAGTGCAATTCAGAACTTTTCGGTTTGCTGTCACTGCAGATTTATCACAAATGTATAGACAAATTGTAATAAATAGCAGCGATTCTGATTTCCAAAAAATATATTGGCGAGATTCTGAAGATTTGAGACCATCAATATACAAGCTTAATATCCCTACTAGACAGCTGCAGGTTATTTGACGAGTCAGATAACCTCTCGGCCTAACTTGCGCTTGCGTTATTTTTACATATATTTCTCAATTAGTTTCTGAAGAGCAGTGTGCCAAATCTAACCGTGTGTTTGCTGTTTTTTTGCACACGTACGTATACTGCATCTCATTCTAGCGCATGTAAAACCACATAAATCCGCGCTCTTCACTCATGTTATCAATAACGAAAAGTTTGGTTAGCGCTAACAGTCAGGTATGATGCAAACACAAGCCAGCGCTAATGGTTATGAATTACGCAAACTTTATATATAGCTAACTATGAAAAGACAATTGTTTGTATTATTAGATTTGCTTTTTATTGTTTAATATAAGTCAAAATTCCACAATTTTCACGTTCACAATAATCAGTAAATTCTTCAAATACATATTTCTATCACTAAACATTTGCGAAAGTATAATTTTATTCCATTTGTCCAAAGGTTCCTTGATTTGCTCGTCAGTCTGAAAGTATATATATTATTCAAAATAGTACTTCACTTGTTAAATAACAATTATAACCACTATATACTTTCCTTATCAAGGCGTTTTAGTTGTAATTTCACTGCTAAACTCCTTTTTTAATATTTTTTACACATTTTAAAGACGCAGTTGCATTTTGCTCACTCTTTCAAGAAGAAGAAACACAAAGAAAAAGCAAAGTTTGAAAGAAGGCTTTGTGTGTGTTAGTAATTTACAATTTTCGCTTACATGTTTAGTGAGTGTGGTTAGGCCGGTCTAGTAGGGACCGTAACGTACGGTATAACGCAGGCTTCATTCTTAGCAACAAGAACTTTAAAACAAATAGCGCTTAACAACACGAAAGTTTATCCAAACGCATCTTCACATTTGGCGGAACAATTTTACATTTATTTTTAGGTGGTGCACCCTCTATAGAAGCTGCAAAAGGGGTATCGAACGATCTTAATAGGTTACTTTCATCAGCGGGAATGAAGCTACGTAAATGGTCGTCAAATAATCAAGAGTGTATTGAAGATATTTCGCAATCTGGCCAAGAAACTAGTGAATCTCAAATTATTGGCGGAAAGGGTATCATCAAAACCCTAGGCATGTGGTGGCAGCCACAACCAGACGTTTTTCGTTTCCGAATACAACTTACTGATATCGGTATAAACGCTTCTAAAGGGGACTTGCTATCAATAATCGCTAGAATATTCGATCCTCTATGTTGGTTATCCCCGATGGTGATATTTCTAAAAATTTTAATGAAGCAGGTGTGGTCAGCGGGTATTGGTTGGGACGAGATGAATATAATACCTTTCGGGATAGGGCTGAAGTTATATCCGAGCTGTCTGGACACAATTGGTTGAAAATCTGATCTTGGTTTGTGTCCTGGATATACATGCCGGAAACTTACATATTGTGCTGCCACCTCATTGGATAAATACCAAATCATGAGAAACAATAGAAAAGCCGCAACAAAAAATCAGCAAGTGGATGCTTCAGCAATGGTCAATCCTACATCAAAAATAGACAACGGTAACACAATAAATAACGATAATAATGCTAATAATCTTACAATCAAACGAGTAAGAGACGTATTGGAAAATTCCATAAGTGAAAGTATAGCAAAGTCACCTCGTTTAACTAACGTTGAATCTTCATTAAAAATAATAACAACAATGGATAAACGTTTTGATAAGCTGAGCGCAGATCTAACAGAAAATTTGCAAACACTCATTCAACGTATGTTTCGCGAACATGAAGATAGACTTGAGCAAAGAATAAGCGTGGCACTCAGTGCGGTTGAACAAAAGCTTGAAGGCTATAAGAATGAGCTAAACGATGTTAAAGAAAAAGTCCTTCAATTGGAGTCAGTCGCGGCAAATGTCTCATTTATACAGAAATAACTAATTGATCTAAAGAATGTATTCGACAAGCAAGAAAATGCTGCAGTTGCCTGTGATATACGACTATATGGTGTACTTGTACATGAAAATGACGATGTAAATCAAATTATTAATAACCTTTGTGAATACTTCTGAATTTTAAAAGTCCAGTAGTAAAGTCAATATTTCGTCTTAAGAAAAATAAATCTGGGATGAATAATACTGATCCTGCAATAATCGTTAGACTCGGAACCCCATTTGAAAGAAACGGCTTGTTAAAATCAATTTCAAGCCTAACACGATCACGCAAAGGTCCGTTACGTTTGAATAACATCGGAATTGCATCGGATATCCCTTTTAGAGTAAAGGAGAGTTTAACACCTCGGAATTTTGACATATACATTGAAGCTGTCAAACTCAGGAAGGAAAGAAAGCTGGCCTCAGTTTTCCCAACACGTGGTGTTGTGTATGCCAAATTCAACCAGTCCGATGAGCCTTACCGTATTAACACGATCGGTGATGTTTATAACTTATTTCGTCCGCAAGATGGTAATATTTAGGCTGTATATTAAGTTATTTCTATTTTACAGTTTCAATATTCTATTACTTTTTTCCCCCTTATACTTGTATTTGGCCACTCGACCTCCATATCTAAAATTATTATCAAAACTAATTTTGTCACATCTAATATTTCTATTAAAATTACTTTGTAATACAACCAATTGTCGTAATACTAAACATGAAACCAAATTTAATGTACAAAACACATTTGCTTGCGTCGCAATCCGTTCTTTATCTCATGTTGAGCAATTTATATAATACGAGGGTATATTCCAAATTCAATATATATAGCATGGTTCGCGTTTTTAATAAACTTAAAATTGGCTTAAGCGTTGTTCATATTAATGCTCAAAGTTTAAAAATTAAAATAGATTAGTTTCGCCATATTTTCGAGTGCTCCAATGTGGAGATAGTGTGTGTCTCTGAAACATGGTTTAATGACAAAGTCGATGATGTATGCTATAAATTGCAGGGATACAAACTCTTCAGGGCTGATAGAAAGCAAAAAAATGGTAAAAAGGACAAAAAAGCCGGCGGTGTTGCCATCTATGTTAAAAATAATATTACATGCAAACTCAAAGCTAAATCAAATGATGGTGACCAAATTGAACTAATTTTCTTGGAATTATATAATGGAAACGAAAAATTACTGCTTGGCAATGTATATAGGCCAAACAAAAATATTAATTCAGAAGTATTTTTCTCGGAGCTGTCCAACATCACAGTGGGATATAATAATATTATAATATCAGGTGATTTAATAGCAACATTCTCGTAGATTCTTCATTCTCAGATGAAATGAAATATATTGGCCTAGATGTTGTTAATAAAATCTTACCTTCACACTACACCTCTAACTCAAATTCGCTTCTCGATATATTTTTTACCAATACATTGTCAAAAATTCTATTGTTTGAACAAATATCTGCCCCCGTGTTTTCTAAACATGATCTCCTATTTCTAACCTACGATTTTAAATTAAACAAGTAAGGAAGTCTAAGTTCGGGTGAACCGAACATTAAATACCCAGCGTTAGATTTCAGAAAAAGGGGGCGTGGTTTTCATCCGATTTCGCCCATTTTAAAAACCAATCTATTCCGAGCTTAAACAATAGCGAATTTGGTGGACGCGGCCACGCCCCTTGCTTATAAAACTAACCGCTTACATGAGCCAAAAGTACTGAATCGATCTTTTCAAGGGTTATACCATGTCCTATATATAACTTTGAAAAAGAAGGCGTGCCATGCCCATAACTTTTAAGGTATTTTGTGAAATTTTTTGATATACGGATATATGTGTCCATTAATCAATATTTACATAATTTTGAAAAAGTGGGTGATGGCACGCCCACCGATTTTACTATGTTGTTTGTCCCTATTTGAAGGTCAGTTTTCATTGCCGATCTTTATGATACTTTCACAGTGGCTTGTTAATAGTGAAATGTTGATATTTTGTGTATTCACTTGTGGGCGGTGCCACTCCCATTTTCCAAAATATTACCAAAAAACCTTTAAACATCACTAACAACATCATCAGGTGAATGAGTGTACTAAATTTTAGCATTATATCTTTATCAGTTAAACAGATATTGCATATTCCGGTGGCGTGGTCGTTCACCGATTTTTCTTATTTTCTGTGGTAGTACTCTACATAAACATAACATGCCTGGTACCTAGTTACGTAAACCTATCTCACACCGTTCTGAAGTTATTAGTAGTCGAATTTGAAAATTGCTTGACTCATAAGTGGGCGGTGCCACGCATTTAACACAACAATAGTATGCCCTCTACAAAATTTCGTAATACTAGCACAAACTGTTCTGAAGTTATTGAGAGTCAAAAGTTGAAAATTTCCTCAAATATATGTGGGCGGCGCCAAGCCCCTTTTCAAAAAATTTGATAAAATCGGCCTTAGAACATCTAAATCAATACATATTGCAAATTTTGTCATTGTAGCTGCTTCTGATATTGAATTAACTCGTTTTATACGTTTTTCGAAATTTTCGATATCGAAAAAGAGGGCGTGGTTATCATCCGATTTCGCCCATTTTCAATACCAACCTACCTTGGCCAGAAAGTAACCTGTAATTTCATGCAAATATCTCAATTTTTACTCAAGTTATCGTGTACACGGACGGACAGACGGACGGACGGACATGCCTTTATCAATTCCTCTTTTCAACCTTAGAACTTTCATATATGGAACCCTATATCTAACTCGATTATTTTGCGCCGTTACATAGTACCGTTATGTGGACAAAATTAATATACCCTTGTACTAGTACTAGTACGCTGGGTATAAAGAGGTTAATGAAAACTATAGATATCGGATTTTAAGAATATAGATCTTTGTGCTTTATACGATAAAATTTCAAATGTTGATTGGGGTTGCACATACTACATGCCGTCTGTAGATGATCAACTTCAGTTTATCCAAAAAAATATTGAACAACTTTTCGAAGAAGTTGTTTCAATGAAAGCAAAAAGGAAAACAACAAATTACAATCCTTGGTTTACATCTGAAATTAAATGTTTACTTGAACAACGTAATATAGCTTACGCAAGATGGAAGAGGTTTAAAACTCTGAACTACTTTCTGCTTTTCGCACTATGAGAAATAAAGTTAACACAAGTATTAAAACTGCCAAAAGATTATACTATAAAACACAATTTGAAAACTGCCTGGATAGTAAGGCGATATGGAATGAAATACGTAAGGTTGGAATAATTAGAAAAGCAGTAGACAGTTCAGAGGATTTAGATGTTAATGATTTAAACTGCAAATTTACGAACCTACCAACGTCTACGGCTGAATAAAAATTGTATTTCCTGCAATTTTACCATATATCACTCACCTGTTTAATTCTATAATAACCAACTCAGATTATCCTAATCTATGGAAGCATGCTAAAATCATACCTATACCCAAAACAGACACTGAGTTTCGGCCATTTGCTATACTTCCCTTTCTGTCTAAGATATTTGAACGCTTAATGCATAAGCAAATTAGCAAATATTTTCAGGACAACAATTTGCTTACTCCCAGACAATCTGACTTTCGACCACAACATAGTTGTGTAACCGCTCTGATTTAAGATCACAAATTGATAATGATAAAATATCTTTTCTTAATCTCTTGGACCACTCAGAGGCTTTTGATACCGTTAATAGCGAAATTCTAGTATTAAAACTGACCAGGTTACTTAATTTTTCGTCTACAGCTGCGAAACTGATGACTTCTTATTTAACAGGCAGATCACAATCAGTTTTCATGGGAGTAAAAAGTCCAGTAGTATCGACCTTATGTCCCTCAAGGATCTATTTTAGGCCCATTACTCTATTCGGCTTATGCAAATGATCTTCCGGGTCAGTTACAATACTGTAATGTTCAAATGTATGCTGATGATGTACAACTCTATATAAGCTGCAAAGCATCAGAGTTCGATGACTGCGTACGTAAAATTAATGTTGACTTGGATAATGTAAGAACTTGGGCTGCAACTAACGGCTTATGTCTCAATCCAAGCAAATCCAAATATATGTTGGTAACCAAAAAAACACAAATTGTAACATCTTTTCCCGATTTAGTTCTGGGTGAGTCTAAAATTGAATACGTGGATAAAATAAAAAATCTTGGTATCACATATAATAAACACCTTCACTGGAATGATCACGTTATCATCACAACCGGCAAAATATACGGGATGTTAAGAAGTTTATGGGGTTCATGCCACTTGAAGTCAGAATGCTTCTGGCTAAATCATACCTAATACCGACGTTACTATGTGGTTGTGAATTGTTTTCTAGCTGTGACGTAACCAGTATGCGCAAATTAAACGTGGCTTTTAATGGTATTGCAAGATATATATTTGGCATACGTCGATTTGACAGGATATCTCATTATTCCAAACTTATCAAATAGAACATAACACTGCTTTTTCAGATCAACATTTCTATATAAACGCTATACGAATTTGGAACCGATTACCCCCTTACTTGCAATTAGTCAGCAACGCAACGCAATTTAAAAAGTAAATATATTTACATTTTAAATAACACTGTTAAATAGATAGATAGATAGATTTATTTATTCATTTTTTCTTACAATGTTACATAACAGCTTAAAGTTAAGATCAATTAAATTTACTTATAATATAAGAAAAAAGGTAAAGCATTCTGTAAAATTGATATAATAGTGTCGAATGCTATTTTCAAAATTAAAATCCAATATAATATACATGTATAAAGTGGGTGGGGTGAAAAAGATGCTAATAAATTACAATTTCTATATTCAAGAAAACCAATTTTAGACTTAGGGTTCATTAAATACTAGGTCTCAGCAAAATCTTAATATCATTATGTGATAACTCTAAAAGATAAGATTTAACACTTTTCAAAAATTTAGGCAAAATTCTAATGAGTCGAATGTTAGCAGGCAGAACATTAAACAACTTACAGGATACAATGGTGAAGAAGTTACTCAAATGAGTAGTACGATATGTCGGAATAGCGACCAAACCCTGAGTGTTGGTCCTCAGACAATAATTTACTGACTCCAAAGTATGTAAGTAACCGCACCGAATAAAAAATATTTTTAGTGTCTTATAGTAATACAAGTGTTTTACCGGCAAGATTCTCAGGCTCCTAAATAGCTCTATGGAATGGTGAAACCGATTCGCATTACAGATTTTCCTGATAACGCATTTCTGCAAAGTTAAAAGGGGTTGAAGCTTATTCAAAGACGCACCACCCCAACAACTAATCCCATATTGAATTTTGGAGTCGACTAGCGCGTTGTAGAGAGTTTTAAGCGTGGCGTTTGAACATACCTTTCTAAGGTTATAAAAGTGTCGAACTGTAGACTGCAAGTACGTCTTCAAGCGAGAAGTGTGTGAAGACCAACATAAATTTTGATCAAGAACTACCCCCAAATACTGAAAGTCTTTCACTGTATCAATGGTGAAACAAAAATCGCTACAGTGAGCATTGGAGTTGAAGGATTTCAAAGGGCAAGACAAGTCATGCAGGGTGAAACATCCACAGGTTCTCGAATGAAAAACAATATCAACATTGGGCACACTTTTCGCTTGAAGATTAAAAAACACCATCTGAGTTTTTTTACTTACTATAAGCTTATGCTTGGCGAACCAGGTCCGTAGCAGATGTATATCGTGATTTATACCCGCCACCAAATCCAAAAAACTCAATGATCCATACGCAATCGCGAGGTCGTCTGCGAAAGCGGTAACTTTACCAAAAAATGGTAGCGAGAAAATTGAGTTTAGGTAAATTAAAAATAATAGGGGGCCTAAGACAGACCCCTGTGGAACTCCCAAATTGATAGTAAGTGTGTTGCTTACACTATTACCAACTTTTACCTTCTGTACTCTTCCAGTTAAGTAGGATTTAAACCAACTATGAATAAACCCACGAAAACCGACGTTATGCAACTTGGATAACAGAATTTCATGATCTACCATGTCAAATGCTTTAGTAATGTCTACGAATAGACCAGCGCAGCTCTTTTTACTATCTAAGTCACCATAGACAAAGGAACAGAAGTTTAGTAAGGCATCTTCAGTAGAGCACCCTGACCTAAAACCGAATTGCATCGGACTAAAAAAGTTATTATGATCAAGGAACAATATAATCCTAGTCTTAATCAATTTTTCAAAGACTTTAGATACAGAGGAAAGTAAAGAAATTGGTCTGTAATTGTTCTTGTCTTTTTTGTTGCCCTTTTTGTATAAGGGAATTACAACAGAACATTTTAGCTCGTGAGGAAAAGTTGCAGAAAATACACTTGCATTAAAAAGGTAAACAAGGATATCAACAACATAAAAAGCTACATTCTTCAAAACCTGGTTTGTAATACCATCACTGTTATATTTTTAACTTTAAAACTTAAACTCTTGACTTTTTACTACCTGTTTTTTAATATTTTATATTGTAAATTAAATCTAAGTTGTTGCCTTAGTTTTATTTTTTTGGCATAATATTTTTTATTTTTAATATGACTATAATACTATTCAGTGCTGTTATATAAGATGAAATCTTTGTCCTGAATTATAAGCATACAAATAAACAAATCTATGTATATAAAATTCAAATTATGTAAATATGTATGTAGGTATAGATCGACTTCCGTGCTAAACGAATAAGCCGACCGTAACCAAATTTTACACACCCACTGGATATCTTCCTGGGATGGTCACAGGCTGAAACATATTTTGATATATATAGGGGGCGTGGCACCTCCCAAACAACTGGATTTTGCATTGTCCGTATCTCTGGAAGTATTTATGTTAGACCATTGAAACTAGGTGAGGGGTTGTATACCACCTCCAAAAAAACTGTGGATAACAAAAAATGGGCGTGGTACTTCCCATACGAATGCAATACTTCTATGTCGATATCTCTGGAAGCATTTCAGTTAGACCACTGAAAATTGGTGAGAGAGATCGATCCCTCCACCTTCAAAAAAAACTGGTGATAACCAAAAAGGGGGCGTGGCACGTCCCATACGATTGAAATACTTCTTAGTCGATATCTCTGGAAGTATTTAGGTTAGACCACTGAAATTTGGTGAGAGAGATCGATCCCTCCACCTCCAAGAAAAACTGGGGATAAAGAAAAAGGGGGCGTGGCAATTCCCATACGATTGAAATACTTCTTAGTCGATATCTCTGAAAGTATTTTTGTTAGACTATTGAAACTTGGTAAGGGGTTATATGGAATCGATCCCTACCACCTCCAAAAAAAACTGGGGATAACGACAAAGTGGGCGTGGCACCTCCCATACAAACTTAATTTTTCAAGCTGAATATCTCTAAAAGGATTTAAGGCAGGGACCTAGAAATTGTTACAGAGCTATATGCTATCAGAAGAATGTTTGAGCATAAAAGTGGGGGTTATCGGAAAAGGGGGCATGGCACCTCCCATACAAACTTCATTTTTCAAGCTGAAAAGCGTTTAAGGTGGCGCGAACTAACGTCAGTGGAATTAACGTCAGTGACGTTAATTCGCACCCAAAAAGCGAATTAATGTCAGTGACATTAAGACGCATGACCAAAAAGGAATTAAAGTCAGTGCCGTTAATTCGTATAGTATTTTGACTTTAGTTCGCTTTGGACATGCGAATTAATGTCATTGAGGCATTTGGGTTTGAGATTCGACGAAGTAGCGCCGCAGCCGAAAATTTGACTTTGGTCAGATCCCCCATTTGGGGCGTGATCCATTGTATTTATGTGCAGAACTCCTTTCGGCATTGGCGGCCTTTGGCCGCGCTTCAAATGATGTCCTTCCGCGTGCCACATGTCCCACTTTTTCACTTTTTTGAAAATGAAATGAAAATGACAGAAAATTGTGAACTTTAGCAAATAACTTTTGAACGGTTGAAAGAAATCTCATTTCAGATTCTAAATCTAGACGTGGGTAATCGTTTACGTGGGGTACCGAGCGCTAATACACAACCAAAAATGTTGAGATATGTATCAGGAGACGCGCTTTGATCCCAGGAGCATGAATATAACTCCGCTGAACCAATATTTCTAGTAGTTTCCGAGATATTTGCAGTTAAAGTTCAGAATTTTCTGTCATTTTCATGTGGTTGTTGTAATCACATTAACCTGTGAGAAAAAAGTGGCACGCGGAAGGACATCACCGTGGCGGTAGCCACGGCTATGGCAACTACCCGGAGTTGGAATGGCGTAGCCCAGGGTTATTTTTTGAAGCGCGGCCGAAGGCCGCCAATGCCGAAAGGAGTTCTGCACATAAATACAATGGACGGAAAGGATTTCTGCACATAAATACCATGGATCACACCCCGAATTGGGGATCTGACCTAAGTCAATCCCAGACTCATGATATAATGATCATAAGTCGAAGGTGATAATGAAAAATGAAAATTTGGAATATAAAAAAAATGTACTGACTTTAGTTCGCTTTCTTAATGCGAATTAATGTCAATGACGTTAGTTCGCTAAAAATATTGACCTTAGTTCGCTTTTGGCATGCGTCTTAATATCACTGACATTAATTCGCTTTTGGGGTGCGAATTAACGTCACTGACGTTAATTCCACTGACTTTAGTTCGCGCCACCGCGTTTAAGGTTGGGACCTTTAAATTGATCAGGAGATTAACGATATCAATAGCTCTATGTGGCGTGTTTCCGTGAAGGAAAACCGTCCTCGCTATTTATTTACGCTCCGGGACAGAAAATTAAAAATTTTGTGTATCGTGCAGCTATAATTTGAATACTTAAATTATATATAAAGGGTTTAGAACCAAATGGATCTAAGTGACTCCGAAATTGATTTGAGATACTCAAGTTTAAAGTTTACTGCCTTTTGAAAATTCTATGTAAAACCTGGGTAGGGCGGTTATTGTATGGGAAATAGATGACACTACAATGTCCGAAATGACTTGGATCTCTTTGCCAACAAATAAACACCATATTTCACTATACAAATGTGGGTATAACTCACACTTAGATCCTTTTAGTTCTGAGCCCTTAATATTGTAAGTTGTATACGCAATGAAGTGAAAAATCGTTAATTTTCTATTAAAAAAAATACCGGTGTAATTACAATTTTTGAAATGAAATTATTAAAAAAATCTATTTTATTTATTTATTTATTTATTTATTGTAATACCGTCTTTGAAACAAAATTTCTTACAGACTACCAAACAGTAAGTACATGCATTTGCAATAAAAAAAAGCTACAAATATGTTACATACTAAGCTTATGAAATTTATATGCATAGCATTTAAAACTTTACATATCTTAACATATTGACCGAAAAAGATTTAAGAAAGCTTCTGTGGTCATTGAAAAATCGATGACGATTGTTTGAGACAAAATATTAAATTCACGCATAGATCTTGCAAGAGGAGCGTTACTGGCAAATTTTGTTCTAACCTTTTTGCAATAAAAAGGGTAAGTGACCCGAAGGTTACGCCTAGGAACATTAAAAGTAATCCTTTCCATGAGATAAGGACAATCAAGGATCCCTTTAATAACATTAAATATAAAAGACAACGCCAGCATAGACCTACGACTTTCCAAGGATTGTAGGTCAATAAGCATGAGACGCGATGCATACGACGGGACTGGATCATCGAATTTTAAGGTTTTTAAGAAAGTTTAAGAAATACCTTTTGAATACGTTCAATTCTTATAATAGACAAGATTTTGGGGGTTCAAACCCCCCCCCCCCCGAAATTTCCGAAAATTAAAAATTAAATATCTGTACTAGAATAATTACTCTATTCACTTTTAAAACTTCTGTTAAGAAAATAGCATTAATAGAAATAATGAAAATACGAAAGAATAAAATTACATAAATAATATTTCACACTGAGAGAAGTTATTGGTAGTCCCTAATCAATTATCAGAGCGAGTCTGAGAGGTCACAACTAAACTCCTGCAACGGTTCACTCATTTGGCGCTTTAAGAAATTCGCGCAAAACTATCAGACTTGCTCTGCATAAGATCAACTAGCACCTCAACTACATACATAGCATGTTAACAATAGCAAGAGTGATTCGAACTCAAGTCTGTTGAAATTCAAATTAACTGCTTTTCGAGTTATGAATACAGCGGGCAAAAATCGTAAAAATGAGTGGCTCTCGTTATTGTAGTCACGGTTGCCATAAGTTTAACCAAAAAAATTCGTGGTCATTTAAAACAAAAATACCAAAAATTACCAAGCAGTACACAACGCAGTCGTATTGAATTATCAGAGAAAAAAACAATTAAATTGTACTTATACTTTTCAGGAGATAAAAGTTTAAAAGTAAAAGTCTGGTATGCTGTAAAAAAGAATATGCTGAAGAAATATTGTCATTTATTTCTTGACCATGAAATTGTCATGAATAGCCAAGAAATTTTGACGTTCCGTTCTCCATGTTGATTAATTGCAACATTATATGAATTTCAATGTTATTTTATTATATTCTTTGTCTTTTTTTCCGAAACTTCAATTTTTCTCCATGAAATAAAGCGACAACTATTTATTTCTTGCCAAAGCCAGATTTGCGCAGGTCGCTTTTTTGTAAAAATTTTCCAGAAATTAGCAGTAGAAAAGTAGAAGAGATTCTGACACAAGAAATTTTTCTTAAGCTTTTCATGTGTAATTTTATATAGAGTTTTTGGATTTCTTTTGAACAGCGTAAAGCCCTAAAAAAGAAAAATATTTTCCAATCCCAAAGGAGGAACGACCAAGCACGTTCATTGATGCATTAAATAATTGTTCCGTGTCTTTTTTCCCTATGGTACATCGATATATAAAAATGCTGCAAATCTTCCAGTTTCCGTTGCTCCTTCCGTACAGTCTTTCTCTTCCCTTCGAAGGTTAAAAACTTATCTAAGAAGTACAATGGGGCAGGAGAGGCTGGCTCTACTCAACATCCACTATACTTTTGAAGTAACTTCTGAACAAATTATAAACAAAATTTCAAATCAAACAAGAAAAATAAATATTGTTTTGTACACGGCTAAAAGTTTTAGCCTAGATTTAAAAGTTTTTGGGGCTACATATACATTTCTTGAATTTTCAACAAAGCTCTTAACTTTGAGTTGCAGTATTTTTATAGTGAATTTACACATACTTTCATTCAAAAATAATGAAATTAGTCTAAAGAAGTTAATTTTACTGGAAATTCCAAAAACACCCTTTGAACGCAGATATACTGGCCTAGGTGTATGACCAAACCAAATTTGGTTTAGAATTAAATTTACGCCGGTTGTCATAGAAATGCGCGTAATAAAAATTATTTAAATTTTAAACCGAAAAAGTTGTTAACAATTTTTTATTTTTTTTTTTTAATGTTTGGACTCGAACCGACGTGCCCCAAATCAGTGCGCAATGCTCTACCTACTGAGCTACGGCGCACTCATGAATTTTGTGCGAAAAGTACACATATTCGCTGTGTATACGACTTTTGTTGTATTTTTGTTTATCCCAGTTAAGTTTTAAATCTAAACCGCAAAAAATTAAGAATTTTTGTGGATAATTGAAAGGCTTGGAATTTATTACCAAAAAGTTTTAAAAATTGTGTAAACCAATGAATGCTTCAAAACTCAAACTGGAGAGTACCGGAGATCTATATCGAAGATATGTCCATTATTTGTTGACGAGTAGTTGAAGCCCAGTAATAGCTTCAACCTGGGGAGTATGTTTACGATATCGCTACCATCAAATGCAACACTTCTGATCTTATTCATTTATTGTATGTCTTAGTTATTGTTATTTTCTTTTGTCACATTATGACATTTTCCTGTTTTTTGTTTTGATACGGATGTTTGTTTTTCTTGTAATTACATCCGGTTTATTATAGTAATAAAGTTCGCCAAGCACATGCAAGTGCAAATAAAATCGTGTAATATTTCGTGAATCGTACAGCCATTAAAACATTTGGTTTATTCTTTTATTTACCACGGAACGACCGAATATTTAACATATTTATTTTGTTATGTAAATGTTTATTTTATATGCTCTCATTTATTATTGACGCTACTGTTACGTACTAAAACTTTGTTAGTCGTAATTATTTTCGCCACCACTTTTAAATACTTCTGTTCTATGACCATTTGTTTGTGCTCTTGTTTTTTATTTTATTTATTTATTTAACGTTATTTTTACAAGCAAGACTAGGTCTTTTAGGTTGTACATCAATCTGAATAATTTATCCCAACGAAATGTAAAACAAATGAAAATAATAATGATATTAATACAATATTAAATTAGAAAGAGAAAAGAACTTATACTTATACATTGGGTATGAAAGTTTTGAGTGAAAGAAATAGTTTAAAATGAGTTATAGACTTAGAAAAGATAATACTGCTTGTTTGAAACATCTTGCATTTTTGATAGCTTTTGTCTTGGAGGAAGGTGAGTTCCAAAGACGGATTGTACTGACAAAGAACATTCTGGATGTTATCGCGTATTTAAAATTTGGGACCAACAGATTCAGCGTTCGATTTGACTGACACAGATTTAACTTTTCATATAAGTAAGGTGGATTTTGAGAATAAATTAGCTTATGTAAGAAGCAGATATTTCTAATCTTTAAAAATGTATAAACATCGCTTCCAAGAATTTGTACAGCGAATGAAGATGTATGATCAAATTTCCTTCTAGAAAATACGGAACGGGCTGCATTGTTTAAGACAAGCTGCAGTTTTTTTCCTGAGGACGAATCAAGGTTTCCGTATACAAGTTCTCCATAAGAAATTTGACGTATTATTTTTTTTTGTACCATGATCTATTCGCCTATTTAAAGCCAGCATTGTAAGAAGATCACTCACTCTATTAACGACTTGCAAATAAAGCGCATCAATTACAAAACGCTCTTTCATTTTAAAGCACCTACTCAGTATGTATTATCTTGACGACAGTAGACATAAATACGTGGCTCTGTTGGCAAGTAGTACTGCGTACCTTTTATTTGCGAATAAAATCGACCCCTCAATATTATCTTGACGACAGTACACATTCGTGGCTTTGGCGGCAGATATTATTGAGCAAATCTTAGGGAAACTAATCCCATTCCCTACAATAGAAAGAATTGACTTTTTTATGGTGCAGAGTGAGTGCGAAATATCAAATGTTCCAGAATAAGAGTTACAATCTTGACACAAACAACGAAAAGCCTTATTTATTTCAAAATTGGTTCTTCACTGTTCCAAGATAAGTGGTTTAAAATGCTTTGGTGGACGAGAGGGTACATTGAAGTTCACTTCGCTCAAAAGAAACGGGCTTGTGATTGAACCATTTAATAATTTAATCATGAAAACAATTCCAAACATTTCTCTCCGACTAAAAAGGGTGTTAAGATTAATTAGGTTTAAGCGACTCGTATACGTTGGTAAATTATAAAAGGGATCCCAATGAAAATCTCTTAACGCAAATAGTAAAAATCGTTTTTGAACTGATTCTAAGCGATCTACATGAACCTGGTAACGCGTGTTCCAAATTATAGAACCGTATTCAAGTACCGGTCTGACTAATGTAGTAAGGAGAGCTTTAGTAACAAATGGTCTCTTAATTCTTTAGACCATCGTTTAACGAATGCTAGAACGCCTCTAGCTTTATTGATTATTGCGTTAATGTGGCAGTTGAAGCTGAGCTTTTAGTCCACAGTAACCCCAAGGCAACAAATCATACATTTGAAGACTATAATTGTTAATTGTATAGGAAGCTGGCTGAGCAATTCCTCTCGAAAAACGCATGTATTGTAATAGTATAACAAAGGATTGTAATAATATAACGAAGCCTTAATGCTAGTGCTGCCACATACATATGAGATGGCAAGTAATAAGTAATAGGAAATAGAAATAATCGTTAGATAGTAAGCACTATTTGTGTAGACTTACGAGCGAGACCATTTTGTGAAAAACGAATAAAAGACATTCCATAACAAGTGCAAGAACCGATAAGACGCCTTTTGATTTGACTGCGCGTGTGCGATAAAATAATATACCAGTGATGAAGTATTTGGTCTGAGCATTATACTTTTCCATCAGAAGTGGTCGAAGCCACCATCCTAACAGTTTAAAATAAAACATACCACAAAATATGGACAAAAACGCCATAAGTGCAGAGAGGTACTCGCTGATGCAGCTGAAAGCATGGTGCACGGCGGTAGGACTTAATGCCAGCGGGGCAAAAGCATCCCTAGCTGCTAGACTAAGCGAGCTATCGGCCGAAGCACGCGGTTTGTGCCCAGGTGCACAAGACACCAGCGTCTCAAAAAAAGGTAACGGCGAAAATAACAGGATTGGTAATATCGACGATAGCGCAGACGACCACAGCGCAGACTGCGGCAGCGACGCAGACGGCGCCAACAACGCAGACGGCGGCAACGATGCAGACGGCGGCAACGACATAGGCAGCGTGCATCACGTTCCTGAAAATAACGGAGCAGATATTTTAAGAATCATCAACGGGACTTTCGAAAGACACGTGACAAATGAGGTGCAGCAAATTGAAAATGCTGAAAGTGTGGCTACAATCTCTACCGAGCCCGATAACCTAAAGCTAAAAATTCTGGAGAAAGAGGTCGAACTGTTGAAATTAAAGTTGGATTTGGAAAAGCAAAAGAACGCGATGACGGCTACAACAACAACATTTAGCGCAGCACCACAAGTACCCTTCCAAACCCTCAAAGAACTCGTTACGGAGTACGACGGCAGCGCAGATTTCGAAATGTGGCGATGGCAGTTAATACACTCCCAAACGTCACTAGGTGTGAGCGACGAAGTGCTAAGCATAGTTTTGCGACTTAAACTAAAGGGACCAGCTTTAACGTGGTTCAACTCAAACAAAATGTTCGATAAAAGTTATGCGATATATTAGACGAAATGTCAGCAATGTTTGCCAACAGAGAGACGACGGTGGAAGTACGGCGAAAATTCGAGAAAAGAATGTGGAAAGTTGGTGAAACGTTCGCAAACGGCTACTGAGCAATGCACTTCATCTACAAGACTCCGAGTTTGTGGAATATTTAATCGACGGCATTCCGGACTGGCAGCTGCAAATGCACGCCAAAATCCAAAATTGAAAGACGGCCAACGCATTGGTTTCAGCATTCCGCACAGTTGAGTTACGACAACGAAAACCGCCAGCCGACAACAAATTGAAGTGCTTCAACTGCAACTACATGGGGCACCTGTCCAAAGACTGTACCAAGCCAAGGCGTGATCTTGGCTCATGTTTCACCTGTGGAGAGCGAGGCCACTTTGCTGCATCGTGCCAAGGTAGCAAGAGACCACCGAATAATAATTTCGTAAGTTGTTTTAGTATAGATTTTATGTCTAAACCTAACGTTAAATTTATTATAGAGTGCCTAATCGATTCAGGGAGCCCAGTGAGCCTTATAAAAAGTAGTGTTTTACCACTGAATGTACAAAAACTTTAAGTTAATGAAATATATTTTGGTTTGAACAAGTCAGTGTTAAAGACTAATGGAAAAATAAAATGTTTTATTAAAGTATCTAATAAAAATATATTGTCAGAACTTATTGTTGTTCCCGATGAGTCGATTAGCTATTCAGTTATTTTAGGTAGAAATTTTATAAGCCATAGCGATGCTAAATTCATAATAGAAGGCGTCGAGTTGTCGCAAATAAACACAGTTGAGTTTGGTGAAAACCTTGAAGAAAAGGTTGGTGATGTTGACGAGGGTATTGAGATTGCTAGAGGCGTCGCGAACTTAGAAGTGAACAAGGCCATAGAAGAAATCTTGGCGATAGACATCCTAGAGATAAACGAGACTGATTTGAAAGTAGTCGATGATATTAGTAACGTAGATAACAAATCATTTCAAGCTTTATTTCGCAATGAACAAGCCAAATGAACCTAAAGTTAGAAAAGAAGTTAGACTGGTGCTAGAAAGTAGTAAGCCGTTTAACTGTTCACCTAGGAGAGTAACATACAAAAAATTAACGAGTATTTGAAGAAAGGATATATTCGCCCAAGCGAATCAGAGTTCGTTTCACCAATAGTGTTAGTCAAGAAAGAGACAGGGGAACTTGGAATGTGCGTTGACTATAGGAAGTTAAACAAAGTCACCGCGAAAGACAAATACCCTATACCCGTCATTGATGACTTATTAGATAGACTAGTGAATAAAAAGTGGTTCACTAAGCTGGACCTGGAAAATGGATTTTTCCACGTCTTCGTCGAAGAAACGTCCATAAAGTATACAGCGTTGACGGCGCCGTTAGGTCAGTTTGAGTTTTTGCGAATGCCCTTCGGGTTAAGAAACGCCCCCGCTACGTTCCAAAAGTTCATAAATAAAATTTTTTCCGAAATGATACGCAATGGCGAAGTAATTGTCTATCTCGACGACATTATGGTAGCCACAGAAACGGTAGACCAGCACCTACGCATTTTACAAAAAGTTTTTCGTTGTTTAGTTCAAAATAAGCTAGAGTTGCGTTTGGATAAATGCGAGTTTCTGCAGTCAGGAGTTTCTTATTTAGGTTATTCTATTACGGGTAAAGGCATAAAAGCTGATAAAAAAGGGTTAAAGGCTATCGAAGATTTTCCAGTCCCAACCAAAATACAACATGTACACAGTTTCCTTGGACTTTGTACGTATTTTCGACGATTTATCCAAGGATTCTCAACCATAGCTATGCCACTTTACGATCTATTAAAGAAAGAAAAGAAATTTCAATTTGGGCAACTGGAAATAGAAACGTTCAAAACACTGAAAGAAAAACTGATAGCAGCCCCAATATTGGCAATATATAACCCGAACGACCCAACGGAACTCCATTGCGACGCTAGCTCTCTAGGATTTGGAGCAATACTCCTCCAAAAGAAGTTAGACACAAAATTACATCCAATTTTTTACTTCTCAAAGAGAACAACTGAGGTAGAGTCCAGATATCATAGTTTCGAGCTAGAGACCCTTGCTATTATATATGCGTTGAAGAGGTTTAAAGTGTACCTACAAGGAATAAAGTTTAAAATGGTAACTGATTGTAATTCATTAACCCTTACTTTGAATAAAAAAGAAATAAACCCAAGAATAGCAAGGTGGGCTTTGGACTTGCAGAACTATGATTACGAGCTGGAACATAGAAAGCGCAAGAAAATGCAACATGTAGACGCACTAAGCAGGGCAAACAGTATTCTTGTAATTCATACAAATACCTTCTAGGAAAATCTAATAATATGCCAAAATAGAGACGGTCGTATAGGGCAAACTAAAAAAGAGTTGGAAACAGAAGAAAGCCGTTATTACGAGATGAGAAACGGAATAGTTTATAAAAAGAAAGGCACGGAGTTACTATTTTATGTACCCGAAAGCATGGAACAGCACGTTCTGTATAAATATCACGACGAAATGGGGCATATGGGTATAGAGAAAATAGTAGAAACTCTAAGTAGAAGCTATTTGTTTCCAAATATTCGGAAAAAAGCAGTTACTCACATAGAAAACTGTTTAAAATGTATAGCGTTCTCCAACAAAAGCGGTAGAAAGGAGGGATTCCTGCATATGATACCAAAAGGAAACAGGCCTTTTGAGATGCTGCACGTAGACCACTATGGAACCGTCCACAGTGAAAAAACCAAACAAAAGCACGTGCTTGTAGTGATAGATGCGTTCACGAAATTTGGTCGTTTATACCCGGCGAAGACAGCAGGCCAAAAATCATAGTTTCAGACCGAGGTACCTGTTTTACGTCAAAAGAGTTTGAACAGTTTTTGGAAGATAACAATATCGAACATATAAAAGTAGCAACGAGTTCACCCCAAGCAAATGGCCAGGTGGAAGTAGTAAATAAAACTCTAGGACCTATGATAGCCAAAATAACAAACTCTGGAAACGATATGGGTTGGGAAAAAGCGTTGAGTTTCGTAGAATACTCAATGAATAATATGATACACAAAGCAACTAAAGAACATCCCAGTGTACTACTCTTTGGAGTAACCCAAAGAGGAACAGTCATTGATAGTGTTATAGAAAACGTTATAGAAGTAACACAACCCTCAGCGCCGAAGAACATTGAAAACGTCAGAGCTCAAGCAGAGGCAGTACAACAAAAAGGGCAGATTTACAATAAAGATTATTCAGATTCCAAACGTCTAAAGCCCCGCTCTTTTGATATAGGAGACTATGTAGTAATTTCCAACATAAGTAAGTTCGCAGACAGGAGCCTCTAAAGGACCGTATAGAATATCCAAAATCTTAGACAACGATCGTTACATGGTCGAAGACGTAGAAGGTTTTGAGCAATCTCAAATCCCATATAAGGGAATCTGGGCAATACAAAATCTTAAACCGTGGTTCAATTGTAAAAACGTAACAATATAAAATGTAAACGAATGTATATGTTTAAGCATAGTCAAAACCACCACATAAAGATGTTCAAAACCTGGTTCAGTTGAATAAAACAAAATCTTAGTCGTGCTTATACGTAAAACACAAAACATAGTAGTAAACGAATGTAAACACATAGTTAGGAAATATTTGTTTCTGTTCAATAAAATTTTATTTATTTATGTATATATGTATGAAAAAAAAAACAAAAAAAAAAAAAATGTTTGTATTGTAACATAAATGCATGTACATATGATTATACTTTTAAATAGCACAAACTACTATAATATTGATAAAATTTGCATTACTTTAGTTATTATCTCGGCGTAGAATCGGGAGATTCTATATTGTCAGGATGGCCGAGCTGTAATAGTATAACAAAGGATTGTAATAATATAACGAAGCCTTAATGCTAGTGCTGCCACATACATATGAGATGGCAAGTAATAAGTAATAGGAAATAGAAATAAGCGTTAGATAGTAAGCACTATTTGTGTAGACTTACGAGCGAGACCATTTTGTGAAAAACGAATAAAAGACATTCCATAACAAGTGCAAGAACCGACAAGACGCCTTTTGATTTGACTGCGCGTGTGCGATAAAATAATATACCAGTGGTGAAGTATTTGGTCTGAGCATTATACTTTTGCAGTATTTATGTAAATTTTTTTAGATTAAGCGGCATATAATTTAAATCGCGCCTTACTAGTTACTATCTAGTATATTAAGATCTGATTGAAGCTTCCCTGTAGTTAACTGCCAAACTACACAGGAAACATTCTATTTCATTGACTATACATTTTGTGGACGAATTCATACTAGTTCTAACTAGTTTTTAACCAGTTGTAAAAAGAGTAATGAAACCAAAAAAATTGTATTTCAAATAATAATGGTATAGATTTGCAAATAAAAGTGATATAAATATTTACACTTTCCTGGGTTTGACTCAGTGAACAAAGTCGCTTGCACACCAATTATGGGGATAGTGCAGCAGGTTAAACTCTATACATTCCATTAACGCATAGCGGTCAACCGATGTCTGAATTCAATGAGAATAATACTTTCGTTTGAGTAAACTTTTAAGTTAAGATAAGGAGCGAATTACATGGTACAAGTATCAAATTCAAGCTTATAGCTACATACAAGTGGTTAGAGGCAGAACAATTGATTCCATCATGTGACCTGAGATTTTAAGTTCTCTAGTCAAGATTGTGGAGTTGATTTTGTTAGTTGCAAACAGCAACAGTCCGAAATGCGAAAATAACCGCTTTCGCAAACTGCCAGTAACTGCTATTTTGTTTATGGTTTGTATTCAATTAAGATGAGACGGTTCAGTAATTCGGTAATTTTTTAAACCAATTATATATGTATGTACATGATACCTTGAATTTGACATTGCCCAAACCAACAAATATTTTATTTGAAAAACAAGCAAATAGTTCATCCCTAGCCTAATTTAAAAAATGAGAAGTTTTGATGAACGGTGTATAAAAGATGTCGTCGAAATAATATTAAAAAAATTAGACCTGAACCCTTCAGATTTTTGAGGTTATTTTTATTTAAAAGATTGTTTTTAAAACATTACACCTCTTATTTGGTGCAAAATCGGTATATAGGTTAACCGGTTATTACTATAAAACTGCTTGAAACGTATTATTTATTTTTGTATATTTTCCATTTTCCTCGGAAATATGATCTGAAAAAGTATTGGAGAAGTTGGTATTGAAACAGAAAATTTGTAGAGTAAATCATTAAATTTCTTATGTTTATCTTTAACTAAATGCATTAACTTTGTAGAGAGTGTTGTTTAGAATTTAAGAATTTGACTATACAGCTGTGATATTATACTATTAAAAATCAAAATGCTTAGTGATGATTTGAGTTAGTGTATATTTTTCATTAGTTTATGAAAAAGACGAAACCTCGACTTATCATATCGCACCCTAAATCAAAAACAGTCATAACTCAAAATTTTTTTAGGTCGCTTTCTTGGCATAAATTGCCTAATAAAAAGTAGTGCAGCCAATACATACAGTATTTTTCTTTGTGACTATTATCGTTACTCTTTAAAGAGCACAGTGATGTCAAGTTTTTAAAAATCAAATCACTTTTGGGCGATCCAGAAATAATTAACTGAAAGTTACTCGGATTTTGAGTTGTGACTCTTTTTGATTTAGTGTGCAATATCTCCGAAAAAATGGATAAATTTAGAGACAAAAATATGGGTTAAACCATTTTAGGCCCGCTTTCATAAAAGCCGGTTAAATTATTCCTTAATCGCTGATTTTCTGAATCGACAATTTGATTTCACCAAAGCCTGGTTAAGTTATCGCCGATTAGACCCATCATTGTGAACAAATCAGCAAAAAAATTGTATTGTGAATAGGCAAAACAGCTGTTTTTCGTTTTGTTTAAGTTTTCACAGAAACTAAATTGGCTGAATTAATTTTATAGAAAACTGTTCAATGCCTAATATTTATCGGATTTTGCTGAAAGTTTCCAAATTAAAATTGTTTTTGTGGGAATATAAACAAATGTTGATTGTATCCACAGCTGATAAATGCCAATTTTTGCTTAATCGGCCATCCATCGCCGGTAAAGTTTATCAGCCGTTAACCGGCCGATTTGTGCTAATCGGCTTTGGTGAAAACGTATTTTAGACAAATCAGGATTAAATTCGGATTAAGCACTAACCGGCTTTTATGAAAGCGGGCCTTATAGTTGTAACCAAATCGGAAGAGCAACAGTAAATTCGTTGTCTCACATAAAAATAGGCTCATATTTAGAATTTGCACTTTAATGATTTAACAACGTAGGTAACCGGGCGGCCTTAGTTCTTGTGCGTGCTTTCCTCTAAACACTTTGCCCTGTGGTTATATGGATCATAAATTCAGAACCTTTGTTTATTGATCCCATTGCAACATCGTAAAATTGGGATGGTTTTAATAGAGATGAAACTGAAATAAAAAAGGAAGATGTTTAAGGCTACCTTCAAAAGAGCAACTACGTAAATAGAATAATATGTAGCAGACTAGTAAAAATTGATAGTACCTACGGACTACTAACAGAAGAAATAAGTACAAAAAAAATTATTTACACATTTCGATTTCCTAATAAATTTTGTTTTTAGGATTTCCCAGGGGGGAAGGAAATGCAGAAATATATAGCAGGGGAGGATTCACGGGGGTTTTCGGATTCCAATATTTACAAAATACTAAGTTTTCTTTACCGATATATTCTAACTAGTTGCTACTATTGCTTTTGAAATAACAGCTTTCTTTAAGTAGATTTTGGAAATTTATGTTTGGGCAGGTGAACCCAAGAATTATCGGCAGTTTTCAGTTCTTCATCTGCCTTTGTATCAATCAGAAAAGTTTCGTTATAAACTTCTTATTCTATTTTGTCTTATTCGGAAAATTTTCTACCAAAAACATCCTTAATGCTTTTGGCTCCGAAAAAAAACTATGTGTTCTGAAAGTTAACACACATAATTTTCCAGGAGTCTAAAGTGATTTACTACTACTCATAGGCACGTAATAGATACATCTTTCATTACGTTTCACCTGTTGTTGGCTACGTTCAACGGACGTTGAAATTACGTAGCGCCAAAACTCAAGAAGTTATCACATTGATTTATAAATTGGCATGTAGGGATTTTCGAGGTCTCTTATTTCGAATCTGATGCCATACTTTTAAAATTGCAAATGACGGATACAATATGTCGATATTGTTAAATTTTTACGCTTTTAACTTAAATTTATATACGTATATGACTTTTTTTACTTCAAATTTTTATATAAAGGAGTACTTCCAATGTCCTTGATTTTGAATCTAATCAAATGGGCTTGAAATAAAACTTTTTTGTTAAAACATTTGTATTTGTGTATATTTCATGATTGCCTCTGTTTTATTACAGTATCATTTTAATTATTTCTAAAGTGTAGTATTTTAATTATACTAATAAAAATTACGCTGGATTGGATTTATTTGGAAATCTATATTAAGTCTTTTTTTTCTGTAGTCACACGCACTTACCATCCTTATTCAACTCCATTAATTTAATTATGAGAAAGTTAAAAACAAACACGGTGTGCCTGAAGCAAGTTTAATTGAAGGGTCAAAGCACAGCCGATTTTCTCGTGGATTCTTATTTTATGGACCAAATTAAGTCTGAATCCAAATTTTAAGTTTTTTTAACGAGCCGTTTTTGAGAAATTCGATTTAAATTTTGAAAATAGCAAATAACCAGTACTAACTTTTTTGATATAAGATCCATGGATTTTATTATTTTTACCAATTTTTTTTAATGTGAAAACATAAAAGTATGTAAATAATTAATTTTTTCTGGAACCATGTGTCCATAAGAAATTCATAAATTATATTCTTTTATTAGAATTGTTTAGAAATCTTTAGAAAAAGAAACAATGACTTTAACTACAGGGAAACATTACATTATTATATGTGCCTTGAATTATACTCTCGCACTGCTTGCAGTAGTCTTCTTCCATAATCTGTATGGTCTTTTGGAACCTTGTAATTTTTCCAAATCGTTTTGAAATCAGCGTGTACTGATTCCATAGCTTGCTCGCTATAAAATCCAAGACCTTGCTGTGTTCTTTTACAAAACTCAGGAACATGAAAAAAGACAGCATGAACCTTAGGAATGACAGAAATCGCCAAATCTTTGTTGCTTTTTGCGAATTTTTTTATATCTTCTTCATAAGTTATTTTGAGATCACTGGAAAACATGAAATTATTACATTATTGAAGTCGGCAAAGCAGCAAACATATTTCAAGCATCCCAAAGAACAAGAACTTCGCAAGATATCCGCTTTCTTCAAAAGTGTTCGACACGCTTTTTCTGCAAATCCGTGTCCGCCTGCTGCTGGCTAGCATTACATTTTTTAGCCCATTCAGCAGCATCTTTTTCGAACTCCTTGGTCATATGCTTATAAAGTGTGTTGACGACTCGATCTCTCTCACCAAATTTCAGTGGTCTAACCTAAATACTTCCAGAGATATCGACTAAGAAGTATTTCAAAAACCTTCATTTTGGATACTTTAAAACAGGGGTGGGCAGCTCCGACAGACCTCTTTGGTAGTATGTGTGTAATTAAGGTGGTTAGAAGCAAAGGGGTGTAAGTGCCTTTTTCACAAAAAACGAGTTAAGTGCACAATCACATTAATAAAACACCATTATATTTGGTGGCAAAAGGATATATATAAATTATATTCCAAACATCTACTGCTAAAAGAAATAATGCTTAGCAATTTTTTCAGAGTATTTGGAGGCAATTTGACGTATGTGCACTCTCTTTGACTCCTGCGTTCGAGGGTTCGTATGTATGTACAGCATATTTGTGACAGTGTTTTGAGCAATATTCCGTGTTTTTAATACCAAAACCTTCAACCACTCTTTCAGTTTATTCTCCCTGTCTATCATAACTTTTATTCATATCTAAAACACCAAGGAAGCGCGAGAGTAACTGTAACAGCAAACGTTAATACAGAAGCCAACACTAGCTAAAGAAGCGCTGTGGTTGAAAATTCAGAAAAAATTTCAGATGAATGGGAGTCTGATGATGATTAAAAAATGAGTGTGTGTGCTCTGTGATTCTGTGTTCTTGATAAATTGTCAATCTTGATAAAATATCAAGAAATAAATATTTGAATCAAGTGTTCTGAGTTCTGCTTCAAAAAATTAATTAATTTTGTTCGTTTTGGCGTAAAATTCAAAAAATATGATAAAGATATTTTTCTTTTGACTTTTTATCAAGATTGACAATTTGTCAAGAACACAGAATCGGGGGGTAAGCTAAAACTTTTGAATATTTGGTTTTGTTTGATTTTCTTGTCAATAAACTTTCGATTTCACCAGTCTTTCGTTTTACTATTTTCTAATTAATTGCGATAAAAATTAATAAAGAAAATTGTTTGCGTTCATTTTAGCAAAGCTAGGTATGTATATAAAGTAAGACTCATAATGTTAGTGTTATTCACAAATTAAGTGGTAAATAAAAAAAAAACTTACGTTTAACCGCCTCAATTAATGTCACTGTGTGAGTGCGAACAAGTCAAAAATATGATGCAACAGGTTGCTCAAACGAAATGCTGTGAAGCCTCAATATGGAGTACGTAAACGAAAAGAAACAATGACTTTTAGCATTCATTAGAAGATATTGTTATTTTAGCAAAAACGGATCAAAAATCTTTTATTTTAATTAATGAAGTAAAAAAAAAATACTAAAACTGCATAATATGCAAATTATGCATTCCATTCTGGATTGCAATTTCAAAGTATACAAAAAATAAATGAAAAATAAGGAAATCAGCAAATTCTGAGGAACTACATGTCCGAATTTAAGTGAATTAGTCAGGGATTACCTGATAATAATTTTAATTTTTTTTTATATTTATTTTTATATATATACTAGCAGACCCGGCAGACGTTGTTCTGCCTGACCAGTGACTTCCCTAGAAATACATTTTCAACTATTTTTCTATTAATTTTTAACATTCCATTTATTGCAGTGCTTTAGTATATGCAATGTTTCCGGTTTTAACGTATTTGGTATAAACAAATAAATTTGTTGGATGTCCAACTCAAAAAACGAATCTTTTGAACTCAATGGCTATGACACAAACCATTATGCGCTGCTGAGCAGATGTGTAGTTAGTATTTATTTAATTATATCCTATATCTACCACTTAACGCCACTATTATGATTTTATGGAAATCCTATAATACTCTGGATATGTATAAACGGCAATAACAAACAAAAAAATTAAGTGCTTTGATTAAGATTTAAGAACGTTAAAATGTCACTAAAGCAAATACATTCAGGGATATAACGAATTGAAATATTACTTAGCTGTGGTCTTAGAACTGACCACTTTTCCAAAAAATTTACAAATGTATGTATGTCGTACCCCACGAAGATTTTCACGTATTGGAAAAGTTTAAAACAGATCAACCATAAACTTTAAACATTATGGAAGTACAAACAAAGTACTGAATACAAAAAATGTGGGCGTGGCACCGCCCACTTTACAAAATTACATAAATCTTGAAAATCCGGAAATATTTCCCAAAATTTTCCCTCACACAAACCTTCTCTTATGCTATGTTTCCACCAAACCAAACACCGTGTTTAAAAGGGTTTGGGTTATGTAGAAATGTCAAGTTTTCCACTGATAGTTTGCCGGAAAATGGGTTTACACCCACTAAACAATTTATTATGATCGTCGTTCCGATTTAGTGGGTGTAAACCCATTTTCCGGTAAACTCTCAGTAGAAAAACTTGACATTTCTACATAACCATTTCTACATAACCCAAACCCTTTTAAACACGGTGTTTGGTTTGGTGGAAACACCTCGTTACCAATTACGAAGAACTGAAAAAAAACTTGAGTCAAATCTGTCCAGCCGTTCTCATTTTTTTCCTATCATTTTTGAATTGATTAATATGAAATAAGAAATTAATAATATAATTATGTGATAATACTTACATGTACATTAGACTGGGTCGAAAAAAAAAGTTGCTAATGTCCGCCCCTAAATTTAAAGATTATGTTGAGAGGGTTCTGGAAAAATTTTTTTTTTTTTTTTTTAACCCTTAGAAATACAGCCGAAATGGTTTTTTCGTTGTAACTTGGTTATTTGACGGCCGATTTTTAAAATTGATATGTCATTATTTTTGTCTTGAGAAGCTTCACTTTTCGTTCTTATGTCTTTTTAAGCTTTGAAGTCGCGTTCGCATGATACGGGCAGAAACAAAATTTTACCCCCCCTAAAGTATATTTATCTCCTTACCAAACGAACGTACTTAAAAATTCAAGAAAATGTTGCCTTCAAACTATATTACTAAAATAATCAACAAAAAAGTTATAGCACTTTTAATATTTATTGCTACTTAAGCAAATTTTGGCGCGAATCAAGGCTTTTATATTGGTCTCGGCTTTCTAATTTTGCAAAAATGTGGCCCAGGCGCTTTTCATCAGTGACAGCACTTGCAGACTCACTAACAACACGCACAAACCGTTCGGTATTCTGGGAATGACAGAGGAACTCTAAAAAAAATGATTTAAAAGTACTTAAGACCCGTGAAGTTTTTAGTTTGAAGATATTTACCTGGGATATTTATCACTTCATTTTCCGAAAATTGAAACATTGTAAGTTCACTATCTGGGTAGAACTGCACACAAGGGGGTTCCGTAATCTTAAACTGACTCCAATCGATCATGCTGACATACGACTTACTTTCAAAGTTTATTACGCCACGCTTTGGGACCTTGAACACGCGAAGCCCTGCTGGTGGATATTGACGTGCTGTTTTGATTTTTTCGTACCCATCATTACGTATCTCTGGATCAGCGTCGGTTATCATGGCTAATAATATATTTTCTGGGTGAAAATAATATGCATTATTTTCTATAGCTGAACGTATAATGGCTTGAACAACATTTGATAGTTCGCGTATCCAGCGAATATACTTAAAAACGTGTCTACTTCCATGAATTGCTTGTGGCTGGCTCTTTACAAGAAACCAGAATGGTGCATAAACTTTCACAACAAACTCTACCATGTTTCGCAACTCCGCTGACGGGCTTTCTTTGGAAACATATACCCGAAGTAACCTGGAAGCTGTTGTAAGCCACCGAGCTGTACTGACGGGACCGGGGCTCTTACTAGCGAGATATTCATCGCATTCACCATTATTTACTGCCAAAACCATATCAAATAAATAACGCTGATCATTGCGTAATTCCCAAGAGCCAATATTTTCAGGGATAACTCCCATAGCAATAGCCTCAAAACCTCTTACAACCTGATAAGGAAAATATATGTTTTTGTTTATAACATTAACTATTATAGTGTGGACAACCTACCGGGTATTTGGTGCAAGTCATAATTTCAGACCCCAACACCCCTGGCCAAACACCAGGTCCTTTCTGCTTGCCAATATAATGCGTTAACAACTTTTTTAGAGGCAACTCGTTGAAATGTAACAAACACACATTCCACTGCAAGGGCCTTTCTAAATAACGTTCCATTTGTGCATTTACTCCAATTTTATATCCAGTATTGACAGCTGTTCCATCACAGCTTATAGCTACAAGTTCGTTTAAGCAATATTTTTGGGTATTCAAAAAGCTTACTATTGCTTGCTGGATTGCTTCCCCAGTGCCTTCTTTTGGAGATACGTATCCAATAAATTTCGACTCAGGCTCTTTCAAAATTGTAATATGCTCCTCTCTTAGAAGCATTGTTCTTACGCTACCGTGAACTATTTTTTTTTTTAGTGTTACGTCCTGTTTACCATCATACGAAATGCATTTAAGATCAGTGCCAGTTTTTGTTGCTGCTTCAGTTTGTGCTCTACATTTGTTACGCTCGCGTGAAATTTTATTTTTGTCAATGACCAGATAATCAAAATATTTCATAATTTTATCCGCTGTGTTTTCTTTAAAATCCTTTTTTACTTTTGTAGCAATCGCAGCTTGCAAATCTTTGATTAGCATTGTAGCAAGCAATGATCCAAAGCGATCTGAAGTATCCGTCCTATCTAACGCCGAGCAATAATTTTTTAAGGACAAATCAGATACTTTTAAACTTTGTGTGACTTCTTCACGTGCTTCATCGTCTTCACTTGAGCTAGGCACATAACCAATCGTACTTGCAGCGGTTTCAGTGTGATTTTCAACATTACATTCTAGCGAGCAATTGTCAGTTCTAGTATGATCAAGCCCACTATCTAATGACAAAAGCCTTGGCCCGCATTGATCATAAAGAAAGTCATTTACCGCGGTTGGAACTCTACTTGCACTAGGGCAATCACATTGTCGATTTAAGTCCATAATGCACTTACACTTTGAAATTAACAATATTTTATTCCATTCCTGATCATTATATTCATAAGGATGTTTTTTTACATTGTAATAACTTTGAAGCAGGCTTTCAATGTTTCTCCGGAGCGTAGTTCTTGTAACTATAGGGATGTTTGCCTGCTGCCACAACTTTGAAATTGTGTTCATAACTATTGGCAAATATTCATTGAGACTTCGATTTTTTGGAACACTTGCAGAGCCGTAATATTTAAGGAACATAAAATATTCAATAACACCACGTTTCGTAGGTAACATTTTAATATCAATATCGCGCTTAACGAAAGCCATTTTTAAATTGCACACACTGTTAAGTCACTTTTTAATTTTATTTCACCAGCACAATTTATGGTATTAATTATAAATTATTATTATCAATACGAACAAGAGGCTAGCTCGCTATTGACAGCGTCAGTTTTGCACTCCCCGGGTTGCTGATGCGACGAAAACAAAGAAAATGAATTTGGGAAAAATCGTAGCAAAAATGTACCTAAATTGGTACGAAAGCAGTGAGATTAAATTTCCAACTAAGAAAACTGTTGGAGGAATTTGTGGGGGCGAATTTTGTTAGCTGACCTAACCATGGGTAAACGACTTTATAGCTTAAAAGGAAATGTGATGACATGTTAATTTTAGAAATCGGCCGTCAAATACCCAACTTTCAACGAAAAAACCTTTTCGGCTGTATTTCGAAGGGTTAAAAAAAATAAAATAAAAATTTCGAAATCCTCTCAACACAATCCTTAAATTTAGGTTACTCTGTTGCATAAAAAAAATTAATTTTTGTTGTACTGTGTTATTATACTTACATCTGAAACTCATGTTGACCTGTGATATTAAAAGTGCTATAACTTTTTTGTTGATTATTTTAGTAATATAGTTTGAAGGCAACATTTTCTTGAATTTTTAAGTACGTTCGTTTGGTAAGGAGATAAATATACTTTAGGGGGGGTAAAATTTTGTTTCTGCCCGTATCATGCGAACGCGACTTCATAGCTTAAAAAGACATAAGAACGAAAAGTGAAGCTTCTCAAGACAAAAATAATGACATATCAATTTTAAAAATCGGCCGTCAAATAACCAAGTTACAACGAAAAAACCATTTCGGCTGTATTTCTAAGGGTTAAAAAAAAAAAATAAAATTTTTTCCAGAACCCTCTCAACATAATCTTTAAATTTAGGGGCGGACATTAGCAACTTTTTTTTTTTGTATGGGGACCGACCCAGTCTAATGTACATATGTATATATTTTAATTAAATATTTTTGAACAATGAAGCAATTGTATAAAATACGAATAACGGGGTTTCACAAAATGCGTTCACTACAAAATATGTACATATATGGATTTGATTTTAACTTATCCCTCAGCAACACGAAAACGTACATATGTACATATGAATGTTAATTTTGTTTTTATTTACCGAGCGCTCGCTTAACTTAAATCGATTCATTTGGTTGACAGCGAACAAACACACAAACAGCTTTTTTTAGAAAAGGTGCTCCTATTGTTTAAACAATTTTGGTTAAATAATATATGAATCAACTATTTTTTTTGATGCAGAACGAAAGTAAATATTTCAAAGTTTAACTTCAAGTAAGTTTCATTCTAATCGGTGGATCCGTTTATGATTTGTGGCTGTGTAAACAAAAAAATTTTAGGTTTTTTACCGATTTCCACTCCCCCTTGAGATATAAGGTATCCTATCTTTCAAGTTGGATCAAACTGTAGATGCTGTGCAAATTTCATTAAAATCGGTTGAGTAGTTTAGGAGCTCACCCTGATTGAACATGTGACACGTGATTTTTATATATTAAGATATATATTTTTTTTTAAGTTTTGCATTCATTTTGATATGTGTACACTTAACATATTTTAGTAATAAAAAAAGTTGTATCCAGTTCAAAAAAATTTAATTGTGAGAAAATTATATATTTTAATGAATAACTAGCTGACCCGGCAAACTTCGTTCTGTCCAAAATAGATTTTTTTTATTAATTTCATTTCAAAAATTTTTATTACACCGGTATTTTTTTTAATAGAAAATTAACGATTTTTGACTTCATTGCGTATACAACTTTTAATATTAAGGGCTCAGAACTAAAAGGATCTAAGTCAGTGGTCTAACCTAAATACTTCCAGAGATATCGACTAAGAAGTATTTCAATCGTATGGAAGGTGCCACGCCCCCTTTTTCGTTATCCCCAGTTTTGTTGAAGGTGGAGGGATCGATCTCTCTCACCAAATTTCAGTGGTCTAACCTAAATACTTCCAGAGATATCTACTAAGAAGTATTTCAATCGTATGGGAGGTGCAAGGCCCCTTTTTCGTTATCCCCAGTTTTTTTGAAAATGGTAGGATTGATCTCTCTCACCAAATTTCAGTGGTCTAACCTAAATACTTCCAGAGATATCGACTAAGAAGTATTTCAATCGTATGGGACGTACCACGCCCCCTTTTTGGTTATGCCCAGTTTTTTTGAAGGTGGAGGGATCGATCTCTCTCACCAAATTTCAGTGGTCTAACCTAAATACTTCCAGAGATATCGACTAAGAAGTATTTCAATCGTATGGGAGGTGCCACGCCCCCTTTTTCGTTAACCCCAGTTTTTTTTGGATCGATCTCATATAACCTCTCACCAAATTTCAGTGGTCTAACTTAAATACTTCCAGAGATATCGACTAAGAAGTATTTCAATGGTATGGGAGGTGCCACGCCCCCTTTTTCGTTATCCCCAGTTTTTTTGAAGGTGGTAGGATTGATCTCTCTCACCAAATTTCAGTGGTCTAACCTAAATACTTCCAGAGATATCGACTAAGAAGTATTGCATTCGTATGGGAGGTGCCACGCCCACTTTTTCGTTATCTCCAGTTTTTTTGGAGGTGGTAGGAATTTTGTAGCCTGTAACCATCCCTGGAAGATATCCAGTGGGTGTGAAAAATTTGGTTATGATCGGCTTATTCGTTTAGGAGCCAAGTGTGTCCATATATAGATAGATACATAATTTTAATTTTATATAAGTATATAGATTTTTTCAATATCAATTTTAGGTAGCATTATTTTTAACAAGTCATTGAGGTGCGAATCAGTTAGAGAATTTCTGCATTTGCTCTTGATTACTTTCATCGAGGAAAAAGCAGATTCACAACCATAGGATGTCAGGCCCGTGCGCACGGGGGGGGTTTTTGGGGTTAAACCCGCCCCCCCCATGGCCAAATCTAAATTACAATGATTTTGCAAAAATTTTCAAAATACAGTTTATAAATCTTATATTGAATCTTGACTCATTATTTTTGACAAAATTAGTTTTTTAATAATAATTTTACGGAAGAAGAAATTGGTGAAAGTTGCAAAGAATAAGGTTGGCCAATACATAAGTGCGGCACTTTAAATTGCACTTGGAGCTTTCCGAAATTACAAAGTTGTGTAGCGTATGGGCATTTTTAAAAAAATTTTACTGATGAAAACAGTGAGCAGTTTCAATTAACAAGTACTGTTAACAATACTATTCAGGATCTGGTTAATTAGGTTTTGATGAATCAGAATTATGACTAATCAAAAGATGATTTAATCTGTTCATCGCACGTCCCTAATTTGTACCAGTACAATTGATGTCATGGCCAAATGATGCTAAGGTTGTGTCAAGTGACCAGCTGAACTCTACTTTTTCCATGAGCATTGACAGAATTCTTTTCCGTACCTCGAAGAGTTGCAATGTTAAACGGACTTTAATTATAGCCATGTATTCATCAAAATCCAAAAAGAGTCCGTAATTGGAGCCTTTTCGGAGAGAATAAATGAATATTGCAGAGCGAATGAACTGCAAGGCTCAATTATATGAGAGATTTTGAGTAATTTCTGACCCTTTTTGTTGTAGGCCTAAATAGAATTGTGAGAAAATGAACATTGGAGAGCAGATGAGCGATAACGTTCAATTATGTGAATGTTTTCAAACATTTTCTGAGGTTTTTTTTATTTTACCTAACAGAAGATAAAGATCGCATTTTTCATGGACGTTTATCACGTTCTACGTCTGTAGAAAATAAACATAGCACATTTCATATTTTCCGAATTGTGTCAATAGAACTACATAAACCTTATTTTTTATTATTTATGACCCGAAAGAAATAAAAAACGACCCCAAATAAGATTCAGAAAAACGCCAATAAAAGGCTCCGACAAGAGTCCAAAAAGGCTCCAAAAACCCTCTGAATGGGTGACTAAAAGAGAAGCACCAATTAAAGGGCTCCGAAAGGAGTCTGAAAAGGCTCCAAAAACCTTCAGAATGGAGGAATAAAAGGCTCCGAAAAAGGTTCAGAAAAGCACCAATAAAAGGCTCCGCAGTTCGTTTAAAAAGAGTCATAAAACGCTTCAAATTCATCGAAATCGGACTCATTTCGGACTCTTTTTTATGACTCCGCGTAGAGTGATTTTTCGCTCCATTTGGGCTCCGAAAGAAGCTCATTTTGGAGAGTAAAGATCTCGGAAATGAGCATTTTATGGCTCCGAAAGAAGTCTTTTTTTGCACTTTTGGTTAGCTGGGATATGCCATCATATCACCAATTCTCTATTAAATACAGAAAAATGTGTACAACCAAAGAAATTTTCTGTGGTATAGTTTTAGGCATCAGAGTATGCAATTTCAGAAAAATAAAATAACATTTAAATTTATGATGTATGGGTCTAGGTTTCTGTTTCAGCAAATGTTTATCTTAGTGAAAAATATATGCGAATGCAAATCTAAATTTAAACCCCCCCAAGGCTAATTCCTGCGCACGGCCCTGTAGGATGTACCAAACATCGAATATAATTTTAAAGCAATTTTCCTTGTAACCGGATAGTCGCATTGGGGTATTTGTCTCCAAAAGTCAATCCCTGTAGTAATCGTTAGAGATAGGTCAGACCGCATCTTTACCAGTTCGTTCTGAATATAAGACTCCAAGGGGAGTGCCACAAAATCCCCAAAAAAAAAATCCCCAAACACAAATTCCCCAACTGAAAGAAAATCCCCAAACACGAAATCCCCACCTTTTTTTTTGGAGGCAGTGTCACAAAATCCCCAAACACAAAATCCCATTTTTTATACCCAGCGTACTACACCTTTTCCAACAGTATTTCAGAAAAACTGAAATGTATTTCAGAAAAGCTCATATGTATGTACTTCAGAAAACTACAAATGTAATTCAGAAAAGCACAAGTGATATTCAGAAAAACACAAATGTATTTCAGAAAAACCCAAATGAAATTCAGAAAAACCCAATTGTATTTCAGAAAAACCCAAATGAAATTCAGAAAAACCCAAATGAAATTCAGAAAAACCCAATTGTATTTCATAAGAACTCAAATGAAATTCAGAAAAACGCAAATGTATTTCAGAAAAACCGAAATTTATTTAAGAAAAACACAAAAGAAATACAGAAAACTACAACAAAACTACAAGCTCAAACTGTATTTCATGTATGTATAAAGAAAAAAATATAAATTTAAAAGCGCTTATATGTACCTACATAGACATCGGTGATTGTCTTATTTTTGTGTAATAAAAAATGGAGCTGAAAGACAATTGTGCAATTTGTAGGACTGATATGCGGAGGCAAACCGTGATTCGTCTTCAACCATGTGGTCATTTGTTACATGAAAAGTGCAGCGGTCCTATAATTCAGGCCAGTAAATGTCCCATATGCCGTGGAGATGTGATTGGTAAATATCCATAAAATATAAATTATTTTTATTTTCATAGCGTATCAGCGCATACTTATTAGTGTATTTTTGTTACAATCTTTTCCGGTATACATAGAAAATGCTATTGTACAAAGAATAAAGTATTGTACATATAATGAAGTTGACCGTACTCGCATTGTTGAGGCCGCCAACAAAGGCGAGGATTGGTGCACCTTAGCATCGTCCTTGGGAGTCAAATACCAGACCGCTTACACTTGGGTGCGATCAGGAAGAGCAGAAACCCAACGACGAGGAGGAGGAAACGCAAAAAAGTTATCGCAAGGTGAGATCGATATCATAGTACAATGGGCAGAGCAGGACCCTACCATAACGCTGAAAAGTATAGTAGCTAAAGTCCAAAATGAAATGAATCAATTAATTTGCACGTCCAGTGTGGCTAATTATTTAGATGGTAGATTGTATACGGTGAAAAATGTCCATCATATGCCTTCGACCATGAATTCCGACGAAAATAAAAGAAAACGGGCGGCATTTGTTTCAGCGTTGAGCGAATACATTCAACAGGGCAAGCAGATTGTCTATAGAGACGAAACCAACTTTAATTTATTTTGTAGGCGCACAAAGGGTCGCGCACGATCTGGCGCACGAGCAACTTTAACGCTGCCGCCATCAAGGGGACCGAATGTGCACCTTATCGGGGCAATCAGTACGTCAGGTGTATTATGTATGGAAACGCGTCGCGGTTCCTTTAAAAAAGAGAGTGCAGCTGAGTGGGTCCGTGGACTTTTGAATAGATGGACCGCAATCGGGAACAGACTGTCTGATTTGGTATTGGTTTGCGATAATGCACCATGCTTGAGGCGGTGTTTGCTGATAATAATTCACCTATCCTTTTGCACTTGGGGCCTTACTCGCCGATTGGGTTTTTCTGAAATACATTTGGGTTTTTCTGAAATACATTTGGTTTTTTCTGAAATACATTTGCGTTTTTCTGAATTTCATTTGAGTTCTTATGAAATACAATTGGGTTTTTCTGAATTTCATTTGGGTTTTTCTGAAATACATTTGTGTTTTTCTGAATATCACTTGTGCTTTTCTGAATTACATTTGTAGTTTTCTGAAGTACATATGAGCTTTTCTGAAATACATTTGAGTTTTTCTGAAATACTGTTGGAAAAGGTGTAGTACGCTGGGTATAAAAATGAAGGTGTGTCTGTGTGTCCTTTATAGGCGTCCAAAGCACTCAACCGATTTTAATGAAATTTTCACAGTATATTCTTGGGATCATGGGTTAAAGCATAGGCTATATTAATTTTTGGAAAAGTGGGCGATGCCTCTCCCCCAGGCTATATAAAACTACAATTCTTCATAACTCTGAACATATTTGGTCCAAATTAATGATTTTTGGATATGTGTGTCCTTTGGTCAAGATTTATGTAATTTTGGAAAAGTGGGCGGTGCCACGCTCACATTATTTGTGTTTTGTTTGTACTACAATAATGTCCTTAATTAGTTTTTTCCATTTCTGCTACCAGTCCCGAAAATTGGTTCACGTTCGTTATTTTCACCATTTTCTGAAAAAATATAATAAAAGCTTAATAACAAGTATATAGAAGCAAAAATAATAAATTACTTTCCAGTTTGTATTAGACACAATTGTTGCACTTGTGTCGGTTAAAATCTGTGTTGACAAATCTCACGTCAATACATGTCAATAGAATATCACCGGTGCCTTAGTGAATACCAAAAAAGCATCAATGTTCGTCAATAGTTTTCGAAATTGACAATCACCCCTATTATGGTTTTCAATATTGACAAAAATATTGTCGATGCCTCCGAATTGGTATTGCCGTCATCAATGTCCATAACTATTGGCAGCTGTTGATACTATTTTGGTATTTACGACAACAATAGTGATATTCTATTGACGGGTGTCAACATAAAACTTGTCAATACAGTTTTTGGTGACGACGAGCGCTCAATTAAATATTCTGCTGTAAAAATTTGTTAAAATAATTCTGAATTATACCGTTTTACACGCTTTATTTGTTAATTTTTTATTTAATTTAGAAAAATACAGAGAAAAATTAAAATAACAAAGAACAACCAATTTGCGCAGCTTGTTTTAGAACTAGAAAAAAATCCTGCGCTTCCGAAAAGCTTTCCTAAGGGACAGTTCGCAATGGCAGGATAATGCAAGTGCAATCAATGCTCTCGGTCCACCACTCAGGGATGGTGAGGGTTGGCAAAAGGTAAAAAACAACTTATTAAAATGTTTTTATTAGGTCGCTTTAGTCGTATCTGTCCACGGACTTTTGCATTCGATTTTAAACCAACTTCCTGTTGAGCACGAGTCTTGAAATTTTCACCATAGTTCAGGTCCCGATGGCAATGCAATATTATGAAAAAAAAATTACGATATTTGGCGCGTGGGTCGCTATATTTCCAAAATTCGCATTTATGGTCCGATTTGGATGAAATTCGGAACATGTACTACTACGATGAAAAGAAATATTTCGGGAAAAAATAAAAACTCAAAATCGTAATTATGTACCGATGTGGCTGATATTTTACGCGTGTGTTACTTAATCAATTGCCAAATGTTCAAAAAAAATTTTACCCGCTAGGTGGCGCGTGAGTCGCGCTATTTAAGAAATACGAAGGTCTGTTTTCAGTGTCGATTAATTCGTTTTTCAACGAACTTCCCGTTGAGGTAGAATCTTGAAATTTTCATCACCGTTTAGTTTTCTGCCGCCACGCAATATAACAAAAAATAATTGCGATAGGTGGCGCACGGGTAGAGACATTTCAAAAGTTTCATTTCCAGAGATTTTGCTTTGGATTGTGACCTAACTTGCAGATGAGCTAGGGTTTTGCAATTTTCATCACCGTTCAGGCTTCGCAACAATGCATTATACGAAAAAATAATCAAAAATATTGCTTAATTTTATAAATCCCATTTATAGTATTTTCTTGAGTTTAGTCGTTTAGTCTTATTGCCACAGATATTAGAGAAAGTAGTGGATTATAGCATGATGTTCATTAGATAATCTTCGGCGCCATTTGCATGTTAAAACGCACTTCACCACATTAGTGGAATATAGCATGACGTTCGTTAGTTAATTTTCGGCGCCATCTGCATGTGAAAACGCACTTCACCTGCAGGAAGTAGTGATTTATAGCATGATGTGCATTAAACAATCTTCGGCGCCATTTGCATGTAACAACGCACTTCACCACATTAGTGGATTATAGCATGACGTTCGTTAGTTAACCTTCGGCGTCATCTGCATGTTAAAACGCATATTTAACACATTCATTCAACCGACCACCGAAGTACGCGTAAAAAGTTGGTTCTGGTTGGTAAGGTTATATTTCGAATTAATGTCAATGCATTGACTTATTTTATATCGCTTAAAAAATGTTAATAAACTTACAATTTACAATTACCTACATATAATAAAAAAGGAATTTTTTAAACCCGACACGGAATATTCGACTACAATCTTAGTTAGAAAATTTTCACAAACTCACAACTAAAAAGCATAAAATAAAAAATAGAATAAAACAATATTTTTAATCTAAAATGTTTTTAAAATGAACTAGAAACTACAAAATAATTTCTCCTCTGCATACATAGATTTTTCACCACGTAGAGCTTGTCCTGAAGATTTATTCATAGGCATTACAGTACTTGGCAAGATTGATATGTTTAAAAACATTGGTTCACATAAGTTTCTAAAAATCTTACTACCGATATGAGCTTTCCTAAAAAATATCATCTTTACACAATGATTCTGTGTTCTTGATAAATTTTCGATCTTGATAAAATATCAAGAAAAAAATATTTGAATCAAGTGTTCTGAGTTCTGCTTCAAAAAATTTATTAATTTTGTTCGTTTTGGCTTTAAATTCAAAAAACATGATACAAAAATTCTCTTAATTTTTTTATCAAGATAGACAATTTGTCAAGAACACAGAATGGGGGGGGTTTATATAGATTACCAAAAAAGCATACACATTAAGGCGCCTCACGCTCCATACAAAAAAAAAATGGACATCCTGTTTCCATCGGAATTATAAACTTCAATGTATTCTATACCTTGGTCAAAATATTTCGAAAAAATATTAAGATTTACCGGTTTTTAAACCGCGTTTAAAAAACGCTAAAAATATCGTTTTTTATGTATAAAAGGAGTATGAAAAAATATATTTTAATAAAAAGCACCTCAGATGATGAATTAGCTGGAGTACAAAAGGTAAGCATAAAAAAGTTGGCAAATTTTATCAACGCAATCCAAATATTGGGATGTATGATGCTGTTTTATTTCGAGAGGTAGGTTTTTGGAAAACTTTAATAACTCACCCATTATTGACGGATTTGGGCGATTAGGGTATCAGTTAAAATGTATTTTCGAGACGTTGCCATTTCTGCAAAATTTAACCCTTTTTGGTCCAATTTTACACATTGCGAATATTAGCACACATTTATACAATAATAGTATTGATACAATTTGTAAACTTTTTTATGCTTACCTTTTGCACTCTATCATCTCAGATGCTTTCTTCGAAGAAAAACATTTAACCTCCATTGTAATAAAATAAGTTCATATAAGAATTGAAATATGTACATATTTGAAGACGTTAGTGGAAGAAGGGGCTATGTCGCACTTTGAGTGAAACGAGAAAATCGACTTTAAAGTTTAGCAAAAAAAATTTGAAGTTCTATCAAAACTGTTAAAATGAAATTGCATGAAAGTTATGTAAATCAGTGTAAGACGTTGTATATTTTCATATCAGGGGAGAAATAAAACACATAAATTTACACATAAAAATGTTACATAGCACCTTCTTCCACAATTCGAATTGAAAACTTGTGTACATAGCCCCTTCATCCATGATTTATTTTCTTAAATTTTCATGATAGCGGTTATCTGATAAGCCAGAAATCTTTATATGCATAAAGACTATCCACAAATGCAAGAAATAGAGTTTGAGTGGTTTTGCGACATAGCCCCTTCTTCCACTAACGTCTTCATTTATCTATGTGCAAACATGAACCTTCTATTGTGTTTTGGTTGTCTTATGGATATCTCTTTTAGCAAAAATTCATCTGCTTTGTATATATATACATATATATATAAGTACATTACATATTGACTTTTATATCATTTCAATAATATTCCGTGATATTTATATCGTATGACCTCTACTTAGATATATAGCTATATTTATTATGGAAAATCTATTAGAAAAAAGCAAATTCCTTAAAAAAAAAATTCATAAAACGACATATGTATATAAGTACATATTGTGTTAAGGTAGATTTTAGTAATTTCCCTGCAAAAAAAATAGTCAATATGAAAAAAAGGGGAAAAAAATTGTATATTCGAAGTTGGGATCGAACCATGAAACGCACGCGTCCCACCCGAAACCATTACACATGCGCTATTGGTACACATGAATATATCCGTATAGCGGGAGAATATTACAACTTACACATATGATGGTTTTCTGGTTTTTTTCGTCAAATTCAACTCGGAAATATTGAAAACACATATCTTAACTGGCCCAATTAGCCTAAATATGTAAGGATTCCGGTTATATGTCGACTCTTTTACAAATTAAAATTTTTAGGAAGAAAATAGTTGATGTCTTTAGGAAAATTAAAGCGATTTCAAACCAGGGCTGAAAAATAACGTTATTTTCATTAATAAACGAAAAAAACTTTTTATTTCGTTTTGTTTTTCAATAATAATAACGTTACAAGCTCAACAAAAAAATATATCGTTGCGTTGAAAATCAAAAAATAATTATCAAAATAAATTTCGTTTCGGTTTTTATCAAAACAATTCACAAAAAATATTTGAATATTTCAAAATAATATTGATTAAGATGGGTCGCAAAAGAAAGAGGAAATCACTGCGGTCGTGCTTTAATTTTGTAATTGCAAAAGACCACAAAAAAAAGCCATTTGTTGCTAAAGCATGAAAACCATTTCTTGCGCTCTCAGAACAGAATCCACCAAAAGCCGAAGAGGTGGTTGAAAAAAAAAAATTAAAAACATGACTTTTCGATGGAGCCTAATGTAGATGCGCCCATTTGGTACTTAGTAACTATGTTTTTTTGTTGTGTTCCTTGATTTATTAATTTTTGTACTTGACAAATAAATTCAAATAACGTGGATTTCCGACCCGACCCAGCCTAATTTGCAAAATGAATAAACGATAACGAAAAAAATTTTTTTTTATTTTTTGATTTGATATTCAACGAAAAACTTTTTTTTTGATATTTTTTGATTTTGATATTCAACAAAATTTTTTTTTTGATATTTATCAAAACGAAATATATTTTTGATATTTTTTTTGATAATTAACAAAACGAAATTTTTTCGTTTATATCGTTGTGCAGCCCTGTTTCAAACTATTTCGTGAATATAAAATTGAAGAAGCTACAAACTGTGTTTTTACTTTTTGTATATTAAATATGATATATTTCTTACAAAATATGTATATGGGGTATTCCATCCCATTTAGACCAATTTGAACCCGACCCCTTTAGAATTGGCTGAAAGTTTTTCATCTTTTTCTACCTTACGAAAGAGGTTTTTCAGAATTTTTTCAAATTTTTTCATCCAACTCAAAAAAAGTTATGAATTTTTAAAGAAACGCCGTTTTTTTTTCAAAATGCTATAACTTTTTCAAAAATTGACCGTTTGGGATCTTTTTTTTTTTTAAATTTTTGTTTTTAAATGTACTTTTCGGAAAAAATACAAAAAAAAATTTTAAAGTTCATCTTATATAAAATTTTTCAGTTTTTCGAGATTTTTCGAATTTCGCCATTTTTTTTTTTTTTTTTCTCATAAAAAACTTCATTCAATTCTGCAATCATCCCCACTAATCCCGGAGTGGGCCGATTTTTTATTCTTTTTTTTTTATTTAATGAAAAAAAAAATTTTCCAAAATAAACATTTTTTTTTTTATCAATTTTATTTATATAACAAAAAAATGTAAGCAAATGATTTTTAAGTATTCTTTTCTTTATTTATTATGTTAATCTACGATTAAAATAACCAGGATTAATGACTGACACAGTAAACATTTAAGTTTTCTAAAAATAATGTAACACATTATGAATTCTTTTTCCAGCGTTTAAATATTTTACAAATTCTTTGGCAAACTTGAACACAAAAGCTTAGCAATTATTTCAGATTGTAATAATCATGATGCCATTGCTGTTCATGTGTTTATTAAAATAATTACTGATTATGTGAAGAGTTTTCCTGAACGTTGTGACAAGATTTATTATTATTCTGATATAGCTCAACAACAATTTACAAACTCCAAAAACTTTGTAAATTTATATTATCATGAAGATGATTTTGACATTCCTGCCGAATGGCACTTTTTTGCGACTGCTCATGGCAAAGGTCCGTGTGATGGTATTGGTGGCATTACCAAACGATATGCAGCAAGAGCAAGTCTCCAACTCGCGGTTGATAATCAAATAACGACACCTGAAGGACTTTTTAAATGGACTTCTGATCCGGACAACTTGCCAAACATTACAGTCAAGTTTTCCCCAGAAGATGATTATAATACAGCAGTAAAAGATTTAAATGAAAGATTTTTGAAAACAAAATCGATTACAGGAACTCAACAATTACATTGCATAATTCCCGACAAAAATGGTTGTTTGTATGTTAAAAACTTTTCAAATTCAAAAGAACAAAGAATTTGTAAAATATTTAAACGCCAGAAAATGAATTCATAATTTGTTACATTATTTTTAGAAAACTTAAATGTTTACTGTGTCAGTCATTAATCCTGGTTATTTTAATCGTAGATTAACATAATAAATAAAGAAAAGAATACTTAAAAATCATTTGCTTACATTTTTTTTATATAAATAACATTGATAAAAAAAAAAATGTTTATTTTGGAAAATTTTTTTTTTCAATTAAATAAAAAAAAAAAGAAAAAAAAAATCGGCCCACTCCGGGATTAGTGGGGATGATTGCAGAATTGATTGAAGTTTTTTATGAGAAAAAAAAAAAAAAAAAAAAAAAAAAATGGCGAAAGTCGAAAAATCTCGAAAAACTGAAAAATTTTATATAAGATGAACTTTAAAATTTTTTTTTGTATTTTTTCCGAAAAGTACATTTAAAAACAAAAATTTAAAAAAAAAAAAAGATCCCAAACGGTCAATTTTTAAAAAAGTTATAGCATTTTGAAAAAAAAAACGGCGTTTCTTTAAAAATTCATAACTTTTTTTGAGTTGGATGAAAAAATTTTAAAAAATTCTGAAAAACCTCTTTCGTAAGGTAGAAAAAGATGAAAAACTTTCAGCCAATTCTAAAGGGGTCGGGTTCGAAATTGGTCTAAATGGGATGGAATACCCCATATACATATTTTGTAAGAAATATATCATATTTAATATACAAAAAGTAAAAACACAGTTTGTAGCTTCTTCAATTTTATATTCACGAAATAGTTTGAAATCGCTTTAATTTTCCTAAAGACATCAACTATTTTCTTCCTAAAAATTTTAATTTGTAAAAGAGTCGACATATAACCGGAATCCTTACATATTTAGGCTAATTGGGCCAGTTAAGATATGTGTTTTCAATATTTCCGAGTTGAATTTGACGAAAAAAACCAGAAAACCATCATATGTGTAAGTTGTAATATTCTCCCGCTATACGGATATATTCATGTGTACCAATAGTGCATGTGTAATGGTTTCGGGTGGGACGCGTGCGTTTCATGGTTCGATCCCAACTTCGAATATACAATTTTTTTCCCCTTTTTTTCATATTGACTATTTTTTTTGCAGGGAAATTACTAAAATCTACCTTAACACAATATGTACTTATATACATATCTCGTTTAATGAATTTTTTTTAAAGGAATTTGCTTTTTTCTAATAGATTTTCCATAATAAATATAGCTATATATCTAAGTTGAGGTCATACGATATAAATATCACGGAATATTATTGAAATGATATAAAAGTCAATATGTAATGTACTTATATATATATGTACATATATCTAAATTGTTGAGGAAAAACCCTAAAAAATCCAAAATGGAAACCGGCCTAATGCTCATAATGAGAACTTCGAAATGAACTCCAAATTCATTTTTAAAAAAAATTTTAAATTATTATTCTTTTTCAAAAACGCAGTTAAACTTCTATATTTTTGCAAAATTCTATAATAAAAGTGAGATTCAAAAGTATCCATGGTCACTATTTGTTTTTAACATATCTTGCATGTTCTATTGCAAAAAATAGTTCAAAATTAAAACGCACTGAACATTTTATTTGCTTCCAATTTTGTTCGATATGGCATCATTCTATGTGACCATTATCTATATATTAATAGGCTTACATTTTTTCCATACAATCAATTGCCAGAGTGTATCTCATAAAAAAATGCATAATTCCAATTATTATATATTTTGATATGTTTTCATGGGCCAGGAACTTTGCAAATGCTTCATTAATTTGTAATAATTCATAAAAGTTTTCACCAAAACCCAAAACTGTTAACTACAGTATCTGACTGTTTTATTGTACATACAGCAGTGGCGCAGGTGGTGGGCTTGCCGGCTATGATGCGTGCGTTCGTAGGTTCAAGCACGTGTTCAGGGCAGGCCAATTTTTTTTTTTTTTACTAAATTGAATTTGCCTTAAAACATACGAAAAGTTTTTATCATATTTTTTTTTTTTAATTTATTATATTTGTAACCCAATATTTCAATATTTTTCTGTTTATTACATCTATCTTAAAAAATCTAAAAAATTATTCCAATTTATCAATATTTATCAATTTATATTTTTTAAGAAATATATCATATTTAATATGCAAAAAGAAAAAGTACACTTTGTAGCTTCTTCAATTTTATATTTACGAAATAGTTTGAAATCGCTTTAATTTTCCTAAAGACATCAACTATTTTCTTCCTAAAAATTTTAATTTGTAAAAGAGTCGACATATAACCGGAATCCTTACATATTTAGGCTAATTGGGCCAGTTAAGATATGTGTTTTCAATATTTCCGAGTTGAATTTGACGAAAAAAACCAGAAAACCATCATATGTGTAAGTTGTAATATTCTCCCGCTATACGGATATATTCATGTGTATCAATAGCGCATGTGTAATGGTTTCGGGTGGGACGCGTGCGTCTCATGGTTCGATCCCAACTTCGAATATACAATTTGTTTCCCCTTTTTTTTCATATTGACTATTTTTTTGCAGGGAAATTACTAAAATCTACCTTAACACATTATGTACTTATATACATATGTCGTTTTATGATTTTTTTTTAAGGAATTTGCTTTTTTCTAATAGATTTTCCATAATAAATATAGCTATATATCTAAGTTGGGGTCATACGATATAAATATCACGGAATATTATTGAAATTATATAAAAGTCAATATGTAATGTACTTATATATATACATATAACTAAATTGTTGAGGAAAAACCCTAAAAAATCCAAAATGGAAACCGGCCTGATGCTTATAATGAGAACTTCGAAATAAACTCCAAATTCATTTTAAAAAAAAATTTAAAATTATTATTCTTTTTCAAAAACGCAAACTTCTACATTTTTGCAAAATTCTATAATAAAAGTGAGATTCAAAAGTATTCATGGTCTCTATTTTCGGGTAGCTCTTGAGATGCATCATAAAACATTTGTTTTTAACATATCTTGCATGTTCTATTGCAAAAAATTGTTCAAAATTAAAATTTTTCTGGAAAATAGGACAAAAGTTGTGTTTTTATAGAACTCTAAAGCTTATTTTTTTTTTTAAATTTTATGAAATTGGTACTTATTTGTTAAATTTCACTATATACGGTCGGTAATTTAGATGCATCCTAAAATCCCGAAAAACTGAAGTGTTTACAATGAAATGTAAATTGTTTTGTGGAAAACGCACTGAAAATTTTATTTGCTTCCAATTTTGTTCGATATGGCATTATTCTATGTGACCATTATCTATATATTAATAGGCTAACATTTTTTCCATACCATCAATTGCCAGAGTGTATCTCATAAAAAAATGCATAATTCCAATTATTATATATTTTGATATGTTTTCATGGGCCAGGAGCTTTGCATAGGCATATTATATTTAACAAAAAATGCTTCACTAATTTGTAATAATTCATAAAAGTTTTCACCAAAACCCAAAACTGTTAACTACAGTATCTGACTGTTTTATTGTACATACAGCAGTGGCGCAGGTGGTGAGCTTGCCGGCTATGATGCGTGCGTTCGTAGGTTCAAGCACGTGTTCAGGGCAGGTCAATTTTTTTTTTTACTAAATTGAATTTGCCTTAAAACTTGCGAAAAGTTTTTATCATATTTTTTTTTTAAATTTATTATATTTGTAACCCAATATTTCAATATTTTTCTGTTTATGACATCTATCTATATCATATTTAATATTTTTATACTTACGAAATAGTTTGAAATCGGGTTAATTTTCCTAAAGACATCAACTATTTTTTCCTAAAAATTTTTATTTGTAAAAGAGTCGACATATAACCGGAATCCTTACATATTTAGGACGCGTGCGTCTCATGGTTCGATCCCAACTTCGAATATACAATGTTTTCCCCCTTTTTTTCATATTGACTATTTTTTTTTGCAGGGAAATTACTAAAATCTACCTTAACACATTATGTACTTATATACATATCTCGTTTAATGAATTTTTTTTAAAGGAATTTGCTTTTTTCTAATAGATTTTCCATAATAAATATAGCTATATATCTAAGTTGGGGTCATACGATATAAATATCACGGAATATTATTGAAATGATATAAAAGTCAATATGTAATGTACTTATATATATACATATGTATATTTAAATTGTTGATGAAAAACCCTAAAAAGTCCAAAATGGAAACCGGCCTGATGCTTATAATGAGAACTTCGAAATAAACTCCAAATTCATTTTAAAAAAAAATTTAAAATTATTATTCTTTTTCAAAAACGCAGTCAAACTTCTATATTTTTGCAAAATTCTATAATAAAAGTGAGATTCAAAAGTATTCATGGTCTCTATTTTCGGATAGCTCTTGAGATGCATCATAAAACATTTGTTTTTAACATATCTTGCATGTTCTATTGCAAAAAATAGTTCAAAATTAAAATTTTTCTGGAAAATAGGACAAAAGTTGCGTTTTTATAGAACTCTAAAACTTATTTTTTTTTTAATTTTATGAAATTGGTTCTTATTTGTTAAATTTCACTATATACGGTCGGTAATTTAGATGCATCCTAAAATCCTGAAAAACTGAAGTGTTTACAATGAAATGTAAATTGTTTTGTAGAAAACGCACTGAAAATTTTATTTGGTTCCAATTTTGTTCGATATGGCATCATTCTATGTGACCATTATCTATATATTAATAGGCTAACATTTTTTCCATACAATCAATTGCCAGAGTGTATCCCATAAAAAAATGCATAATTCCAATTATTATATATTTTGATATGTTTTCATGGGCCAGGAGCTTTGCATAGGCATATTATATTAAACAAAAAATGCTTCAATAATTTGTTATAATTCATAAAAGTTTTCACCAAAACCCAAAACTGTTAACTACAGTATCTGACTGTTTTATTGTACATACAGCAGTGGCGCAGGTGGTGAGCTTGCCGGCTATGATGCGTGCGTTCGTAGGTTCAAGCACGTGTTCAGGGCAGGTGAATTTTTTTTTTTTACTAAATTGAATTTGCCTTAAAACATGCGAAAAGTTTTTATCATATTTTTTTTTTAAATTTATTATATTTGTAACCCAATATTTCAATATTTTTCTGTTTATGACATCTATCTTAAAAAATCTAAAAAATTATTCCAATTTATCAATATTTATCAATTTATATTTTTAAAGAAATATATCATATTTAATATTTTTATACTTACGAAATATTTAGAAATCGCGTTAATTTTCCTAAAGACATCAACTATTTTGTTCCTAAAAATTTTTATTTGCAAAAGAGTCGACATACATATAACCCAATATTTCAATATTTTTCTGTTTATGACATCTATCTTGGAGTGAAAAAAACAAATTTTTTGAATAAAAGCTAAAAAATTATTTCAATTTATCAATATATATTTTTTAAGAAATATATCATATTTAATATACAAAAAGTAAAAACACAGTTTGTAGCTTCTTCAATTTTATACTTACGAAATAATTTGAAATCGCGTTAATTTTCCTAAAGACATCAACTATTTTGTTCCTAAAAATTTTTATTTGCAAAAGAGTCGACATATGTACATATAACCCAATATTTCAATATTTTTCTGTTTATGACATCTATCTTGGAGTGAAAAAAACAAATTTTTTGAATAAAAGCTAAAAAGTTATTTCAATTTATCAATATATATTTTTTAAGAAATATATCATATTTAATATACAAAAAGTAAAAACACAGTTTGTAGCTTCTTCAATTTTATACTTACGAAATAATTAGAAATCCGTTAATTTTCCTAAAGACATCAACTATTTTGATCCTAAAAATTTTTATTTGCAAAACTTCCCTTAACACCGAAAAGTGTTAGCTAACACCTTAGCTAACGCGAAAAAATTTTGTGGTGTTAAAAGTTATAGAAAATAAATTCTCCAAACACGAAACCGAACTCGCGGCGCGCACGTTGTAGTCCGAACGCTTATTACCTGTGGCTACTGCGACATGAACGTCGGCGCTGTCAAATGCTGTTCTTAAGATGAGTGCAGTTTTCCCCTCAATTTTAACAGATATACATACATAAAACAGCTAACACTAAAAAGTGTTAAGGAAAGTTACAGAATCGCACTTTCGTTAAGAGCAAACGCCAAAATTCGGCGACAAGCTTAACACTCGGCGAGGTGTTAAAAGTTACAGAATCGCACTACAGGACTTAATACTCACAGAAAGACTATTTTTGGAAACTCTATGCCTTCAAACTATCTAAAATCGATTAAAAATGATATTCAATATATCTATAATCCTTTTCAAAATCTTTCGTATGAAATTGGGCGTGGACCTTACCCGATTTCGGTAATTTTTTTTTCGGAATATTGCCGGTATTAATATAGATATGAGTGCTGAGTTTCATTTTGCTCTCTTGAGCGGTTTTTGATTTATGATTAATAATATTTCCAAATTTGACTTAATCAAAAGTGGGCGGTACCACGCCCCTTTTTAAAAATTTCTTCAAAAATTTATTTGTTGCCTTAATGCACACCAAATAGTATCCTTTTAGGTGTATTATATACTGAATAATCACTCTTTTTGTATTTTCGAAAATATTATATGTACAGAAAGTGGGCGTGGCTTTTAACCGATTTTGCCTATTTTAAATAGCGCTCCGAGATAAGAGAAAAGGAACCTACACAGCAAAGTTTATTATGATATCTCAAGATTTACTCAAGTTATCGTGTTCACAGACGGACGGACGGACATGGCTCAATCAATTTCTCTTTTCCTCCTGAGCATTTTGATATATATAAGTCAATATCTATCTCGATTCGTTTATGCCGTTACATACTACCGTTAGGCGAATGAAGTTAATATACCTTGTGTGCGAAGCACTACTAGGTATAAAAATGACGCTTACAACATTATTTGAGGGGACCATTCATATGTACTTGTGCATGTAAGTCTTACATGGGCACTGTCAATATAGAAGTCTTACATACATATCGCACTCTAAATACAAAAGGGTCACAACTCAAAATTAGAGGTTCTTTGCTTTGAACGCTTCTAGATAGCGCTAGCTCAGCTCTATTTTTTTAAAACCAAGCAGGACGGTAGCCGTTTAGTTGAAGATGATAATCATAATGAAAAAAATCGGCTGTAATAGTTGATCAAGCGCTTGTGAAAGGATAAATGTCGAAAAAACCACCTGAAATTTTTTTGAGTTGTGACCCTTTTGTATTTAGGGTGCGATATATGTATGTATGTACATTAAGGCGCCTCACGCTCCATACAAATAAAAATGGACACCCTTTTTCCATCGGAATTATAAACTTCAATGTATTCTAAGACCTTGGTCAAAATATTTCGAAAAAATATTAAGATTTACCGGAGCTAAGCCGCCTTAAAAAAACGGAAAAAAATATCGTTTTTTATGTATAAAAGGAGTATGCAAAAATATTTTTTAATAAAAAGCACCTGCGATGTTGAATTAGCTGGAGTACAAAAGGTAAGCATAAAAATGTTTGAAAATTTTATCAACGCAATCCAAATATTGAGATGTATGATGCAGGTTTTGGTCATATTTCGAGGGATAGGTTTGTGGAAAACTTTATTAACTCAGCCAATTATTGACTGATTTGGACGATTAGGATATCATTTGAAAGGAATTTTCGAGACGTTGCCATTTCTGCAAAATTTAACCCTTTTTGGTCCAATTTTAAACATTGCGAATATTAGTATACAGGTATACAATAATAGTATTAATAAAATTTTTATACTTTTTTATGCTTACCTTTTGCACTCTATCATCTCAGACGCTTTTTATTAAAAAATATTTTTTCATACTCCTTTTATACATAAAAAACGATATTTTCAGCGTTTTTTTAACCCTTATCCTGCCGGTTGTCTACATTTGTAGCATTTTTGCAAAAAAAAGTTAAATAAAACAAAACTTTGCTTAACATCAAAACTTGTGCTTTTCTGTAGCTTCCTAAATATCTATTCTTAGTAAATTAAGCGCATAAAATCCACAATATTTTGTTTTTATCGACCCCAATACCCAACTTGAAAAAAACATTATCTCCTGGCCGGTTGTCTACATTTGTAGACAATATATGAAATGTATGGAAAACAGTGGCCTTTATTATGGTATTTTTCGTTGTTCGATCTTCGCTGGCTATCGAAGATCGAAAATCGAATTTCAAATTCGTATTATGAGTAGCTCATCGCTGTCGAAATTTTCGTTGTGTATCTATTATTTGATCGAATGTAATTTTGCTGTCGATCCATAAACGAATTTTTAATTGGAGGCATCCCTCAAACGTTTTCTACTTCTGGCTAGTTCCAGTAAGCTCTCCTCTTCGTCTGATGAACTATCGAACCACATTTCCGTCGTAGTCATATGTATTTTGTATTTAACTTTTTGGTCTTCACAAAAATAGATAAATAATACCGCACTTGATTTGTTTTGATCTGTTTATTTTCTTTTACTTAATAACAGCTGACAGAAAAGTGTTATTGTGAACAGATAAAAACATCGAAATTCACAATGACGCCAGTTCTTGTCGAATGGCTGTGGTAATACCAAATGAAATTTCGTTCGATCAAATTTTTCGATCACAGTCGAAGATCGAATTTTTATCATAATAGGGGCCAGTATCACAGTGATTGCCGCGACATGTGTTTTCGTAATTCTTATGTATGCAATTGTATATGTACATATGTATGTGTGCGCACTTGTAAAATTTGAATTTATTACGCAATAAAATAATGTGGGAGAAAATGTTGTGACGAAATTGGTACGGTATTGGGAGAAGACCGGACGGACCATAGTATGTGATAACTTTTTCACATCGCTTGATTAGGCAAGTATTTGATGACCAAGGGTATTGCTCTCCTTGGTACTGTTCGCCAAAATAAGACGTTTGTACCAAGTGAAATGAAGGCTGACCGCAGTCGAGAAGAAGAGTCTGCAATTTTTGGATTTCAGGATAACAAATTTGCCTTGGTGTCTTATGTTCCAAAAAGGGACAGAGCAGTCATACTGCTTGCAAGTACACCATTGAAAAATTCGGTTATAGCTGAAAAAAAGAACAAGCCTCAATATATTCTTGACTACAACGCTAACAAAGGAGGCGTTGATACAATGGATAAGATGCTTTCTACATACTCAACCAAACGCAAAACTTTACGTTGGTCTTTGGCCATGTTTTTCAATATGCTGGACATAAGCGCTCTTGCATCGTTCAATATTTACTCCGAAAATAATGCTCACGACCAAAGAAAAGACAAGCGTAGAATTTTTTTGCGAAGCTTAGCCAATCAACTTATTATGCCAGGTATTGAACAACGCTCCTCACTTCCGCACGTGATGGGCTTTCAGCAAACACGTCTAGCCACAGAAATGGCCCTAGGGCGTTCTCTTCCTTGTACTTATAATGAGAGCGCATGCAGTTTACCTGATATTTCTAACGAAAAGCAGCCGAAAACCCCTGTTCGTTGTCATTTTTGTGACATTGGGAACCGAAAAAGAACGCGAAAAATATGCTCTTGGTGTAAAAACCAGTTTGTGACACTTATACTTTGGGGAAATGCTGTTTGGACGCCAACAAATAATTTATTTTCTTGCTAAAATCAATAACTTGAACTCAGAATGTACTTTAAATACAATAAAAATAAAATATTTAACACAAAATACTTAACAGAAGATTATTTTCTTGTAAGTCATCAAATGTAGACAACCGGCAGGTTACGACAGTTTTATAAACCGGCAGGATGAGGGTTAACGCGGTTTAGCTCCGGTAAATCTTAATATTTTGGAGGAGTCCTTAGAAAAGAGTGAATTTTGAAATTCCGGTGGAAACAGTGCAACTTTTTTTGGCGAGGCACCTTGATGTACATATATTGAGCTGCTCGTCTTTTTTTTTGCAAACTCAAAGTTTGCCGGGAGGAATAAGTTGCATAATGTAGTAAAAATAATCTGTTCATCCATGGGCTAAAATTCTGACAACTGTGAATGTGTACACATGTATGCATTCGGTATTGCCACTCATATTAATTCAAATGAATTTATATGCCAATACGTTATTAAACGGTAAAATATAGTTTAAAGCCAAAAATATCAAATATAATGGCAGAAAAAATACGTAAATTTACATTTCATTCCCAGATTATTTGCTTTCGCATGTGCTTTTTTCAGATGTCAAAATTTACAACTGTCAAAATTTCCCATTTCTTTTGGAACAGCAAAATGGAAAATTTTTGTACACCATACAAAATTTGTTCACCTCATTTTTCCTCTGAGTAAAAAGTTACCGATTGGCACACAGCCAAAGTGAGAAAAAGATTTATATGACAGGTTGTTAGGTCAATAAAATATCTTTAATAGGGTGGAAAACGTTTTTAGATAGGATATGTAGAACTGGAGTTTAGTTTTAATAATACGACAATGGCCTACACCTATTCACAAAACTTTTTCTACTAGTTTTTACTAATTTACTTTTACCTTCTTATTTCAGGATACAACAGCTTGCCACGTTCAGCAATACTAGGAAATATTACAGGAACAGAGAGTTCTAGTGATGGTCATCATCAGTTTTTCAGCGAAAAGGCAAACCATTCGGGAAATAAAAATTCATGTATGCTCCAACATAAGAGCCTACACGCCAACGTTACAATGGATGACAACTTTATAACTAATTCTTGCAGTAGCTCTCGCAAACTAATGGACCATGGAATAATATCTTCTGCCAAAATATCTCTAAGGGAAGCAAACAAATCGGAATCCATTTCTTGTTACAGTTCATCTCCCTTCCTTGAAAAAAAAAGCGGTGAAGGTGATTGGAACTGTATAAAGTATACTAAAAATCTACACAAATTTCACATATTTCGATCATTTCTACCTTCTCTAGGATTTGTTCTTCTTACAATAATTATTTTTGTTATTCTTATATTTGAATCCAGTCTAGAAATATTTGACTACATTCGACTTACGCCAGAAATTATATCCTTAAAAGATGAATATTATGCGCCCCTCAAAAAGTTTCTTCAAGATACAAATATGATATAAGGACGCTCAAAGTTTGCTGTTTACTTACGTTCCCAATTTGACAATTACTGCCTTCACGAGGTCTCTTTTAGCGTAGTTGAATATTGTCATAACTGTTGTAAAATTAAACAAAAATGTTTCATTCTTGGAATTATTGTATCCCACGCTACGTAGGGGCTCTACCATGTATTGCGATTCGAAAGAAAATGTTGTTCAAAAGCTGCCAATTTTTTGGTAGATCGCCCCCTGTCAGGCGATCAGTACAAGATTGAATCAGCGGTTTGCCTGAATCTATTTTTTTCTTCCTCCTACACAATTTGGCTTTCATCATATGTATATATCAATACCGCGTTGCTTTTCGCAAATTTTAGACGACCACTGAGTATACTTTTACAAGCTCCTTCTATTGATTGACAAATGAAACTCCGAAGTAACAGGGTGAATGCGGACGATAATTTTTCTTATTTGTTTGATAAAATTACAAGTTTGGCTAATAAATTAGATGTTGAGATTTATATTTCGGGTCTAACATTAGACAAATGTTACTGAGGAGCGGCTCACTGGTTTAGCACTTTTAAACATACATTATGGTATTGAAATCGACGTTGAAAATATTATAGAAAGAAACGCAAAAAAAGGAATCGCAAAATTGATTTTATAATATAGAATTGTATTATGATTAAAAATAATAATTTAAATCGTTTTAAAAACATCTTTGTAACAAAACTACATATGTATGTACATATGGATGAAAATACGAAAATATAAAATTTTCGGGATTTTTTTGAAAACATAATTTTTTAGCACATTCGCCAGTTTTTTTTTAAATTGCTATAAAAGTCAAACTAGTAATAGTTTTCGCTTAATTTTTGTTTTTCCAAGAAATATACACATTTCACCTTTAATTTTTATCCGTCAGTTTGATTTTATTTAACGTCTTCATTCTTTTTTTAATGATTATATGAACTTCCTTTTTTTGACGAAACTGCCCCTCCCATGGGGCAAATACGCAGAGGGGTAGGGTACAATCGCCACCACCTAATAAATGATTTTAAAGAAGCAGATATACTCTTTTGTTTTAATAAATTTTTTTAACGCAAATAAGTTTATTTATTCTTAAAAAAATATCATATACGCTCATATACGAAATGGCTTAATTTTTTCAGGCTTACTTAAACTTTATCCGTTGCTGCTCTTTATGAAGCCTTGCATCCAATCAAGTACTGCTGTTTTCGTACTTGCCCAGGTTACAGGACTTTTTTTTTCGTTCACATCGGCAACCAAAAAAAACTTCCGTGCAGCGCTGTAAGTGCATATATATAATACTTCTATATTGCTAGTAAAGAACTGTGAAGCGTGTCAAACATTACAGTACAGACATACAATGAGAGAAGAAGACAAAATCTCATTGGCGTCGTCAATTTTTTTGAATAAAGGGGGTCGATGTAATATGTTGATATTTCAAAGATTGAATTTATTTGCTTTTTCTTATTATTACTTGCACTAATTTAATGTACGAAAGTCAGCTTCGCTCTCACAATTTTGCAAAATTTAAATAATGCATTTTCTAACCATATTATGGACGATCACGTAGCCATAGAAACTCAAATAATAAATATATTACGGTTTATATTCAATATATTGGTCTTTTCATGTTCAATTTACTCAACTATGGTTTTATACGCTGCTATAAAGTACAATTTGTGTAAAGAAGTTAGTGACCCCTGTCTACCCCTTCCATAAGTTTTTTTCGCCGCGCTGCTTCAATGCACTAACACTAATAAAACTCGCGCATGCGCAGAACTTTCGTTGTAAGCATCTCGTGTAATAATGATTGACACGCTTTCAGCATATTGGGAAGATACGATACTAGCAATATAGAAGTATTATATATATGTGTAAGTGTTAGACCACTGCTTGAAGTACTCTGATATTTCGTTTTCCTGTTTTTTTTGTAAATATTTGCCTTGGGCTGTATTTTGATGAGAACAGAAATGCTTCGTCTTCCGAGGAATTTTCCGAGTTATCCTGAGCTTGTGCCCTTTTTTTGTTAATTGTTGTAACTCTGTCTCTTAGGCCCGGTTTCACCAGCTCGACTTAACTTAGTTAAGTCACGATTTTCACTTTCTCAGTTTCACCATTTAACTTTACTAAGTCACAACTTAGTCAGCCTGCCAGCTGACTTATCCTCGACTAAGTCAGTGTTGCTGGCATTCGAAACCCATACATCAGCAATTTTACTAATTTGCTTTCTGCACCGTCCCAGTTGGAAACTTTGCCATGCATGACTTTAACGAAGTAAGCGTACATGCACGTTAACGCTTGTTTGGAAGCATGCAACCATTACCAAACCATCGTTTTCAATTAAGCACTATTTTAATTAATGGCAAGTTTAAATTTTCCTTCATCCAAATTGCTGTCGTCAGTTTTTATACCTTTCATGAACTCGAAGTGGTATTATGACTTTGGTCCGATGTTTGTAAGTATGAGAAGAAGAAGAGATAGACCCAAAATTAAGTATACCGAAATGATCAGGGCTACGAGCTGAGTTGATTTAGCCATGTCCGTCTGTCCGTCCGTCCGTCTGTCTGTTTGAACGCACACTAGTCCCTCAATTTTAGAGATATATCGATGAAATTTGGTACAGAGCCGCAATTTCGTATTTTATCAATCATTTGTCGGAACCAGTAAGATCGGACCAATACAACGCATAGCTCCCATACAATCGATTGTTGCGATAAATGGGTTTTGGCCTATAACTCTTGCAATTGAAAAGCTAAGAACGTAAAATTTTGCAAGCTTAGTACATATTTTATATGTAACGTGTGTAGTGAAAATCACCTAGATCGAACCAACAAAACATATAGCTCCCATATAATCGATAGTTTCGACAAATGGGTTTTGGGCTATAAATTTTGCAGTTAAGAAGCTAGGAACGTAAAGTTTTGCAAGGTTGGTACTTATTATAAATGTGATGTGTGTAATGAAAATCATACACATCGGAGTAACAAAACATGTAGCTTCCATATAATCGATTGCTCCGATAAATATGGTTTGGCCTATGTATATTTAAATTAACAGCTCTGAAGAGTTTGGACAAATTGTAACTAAGAATCGGACACTTAAAAAAGATATTCGTATTCATGAAAGGTGTAAAGCCTTCGGCACAGCCGACGACAGCCCTTTCCTTACTTGTTTTCTTGTAGCTCCGAACCATATTTCTTATATTTTCCTAAGTTTATTTGAAGGTAAATAATGCATTAGCACTCGTCGCAGTTGGGAACAACCGCAATGGCGTATGTGCCCCAGGTGCACCCACGCTTCAAAAAGTAATTTTATCTTTGCATTGCACAGCACTTCTGATAAACTATTGTTAAATTTTATTTAGAGAAACATAGCCCATATCACACAAATGACAAGTTTCTTTAAACACACAAAATAATAATAATTAATAAATTTGGCGAATGTGCCCCCTTCTACCCTTAGAATCCAAATAAGACCCATTTCTAAAAAATTAGGTATTCGGTGTATTCTGCATTTTTGCAAAAAAATTTGAAAAAAGCACGGAACTTTCTAATCGGCTTAAAACTTGTACCTCATATATTAAAGTGGCCAAAGTGTCAGTAAATAAGAATTACCTGTAAATACACACATGTTTATATTTTTACATATTACATATTTATTAAGGTGCTTCGCCAAAAAGGGTTGCACTGTTTCCACCGGAATTTCAAAATTCACTCTTTTCTAAGGACTGCTCCAAAATATTTCGAAAAAATATTAAGATTTACCGTAGCTAAACCGCGTTAAAGAAACGCTAAAAATATCATTTTTTATGTATAAAAGGAGTATGAAACAATATTTTTTAATAAAAAGCATCTGAGATGATAGAGTGCAAAAGGTAAGCATAAAAAAGTTTAAAATATTTATCAATACTATTGTTGTATACCTGTGTGCTAATATTCGCAATGTGTAAAATTGGACCAAGAAGAGCTATATTTTGCCGAGATGGTAAAGTCTCGAAAATACCTTTCAAATGATATCCTAATTGTCCAAATCCGTCAATAATTGGCTGAGTTATTAGAGTTTTCTACAAACCTACCCCTTGAAATATGACCAAAAACAGCATGATTCATCTCAATATTTGGATTGCGTTGATACAATTTTCAAACTTTTTTATACTTACCTTTTGTACTACGTGTAATTCATCATATCAGGTGCTTTTTACGCGGTTTAGCTCCGGTAAATCTTTATATTTTTTCGAAATATTTTGACCAAGGTTTTAGAATGCATTGAAGTTTATAATTCCGTTGGAAACAGGGTGTCCGCTTTTTTGTATGGAGCGTGAGGCGCCTTAATATTTATACTTTTATTTATTTGAAAATAAATTGTAAACCATTCATTAGTTTACACAATTTTTAAAACTTTTTGGAAATATACATATTCTAAACCTTTCAATCACCTTCACAAATTCTCAATTTTTTTCTGTTTAGATTTAAAACTTAACTGGGATAAACAAAAATACAACAAAAGTCGTATACGCAGCGAATATGTGTAGTTTTCGCACAAAATTCATGAGTGCGCGGTATCTCAGTAGGTAGAGCATTGCACACTGATTTGGGGCACGTCGGTTCGAGTCCTAACATTTTTAAAAAAAAATAAAAAATTGGTCCCATGTTCGGTTTAAAATTTAAATAATTTTTATTACGCGCATTCTATGACAACCGGCGTAAATCTAATTCTAAACCAAATTTGGTTGTTCATACACCTAGACAAGTATGTCTGCATTCAAAGGGTTTTCCACAAAGTTCTTAACTTTCATACAAAAATATTGACATTAGTCAAAGGAAGTTAATCTTACTGGAAATTCCAAACAACACTTTGAACGCAGACGTACTGGTTTAGGTGTATATGTAGTCCCAAAAGGTTTTAAATCTAGGCTAAAACTTTTAGCCGTGTACAAAACAATATTTATTTTTCTTGTTTGTTTTGAAATTTTGTTTAGGATTTCTTCAGGAGTTAATTTAAAAGTAGAGGGGATGTTAAGTAGAGCCAGCGTCTCCTGCCCTATTGTACTTCTTAGAAAAGTTTTTAACCTTCGAAGGGAAGAGAAAGACAGTTCGGTAGGAGCAACGGATACTGGAAGCGTTGCAGCAATTTTTATATATCGATGTACCATAGGGAAAAAGACACGGCCGACAAAATGGACCAAAATTTTTGATCATAAACCAGACCATACTTTCCTGAAGGTTTTCGATGTGCTGAATTCAAATCTGGACGCAGAATTGCTCTATCACGTCAGGGCCCTCACTCTGTAGTTCCATTCGAAAGGCTGTTCTACTCGAAAGCAAAAATCGATTCTAAAACACATCGGCACTCGGTAGTTCGTTAGAATTCACTTTAGAAAATATTCGATAAGGGTGAGCAACACTGTTTCACAAATGTTAAACTCAAAGAAAAATACGAAAAGAAAACAAAAGCAAAACAAACCAAATTGAAAACATTGCGATTTAACAAGTTTTAATTTTACAAAATAAAAGGTAATTAGAATATATGTGAAATAGATTCGGTAGCGCTATGGTTGGATGCAGATGAAAATACAGTGACGCAGCGAGTGCAGTTGCGCGTTTTTAGGGATAATTCCAATATACTCAATATCAATGACAAATGGTAAATATATTGATTAATTTGTAGACCGACTATGCCTAATTTATTTCGAATTATTCCTTTACAGCTTTGCACAAAACTTTAGGTTGAATAAGGACGCATTTCAGTTGTACTAAATGCAATAATCCCCGATCTAAGTATTCCTCAAAAATCAACAGCGATTCCCCCAATTATTAAGCTCGCCGCTGCACTTAAATTACACTGGTTTACAGCCAAAATGCACCAGAGACGCCATAGTGAAATTCCTATGTAAAATCACCTCCTAATTCCGAAAATCAAGGTTATTTTTACTTGAATGGTACCGTTTTTGAGATATTTACGATTTACCGTTATTTCAAAAAACAAAAAAGATGGCTCCACTTAATCGTGTATATCTCAAGAACAAACTGAGCTCTTCCAAAACGGTTTGAAAATTTTGAAAGCTTATAAAATTTACTATAATCAGTGCATACAACACTTTTTTCTAGGTCCTGCAGATTCAAACATATTGAACAATCATTACGGATTTTTTAAATTTTTTTTGTAAAAATATAAAAAAATTTGTACTTTGCGAGGAAGCATCTCGAAAACTTTTTGTTTTTTTGCAGATATTTTTTCCCCCCGACTTTCAATCACTTTCATTTGCTGGTGAAACCTTTCGCCATGCTCGTCACTTTCGTCGCCAAGATTTTGCGGGAAAAAATTTAAGTGGGAGTGTAAGAAATGAATTTTTAAAGACATATTCACTCCTGAAAGAAAATAAAAGAGTAAATTAGATAAATACATAAGTGACACATTAGTATATAATTTTCTTAGGCTGGATTTATCTTTCAATTCAGAACAAATTTTTTGTTTATATTTTTCCCGTTCTTGTTTGTTCGGAACTGGACGATGAATTCAGATTTATGGCTATATATTCTCATGTAATATATAATTTATTATAATATGTTTTTTATTTACCCATTTCCGCATAGTTTTTGATTAAGTCGTTCACTATCATCTCGTAGTTAGGACTTTTGTGTTTGCCTAAAAAAGAAGTAACGACCTTTTCAAAAGAATCCCACGCTGCTGCCTCCACTGGTGACCATAGTTCTTTGAAATGGTTATTGGTCATCATTTTCCTTATTTGCGGTCCCACAAAAATGCCTTCCTTTATTTTTGCTTCTGAAATCTCTGGGAAGATTGTCTTGAAATGATGAAAAGCTTCGCCTTCTTTGTCCAAAGCCTTCACAAAGTTTTTGATAAGGCCAAGCTTGATGTGGAGCGGAGGTAGAATTATTTTTTCCTTCTTTATAAGTGGAGAGTATTTTATGTTATCTACCCCAACTTGAAACTCGATTCGTTCTGGCCAATCCTTTATGATGTAGTGGTCTTGATGAGCTCGGCTATCCCATTTGCATAGAAAGCAACAGTATTTTGTGTATCCACTTTGTAGACCACATAGCATTCCAACGACTTTAAGATCGGCACATATTTTCCAATCATGTTCTTCGTATTTGATTAGCTTGAGCAATTTTTGCATTATCTCATATGTTTCCTTCGTATTTACTGCATGCGCGATCGGGATAGATGGCTTTTGGTTACCAATATGCAATAATACGGCCTTTAAACTTAATTTATTGCCGTCTATGAACAATTGCCACTCTTTTGAATCATATGGTTCACCAAATTGTTTGAATATACCAGCAATGTCTTTGCAGTAACAAACACTGTCCTCCTTCGTATAGTACTTGGAAAATTCTTCGTGACGAGTTCTATAATATGTTACCTTAACATCGGATGAAACAAATTTAAATTGTTGCATTCGAGAGGCGTGTAGTTCGGCGTTTTCCTTTGACAATTCCAAATCCCTTATCCAATCATTGAGTTGTGCTTGTGACAAAGAATTTCTTTCGTTTTCCGTTTGAAATTCAGTACAACATGATGCCGCGTAATCAGATACTACTGTTGACAATAAAACTAGAGCCGGAACTAAAGTTAAATTTGATTCTGGCAATGTCGCTTCTGTTGAAATTAGTTCTGGTAATGACACTGTAGATACGCTCGCATAGGTTACTTTTCTGGACTTTCCAACCCCAAGTACTTTTGTAGTACAAATATAGCAGTCCGTTGAATGGCAAGTTGGTTCCCTCCACTTCATTGGTGTAATAAATTTCACACGTCGCCTAAATAGATAGTTTCAGAAATTAGTCAGCTATGCATTAAAAGGGAACAAATTCCTAATTTTACAACGTACCTTTTTGTTCCGGTTTCCGAAGAAATCAATTCGACTCGGCATGTGGTGCACACAGTGTTCGGTGTCCATGGTTTTTCATTGTTTTTAGGCTCAATTCCAAAACACTTATAGTATGTAACTTTCAAAGGATTTGAAAACACACGTCTCATACTTTTAACAATAAATTGACCGCAGATGAAACAGAACATATCTGGATGTATGTTGAAAAGTGAAGTGTAAGGAAGCTAAAAGCGAAGCTCCTAGCAAAAAATAAGAAAAGAAAAGAAACACAAAAGAGAGCGCAAATCACTAATAAAAAACTATTGCCACATAAGTTTTTCTGTTACCGTAGCGTTTTTGCAGTCCTTGAAAAGCGGTGTTTGCGAATATTTCAGCAAATTTGTATAAAATAAAAATTTTCATACAAATTTTTCTATTGTTTTCGCTTTCGCATATTGGAAGGATTGCACAAGCGAGACGGTATATATATTAACTAAACATTTACAAAGTGTCAAATACAGCTGATCTTGTCACCCAAAGGTGGGCCAGATCAGCGAGGCAGCTGACGTTAGGCAGTGCTGCCAAGGTAGCAAAGACACAACCCTTTGTTTCGGCCACTAGGGGTGGGAATAAATTAAGGAAAAATAAATAAACAGAGCTAAAATAAATTAAAAAAAAAAAAATTAATATAACCAAATAATAATAAAATTAAAAAAAATTAATAACAATATAATCATACTACGAAAAATAATAATAAAATAAATACTTTTAAAGAAAAATAAAATAAAATTTAACTAATAATAATTAAAACAATATAAAATAAGATAATACAAATAAAAATTTAAAGTGTCTACTACCACAAAGGGGATCATTGCGGGACTCGCCAAGGTAGTAGCGGACACCGCGGCGGTCACCGAAATGCCTGTACCGCTAGTCGGGGAGAATGAAGGGGACGTAGGTAACCCCTTCGTGAGGCGGTCGAGACTAGGGCACTCGCCCCCTCGTTCAGCTCCTCAAATCTCGGGCAGGCCTATGTCCGCGCGGACGGAGTCTGCGCTGGCGCTCGAGGGCAGAGAAGAAGACGACCAGGCGTTTCAATCGCTAGGAAGGCTTATCGGAGAGCTTAAGGAAATTATTGGAAGTGGAAAGCGTTCCATTAACCAAAACCTTAAAGATTTAATAAAGGCGATCTCTGTGTCTTACGATGAGGCAGCAGAAACCTTCATGGGAGAGAAAAGGGGAGTGGACTCCAAGCAGTCGTAGTGAAAAGCCAACTACTCTACGGGGCACCGGTATGGCAGCACGCCATGAAGTATCAGTCGTACCTACGCGGGGTGAAGTCGACCTATCGCTTGTGTGCTCTCCGAGTTTGTAGCGCTTTTAGAACGGTATTAGACGATGCCGCGCTAGTAATCTCTGGCTTGTGCCCAATTGACATATTGGCAAAGGAAGCAGCCACAACGTTTGAGGATAGAAACTCGCGGTCCGAAGCACGCGAGATTAGTATTCAAAATTGGCAAAACAGATGGAACCTATCGAATAAGGGGCGCTGGACATACCGCTGTATACCAGATATTAAAACATGGGTAACGAGAACACACGGGGAGGTAGATTTTTATCTGACTCAGTTCTTAAGCGGCCACGGATGCTTTAAAGAATACCTTTATCGGTTTAAGCACGAAAGCAACAACGTATGCGATCACTGTGGAGACGAGGCAGTTGAAGATGTCTACCACGTGTTCTTCGAATGCCCCAGATCGTACAGCTTTAGAAGTAAACTACGCAGCATAGCCGATGAGGACTTCACTCCCGAGTCGCTGGTTGGTCACATGCTACGAAGTAAACAAAAATGGATGGCAGCGTGCGAGCTAATCGCAGAATCCATGAAGTGGCTTAGAAGTTTGGAACGCCTGCGCCGCAGCAGGGAAGACTGAAGGAAAGCAAACAAACACGAAAAACAAGAGGCGGGTTGGAAACACGGCCTTCCAACCGCCCAGTTTAATAAACCTATATCAGAGGCGCAGATTGCAGATTGGAGATTCAGCCTCTCCACTGCATTGACCGGCAAATACAATTTTAAGCGTACGTAAGTATCTCAAACGTAGGTGGAAACACGGCCTTTCAACCACCTAGTTAACAAACATATACCAGAGGTGCAGATTGCAGATTGGAGATGCAGCCTCTCCACTGTATTGACCGGTAAACAAAATTTTAAGAGTACGTAAGTATCTCAGATGCGGGTGGAAACAAACTGAGTTTACCCGTTTTGGTGCCGTTTCGGAGGAGGCTTGATGTCCTCCTCCGACCTTTGGCGCTTGTAGGGGGTCGTGCTTTCCCCAGTTGATCCCAGATTGCGTTGGGACCGCGGTAGCAGGGCCTGCGCTCTCTCTATCGCGGCCCTGGCATTCTCAGGGTTTTTCAGGACCCTCGCTGCTTTCTTTTTATCCCGGTTCGTAGAGCAGCCGGGTGATGTGTCCGAAGATAGAGGGCGACCCGTAGTTGCCATCGCAGTCGCCCCTTTCATTGAGAGCTTTGTTGCAGCTTCCCTCTCCCTTGGCCCGTGACCTGGTTGAGACCTCAGCCGCAGTCCTCGGGAGAGAGGTAGCTGTACCAGCGGTTGGCGGGGGTGCAGCATCAGCAGGACCAGCGATGTTCGCTGTTGCCAGCGCAACTGTCGCTGTGGCCTTACTGGTGCTGGCCCTCACCTCGTCGCCCGTCCTGGGCGCGGCTTGGTCGTGAGACCTCTGCCACATCCCTTGCCGTATGGAGGCGGGTTGCCGTCCATTCGCCTGAGGAGCGGTCAGCATCAACAGGGGGGAGCGAGGCCGCCGTTGCCGACGAAGCTACACCCGCCACCCTGTTGGTGCTGCCACCCCCCAGGTCGCCCTTATTTGCTGCTTGATGTGAGGTTGCCCTCGCACCCATATTAATTGTGCCACTTTGGCGTGGCAATCTCGCCGTGGACGGAGTTTTATTTTGTTTTAGGTTTGTATTCATCTTGTTCGTACGACCATTTGGCGGACGAGGCCGGCTTGTGGTCAGGGATTATAAATGGGGAAATGTCGTACGCCGCGGTAGAGCCCCATGCCGCGGTAAGACCATGGTTACTCTCTGAGGCGGTCCGGTGTCAGAGAGGCTCCGTACTAATACAGCCACGATTTACCTCCCGGCTGCAAACGTATCCAATGAGCACGGTGCCGCATAACTACCTGGATTGGGAGGGAGTAGCTTGCAATGCTAATTAAATAAACGAAAGAAATAACCGTGGTAATATATTAGTAAGGTGAGTACAACCGTATACTTCATTTTCGGGGGAAACAACAAGAACAAGAGTTATCATACAAAGCGGTTTTTAAAATGAACATTTCTCGAAAACCAATGAATTTTGGTATCTTTGCATAGGTAATTTAATTATCTTATATTCTATATACGTCTTGAGTATATATCCTGTTAAGTTGGTAATAGGTACTTGCCATCGAAAGCCAAATCTTAATACACGTCCAAAAATCTCGATAGAGGTATCAAAAGACGCGTCGTGACCTCCGTAACAATAATCTGGATCCGAATCACAATAAGCTGTAATTTTCATGTGGTTGTTGTAATGGCAAATTAGGCTGCAACCACCCGGAGTTGGCATGGCGTATCCTAGGGTTTTTTTTGTAATGGCCGTCGAAGGCCGCCAATGCGGAAAGGTGTTCTGCACATAAATACCATGGATCATGCCCCGAACTGGGGATCTGACCTGGGTAAATTTTCGGTTGTTCACTAATAACTTTTCACTGAAACAAAATATTGCTTTCCCCCTTAGGATTATTGTTACAGAGGTCAAGACGCGTCTTCTGATACATTGAAAATTACATTTATTTGTAAATGTAGTAAAGCGATTTAGGGGAAAAATAAGGTTTACAATTTTTATTTTACTTTTTTTAAATAAGTGTAATTTTACATTAACTTTATAATGGTCATATAAAACATATGTATATCAAATTAAAGGTAGTTTATATACCTATCAAACAACATAAATTTTTTTAACATCGGCTGGTTAGTTTTGAGAAATTTTGATTTTAATGAACTTTGACCTTCTATAACTTTTGTTGTTGTTCACGACCAAAATGTCTACCGATCCCAATTTTTGGTTTTTTTTTATCAGAGAGTTGGAGCTATTCTGCATTTGTTCCAACGTTAGCGATGAATTCCAATTTGTTCCCCCTGCGTATTTTTGGTTGACTTAGGGCCCAATTAAGACTTTATGAGAGGTTGACTCAAAAACTGTTTACTCAATGTCATATATACATACATATATGCATATAAAGTAATATCAAAATCGAAATTTGTAGAAATAGCAGCTGTTACCTTTTTTGTTTTCACAATGCAACTTTGGTGAATTTGTCCCCAAAAACGTTCAGAACGACCAACTTTATCATGATAACTTAATCAGCCTTGCATGATAAAGACTCTGAGCCAATAAATATTTCTTCGCTGGACGAACTGGATGAACTTTAAATAAGTACATGTATGAAACATAAATGCTGTACTGACATGCATGTGTCACGATAGTGTCTTTATACATATGTATGTTAATTGTTATGTTTCTCTTTCATTTTTACTCTTCTTCTCCCCTTATCTTTCGTTTACTCTCGCTTTTCTCTTGCAAAAGAATACGATGATGGTGAATTGTAAGTATAATGCTGAATGTTTTTTTGTTTATCATTATGTCTGATAGTTGTTTTGAGCTGCCTGTTGGTTAATTATGAGCTCTAGCAGAGATCTGTGTGGTGCTGTTGATAACAGCCGCGCAATGATAAATGTTTTATGCCAACAGCAAAAGGGCTTTAATATAGTGCATTTTAACGCAGAAGTCTTAGTAATGAGAAAATCGATTATGTTAAGTTTGTGTTTCAGACTTCTGCTGTTGATGTAATCTGTGTGACTGAAACCTGGTTTGTGCGCGATTTAGATGATACACACTTTGATATCAACAATTATAAACTTTTTCGTAATGATAGGGCCGGCAGAAAAGGTGGGGGTGTAGCAATTTATTGTAAGAAAAATATCCAGGCAAAACTAATTTTCATTTCTAGGACCTTCAGGTGTGGAGTACCTATTTGTTGAGCTTTATGATAAATCTGTTAAAGTCTTGTTGTCCTGTGTGTATAGTCCCCACAAATCCATTAGTCTTGATACATTGTTCATGTCTCTGGCAGCATATGTTGTAGAGTATGATTATTTGGTAATCTGTGGTGACTTAAATGTTAACCTTCTTGTTCGTGATTGTGCTAGTGCTAGACTGTTAGATAGTGTTTCTGGAGCTGGCCTGTCTGTTGTAAACATGAATGCACCCACAAGATTTGCAAAGAACAGCTGTCCTAGTCTTCTTGATTATTTTATCACATCTGACTCTACAATTGTTTTAAAATTTGACCAAATTTCTTTTTTATCAGACCATGACCTTATTTTTTGCGCACTTGACCTAAATTTTGACCAACCCAGTATTGGAAGTTCATATAGCTTTAGAGACTTCCGCTCACTTGACCACAATGCACTTTTTTCTGATTTGTCCAGTGTTGATTGGTGTGAATGTTGGTGTCGTCGAACTGTTAATGAGAAGCTTGAGTATCTTAATGCCAAAATTGTTGAAGCATACGATAGATATGTTCCTATTCGCACAAAAATGGTCAAGTCCCTATCATACCCTTGGTTCAGTAATAAGGTTTTGTCTGCAATTAAAGTGCGAAATAAGGCGTACGGGACCAGGAAAAAGAAGGGGCGGGACTAAGATTGGACCTATTATAAAACTGCCAGAAATAATGCCACAAAAATTATTAAATCAGAAAAGTTTAAGTTTTACTCATCGCGTCTGCTGCTTCGTGGCGCAACCTAAAATTTGCGTGTTTGTGGTAAGGTCCATCCTGATTGTAGGCTGAGCTCAGATACTTTCAATGATGCTTTTGTTTATAGTCCTGTGTGTAGTGGATGACCCGTTAGTGCATTGCCAAGCTTAGCTAATTCTTACTTGGGCGATGTGTTTGAGTTCTCCGTGGTTCAGGAATCGGACATCATAAAGTGTATATATCAAATTAAGACCAATGCGATTGGGATAGATGGTATCATTATTAAATTTTTGAAAATTATTCTGCCGTTCATAGCAAGCACAATCACCCATATAATTAACCACTCGATAACAACGTCATGCTTTCCTGAAATCTGGAAAGTGGCCAGTGCATTTTACCAATTTTGTCCAAGGTGTTTGAAAGTATACTAGCTGGTCAAATTAACACACATGTGCACGCACATAATCTTCTCACACCGTATCAGTCTGGTTTTAGAGCCGGGCATAGCTGCTCATCTGCCTTAGTAAAAATTTTAGATGACATACTTGGACCTTTCGACAGAGGTCTATTAACCCTTCTGTGCCTACTTGACTTCTCGAAAGCGTTCGACTCAGTCAACCACACATTGCTTTGTCATACGCTTCAGCACTTTTTTGGGTTCAGTAGTAATGCTCGTAAGATGATAGAAAGCTATTTGGTGGCTCAGCGAATAAAGGCCTAACGAACTAACGCCTAAAAAAAAAAATGAAATATTGCCTAAATATTTCATATAGAAATTAGGCGGATGTTCATAATGAAATAATATCTAACATTTTAGGCATTTCTTCATTAAAATTGTTAGGTGATTCTTCATAATGAACGAAAGCCTAACAATCAGAAATGAAGAAACGCCTAATTAGGCATTTATTCATTTTTGATTGTTAGGCTTTCTTTCATTAACGTTAGGCGCTTTTTCATTTTGCTAAAAGTGTGATTTCTATTGTTATTATGCGTTTTTGAGTGATATAAATGCGCTAATAGGGGTGTCAAAATACGCGTTTTGACCTTGGTATCAATGATCCGAAGTCGCAATTTAATTTTTTTGTTTTAGTGAAAAGTTATCAACAAAAAACCGAAAATTTACTTAGGTCAGATCCCCAATTCGGGGCGTGATCCATGGTATTTATGTGCAGAACTCTTTCCGCATTGGCGCTTCAAACAATAACCCCTGTGCAGAACACCTTTCTGAATTGGCAATAAAGATAACATAAAGGAAATAAAAATACAGTGTACATGCATATACATATACCATGAATCCCGCCCATAGAGTGGGAACGGTGGCATGTTGCCATTGTTCAGGGCAACCACCCGGAGTTGGAATGGCGTAGCCCAGGGTTATTTTTTGAAGCGCGGCCTAAGGTCGCCAATGCGGAAAGGTGTTCTGCACATAAAAAACATGGATCGGAAGTTATAGTTTAATTGTGAAATAAGTCCCAAATATTGGGACTTGTATCATTTTCTTCTAAGAATTTTAATTCGGGTTGTTAGGCCTTCTTTCATTGGGCGTTATTTCATAATGAAAGAAACCCTAACAATTAAGACTTTCTTTCTTTTTTAAAATTAGGCTTTCCTTCATTTTTAAAGTTAGATGTTCTTTCACTTTCTTATTAGGCGTTCGTTAGGCCTTTATTCGCTGAGCCCTATTTGGTAGGCAGAACTCAATTCGTGTGTAATGGAGTAGACATGTCGAAACCGAAAAACATAATATTTGGTGTTCCTCAGGGGTCTATTCTTGGCCCCCTGTTGTTTACTCTTTTTTTCAATTATATGTTCAATGTATGTAAATTCGCAAGTTGTATTTGTCTGGTAATTTTAGTGACTTACACGATCTATGTCGCAAAGTTAATAGTGATTTATCGTCGACATTATGTTGGGCGAACGATACCGGCCTCGGTCTGAATGCGGCAAAATCATAGATGTTGCCAATGCAAAGAGAGACGCAGATTGCAATACCTGATATATGTAAGTATTGCACATAGCGAAAAAAGATAGGTTAATCGAACCGAAAAAGGTTGTTAATAAACTATTTTTTATTTTACATGGAAAACACAAACAACAAGTACAATTCACGTGGTTAATCCAATCGATGAAAAATTGTAAAGGGAATTCGGAAAATGTTAACCACAAAAATAGTTATCCTAATCGGTGGAATAGTAAACTTACAATTTTTAACTACAAAAATAGTAAAACTAACCAAATAAACTGTAACTTTACTATTTTGGTGGTTAGTATAACCGACAAAAAATTGTTAGACGAGTTTTGAAACTTGCAACCACAGAAATAGTTATCCTAATCGGTGGAATAGTAAAGTTACAATTGTCAACCGCGAAAATAGTAAAACTAGCCATAAAAAATGGTGAATTTACTATTTTCGTGGTCAATATAATCGACAAAAAATTGTTAAACGAATTAGGAAATTTTTAACCGCAAAAATAGTAAATCTAATCAGTGGAATAGTAGAGCTACTATTTTCAACCACGAAAAAAGTAGAACTAACCAATAAAAAACGGTAACTTTACTATTTTGGTAGTTGATCTAACCGCCAAAAAATTGTTAAATTAATTTTAAAAATGTTTAACCCACAAAAATAGTTAAACTAATCGGTAGAATAGTAAATTTACCATTGTCAACCACGAAAATAGTAAAACTAACCAATAAATATGGTAACCTTACTATTTTGGTGGTTTATCTAACCGAAATTATCAGTTATCGATGAGAGTACCGTTATGACGCTTTCTGCAAAATTTGACAGCTTGTTAATTGTTATTCAGTTGCAAACATTGCGTGAATGGTGTTATTGCGTAGGCGTTGTTTAATGTGAGATTTTATTTATTTATCCAAAAAATTATATTGCAATGAGTCTCAAAAATAGTGAATTGTTTTCGATAAATATATTGAGTGCTGTGCAGGCCGATGATCTTGACAATTCTGATAAAGAAGATACGGAAGTAGAAAATCTTCTCTCAAAATTATTCCATCTGCAGTTATTTCAGTGTAACGAAAACTTAATGAGTATTGTTCCACGCCACTAATATCGGTAGTCCCATCTGCGAGTATAGTGCAGCATTCGCTTGCGTTTATTTTTGCAACAATCTTTTCAAGAACTATGTCCCCGCAAATTTCGATGAGTTCATTCTGAATCTGTGGACTTGTGTAGGATGTGACGCGATTCTTCAATGCGACAGTATGAAGTAGATGCTGCTTCAATGTTTGGTCACCAGAATTCATCCGAAATCTTAATAAACATCTGAAGTTGCCATCATTATGGGAAGGAGTATCGAGGGATATAGGACCAGAATCACGATGCCCTCTTAAAGCTATTTCTTGCCTGCCGATGAAAATTATGGTTTCGACGATGGAGCGCAAAATTTCTCGATTCCGTTGAATTTCAGCACTTTTCACAGTATTTAGCTGCAAGCTTATGTCGACCATTCTTTTTTCCCTGATTGCAATGAAATTTTCTGCTGAAACAACTGCAGCCTTGTGATACTCTAGATCTTGGTGATTCCGAAAGAGTTCTTTAGCGTCTTTCCATCGGTTAAACGGAATCGTAACCAGAGATCGAACGGACGTGTGACTTCCTTTCCCAACGTTTTTTTGGGTGAAGAAAGTACAATAAATGCAAAACGCAGCATCCATTTTTTCGGAATACACTAGCCAATAAAACTCATCGAGCCATTTTTTTGAAACTTTAGATTTCTCGGACCACTGGCGGGAAACTCGTGTAAATTTTCAGCTTTCCAACGATTTTTCAACAAAAAGTACTTTTCTTCATCAGTTAATTTTTTTTCAAAATGAATAGCGATATCTTTTGAGCCCATATCTGTATACATTCTGGAGTCTTCGTCGAGATCTGTGGGTTAATATTCATATACATAATTATAACATACAGTATTGGCCATGACTATAACAACCCCCTAAAATGGCGAATTAAAGGCCCTAAATATTTTGGCAAAAATTTTCAGGTTTTGAACAGGATTTATTAGAGCTTAAGCGGTATGTGTAAATAAAAATAAACGGAATGTAATACATAGGGAAGTAATTTAATGGTTAAACTCGTCCTTTAAGAGGAGTGCGAATGTATTGGCCAATACTGTATGTTCTATCTGTATAATTTTTATACCCTTGAGACCTAAGTGTCCAGAATTCTCGTGGCACGTTCGCGAAAAAAAACGGTTTTTTGGGCGTATAATATAGAAAGTTTTTTAAAGTCTTGGAGAGTCTATGTTCTTAATTACCAATTGCGAGTCAACCAAAAAAGTGACGCATAACTACCATTTCTTATATTTAATGAACAATTATTTTTAAAGCGGTACGTGCCATTGTCGGCCGTAAATGACGTGATATCTCTCGATTCTGGGCTAAGTTCTATTTGATGAAAGCCTGACATTAAGTCTAAGCATGAAAAATATTTAGCTCTTCCTAATTGATGACATCATCTGTTCTTGGTAAAGGGAATTTATCTGCGGTTAATTTTTTATTTACTTGTCTGTAGTCAACAACCATTCTCCATCTTTTTTCTTCTTTGTTTGGGAGTGATTTTTTGGGTACTAAGAGAATTGGACTGTTAAATTCAGAGATTGAAGGTTCTATTATATCGTCGTTAATTAATTAATTTACTTCTTTATTGATTTCACTCTTGTGAGCTTCTGGTATTCTATAGTTTTTAACATAAACTGGATTATTATCTTTCATATGGAGTTTTGGTGCTACCTTAAGACCATACGGTAATCTTTTAAAGCGGTACGTGCCATTGTCGGCCGTAAATGACGTGATATCTCTCGATTCTGGGCTAAGTTCTATTTGATGAAAGCCTGACATTAAGTCTAAGCATGAAAAATATTTAGCTCTTCGTAATTGATCTAATATGTCATCTGTTCTTGGTAAAGGGAATTTATCTGCGGTTAATTTTTTATTTACTTGTCTGTAGTCGACAACCATTCTCCATCTTTTTTCTTCTTTGTTTGGGAGTGATTTTTTGGGTACTAAGAGAATTGGACTGTTAAATTCAGAGATTGAAGGTTCTATTATATCGTCGCTAATTAATTAATTTACTTGTTTATTGATTTCACTCTTGTGAGCTTCTGGTATTCTATAGTTTTTAACATAAACTGGATTATTATCTTTCATATGGAGTTTTTGTTTGTAAAAGTTGTTAGTGGTAATTGGTTCTGATTCTAATGAAAAAATATCAATGAACTCTGTGCATAATTCATTAAGTGCTTTATTTGCAAATTGTGGAAAGTTTTTATTTAGTCTTTCTAATTTTTCTTTATTGGTGGACTCATTTTCTATTTTATTATTTTTAATTATTGTGTAATCATTCAAATTTTCTGTCTTTATATTAAATTCATGAAATGTTGCATTTTTATCTGTTGTATTTATAATTCTAATAAATGTTTGGTGTGAATCTGCTAAGGTATTTGCAATAAATATACCTTCAGCCAAATCTTGTTGTGGAATTAGTAATTCTGAATATTGATTATTTTTAACTTTAATTTGTCTTACTACTTCTGATCTTGCTGGTATTGAAATACTATTAATTTTTGGGTTGCTAGTCATCTGAATTATTATGTTTTCTGGGTAATCATACGGTCTTAGTATTAGAGTGTCTCCGTCGTTCTGATAATCTAAAATGCAGTTATATTTTTTTATGAAATCTAAACCCAATATTCCATAGCAAGGAATTGGAAAATCATCCTCTTGTACATGAAATTTGTGTCCAATTAATAGGTAGTCATCCTTTAAATCCGCCCTAACCGTGCCAATAGTGCTTGTTATGCCTTGGCCAATTACTTTTAAATCTGTTTTTTGTGAATTGTTAATAGTCACATGATCGTCAATTTGACCCTTTTTTATAATTGAAATATCCGCTCCTGTATCGATCAGGAGGGTTGAAATGGAATCATTCAGAGTAGTTTTGGAAGATATGTAGCTATTTAGGTGTAAATTGAAAACATATAATTTTTTATTTATTGAGGTGGAGTTTGATGGTTTTCCTGCTGCGTAGCAGTTCGGACATTTCTAGTATTATTGCGAGTATTTCCTCGTGATCCGAAACTTCGACCGGATCTTTGGAAATTTGATCGGTTATTATTGTTATTATTATTGTTATTGTAGTTATTGAATGTTCTTCTTTGATTACCTCTATAATTACCATTGTGATAACCTCTGCTGAAGTTACCTCTAAAATAATTTTGCTGGCGAATGTGCAAAAAGGAATTTGGGTTACCATTCACCTCTGTGCAACTGTTAGTAAATTTTGATATAGCCTCGTTCATTAAGTTGAACGTTCCGGCTTGCATTATAGTTTTTACCTTGTCATTGGAGCAATTTTTACACATAGCTTTTACGGCTGATTGTGTTGCATACTTGGATGCTAGTTCTGGCGTTAATCCGTCAGATATGTATGCTCCTTCCAATGATTTTGTTAATTTTTCAATTTCGGCAGTGTATTGGTTTGCCGTTCTGCTCCGCTGTTGCACATTCAGGAGTTTTGCTGCCAAAACTTCAACTGATTCGCCTTTAATTGCTGTTTTTAATTTTTGTTTGATCGCTACTATGGTCCTTTCAGAGCTTATATAATTTCTAGCTGTGCCCTTTAGTTTTGTTTCAATAAGAGATACTGCGATAGCCTCGTGGTCTTCTTTGATTAATTCGAGGATATCGAGGGCGTCCAGAAAATTAGGTAGGTTTTCTGCCTTGCCATCGAACTCTGGTAAGATCGATGACGTAGTTTTAATAAAAGTTGTGATCGCTTGTGCCATTTTGGAGTCTGTTTGTGCACTTCCTTCCGTTAGTGCAACTGTTGGGTGTTTCGAGGAAGTTGCTACCTGTGTGGCAGCAGGGCCTGTTTCTTGTTTTTCCTCAATATGTGATCCGCTTTCGATAAAATATGTGTCGAAATCAATTTCGATGTTTTTCCCGTAGGATGTAGGTATCACAATATCGATATTATATCTTGATAATGATGATACCAATTTGTCCCTAATATATGTGCATATTTGGTAGGATTCTGACTGGTGAGCTGGTGTGAGGGTATTATTTATGGATTTTATTATCTTTCCCGTGTTATTTAGTGACAGCAGTATAACATTGAGATGCTTTTTTACTATCTCTGCTTTTATTTTTATATTTTTGCATATGCATTTATATGATTTTTCTGCGTTGGTTTTTTCCTCATTCAGCTTTGTAAGAATTTTAACCCATTTACTTACCTTGTTATGGATTGAGTATATTTTTAAAAACAGATTCAGACATGTGCAGACCGTCACAATCAAGAGCAATACCTTTATGAAGTCCAATGCTTCGGTGTGGTCAATTACTTGAATTGAATTGATCACATTCGCATTAGGCTCTTCCAGTTTCGATTCGTGGCCTCCCATTGACAAAAAGAAAGAAAAAGTACAACAAATGGAAACAAAATTTTCCCTAATGTGGGTCTGTTCGTCCCATAAATTTGACCTCGAATCTATATTTTTCCTCAGAAGTGGTCAATAATGGTTCTAATGCGTTTTCAATTGTGGGTTCTCCAGGAATTTCAATTAGTCTCCACCATTTCCTAAGCCAAACTAGATCTTTTTCCGCCTGCCTATAAGCTTTTATTTTTCTTAATTTTTCAATTGCCTCTTGTGTGCTTGCTGATTCCAAGTTATCAACGATACTGTTGATAGCCTCGTAATCAAGGTTATCAGGTAAGGCGTTCTCCATAACAAGATTTTATTATTAATTTAAAAAAATTTTCTTTAAACACTATAATGGAGAAAAATTGTCTTCATCTATCTAGGGTTTTTATCCCTATGCATTTTTAGTTTATTTAAAAAAAAAACTTTAGTACATATTGAAATTCTTAATATTCAAATTAATTTAAGCTAATAAAATACTCCAGGAGGCTATTGGTCTTCGGGAACATCTTGCATCTGCTTTATTTGGTTTCTGGGACGTTCTATATTCCACTTGTTATGCCGCTTATAACAACTTGTAAAGACATTTTTCTGTCTACTAACATGGAACGCAAGAAGCTGACATCAGTGCCTGTAACAAGTACCATTGTTCAGGAAAGCATGCTTCATGACATCCGACATAATGGCTCTTTCAACATATTACGAAGAGTTGTAGGATACATGTTAAGATTCATCAATCGGACCCGAAAACGATCACACCAATCGGGCATTTCATTGACAGTGCTTGAACTAAAAGCCTCGCTTATGGTCGTCGTTCGAACAACGCAGCAGTTAGACTTCCAGGACGAGCTGAAGCAGCTCAAAGAATTCAACGTGGTTGGTGTTCCCACTTTTTTAAGATTTTATCGAAATCGTCCATAAAATATTCGCGGATCTGTATTTTGAATTAATTTACGAGGACAGCAGCTAATTGTATTGCCACGTTTGTCCCAGTTTTTTTTTGATTTATTAAAAAGGACAGCAGCAAGTTTCTACGTTTGTCCTGGTCTTATTTTTATTAAATTTCTTTGCTACGTTTGTCCTTATTTACAGATTCGTAAGCAGGATCGCCATGAAAAATGGGGCATCCAGAGAATGAAATAAAATTTAGTGTGTTGGCTGCGTGCCAAAGAATCATTCTGTTTTATTATAAAAATGTTAACCTATTTTTATACAAAATATTTCTTACTTTTTACTTATTTACTACAAAACATATTTACTCTAATTCTTACATACTAAAGAAAAATATAATCAAGAGAGAATGCATTCCAATGCATGCATGTGCATATGTATGTACATATGCACATACATAAATATACATATTTTGTCAAAGCGTTTGCCCAATTCGTGGGAAAACTACGCATAGCCAAAATACATAACATCAGCAATAATTTTGGCTGGGAGTTTGTTTACGTTGGCGGTCGGTAATTAAGCCGCTGCTAGCGCTTGCATATATATGTAAGCATTTATATATGCAAGCGTTTTGGATACATATATATGTATTTTAATATACCGTCTGTATGTAGGCATGTGCATATATTGGACAAACTACAATATTACCCTACAATAAGAGACACAAAAGAAAAGGGATGACCCCAGGTTTCATTTGGACTTCGACAGGTTTCGATAAATTTATCGATGACTGAGTTATCGGTGAAAATATGATTTCCCAAAAACCTTAAACTTGCCCTACAAAATTTTTATCAAACGAAAGGGGAAGGCCGCAGGTCTCATTTGGACTTCGATAGTTCGATAAATTGACCGATGACTGAGTTATCGGTGAAAATGCGATTACCCGAAAACCTCTATATTACACTACAATATGGGTATCAAACGAAAGGGGATAGCTCCAGATTTCATTTGGACTTCGATATATTTCGATAAATTTATCGATAACTGAGTTATCGGTGATTGAGCAAAAAACTTAACATTACCCTATAATATGGGTATAAAACGAAAGAAGGCCGCAGGTCTCATTTGGACTTCGATAGGTTTCGATTAATTTATCGATGATGAGTTATCGGTGAAAATGTGATTGGCCAAAAACGTTAAGCTTGCCCTACAATATGGGTATCAAACGAAAGGGGAAGGCCCCAGCTTTCATTTGGACTTCGATAGGTTTCGATTAATTTACCGATGATGAGTTATCGGTGAAAATGTGATTGCCCAAAAACCTTAAACTTGCCCTACAATATGGGTATCAAACGAAAGAGGAAGGCCCCAGGTTTCATTTATACTTCGACATTTTTCGATAAATTTATCTATAGTTGAGTTATAGGTAAAAATTCGATTGCAGAAAAACCTTAATATTACCCTACAATATGGTATCAAATCAACATTTGAATTTGCATTCATCCTGGCACAATTTTGTCAAAATTATATTCTTGAAAGGCCCCCTAGCGTTACCATCGAATACCTCAAAAGAACATTTTTGAGAACCAGTTTTCAATATTCTTTTTCAAAATTTTCAAAATATTCGAATCTGGTTAATTCTTCAGTAGGCAATAATCATACTAATATTATAAATGTGAATGTAGCGATGTTTGGATGTCCAGATGTTTACTTCTGTTACTCAATCACGTGAAAATGGCAAGACGGATTTTGATGAAGTTTGGAACGCATACAGGTTATAGTCTGGAAGGAGTTATAGGCTATTTTTTTTTTTATTATTAATTTTGGGGGTTCGGATGCTTCTAGGGACCATTACTTTTGATATTTTTTCCCCATACAATTCTGAGTATACTTGACCTATACTTATGATATTTCCCATATAGGTATAGGATGGCCCCAGGTTTCATTTGGACTTCGATATATTTCGATAAATTTATCGACAACTGAGTTAATTTGTCAAAAATGAATTCTTGAAAGGCCCCCTAACTTAACCAACGAATGCCGCAAAAGCAAATTTTTGAAAACCGATTTCAATACTGTTTTTCCAAAATTTTCAAAATATTCGAATTTGGTAAATTCTTCAGTAGGCAATAATATTATATAAATATGAAATCTTAAAGTATATTATTGATTTTGAAAGGCCCCCTAACTACTTACATCCCGAGCAACGCCGTGTACCCTGTTAGTATTAAATAAATATGAAATCTTAAAGTAACGCCGGGTACCCTGCTAGTATATGTATAAAAATGAGATGTCTTTCGTATTACCGCGATGCCTGCTCAAACGGCTAAACCAATCTCAATTCAGTAAAAAGTAGTTTATTGGACCTTCTTTTTGTAAGGTTTATAGAAAAAAAAATTTAACTTTTTAATTTTGGTCCCAAAAATTCGGAAAGCTGAGACTTCACAATTTCGCAATTTTCTTGCGTTTTTAGTACTTTGTATACCATAAAACTACCGATTCGGTTTTGGTTTGTGTTTGGAACATGCATAAGGGAAACGTTCCTACCATAAATTTACTTGCAGGTTGGCGCTGGAGTCCCGATCCCAGCTTTTGGAGACATAGGTCATAGTGGACCCGGGTTTCCCTAACATATATTTTTACAATATGGGTATCAAATGAAAGGTATTGATGAGAGTTTTAACAAGGGGTCAATTTCGGATTCATACCTTTTTCCTCGATATCGGCGAAAATGTGGAACAGAGGCGACCCTAGGAGGCGTTTATACGTTGTCGATATTAAATCAAAGGTATTAATAAGGGTTTTAACTATAAGAGGTTTTCAATTTCATATGTGAACCTTTTAAAGAGATATAGGGTAAAACCGGGATAGATGCCCCACTTTTTGGAAAAGCTGCCTACATTTGAAAATATTAGTTTTATTTGAATAATTTTTTTTAATATAGCTAGTTCAATATTTTAACTTTAATTATTTAAATTTTGGTTTACCTATCTTACACAGTTTTTCCAGAAATACCTGAAACCTTCTTTTTGAGGGATAGATGCCTACCTTAGGGATAGTTGCACCACCAAATATTGCGAAGGATAGATGCCCTTTATGGCATGTAAGCGAAAAACACAAATCGAACGCAACGTAGTTCTACCCCTACTCAAAACCATAATAAATGAAACATGTTGGGTTTTTAATCTTTTAATTACTATCATTAGAAGATACTTAAATCTAGTATTAGGTACATCAATAGCCATACCTACCTTATTAAATTGAAGCGTTTCAAGAATTGACATGCATGGTTATATATGTTTATTAAATTCAATTATATAGGCACGTGTTTATTTAGAAAAAAATACAAATTATTTTTATAAAAATACATTTTACATACAATCTTACACTAAAAAAAAACTACTTAGTAAATCTATAGGAAACTAGAGGCAGCCAATAGTTAGATAAACGTTTATTATATCCCGTAGGTACTACAAGATCTTGAATACATACCCAGTGTCGCCTTTGCTGTTTTTTTAGCAGCATATCGTCGAATTGATGTCCTTCGTTTATCCCCATGGTATTTTTGTTCATTTCATCGAACGCGGCCTGCAGGCTTTCTATAGTCCCTTCCTTTTGTACTTTCGCGGCATAATTTTGCTGAAAACTGTTAAAAGTCCATAAAGTAGTACATAAAACATATATCAGACTCCAAAAGTATGTAAAAAATATATACTTACTCCTTTGTGATTCATGGAGGGATAGATGCCCCTAAGGTAGTGGTGGCCAAACGACCACATGCGCAATTTTGCTTGTATGTGTGCCGGAGAGAGCTCAGCGCTACCCTGTAAAAAACGTTGGAGTATGGGAGTACTCCAACATTTATCCTCATTCATACAAAAAGGTGGTCCAATTTATAAGCCCATGTCCGGTGATTGGATCACCTAATCCATATCGGAGCACCCTGCTGAATAGTCTATGGAACACCTACGTGAGAGTACTTTGAAAATGCTGCCAAAATATTACTCTATAGAGTACTTTGCAGTAAAGCGAGAGAGGGAGTATGTGTTCTTTTTGAGGACCACCTACTCCCTCTCTCGCTTTGCTGTTGAATAGTCCATAGAGTAATCCAATAGGAGTATTTTGGGAGTACTCTCATGTAGGTGGTCTATAGAGTATTCAAAAGCAAAGAAATGGAGTACTCCGAGTCGGATTAGGTGATCCAATTACCGGCCATCGCCATGTAAATTGGACCACCTTTTTTATATGAGCGAGGATAAGTATTGGAGTACTCCGATACTCCTTAAGGAGTACTCTATGGAGTATGGAACGGAGTATTTCGGTTTTTTGCAGGGTATGCTTACTTGATAAAAGTAAGCAAGATTGATCGGCCACTCTCCCGAACTTCGCTACACGACTTCATTGATACTATGCGTGTGATGGCATCGACGTCGGCAGCAAAAGGTAGCCTATGCACGCGTGCATTGCTATTTTAATTCTGGCCACCACTGCCCTCAAGGCATCTATACCTCGAAAAATCAGGGCAACTATCCTTTTTGATAGAGATAGATGCCTACGAATTTTTTGAATAAATTATAAACAAAAAACATTTATTTTTAGTTGGATGTAGTCTCAATGAATGAGTTTATTGAGGTACTAAAAAATATAATGGAATTTATTACTAGTTATAAAGTTATACAAAGCACAATACTTACCTTTAAAAGTTTTACGGGTATTTCAATTTCGTCGCAAACAAAATGTTTTATACTAACAAAACAGGTGTTCACTGCTCCAAGCCCTTAGATAACTAAATTATTTAATTAATTGTTAGTCACGAGCTCGGGAAGTAAGATTTTTTGAATATGGGGCATCTATCCCGGTTTTACCCTAGACCAAAATATTTACCAGGCCATACCCTAGGATGCGTTAATACGATACGCGTATCAACGCTTATGGCTATGCAAATAGGTACATATAGCTTAGACGTTATGATTTTACAATTTTCTTCCGTAGTCAGTACTCGGCATGCCACAAACTACTAAATCCTTGGGCCGCTTTGAAGGGAAACGGTCCCAATGATAGATACCTCACCTCACCTAACCGCAGCTCATCTCAACTCACTACACTTCACCCCACCACAAGTAACAGCATATTTATTTATTTAAGCAAAGTGGTTGTGACTGTAAGACAAGGACTTTTATAGCACATCATCTCTTTTACATTACAGAAAAAATAACATTAAATCTAATTGACATTAAAGTACATTTCAAATTAAATGGGAGAGTAAAGTTAAAATCTAAATTATTATAACATTTTTAAATCCTTAATTCTAAAGAGGTTTTTTTTTTTTTTTTTTTTTTAATTAAAGTGGAAAGAAGATGGAAAAAGAGAGATAGAGTTAAGTAGTTATGTTCTAATCACATGCATCACACTGAACTGAAGTAATCATAGATTTCCCCTTTGTAGTTGCTCCTGCTCAAAGTGCCCTTGATAGAGTCAGGAATCGAGTTCCAGAGCCTTACAGCATTTCCAAAAAAAAGCCAAGTATGTATATCTGGGAATTATTAAATTACGATGCCTACAAGACTTGGAAAATTTTAGTTTTAAATAAAGATATTGGGGTGTTTTAAACTCAATTAGCTTGTTCAAAAATATCGATATTCGAGCCGCAGTGTAGTTAAAATTACTACATCCAAGGATGTCACGCTTCCAGGGAGAAATGTGATCATATTTTTTTAGGCCATAAACATAGCGAGTGGTATTATTGAATGCAATATCAACTTTACGACGTGAAGCAGAATCAAATTGGCTGTATACTAGCTCTGCGTACGTTATGTGCGGAACAATTAGTTGAACAGCTAGCTTTTTTATATTATAAGCTTTTATTTAGTTTCAGTTGACGGATGTCTGTAATGGAATCTTGCAAGTTAAATTTGATACACTTCCCGGTGTCCGATTGAGCTGAAAGTCTGCACCGATGTATAACCCCGATGACAATGCAATATTATGAAAAAAAAGTTCCGGTAGGTGGCGCGTAGGTCGCTATATTTTCAAAAATCGCATTTATGGTCCGATTTGGCTGAAATTCGGAACATGTATTACTACCATGAAAATAAATATTTCCCAAAAAAAAAATGCCGCTAGGTGGAGCTGAGATCGCGGTTATAAATACTAAAAATCGGAATTATGGACCGATTTGGCTGATATTTTACGTGTGTGGTACTTAATTAATTTCCATATGTTTAAAAAAAATTGGAACCGATAAGTGGCGCGGAAGTCGCTCTATTTAAGAAATTCGAAGGTCCGTTTTCGGTGTCGTTTAATTCATTTTTCAACGAACTTCCCTTTAAGGTAGTATCTTAAAATTTTCATCCACGTTTAGTTTTTTACCCCAGCGCAATGTAAAAAAAAATAATTCCGATAGGTGGCGCACGGGTAGCGATATTTGAAAAATTTCATTTCCAGAAATTTTGTTTTCGATATTGTACCAACTTCCCGTTGAGCTGTGGTTTTCAAATTTTCACCATCGTTCAGGTTTCGCGGACATTGCATTATAAAATAAAATTAAAGAACAAACTTTTTTAAAATAAGTTTTTATTATTGTTTAATAAAATTAACTAAAAAGTAAATTAATTTAGGAAACAAGCTTTTCTAAGAACAAGCTTATGGGTATATTACTTGTTGATAAACAGAACTAAAAAGTAAAAAATAAAATTAAAGAAAAAAACTTTTTTAAAAATAAGCTTTTATTATTGTTTAATAAAATTAACTAAAAAGTAAAAAATAAATTCACTGTAAAGAAGTATAACACTTTATAAGTTCATTGTAACCTTTAACGATAGTTAGGCTTCTTCGTCTGCGATAAAATAATTCCATATTGTACATGATTATATATTTTTAACATTAAAACTTTACACTTAAATTATTAAGTCTTCCAGTCTACATCAAAGTCCCAATTTTATTATTAATAAAAGCGTGTTAAATTTTATTTGTTATAATTAGAAACATTTAGGACCTTCTTGTCTATTTGATGGTAAAATTAAGGACTTTTAGGACATTTCTTGTTATCACAATGTAACACGCTTTTATTAATAATAAAATTGAGACTGTGATGTAGACTGGAAGACTTAATAATTTAAGTCTAAAGTTTTAATGTTAAAAATATATAATCATGTACAATATGGAATTATTTTATCGCAGACGAAGAAGCCTAACTATCGTTAAAGGTTACAATGAACTTATAAAGTGTTATACTTCTTTACAGTGAATTTATTTTTTACTTTTTAGTTAATTTTATTAAACAATAATAAAAGCTTATTTTTAAAAAAGTTTTTTTCTTTTTTTTTTTCGAGTTTCTACACTCAGAGAAAACTTTTCTGTTATATCAACAATTCCCAGCGGTTGGCATTAAAAATTGTTAAAATAACATAATCTTGGTTAAACGGACGGATTTATTTGGTTAAATAACGATAAAAAGCAGTTTCTTTAACGAATAAATCTGTTCAACTTTCTGTCATTAATTATTGCCAGTAATTCTATTTGAAATCACAGTTGACACTGTTATCCAAACTGTATCCCTGTAGGTTTCAACAGAAAAAATGTTAATTTAACCTGTTGATTTCGTTTGATATGTTAACAAATCCATCCAGTCAATACTAACTGAAATCGGTTGAATTTCTACTGTTACTTGAACATATTCATCCGTTGATTTACCAAATACCACTGTTAAATTAATGGAACATCTGTTATTTTATTTCCTCTGCTACTAGTCAACAGAATTTGCTGTTAATTTGCCAGTGCGCCACGTTAAACCAACTGCCTTTCTGTTGATTTGATCATGCAAAGCAACAACAAACATGATCCCGTTAGATTTCACATACATGTTTGTGTCCGTCGAAGTAAATTCATATTTTCGTTCGCAAAAAATAGACGCGTGCTAAGAATTTCAGTGAATTTGTGAAAAATTGTGTGTGCGGATCGCGAAAAAATTATAATCAAGTAATAATACTATGGACGTAGCGGAGTGATATAAATATAATATTATATGAAAGCGCGGAAGTGGAAGCAGATGAAGAGCTTCTAAGTTTGCTCACAGAGTGGGGATTGGACAAAGTATATCTCATACTTAGAAGTAAGTTCTTAATTGCCAAATTAATTAGTAAGTATGATTTATTGAAAATATGTATATAGTTTAATGAGTGTATTTACAATAATAAATGCTATAATCAAAAACTATATATTTCCAAAGAATATTAAGCTTAATCAATTGAAAGTACATACAAATTGTGTCCATATAGTACAGTGTTGTGTGACGAAAAGGCAACCAAGTGCTACCATAATTTGTGCCTGGTATTCATTCACAATACTGCACGTACATTAGTATGGAAATACATAGTATATATTTATTCATGCACAATCATAAAATATTTCTATTGTTTGGTAATTCTTTTGTACTTTAACATTGCTGTGCTATTGACAAAATATGCAAGTGCAATTGTGCGAAGAGACGTAAAGAATTACGTAATTTAAGTATATTAATTTTCTTATCAATAGACGCCAGCGTAGGAATAGAAGAGCTGCGATACTTAACTGAAGCGGATTTGGACAAAATTTTTCCTTCAGTCGACGTAGTGGGCACAAAAGCGAAATTACGTGAGAAAATTAAAGTGTGGAAAAAACAGCAGGTAATATATATCTTTATTTCTTTAGCGATATTGATCTTTTCATTATTAATATTTATCTCCTCTTCGCCTTTGAGTACATCACAGACTTCAGATTGCTCGTTAGAGGTAATAAAGGTCAATTTATAACACACTTCCGAAACTCCGACCTTGATTTTGGCAGATACGCGCGTCATGTGTTAAAAATAAAGGCCCAATTCCATATAAAGTTGGAAAGTTTGACACATGCAAAACATTGTATTAATCTTATATTTCAATATACACATGTATGTAATTAGTTTTCATCTACGCAGGTTGACATACCAAATGTTTTGAATAACAACCCTCGAGGAAAAGACGCTCTCGATTATTTCGTACATCAAAAAACACTCACACCTTATCACCAGCAAAGCATCTCAAACTGTATCATTGACCATTTTTTGGCTTCCCGAAATAAGCTTTCTTTAAAGGATTTGGATAAAATTTCTATCAGAATATGCAATTATTTTCCTGGAGAGCACACAGTATGTTTAAAATGAGAGTACAACACAATCCCGATGAACCATAATCCAGATATTAACAAATGCCGAATCACAGGCCCACAATCGTCGGTTCCATGGCAAACTAGCATAGTTAGTTATTTGCGTGGAAGACCAACATGCATCACCTTTTCCCGGAGACTTTGACATTTTCTTTCATTCATAAAATTTTCTGGATTATGGCTTGTCGGTATTGTGAGGTATTCCCATTTACTAAAATAAAAAAAACCTTAGCCGAGATTTATATAAATTTTCCTCTATATTAACCACTTCAGTCAACTTATTTTGGGCGTCGCGGAGAAACCAAAAAGCCATATGGAAAACTGTACGACCGCTATTTTAATCATAGAAAAGGAAAAAAATCGTTGATTTTGTGTTCTACTGCTACAAAAACTAATGAACCGCCAATAGCCGAAAATCCGGAAACCGACCAAACTTTGTGTCAAAAAATTCAGTCCTGGCTGAAATACAATGATGGCCAAGTAGATGAAGTTAAAGATAATTGGAAGAAAACACATGTTTACATAAAAATTTGCTTGAAAAATTCGCTTAAGAAAGGAGAAACAATTTCCACTTTTCTATTAGAATGGCCGCTGTACAAACATTGTATCCTTGGACCACAACTGGTAATTTTTTTTACTTACATGTTTCAATTTATACAATATGAGTGTATTTTAATATATATTACATTCTCTTTAATTGTCTTAACATTCCAGATTGATTGCGATTTTGATGCATTGTATCCGAACAAAGTAAATAATTTATTTACAAAGTGGACTGAATTCGCGCCCTTAATATCCAACTATTATAATACAAACGTCAAGGACAAAGCTTGCCGAGAAAATGTTTTGCTACTGGAAAACGTAAAATTGAGTGAAAGTAATATACCATACTTTAATATGAGTTAGATCGCGTCAACTGGATCCATATTTACCACCTGATCACTAAAAGTAAACGTTTGTAAATCTTAGAATTAATTAAAAATGTGATAATGATATTTTTAGTTCCTAATATTGTATCGTAATATTTCGTTAATTTATCTTTCTTAGAGATCGTTTTTCTGATCAAGTTGACGTGAACTTACTCATATACAAATCTGTATTATATATGTATTAATACTAAAAATATTACCCTCTTATTTCCAGATAGTAAGAACTATATAAGGCCTGTTTTTTTTTACACGCATATACATCTGCGTCTGCGACTAAAAAAAAACGGTCATCCACAATTGCGGTTATTCCATTATCAACGCGCATACATACATACATTTCCTCTGTTGACATTCCGGTTATTATTAAGGGATGATAAACAGATTGCTGGAAGTTGGTAAGGCAGTTTGCAAAATGAATGGAAACTTCTTGGAAGTACTGATTTTATCAGCCACTATTTCGTAGTTGCAGATAAAGTTGTGCGCTTAGCAGTCCATACAAATATTAAGCGCAAACGCAGACGCCGATAAAAAAAAACACGGCTATAATTGCATTGCTACTAAGGCGCTTATTATGAGCATTTTTCGGTGTTCGATCTTCGCTGGCTATCGAGTAGCTCATCGCTGTCGAAATTTTCGTTGTGTATCTATTATTTGATCGAATATAATTTTGCTGTCGATCCTATATCGAATTTTTATACAATTGCTAAGAAATGTAAGTTTTTGTATTTATCTTTTACTTTTTTGATTTATAATGCAAATATTTATCTATTTGCATATATTGTATGTAGGTCAAAGGTCGTAAGTACAAAGCAACAGCTGGAAACATTGGTTTCAATAATGGAACAAAATCCGAACCTGGCGAAAATTGGAATCTAAAATTATTTGTAAATCTATAAAAAAATTTATTATTTTTACAAACTGATAAACTTTTTTAAAGATATACGTAGGCAGCTGTATTCATTTCCAAAGGATTGGAGGCATCCCTCAAACGTTTTCTAATTCTGGCTAGTTCCAGTAAGCTCTACTCTTCGTCTGATGAACTATCGAACCACATATTTTTTTGGTTTGTCTTCACAAAAATAGATAAATAATACCGCACTTGACTTATTTTGATCTGTTTATTTTCTTTTACTTAATAGCAGCTGACAGAAATGTGTTATTGTGAACAGATAAAAACATCGAAATTCACAATGACGCCAGCTCTTGTCGAATGGCTGTGGTAATACCAAATGAAAATTCGTTCGATCAACTTTTTCGATCACAGTCGAAGATCGAATTTTTATCATAATAGGGGCCTAAATTCCGTTATTACACCCGTCGCCAGGTATAAAAACAAAAGCACGACAAAACGAGTAACCATTCAAGACGAGTAACCATTCAACTCCGCATCAGTTTTAGAAGAACACATTTCTATGATACGAGAACGTTTTTCGCAGGATAAAAATACTTTGCAACCTATTATTGTAGTTACCGGTAGTCCTATTACAGCAATAGATAACTTTTTTGTATATATAGATGGAACTAAGCTAAAGTTGTCATCATTTTTGGCAGCTTTAGACTCATGTTTTAAAATTTTTCATGTCTTCGATTTGCAATATCCTTTATATTGCAAGGGTGTTTGGCTTTTCCTTCAAAAGTTTTTTTTCGAAATTGATACAAAGTACGATGACCATCAGCCAAAAGTGAGTGGATTATTATCCCATTTGAATTCGTTATTAAACAAAAACTAAAATGTTTTTTTGCTCCCTTTGTGAATTTAAAACTGAAGCGGTCAAGAAGTTATTATCTCACTTTAAGGATAAACATAAATTGAAGACTTTTGGCGTATACAAATGTGCGCATTTTTCGAGTAAATGGGCATTTGCAAAACATCTTAATAGACATGAAAAAGATAATTGTGATGATAACTTTAGCGTTGTTTTGCCAAAATCTTATTCTGTGAATTCCATCAACAATGGCTTATCAGTAAGTAACTGTGAAGATATGGGTCGTCAAGCTAGAATTTCTAGAATAAGTAGTAGTCCAAAAAATGAAATTCATGTGAATTTCAACAACAATGGGTTATTATCAAGTAACTGTGAAGATATGGATCGTCAAGCTAGAATTTCTAGAATTAGTAGTCCAAAAATTGAAATTATCGACTCAGTTTTGTTATTTTCGTCTGAACTGTATTCAAAAATTAATTTCAACCGGAAGGATGCTCTAAGTCTTCAAAAAACTGTCACAAATATGTGTCAAGTTTTAGTTACTAATATCAAAGATTACTCGTAAAAGAAATTAATATTCCTATAACGGGCGAATTAAATGAAGTTTTGGAATTAAGTTCAGATCCATTACAATATGTAAACACGGAATATAAATTTCGTAAATTTATTGAAAATAAAGATGTGTTTAAAAATTTTCGTGAGCATACTATCAACAATGAAATTGTACCACGAATCCGACTTGGTAATCCTACTTTGGCGGAAAGTTGCTCAAAAGCCTATATAATGCCATTGCGCTTTCAATTTCAAAAAATATTCGAATTAGGATCTATTTTACGAAAAACATTAGAAAATACTCACTTTTTACAAAATCAGTCACAGTACTCGAATTTTATTAATGGATCTATTTTTAAATCAAAGGTGAACGTCATTGGTAAAGAAAAGTTGATTATACCATATTTTCTTTACTGCGATGATTTCGAAAGAAATAATCCGTTAGGAAGTCATGCTGCTAAGGATTCAGTATGCGCTTTCTATTATTCTTTTTCAACTATCCCACAACATTTACTTTCTAGTTTGAAATTCATTTTCGTTGCTGCACTTGTCAAAACATGTTACGTAACAGATTTCCATAGTAATTTAGCTTTTTATGGTCTCGTTCAAGAAATTAGAGATTTGGAAGAAACAGGCATAGAAATAAATGCGGATGGGAAGACCTATCATGTTTTTTTTACATTAGGGCTTATTCTAGGTGATAACTTAGGACTGAAATCAATACTAGGTTTTTGCAAATCATTTTGTTCCGAAAGACTCTGTCGACTTTGTAGGAGATGGAAGGCAGATATACAGAAAGACTCTGTCGAATTAGAGAGTTACGTTAGAAATATGCGCAACTATTCAGAAGACCTTGAGCTAAATAATTACAAGGTTACAGGAATAATAGAAAACAGTATATTTAATGATATCAGCTTCTTTCACGTTACCGATAACTTTAGCGTTGATGTAATGCATGATATTTTCGAGGGGATTTGTCGCTATGAAATATGCCAATCCCTATTGTACTTTATTGAAAACTAGCAAGGAACCCGGCGTTGCTCGGGATGTAAGTAGTTCATAATATTCTGATACCCTCACTTGAGAAGACAATTTACAGGCAGAGAAGGTTCACAACAATATTTTTTTTCCCACATTCTATCCCGTTTATGTCTACGGAAACCAACTAAAGTAAAGGCGTTTTTTAATAGTCTAACTTAGACGTTTTGTCATCTCCTTTCCATTTGACTTTTTAGTTGTGCCTAAACAGTTCCCAAGTCATCCCGCCATTTTTTCATAGAAATTCCCAATATACAGACACAACTTTTCTAGAGTTTTATTATAGTATAAATAAACCGCAATATCGAAAAGTAAAAGAAAAATGAAAGCTGTGGCCATGCCCTTCGTCAGCTAGTACCTATGTAATAATAATAGGTTTCATGTATGAGGAAAGAATATTTATGTTTTTCAAAAACTCTTATTGAACTAAGAAAAATAGAAAGAAAAACCTATTTCAAATGTATTTTTATTTCGGTACTAAAAAAAAAAAGTAAATGAGTAATAGGGCAACATACATACATATGCGAATCCATACAAAAAAAAATTAGTACAATTTGAATGAAAAAAGTACGATTTTTGAGTGGATTTAGTACAATTCACGAAATGTCATTTCCCAACCCTGCTTCAACCATTTTTGGGTAAATGCGCGAAATACTCATACATAATATAGTCGAATTGAGTAACATGCAGTAATTGCGTTGAGCGTCTGCTTGTTTGTGTGAATATGTGTGTGACACCCTACCCCTGTAAAAAACGTTGGAGTATGGGAGTACTCCAACATTTATCCTCATTCATACAAAAAGGTGGTCCAATTTATAAGCCCATGTCCGGCGATTGGATCACCTAATCCACATCGGAGCACCCTGCTGAATAGTCTATGGAACACCTACGTGAGAGTACTTTGAAAATGCTGCCAAAAGATTACTCTATAGAGTACTATGCAGTAAAGCGAGAGAGGGAGTATGTGATCTCTTTGAGGACCACCTACTCCCTCTCTCGCTTTGCTGTTGAATACTCCATAGAGTAATCCGATAGGAGTATTTTGGGAGTACTCTCATGTAGGTGATCTATAGAGTATTCAAAAGCAAAGAAATGGAGTACTCCGAGTCGGATTAGGTGATCCAATTACCGGCCATCGCCATATAAATTGGACCACCTTTTTTATATGAGCGAGGATAAGTGTTGGAGTACTCCGATACTCCTTAGGGAGTACTCTATGGACTATGGAACGGAGTATTTCGGTTTTTTGCAGGGACATTCACATGCGTTGTTATAAGTATAGGGTGGCGCTCATATTTTTGTAGCTGAGTACAAAAATAGAGTAAATAGAGAGCAATATGTGGTCTGTTGATGCTCTCTAAGCACAAACGACTGAATGGTAAAGCGTCCAAGCCAAGATGGGTTTTCATACAAAATTTATTTGAATTAAAAAAGTTTTCAATAAAATTTTTATGTAAAAAAAAGTATCTATGGTCCTATTCTGGCTAGAATATGATATATTAAAATTTGAAAGAAAAAAATCGGGCCAGTGGATCCGCTGTTTAGCTTTAACACAATTTCGAGTTTGAATTTTATATAATAGTATAGATAAATATTTTTCCTTAGAGTTTTTCAACACACGAAAACAAAGTTTTATGTACGGTGAAACTGAAATAGGTAATTTTTCTTGCCTATTAAAAATGCAATGTCTTCGTAAGTCAAATCTAAAAATGACAGCTAGTGAAACTCGAACTTTTACACATTTCTTGCCATTAATTATAGGAGATAAAGTCCCAAGGACTGATAAAGTGTGGAAATTGATTACACTTCTAATTAAAGTCATTGATCTCTGCTTATATTCTACTTTCACTGAAAGTGACATTCAACTTTTGAGGGAAACCATATCTTCCCATCATGAATTATATTTGAAAATATTTGGGCTTCGCAAGCCAAAAAATCATTTCTTAGTCCACTATGCCTCTACAATTAAGGCAGCTGGACCATTGAAATATATGTGGTGCTTAAGGTTTGAGGCGAAACATAAGGTCTTAAAAAAATATGCGTCTGTTAGTTATTCTCGGAAAAATATTTCTTATTCTTTGGCCATGAAAATATCTTATCAGTTTTCACACTTTATTTTGAAATATAATGAATCATTATATTTAAGCTATATTGAAGATATCGATAAAAACAACGAAAATAATACTATTGATTCCTTCTTGAATTCTAGAAATATGCCCAAAGACGAACTTGTTTTAGCTAAATCAGTGACATTTAGAGGTACTGCTTACAAGCAAATGCTTTATCTAACTATATTTTCAGAAAATTTAGAAGTGCACAGAATTGAAGGTTTAGTCATCCACAAGAAAAACAATTTTTTATAGTTTCGTCCAAAATCCAGTTAAAAAAATTTGATTTACATTACCAGTCATTTGTTGTTGGAACAAAAACTAACGAAATGTGTTTGAAAGAAATTGAATTTTTTACTAGTCCTCCGTTGCATATATATAGCATGACTGACGGTTCTACATATCTACGAAATAAAATGCTGTAAAAACTTTAATGTTATTTATCTCTTTTCCAACATTGTATTCAATGCAACAACAATCACGTTAAAAAAATTTTATTAGTACTTTTTGTTTTTAAATGGCTTGAAAACTACCATATATTTTTGTGTAATTTTAAAAACTTTATCTTTTTGTAACATTGTATTTAATGCAACCCAACTCTGTAACACTAAAAAAATATTTGTTTACCAAAGTTATACAATACCTCATTTTAACATTATTTAACGATTATTTTTACTTTTTATATTTTTCTAAAAAAAAAACCTTAAAAACTTGGTATGGGGTTAGCCCCAGTTTACTATGGAGTATTATTTTAAGTGACTCTAAGTATTGTTTATAAGGTTTCGTGACAAAACAAGTGTTTGTCTTCATTTAATACCTGTACTAATGTGATATAAATGATCTTTATATATATATTAAATTATTCAATTATTATTAAATTACGAGTTTTTATATATTTAGGTAACAAAATTTCTAAAATTGGCAGTTTTGACTGTCAAGGGAACTAGACGTACTGTTAAATCAACTACAGTTTTTGTAGTTGAATAAACAGGTTGAACTGTTATATGAACATTAAAATATGGCATTTGAACAGTCCCGCTTGTTGAAAATTAACAGATTGCCTGTTGAATCAACCAATTTGAAGAACGTCAAATGAACAGAAATTTTGTAAATTCAACAGTGAAACGGTTGAAAAAATATGTCAAATCAGCTGTCACGTTTGTTAACAACTAACAGCAAACTTGTTGAAGCAACAAATTAGTTATAGTTGATTTGACAGAAAATCGTCGGATTCAACAGTAAAACCGTTCAAATCTTAATAAACGAAAAGCATCTGTTATTTCAACGATTTCTACGTTTGGATGGTTTTTGCCTGTAAAATCTGTTGGTTTAACCCATAATTTGGTTGGTATTACAGTATTTTTTCTCTGGGTGTATAGGCGTAAACGAGGCAGACATTCTTAATCTCCGTAGAACAGTATAAACATTACTTACAATTTTACTTACATGGTCAATACAGTTTAACTTAGAATTAAGCACAAAGCCTAGATTCCTTATTTTATCCGTAAAAGAAAGGACGCTACTACCAACAAACAGACTAGGAATAGATTCGACATGCACAACGCTGTTACAGATGGGCAACACATACGACTTTTTAGCATTTAAGCTGAGACAGTTATCACATGCCCACTTCGAAATTGCAGACAAATCACTAAGTATTTAGTTTAAAACATATATCTTCAACAAGACCAACAAGCTTAGATAAATACAGTTGAATGTCATCTGCATACGCATGAACATTTACATACTGACACACAGAAAAAAAATCATTGACAAATAGGCTAAACAGAAGAGGACGAAGTACAGAGCCTTGTGGTACCCCCGAGGAAACAATACGTGGTTTCGACGCTAGACCTTTGCTTACCACCTTCTGGGTCCTTCCCGCCAGATAACTTGCCATCAGTTTGACAGAACTGTACGTGAATCCAAAGAAACACTCAAGTTTTTTGCATAGAAGCCTATGATTGACTGTATCAAAAGCCTTGGAAAAATCTAGGAGACACAGTAAGGTTAGGTAACTGTTATCAAATTGTAGTCTAATGTCATCCAGAATTTTTACGACAGCAGTAGAGCAGCTGTGGTTCGGTCTAAATCCTGATTGCAACGGGCTTAGGAGCTTATTAGCAGCCGACTCACACACTTTAGCAAAGACAGGTATAATGCTAAAAGGCCTGTAATGACTAGGTTCTATAGGTATATTGGTTTTTTCAACACGAATGATCAAAGCCCTTTTCCATTCAACTGGGAAGCAAGACGTTGTGAAGCAGTGATTAATTAAATAAATAAAATAAAATAAATAAAAAAATAAAATAAATGGCAAAACTAGTTTCACAAACTTTAATGATACCCCATCTTCTCCAACTGAGTTCGACTTGATGCTCATAATAGATTTTAACACCTCCAGTTCAGATACCACCCTAAAATCAAATTTATCTTCCGCCACGAATGAACTGGTTAGATTCTGAGGCACAGGATTGTCAGGCAAATTACACGAGCTAACAAAAAAATTATTTAGTGTATCTGGATCAACCTGGCACTCAGTTATACTCTTTCTATGCACATTAAGATTTTTTAGATTTCGCCATAAATCTTTCGAGGGTAATAATGGGCTAAGCTTACTTTGGCAATACATATGCTTCGATTTTCGGGTGATTTGAGTGGCTCTATTACGGGCAATCTTGAATTGAGACCAAGCCAACTCAGTTCGGCTTCGCTTCCATTTGGAATACAGTTTATTACGCTGCTTAATGGCTGCCCTGACTTCCCTATTGAACCAAGGAACGCTGTTGAAACTAATACTAACTTTTCTAATGGGTACATGAGTGCCATATAAGTTTAAAAGTGTTTGATTAAAAAAGTCAAGTTTACCATCAACCGTTGCAATAAACCAACACAAAGTCCAATCAACATACGACAAATCAAGAAACAACGCATCTACATCTACAGACTTAAAATCACGATACACAGTAGTATCAGAAGCTGGAGTGCAATTAAACATAATGTCAAGTGTGCAGAAAATTAAGTCGTGGTCAGAAATGAAGCTAATTTCGTCAAACTTAAGTATATGGTCAGGACTAGATGCAATAAAGAGGTCTAACAGGCTTGGTGTCGAATTATGGGAATATCTTGTAGGTATCTGTCTATTGACAATAGTAAGACCAGCAGTCGAGATATGGTCGTACAATTTATTGGCATGAGAGTCGTCAATTAGAATGTTTACATTAAAATCACCACATAACAAAACGTTCGAAATCAATCAAGAACAAGGACAACTCGCTAAAAAAAGAATCTAACAAATAACATTTATGTGGATTATACACACAGGATACTAATATTTTATTTGCATTGTCCGAGACTTCCGCAATGATAAATTCCGTATCAGCACCTTTAGATTCTGCTAGCATACTTACTTTAAGAGAGGTCTTGCAGTATATAGCAACACCACCCCCTTTTTTTCTTTTCTGTCAACACGTGTAACACTGTAGCTAGGAATACTATACTGTAAATCAGATATGTCTGGCGAAAACCAGGTTTCGGAAACACAGATTATATCCACATCCGATTTTTCAAAAGTATGCCTAACATAGTCCAATTTCTCACAATTCAAGCTACGGGCATTGAAATGTACCACACTAATACCACTCGCTTGCTTGCATAATATATTTATTAGTGTCTTGTGGCTGAAGGCAAATTTCCTACCGGGGTTTAACTCCATCGGTCAAAGAGGGAACACATACAAAAGGTGATATATTGATAATAACAACAGCATGAGCATAAATGACTATAATCAAAACAAAACGTTACAAGAAGGAAAAGGTTCAAGAAAAAGTGATAAGACTTCACACATAAAATGCATTGCAAAATATGTATAAGAAGAGATATATTGAAAAGTAGAAACATGTTACAGACCAGAGATAGAAAGAGAGTGTGAAGAAAAATTATTAAATTAACAAAACGACACATTCGTACATACATATGTATGCTGGCTAAGTTATTTTTTTATATATTTTGCGCTCATTTGCCTATAACTGCATTCACTTCTGCAATACTTTTGACATGTTTGGGTTGCTCGCCTGGCTTGACACGAACGAAAATTCTGCCGCGAATCGAAAACGCCGACGCTAGCTGTTTTTTTCGTCTGAGCGCAGAAGCATGAGTCATCACCTCCCGCAGTTTCTTAGGTAAACTTTCATGCATAAAAAATGAGCCGTAACCTGGCAGATTAATATCAGCAATCGTAAGCGATCTCTTTTTTGCTTTGCAAAATACAGACACAGATTTAAGCAGTAGGTTGCGGTCAGGTGCAGAGAACAGCTTAATGACGATGAGAGAAGCATTGTTTTTATCTCTCTGGTTATTGCCTCCTACGCTTCGCACCCAAAACGCATCACGCACTGGAGGCGCTTTGTGATCAGCCACACTGCATATTTTCGAAAATAGCTCATGTAAGTTCTCATTTATTGTTTGGGGAATGCCAGTAATAACTATGTCGGCAGCAACAGCGCTACTTTCGAATGAATTGAGCTGTGTCCGTGCAGCCAACAGTTCGTTCCGCAAGGTGAGTACATCCGAGTACGCATTTTCGACTGCAGTCACTCTCTTTTCAATCGCTGTGAACGACATCTTCATATTGGCAATATCAGCAACTATCTCACCAAACTTCTGCATCATTCGTTCCTCTGTTTTCCCCATTGCAGCACACAATATACATATATATAGACAGAGATAAAACCACAATGAGCACTTTAAAGTTTCTCAACAGGATAAAACAAGTATTTCAGTTACATATATCTCACATATTTTCAGCGAAGTTCGCGGGGTCTCTGCTAGTATATATGTATGGAAATTAATTTGTGTTTAGATAACTCGAAGTATCTCAGGATTGAATGGATCCATTTTGAAAATTTTTTTTAATGCTCTCGATCTGATTCTGATACCATGTACATACATCATAAATTTTTCTTAGAACCCGAATTAAAGAATATTTTACCTATTACTCAATAATGGCTTGACGATTTAAAATAGTTTTCTTTCGATCAGACTTAGATTTCATTTATAACAAAAATATTCTTTATAAAAGTACTGCATTTAATAATATTTTAACTATTAACATCTGTAGTAATATAGGAAAATAACTAAACTTGAGAACGAAAATGAGATATTGCCAGAGTGGTTTTCTCCGTATACAAATTTCTAATCACCATTTCGAAACATCATACATTTAGATAAAACTTAGAGTTAGTGCAACTCTTCGCAATAGGTACATTTTTCAGTTTCATTTGATCAAGCTTCTTTGTACAAATGTTGCCAAAAATGTCATTTGTTGAATTTGAAATCATTTGTTGAATTGCATTCAGGGAAATCGTGGTTATAAAATGTTATCTATATATAAAAATGGATTAGTACGGGACTGTTTCCGGATTTTCGGAAGCATTTTGGGACTGTTTGCCATTATCCCTAATAGCTATTATAATAAACTAGTATATCCCGTGGAAAATCGACCACCTTAAATTAGTATAACTTATTAAATCCTATGTTCACCACTACCATCAGCGACATCTACAACCCAGTAGATAAAGTCTCTGACTCACAATGGCGTTGCAGCACAAATTGATTTTTTTGTGCATTCACAATGGTTTATTTAAACAAATAAATTTTTGTAAAATACGCTTAAACAAAAGCACTGCTGTAATTAATATATAGTTTCGCATGTAGAGGTAACCCACACCTTTAAAACGATACCTTACTTATTAATATTGGTTCGAAATGAGAACAAAAAATTAGGAGCAAACACAAAAAGACCTTATAGAAATAATATATAAGTATCATGTTTTCTGTTCATGGGCTGAAAAAAACGTACATTTTGAACCCGACCCCTCAGAATTTGATGAAGTTTTGCATAGAGGTACATCTTACCGACCAAACACAACCTCATTTGTAGAAATAGTATTTTCGAAAAATGTTGGGCGTGGCAAGGTATCGAAATATGTACATATTTGAAAATATTCGAAAAATGACGATAATAGGTACTTTTAAAGTGTGATTACTACGGAATGGCTTTATCGATTTCAAACATCTTCATACCATTAGAAAGGTATTGATATTTGATTTCAAAAAAATGCAAAAATGGAAAAATAGTGACTTACGGGGTTTTGCAGTGTGGCTGTCGATATATAACATATCTAAAAAGTAGAATGGCGTTTTTTTCCTTTCCTTTTTAAAAAGCTATTAATATATACATAAATACGCCACATAAAAAACTTTAGGAACCTCCTGTGAGCGAACTGTTTGACCGATTTAAATGAAATATGCACCGATGGAAAGGAAATTGAAAAAACTTATTTATAGGGACTAGCGACCCCACGACCCCCTCTAGCCCTTTCGCGGACACACGAAATTTAGTAAACGTTATCAGAATGACACATGCATTTATTTGGCTTATAAAATTAATTATTTGGCTTATAAATTTCCGTTATAGTTAACAAAAAAAAAACAAAACAAATCGAATTGGGACACTTAATCTGATTGCTTCTGCATGGGCGCACAATAAGCTACTACATATAAAACCAATGCAGTAGACGTCGCCTATGTCCGACGTGTTTATACACGATTTTTTTTCTACGTCGGCATATACCGACGTGTCCCAATTTAAGCCATTCGTTGCGTCGGACTATGCCGACGTGTCCGCGAAAGGGCTAGTCATGACCATAGCCGGTATTTGCGCACTTGACCATCTTAAAATATGCCTTTTGTTTGAACAAAATATATTAATATTTGAGCGCGTAATTAAATAGGTTAGGAAATAGATATCCACCTTCGGATCGTTTCGGGACCATTTTCGGGATCATTTTTTGCCTGTTTCGGGATCAATCCCGATTTCAATGATCCCGAAATGCTACCGGAAATGACGACAAATATAATGCGCATATGGGTATAATTTTCCGAGGTCTCAGGGTACTTATTTTTTATTTTTAAATAACTGAATAAAAATTAAGTTTTATCGTTATTCAAGAATTCCAAAAATAAAAATAACATTGTTTCGTACAGGGGCATTTGCCATTGCGCGTCTTAATGGGTGAGTGAGTTTATATATAGAAAAAAAGAGCAACGATGGAGTTGAGCGAGTGAGTTAGTTATAGACAAGACGCGGTCCCAGAAAGATGAAATTACGAATAAGAAGTTTGTTACGTGCTGGCTTGTCAGGCGGGTGGCCCCTACCTACCGGAGGCCTCACCCTCATGTTGCATGTCTCAGGTGCTGCGCAGGTATGCTTGCATTTAGCACGAGCTAGCTCGCCGGACTGTGGGGTGGTTCTTGCAACCCCGAGGCATGCCCATTGCACCATACACAAAAAAATTCATACCTACATACTCACTTCCGCTCGATGGATATCTCCGAAACCCCCTTAAACCTCATCCTGCTACCCCCCTGTCTGCATTCCCTCGGCCTAGGCGTTGATGGCCGAGCCACTCTGAACCCACCCTTCCATGGTCGGTGGTGGCAACTGATCATTTTTCACCGACCCCAAAACTCACTCCCTTTCTTCCCCTCACTGACCCCGCTCACTCTCCCCGTTTACCCCCATGTCCGTCCGTATCCACCGCATCTGAAATCAGGAGACTGCAATTCAAAGGTATATATACATGTTAACACAAGTTATTTATTCAAAGAAATTCATTTTTGTTCATATACATAGTGTGTAATGTAGATTCTAAAATATAATGTGATTGTTGTAGGCTCAAAAATGCCTCACTCTTGCTTACTACTAACGCCTTGGCGTGGCCTCACCCTAAGATGAAGGCGACGATGATTGCCGGGTTTTTTATTAAGGTGGCAGGGAAACAAAAAATACAAAAAACCACACTCAGGGCTATCTATGTGACTCCTACCATAATCTTCAAGGCGCCTTGTTTATTAGGGTTGGAATGGGGTGCCTATGCGGCGACCCTGCTTATATATGCTCTCTCAGACTACCTTCTCGGTTCTCTGCCCGGGCCGTTCACCCTGTGTACCCGAACGAAAAGCCACCCCCCCCCTTCTCTTCTAGGCGAGCCGACGCCGCTGCTTCGCAGCCAAGGCCTTAATGCTAGGCTTATTCAAATAACAATAAGCTGCCGTGCCACTGTGCACTACGACAACTCCAAAAATATTATCAACACAACACAAGTCTATTTGTTGACTTAAATTACCAAAAAAATCAAAGCATGTATGCAATCTCAAACTCTTAAATTCAATTCCTAGTATGCCGCCGTGCCACTGTGCAACACGACAGCTCTAATCCTATATAAATACAATTTCGTAACTCCAAATTAATTCAGCTCGCTATACATTGCCATGCCACCGTGCGCCGCAACGACTTCACAACTCATATTACAATATTAGAACGGGTTGGTGCACCCTGCGCTCCTTCACTCTCGTCTCGCGGGGCTGATACCCCAGAGCAGCACCTACATGCACCGCTGCGCCACAGTGCGCTGGAGACCACCCGGAGTCACTGCATCCAGAGCACTCGATTACGCATTCATACGCATTTAAATTCCACTAGCAATTTGTTTCGAAAGGCCGCCGGCCTGCAGATTTGTTGCCGAGCAACTCACAATTTAGAGGGCGTTAAAGGTATACCTGGCCTGAGCGCCTGGCTTAACCGGCGCACATGTATATATATATGTACTACTACACTACCCTTATATATAAAAACCTGGTTACGTCCGCTGGTGTTTTTTGCTGGACAAAGCGCTGGTTGAGGTATGTATTTGGTATGTGTCTTGGTGCTCCAATTGCTGACGCTGACTAAGTGATGTGCGCTCGGGCCTTATCCCTCCTCGGCTTCGATCGGACGTGGCGGTGACAGGCTACAAATAACGCCCCTGCACCCCTTGCTTTCGGCCACGCAGTGGCTGCTTCTGATATTTTTCGCTATTCCCACTATACAACGGGGCTACAGAGATAATTCCGTTAGCCTCACCTTTACCACAACCTCATTTTTTTACTCACCTGGCTATCCGCGATAGCTGGACTTGTTGAATATAAAATTTTTGGGCTTTTTCCCTTCCTTAGCCCGCTGCAACCGATGTTAGGCTGGCGCTCCGGCCCTCTGCTACTCGTTGTGGCCTGTATTTGTTCGCAAGGCCCCACGATGCTCTGGAACTTCTCGGATTCCTCTGCTTGAATTTCTTTTTTTTTCTCTGCTAACCGCTACCTGCCAGGCCGACGTCCAAAAAGAAAAGGAAGTTACCGACCGGTAGCCTTAGCTGCAGTTGCCGTTTGACATATGTCAAGTTCTGACATTTACAGGACGGAAGCGTTCGGAACGGGGTGTTGCCGGGTGTCCTATCTGGATATGGGCCACAGGGTGACCGCAACAGGGCGAGCGCTGCAGCCGGGCTCCGCTCGGCGATGCGTTCGAAACGGTCCACCTGCGGCATGGCATCACTATCGCCGCATATCCTTGGCGTGGTAGATTCCCACCGCGCGCCCAGTTGAGTCGCCGAGCTCGTACAAGGCATTCCCTTTGACTGCCAGCACCATCGACCGCAGATACTTAGGGGCGAGCTTGGCGCTGAAACCATCCGCCGCATTGCTCAGCTTAAAATTTCTCCTGTACACTATTTCGCCTTCTCGGTATTTGACTGGCCGCGCTCTCGTATTATAGCACTGTTGCCCCTTCTTGAAGGCTTCTTCCAGGTTTCTGAGGAGCTTCTCCCTTATTAACCAAATTCGGTCCCTATTGTGCAATGCTTCCACGTCGCCCTCTCGCAAGGCTCCTATTCGCCGCAACGTCTCGTATGCACCCGCGTGTTGCACCATGGCCTGTCCGAACACCGCGCGATATGGCTCCAGGCCGATTGCTTCGTGTACCGCGCTCCGCAGTGCGAACGCTGCATGCGAAACGTGTTGATCCCAGTGGCACTGATCTACGCCCGCGACGTACGTCCTCAGCATTGCAAGCAGCGACCGATTGACCCTCTCGGACGCATTCGCTTGAGGAGCGTACGCCGCTGTCTTAACGTGCTTCACTCCGTATGCCCTCAAAAGCCCTGCAAATGCGTCGGACAAGAACTGCCTGCCATTGTCCGAGTGTATGGTTTCTGGCACTCCGAATACATGGAATATGTCTTTTTCCAGATAACTGACTATGTCCGCTGCCGACGCCTGACGCATTGGCTTTAGGAAAACAAACTTTGTTAGGTGGTCGAGCACAACGAAAATTACCGTGTTTCTCAAGCGAGAGCGCGGATATGGTCCACAGAAGTCGACGTATATCCGTTAAAAGGGCCTCTCTGATCGGAAGCGATCCGTCATAGGTGGCCGTGAAGACGCATTCGGCGCTTTGGAGCACTTGCACAATACGCACTTGGTGACGAAGTCCCTCACCGCCCCCGTCATGCCTGGCCAAAAACACTTGCTTCTCAACCTATACAACGTCTTCGCGGTGCCTCCATGGCCCGCCGCGCGATCGCAATGTGCCTTCTCCAGCAGATGCTGTCTCATTCCTTCCGGAATCCACACTCTCCATGCCGCTTCCTCCATGTCCTCGGCGCCCCTGGGCCTCACTCTTTTAAACACGACGCCGTCACTCACCTTCAAGTCGGGAAACCGTTCGCTGTTCTGCTCGATCTGACGACCCAGCGACCTGTACGCCTCGCTGGCAAATTCTGCAGCGTTGAAATCGATCTCGGCCATCCTCACGGATTCTCCCAGCTCGTCCATGTGCATGCGACTTAACGTGTCCGGAACTACGTTTTGCGTGCCCTTCCTATGCTCAATCTTGAAACCGAAACCTTGCAACTTTAGGCTCCACCTGGCCAAACGTCCCGAGAGGTCCTTTTGCCCCATGAGCCATTTGAGACTCATATGGTCGGTGATCACGGTAAACGGGAGCCCCTCTATGTACGCGCGGAACTTCTTCACACTTACGACCGCTGCTAGGCACTCCAGTTCCGTGATGGTGTAGTTACGCTGGGCGGAGTTGAGCTTCTGCGACATGAACGCGATGGGACGTTCATGGCCATCCTCGTCCTTTTGGAAGAGCACGCTGCCTATTCCCTGTGTCGACGCGTCGCACTGCACATAGAAGTGCTTGGAGAAGTCCGGGTTCACCAATACCTCGGCGGAAGTGAGCGCTGTTTTCAGCTCCTCGAACGCCTTCACGGCCTCCTCTGTCATGGCAAACGCTCTGGCCTTACGCAAACAGTGCGTCATCGGCGCCGCGATCGTGGCAAAGTTCGAAATGAACCGCCTGTACCACCCACACATACCCAGAAATCGACGCAGCTGCCGGATCGTTGCTGGGACTGGAAACTCCACGATGGACTTCACCTTTTCGGGATCAGTTTTTAGCTCCCCTTGCCCCACAATAAACCCTAGGTACTTGAGCTCCCTTTGGCAGAACTTCGACTTGCTCAGGTTGATCGTGAGACCTGCATTGGCGAGACACTCGACCACTTCCGCGAGATGCGTCAAATGCGTTTCGAAGTCTGACGAACACACTAGAAGGTCATCGATATATATAAAAACATGTTCTCTCAGGCGCGACGGGATCACCTTATCCATCAACCTACACAGCCGTTGACTGGCGTTGCACAGGCCGAAGGGCATCACCTTAAACTGGTACAATGGCCTCCCTGGCACTGTGTACGCCGTCTTCTCCCTTGAGGACTGCTCCAGCGGAATCTGCCAAAACGCGTCCTTCAAGTCGATGCCCGATATAAAGTGAGTTTCCCGGAAACGTGCCAGGATCCCCTCCACGTGCTGCGTTGGGTACGCATCCTTCTTCGTGCATTCGTTTAGCTTCCGCATGTCCACGCACAGCCGCTTCTTCCCGGGCTTCTCAACCAATACTATTGGCGAACTCCACGCGCTATAGCTTTCCTCGATGACGTCCAACTTGAGCATGCGATCGATTTCGTCATAGGCGTACTTTTGCTTGACGGGTGACATCGGATAATGTCGCTGCTTCACCGGGACCGTGCCGTCAGGAACCTCGATTGTATGCTCCAGGAGATGTGTCCTCCCGAGGCCAAGGTCCGCGAAGGATGGGAACAATTTCTTGACGCGCTCCAGCTCTCTGGTCTGGTCGGAGGTCAGGTCCAGTTGCCCCTGGGTTTCGAGCTCTGAAATGACCCTGGGCGCCACCCCAAAGGTGTCCCAGAAGTCGATCCCCAGGTACAACTCCTGCTTTAAACTTGGAACTAAATATAGCGTCATTGGTTTAACCTTTCCGCGCCAACCTATCTCCACCTCGACCTTACCGACCACCGCCTGTGATTTGCCGTCTGCCGTCTTCAGCTGTTCCCTAAGCCTGCGTAGCTTGCCTCCCATCCTGGCTTCCCATGTTCCCGCGACCGATCCGAAACAACTGATGGACGCACCGCTATCCAGCAAGCCTCGCATCTGCGTCCCTTCGATCTCCACCTGAACATACGGCCGCTTATCGACGACGTCGCGAATCACCGTCTCCTCCACTGCCCTTGCCTCGCGCCTCCTGTCCCTCGTGCGCTTTCGTATGTCCGTGATTCTCCTCCACTTCCGGTTCGATCGACTTTTCCCCGCGTCTGGTGTACCGTCTTCGTCGATTGCTCGCTTCGGGTTGGAAGGGGTTCCGAATATTCTCGCCCTTGCTCTGTCGTATCTCGCCTGGCGCTCGTATAGGGACAGATGACTCGCTGGCCCGCGCGCCGGTTCCGCTGTGTTCTGGTGCTTCAAAATTGATATTGGTTTGTCTAAAAAAAATGTCTTGTCTGGGTTGATTAATGATACGTTGCTTGATGCAATTATTCCTCCGGGGTTGTCCGACGCTGACAGGATTCCCCGGTCTTCCTGTCGCTTTCCTGGTTTTTCGTCGTGCATCCTTCGCAGAGCTGCCGGCCGGGCTGATTGCATTTATAGCAGATCATACTATGCAGACGACCATCGCAGCCATGGCTCCCCGCTCGAGCCTGTGGATGACCCTCCCTTTTACTGCTGGTGCCGCTCGAAGACTCCCTGTGCATCGGCCTATCTCTGGTGGGTCTGTGGAAGGCCTCTAGCGCCTCCGGCTCCTCCTCGCCGCTCGCGTCTGCCAGCTCCTCTAACGCCTTCCTGCGGTATGGCTTTGCCTCATACTCCGCTAGATGCTTCTCCGCCCTGCGGCATTCTCTTCTGAGGTCCTCCAGCGACTCGATCCTACAACCAAAGACGAGGTTCTTCACTCTAGGTTTCAAGTTCCTCCGCATCAGGTTGACTAGGCTCTGCTCCGGTAACCGGGTCCGCATTGTCAGCTCCATACCTCGAACCACCGCGTAATACTCCTCGAACTTCTCGCCGTACTCCTGCTTGCGCTCATTCATGGCCTGTCGGATCTCTTCATCGCAATCCGCCTTGCGGAAGTGCTCCACTATCGCCCGTCGGAACGCCTGAAAATCCACCAAGCTATCGTCCGGATGCTCTTCGGTGTATAACCAGTACCACTCTTGAGCTTGTCCCTCTAGCAGCAAGTGGAAGTTGGCGAACAGGTCTTGTGACGAAATATTATGCTTTCTTCGTAGGGTGTCCACACGGAATAGGAATCGTTCGATCGGGATCGCCTTCGGGCCAGCGTCAAACTTCAAGTGCCAATCGCGTATGGTCTTAGTGGCCGCCCTCTCGTACTGTCCTCCAGTCAATCTTCTTCGCGAAGCCACCACTCTCCTCGAACTGCTCCCACGTTCGCCATTGTACTGTTCACGCTCATCCGCGCTCGCCGCATCGAAAGCTTCCGTATCCTGCAACCATTCATCGCGCCCGCTCCTCTCCGGCGCACCCCTATTCCTGCCCTCCAGATTTGTAAGTCGGCCCGCAAGTCCACTCATCTCCTTTCTGAACACCTGCGCAACCTCCTTGACCGCTTCCGTTGTCGAGCGGCTCATTTCCAATTGGTACTCAAAAAACATAAGCTCGAATTTTCGCATCAGCTCCTCGCCCACCGTACCGATCGTAGCGCTCTTTGGGTCGCCTTCGACCTGGGCCGCTGGTTCCTCCGCTCGCGGTTCCCCCGCCTCCGCCATAGCGTTGGCGGCGCTGCGGTCCGCCCCAACACCAGATTCTTGGTCCGCGTTTAGCCGCCGCTCACCGTCGTCGGGATCCTCATTCATCACGACCCCCGCGCCGCTAAGTCGCATCTCCTTCTTCGGTTGATTCGACATTTCGAACGCGCGTTGTCCGAATCTATCAATATTTACCTATACTACCCCGACGTGTGATATGCCTACCCGATGAATCAAAAAAATAACTGCCCCAAAGATTTTTAAACCGCTGCAGTGACGACGATAAGATTCTGTCCCACGACAGCGCCCTATAATTTCAACAGGCGCTCGATGAATAACCTCAGACCTTTAAAATTTTAGCGAATAAAGAAAATGTATGGAGATGTGTCTAGCTACTTAAATGCTGCAACTAAATTTGAAATATGCGTGTTTTTACATACGTGTCCACGGATGTGCCGTGTATGCAAAGCCGAAAATGTAAGAATTTATTTTTATTCAATATGAATTGGTGTCTCATTCAGATGCGGTGTCCGTCCGCCTATCGTGTCCGTCTACTTCCGTCCCCCCAAAAATTACCGTCCAAATTCCCCCTTGACTCAGATACTATTAGTCGCGCTACACCGGCAACTAAGCTACCTGGACCGAATTCCCCCCGACCGAATTCACATCGCGAGCACTATCGTCCGCTCTATTGCTGGCTAAACGAGCTACCCGCGAAGGACATTCCAGGTAACCGCAGTTCAGCACACGCCACAATTGTCCAGCTGAAACTCTATCCAAACAAGCTGGCTGATAGCCGGACCCCGTGTCACCACCCCCCCCCCCCCAGCATCGACACTATTGCTTAGCTATACGCAGCCAAGTCAAGCTGCCGACTGCCAAAAAATTAAAGTTGAAAATTGAAAAATCTTAACCCCCCATACTAACATAAGAAACGAAGATATCCTTTGACGCGTGTCCGAAACTACCTAAGGCTCCACTCGGCAGTGGGGCCCCACGTTGGGCGCCATTTTATGTTACGTGCTGGCTTGTCAGGCGGGTGGCCCCTACCTACCGGAGGCCTCACCCTCATGTTGCATGTCTCAGGTGCTGCGCAGGTATGCTTGCATTTAGCACGAGCTAGCTCGCCGGACTGTGGGGTGGTTCTTGCAACCCCGAGGCATGCCCATTGCACCATACACAAAAAAATGCATACCTACATACTCACTTCCGCTCTATGGATATCTCCGAAACCCCCTTAAACCTCATCCTGCTACCCCCCTGTCTGCATTCCCTCGGCCTAGGCGTTGATGGCCGAGCCACTCTGAACCCACCCTTCCATGGTCGGTGGTGGCAACTGATCATTTTTCACCGACCCCAAAACTCACTCCCTTTCTCCCCCTCACTGACCCCGCTCACTCTCCCCGTTTACCCCCATGTCCGTCCGTATCCACCGCATCTGAAATCAGGAGACTGCAATTCAAAGGTATATATACATGTTAACACAAGTTATTTATTCAAAGAAATTCATTTTTGTTCATATACATAGTGTGTAATGTAGATTCTAAAATATAATGTGATTGTTGTAGGCTCAAAAATGCCTCACTCTTGCTTACTACTAACGCCTTGGCGTGGCCTCACCCTAAGATGAAGGCGATGATGATTGCCGGGTTTTTTATTAAGGTGGCAGGGAAACAAAAAATACAAAAAACCACACTCAGGGCTATCTATGTGACTCCTACCATAATCTTCAAGGCGCCTTGTTTATTAGGGTTGGAATGGGGTGCCTATGCGGCGACCCTGCTTATATATGCTCTCTCAGACTACCTTCTCGGTTCTCTGCCCGGGCCGTTCACCCTGTGTACCCGAACGAAAAGCCACCCCCCCTTCTCTTCTAGGCGAGCCGACGCCGCTGCTTCTCAGCCAAGGCCTTAATGCTAGGCTAATTCAAATAACAATAAGCTGCCGTGCCACTGTGCACTATGACAACTCCAAAAATATTATCAACACAACACAAGTCTATTTGTTGACTTAAATTACAAAAAAAAATCAAAGCATGTATGCAATCTCAAACTCTTAAATTCAATTCCTAGTATGCCGCCGTGCCACTGTGCAACACGACAGCTCTAATCCTATGTAAATACAATTTCGTAACTCCAAATTAATTCAGCTCGCTATACATTGCCATGCCACCGTGCGCCGCAACGACTTCACAACTCATATTACAATATTAGAACGGGTTGGTGCACCCTGCGCTCCTTCACTCTCGTCTCGCGGGGCTGATACCCCAGAGCAGCACCTACATGCACCGCTGCGCCACAGTGCGCTGGAGACCACCCGGAGTCACTGCATCCAGAGCACTCGATTACGCATTCATACGCATTTAAATTCCACTAGCAATTTGTTTCGAAAGGCCGCCGGCCTGCAGATTTGTTGCCGAGCAACTCACAATTTAGAGGGCGTTAAAGGTATACCTGGCCTGAGCGCCTGGCTTAACCGGCGCACATGTATATATATATGTACTACTACACTACCCTTATATATAAAAACCTGGTTACGTCCGCTGGTGTTTTTTGCTGGACAAAGCGCTGGTTGAGGTATGTATTTGGTATGTGTCTTGGTGCTCCAATTGCTGACGCTGACTAAGTGATGTGCGCTCGGGCCTTATCCCTCCTCGGCTTCGATCGGACGTGGCGGTGACAGGCTTTCGGCCACGCAGTGGCTGCTTCTGATATTTTTCGCTATTCCCACTATACAACGGGGCTACAGAGATAATTCCGTTAGCCTCACCTTTACCACAACCTCATTTTTTTACTCACCTGACTATCCGCGATAGCTGGACTTGTTGAATATAAAATTTTTGGGCTTTTTCCCTTCCTTAGCCCGCTGCAACCGATGTTAGGCTGGCGCTCCGGCCCTCTGCTACTCGTTGTGGCCTGTATTTGTTCGCAAGGCCCCACGATGCTCTGGAACTTCTCGGATTCCTCTGCTTGAATTTCTTTTTTTTTTCTCTGCTAACCGCTACCTGCCAGGCCGACGTCCAAAAAGAAAAGGAAGTTACCGACCGGTAGCCTTAGCTGCAGTTGCCGTTTGACATATGTCAAGTTCTGACATTTACAGGACGGAAGCGTTCGGAACGGGGTGTTGCCGGGTGTCCTATCTGGATATGGGCCACAGGGTGACCGCAACAAGTTATATGTGCAAGTGCTAATATAAAAGAATTATATTATATTGTTGTGTGCTAGGAATATATAGGTATAGTATGCTAGGCCAAGTGTATTGTGTGCAGTGTTTGTTTAATAAAAAGGGTTTTTTCTGGCTACGGCCTTTTTCCCTTAAAGCACTCGTGTTTTATTTATTTTTGTCTACATGTAAGTATGTGTATATACGAAACATTATGGTCCATGTCCAGCCAGATGGCAATCGGCTGAGTGAAAAAAAAGAACGAAAAAATCCTTGGCTGGAGGGCATGGTTGCGTGAAGGGGATGAAAAAAAAAAGAGTTTGAACACCCGAATGAGCAACAGTTTGTGCGCGACATTTATAAACCCAAAGATTAAATACAATAAAATGTTTTAAATAAAAAAGTGCAAAAGGTGAGAAAAAGAAAAAAAAAAGAAGTCAAAGCCAAGGACGTTTTTGTTTTATACAGTCCACGGTTATACAAGTACAATTGGTGCGTGTAAAATATGGAAAGGTATATATATGTGCAAGCCTGTTCGCCAGTGAATAGTAGGCGCATTCTTCTGGTAGTGAACCGGAGATAGATCAAAAATTTTACATGCAAATGCAACAATAACAACTTGAGCCATATAAATCCACATAGAACTCTGGTTCACGCTGTGTTTAATTGGTTTTTTTGTGTCAACTTGGCAGCACTTGCGCATTAAATGTCAGAATTGCCACAATTCCCAACAATCACTCCATCAATTTGTACGGACAGCCGTTGAAAAAACAACAACAAGAAACAATAAATGAAAATTCGTCCAACAATGATAGTACTGCTTCCAACTTGCCATCGACCACCAAAAAATTTTCACTTTTTTTCACCCTCTGTTTGTTTGTTTCTCTTCTTCTTTCTGTAGAAAGTGACGTTTTCTGTCCGTGCTGCCAACTCACATAACCATGAACCGGACTGTTCCCGTGAGAATTGAGCGTGAGCCAGAGCGACAACTACCAGAAGAATGCGCTTAGTGTTTGGGGCTATATATGTACATTATACATAGTGGCGACGCGTGTAGAAGAAAATATATATGTATATGTACTGCGGTATAGCGGGGCTGTTGTGCAGGCATGGCTTGTTTTGTTTTAGTGCGCAAAGGAATAGTGTGTGGGTTATATATGCATGTACATAGGTGCATAGTTATGTGCATGACTCAATAATTTATATGGTTAATGCACATGACATATGGTCTTCTTCTTGTTCATCGTAGTTATGTCAAACTATCACTTCTTTGTTATACCTAGTAGTGCTTCGCACACAAGGTATATTAACTTCATTGGCCTAACGGTAGTATGTAACGGCATAAACGAATCGAGATAGATATTGACTTATGTATATCAAAATGTTCAGGAGGAAAAGAGAAATTGATTGAGCCATGTCCGTCCGTCCGTCCGTCTGTAAACACGATAACTTGAGTAAATCTTGAGATATGTCAATGAAATTTGGTATGTAGGTTCCTTTTTACTTATCTCCGAGCGCTATTGAAAATAGGCAAAATCGGTTAAAAGCCACGCCCACTTTCTATATATATAATATTTTCGAAAATACAAAAAGAGTGATTAATCAGTACATAATACACCTATAAGGATAAAATTTGGTGTGCACTTTAGCGTTAAGGCAAAAAATAAATGTTTGAAGAAATTTTTAAAAAGGGGTGTGGCACCGCCCACTTTTGATTAAGTCAAATTTGGAAATATTATTAGTCATAAATCAAAACCCGCTCAAGATAGCAAAATAAAATTCAGCACACATATTTATATTAATACAAGCAATATTTCGAAAAAAAATTATTGAAATCGGGTTAGGTCCACGCCCAATTTTATACGAAAGATTTTGAAAAGGATCATAGATATATTGAATATGCTATAACTTTGCTTAAACTACTTGTATATCATTTCTATTTCACGTCTAAAGTGTTCGTGGGCAAAGAAAGTCGAAAGCACAAAAGTTTTGGAAAATGGGCTTGGCCCCGCCCCTTTATGGGGGATTATTCCAAAAAACTTTTCATGCCCTAACTCCGGTAAAAATTGACTTATTGAAACGATATTTAGAGAAATTGTTCAACATAAAAAGCTAACTCTTTTCTGTAAAAATAAACAAAATTGGTGAACGGACACGCCCACTTTTTGAACACAGTTCTAAAAAATTTCTTCGTATAATTAAAATCGCGATATTTCCTTAATTGTATAAGTTATATAAATAAAATTTCACACACATAACTAGCTTTTTAGGCAAAACTGAACTGTATAAAAATTTTGTGGATTTTGGTGAAGTAGGCGTGGCGCCGCCCACTTTTTAGCATAAAAGGTCAGCTATTTTCAAAAGTAATTGCTTGAAATTTCAAGAAGGTATTTAAATGAAAGTTAGTGAGATGCTTCCCAATAGTATATAGTATACTCCTGCCAAAAATTACGCAAATCGGATAGCAAACACGCAAAATATACGGACAAGTAGTTAACACCCTACTGCCTTTTTATACCTAGTAGTGCTTCGCACACAAGGTATATTAACTTCATTGGCCTAACGGTAGTATGTAACGGCATAAACGAATCGAGATAGATATTGACTTATATATATCAAAATGTTCAGGAGGAAAAGAGAAATTGATTGAGCCATGTCCGTCCGTCCGTCCGTCCGTCTGTGAACACGATAACTTGAGTAAATCTTGAGATATCTCAATGAAATTTGGTATGTAGGTTCCTTTTCACTTATCTCCGAGCGCTATTGAAAATAGGCAAAATCGGTTAAAAGCCACGCCCTCTTTCTATATATATAATATTTTCGAAAATACAAAAAGAGTGATTATTCAGTACATAATACACCTATAAGGATAATATTTGGTATGCACTTTAGCGTTAAGGCAACAAATACATTTTTGAAAAAATTTTTAAAAAGGGGCGTGGTACCGCCCACTTTTGATATAGTCAAGTTTGGAAATATTATTTATCATAAATCAAAAACCGCTCAAGATAGCAAAACAAAATTCAGCACACATATTTATATTAATACAAGCAATATTTCGAAAAAAAATTATTGAAATCGGGTTAGGTCCACGCCCAATTTTATACGAAAGATTTTGAAAAGGATCATAGATATATTGTCTATGCTATAACTTTGCTTAAACTAGCTGTATATCATTTCTATTTCACCTCTGAAGTGTTCGTGGGCAAAGAAAGTCGAAAGCACAAAATTTTTGGAAAATGGGAGTGGCCCCGCCCCTTTATGGGGGATTATTCCACAAAACTTTACATGCCATAACTCCGGTAAAAATTGACTTATTGGAACGATATTTAGAGAAAGTGTTCAACATATAAAGCTAACTCTTTGCTGTAAAAATAAACAAAATCGGTGAACGGACACGCCCACTTTTTGAGCACAGTTCTAAAAAATTTCTTCGTAAAATTAAAATCGCGATATTTCCATAATTGTATAAGTTATTTAAATAAGATTTTACACACATAATAAGCTTTTTAACCAAAACTAAACTGTATACAAATTTTGTGGATTTTGGTGAAGTAGGCGTGGCGCCGCCCACTTTTTAGCATAAAAGCTCTGCTATTTTCAAAAGCGATTGCTTGGAATTTGAAGAATGTATTTCAATGAAATTTTGTGAGATACTTCCCAATAGTATGTAGTATACTCCTGCCAAAAATTACGCAAATCGAATAACAAACAAGCAAGATTTACGGGCAAGTAGTTAACACTCTACTGCCTTTTTTTTTATTAATTTTTTTTATTTTCATACCTTTCATGAACATGAGGAAAGGTATTTATATTTTGTTATTTAGTAATAATTTGATTTACCACTCACAACAGAAGTGTTTTTATCGAAAACAATCAGTTGCCTTTATAACAAATTTTCAGTTATTAAAATAGGCCTGAGTAAATTAGGATACCAAAACAGATCACTACTAGGTATTTAATGTTCGGTTACACCCGAATTTAGACTTCCTTACTAGTTTTTTTATAAATTTTTTTTATTTTCATACCTTTCATGAACATGGGGAAAGCTATTTATATTTTTTTATTTAGTGATAGTTTAATTTACCACTTACAATAGAAATGTTTTTATCGAAAACAATCAGTTGCCTTTATAACAAATTTTCAGGTATGTATTAAAATAGACCTGAGTAAATTAGGATACCAAAACAGATCTCTACTAGGTATTTAATGTTCGGTTACACCCGAACTTAGACTTCCTTACTAGTTTTTTGTTTACATTCTTTGTTGCACTTCTTGGAAAAGCTACTAAGTTCGCTTGCGTAGTTTGTTGGTTTTTAATAAAAATTCAATTTAAATTGATATTTAATGTGTTCTTCGTGATAATATTTTAGAAAAATGTGTGATTTGTAAGTGTAATGTATGTGAAAAGTTTATTAAAAAGTCTGAACGTTTTTGCGCGTTTGTCTCACACGCCTTTTGACATAAGTACGAAACAACGTCAAACGGTAATTTCGTGTTGTTGCCCTATTAGTTCAACCTATATAGTTAAGTCATGGTTATGTGGTACATGGGAAAAAAAAAAATTTTGGAAATATATGTGTAGCAAGGCGCTTGTGCGGGCATGTCATATTTTTGGATTCATGCAAAAGTAGACAGTGTACATAATTATGCGATGGGTGCAAAATAAAGTATTTACATATTTTTTATGGCGCTTGTGCGCGCATGCTTGGTTTGGTTTTTTCTACAAGTGCGCAAGTCCATAGATATTAAGCAGCATGAAATTCTGCGTAACAGTGGGTCCGAATATACATACATATGTACAAGTGGGCATGCGTGTGTATATATTTAAATACATTAATTAAATACATATAGAAGAGTGCTAGTAAATATGTTGTTTGTTTTAAGGGCGCAAGTGGATAATGCATCAGACTGCACATATATAGTGAGCGTTGTGAAATATTGTTTGGTGCGCGTTGATTAAAATGTATGTATACATATACATATGTGAAGCTAGAGCGGGGCACTGGAGAGTACATTGGGCTATACATATGTATATTACAAGCTTTGAAAAAAGAAATATATATATTGCGGGCGCCGGGCAAAGACATACATATGGATAGCGGAATGGTTGTGCAGGCATGTATCGCTTGGAGCTAAGTGCGCAAGTAAGTGGTCTATTGCGCCGTGTATATGTTGTGTGCGTTGAGTAAGATAGACATACATCCATATGTATAGCTCGGCGTTTGTATAATCATGTGGTGCTTGGTTCTGAGTGTGCGCAAATAATTAGAGCGAAGAGCTATATACATATGTGGTGCATGTAAAATAAAATAGACAATACATCCATATGTATAGCGTGGCGTTTGTATAATCATGTGGTGCTTGGTTTTGAGAGTGCGCAAGTGAATAATGTAAATAGCTATATATGTATCTACATATGTGGTGCATGTAAAATAAGATAGACATACATCAATATGTACAGCGTGGCGCTTGTATAGTCATGTGGTGCTTGGTTCTGAGAGTGCGCAAGTGAATAGTGTACAGAGCTATAAATGCATGTACATATGTGGTACATGTAAAATAAGATATACATACAGCTATGAGTATACTCGGAGAGGGGCGCTTGTATAATGTGTTGCTCGGCTTTTTGAATGCGCTAATAGAAAATACAAGGGACCAAATTTATGTGGTGCTTGTAAAATAAAACACATTTATGTGTATATAAAGGGCGGTTTGTAGTTTGGTGCGTAAATGAATAATGCAGTGGGCTGCGCACATATATGGAGCGATAAAAAGAAACAGAGATTCATCTATAGTGAGCGGTTGCATAAACATGTTGTGGTGCGCAATTAAATGTTACTTAGCATTTAAGTATGTGTAACAGTGGGCAAGCATATACATATATGATCCTGACAAGTGGGCATGCTTGGGCAAAGACATACATATGATAGCGGAATGGTTGTGCAGGCATGTATCGCTTGGAGCTAAGTGCGCAAGTAAGTGGTCTATTGCGCCGTGTATATGTTGTGTGCGTTGAGTAAGATAGACATACATCCATATGTACAAGGTGGCGCAAAAGTAATCTTCCTATCAGAAAATGCTATAAATTTTGCGATTGGGTCCTAAAATCAATTCTGTTTTGACATTTGTGTAGTAACACATGCAAAATACACGTTAATAAACAATGTTCCGCTACACTGCTCCAGAACGTGGAATATTGCTGACTATTTATTTGACCAATAATCGGTCGGTGACTTTGGCACAACGTGAATTTCGTCGCAGATTTCCTGGCCGTACAACGCCTACTGGTCAACGAGTTCTTTTTGCAGCAACTTGATGAATTGGGATTGGAAAACATGTGGTTCCAACAAGACGGTGCAACAGCACACACTGCACGTGCCACAACCGATATGCTGAAGGATGCATTTCCCGGGCGCCTAATCTCCCGTTTTGGCGATTTGCCTACTGATCAACGAGTTATTTTTGCCGCAACTTGACGAATTGGGATTGGAAAACATGTGGTTCCAACAAGACGGTGCAACAGCACACAATGCACGTGCCCCAACCGATATGCTGAAGGATGCATTTCCCGGGTGCCTAATCTCCCGTTTTGGCGATTTGCACTGGCCAACAAGATCGCCTGATTTGACAGCTCCAGACTCCTTTTTGTGAGGCTTTTTGAAGTCGCGGGTTTATGTCAACAAGCCTCAGACTCTTGCAACTCTTAAAGACAATATCCGTCAAGAATTTGAGGACCTATCGCCGGAAGTTTTGCCCAAAGTGATGGAAAATGCCATAAAAAGGGCTCAAATGACAATCAACTGTGGCGGGGCCATTTACATGACATCATATTCTCGACTTGATGTAAAAAAAATTAAAAGACCAAATAAAAATAATCCACAAGAAGAATCAAAGTTTTTCATTTTGTTTTTGAATTACAGCCAAAAAACATCGGAAGATTACTTTTGCGCCACCCTGTATAGCTCATCGTTTGTATAATCATGTGGTGCTTGGTTCTGAGTGTGCTCAAATAATTAGAGCGAAGAGCTATATACATATGTGGTGCATGTAAAATAAAATAGACAATACATCCATATGTATAGCGTGGCGTTTGTATAATCATGTGGTGCTTGGTTCTGAGAGTGCGCAAGTGAATAGTGTACAGAGCTATATATGCATGTACATATGTGGTACATGTAAAATAATATAATTGAAGAACGGTAGCACATGCGTCAAAGAGTGGTAGTCAATATACATGAGAAATTGGTCAGGATCACATATAGAAAATCTAAATAATATCGGTACATTGTAAACAAAAAAAAAAGGAAGAATTATGGTGCGAGAAGAAAAATGTGTGCAAAAGTGGGCTTGTCTCTATCGCTAGCGAATAATAAAAACTTGTAGGTGTGGGCACAGATTTGGTAATCGCATGTTTATTGGGGCTAATCATGGGGAGCACGGATTAAGTCGGCCAGAGATTCATCGGGTGCTAGACTTTTGTAGAAGCGATGGCTTCGAACAAGCATCTGGGGGCGAGACCAAGGCCAGGCTAATCTCCATTCGGTTAACCTGGCAATCGTACAATGACGAATATTGAGCGGTGATTGAAGAGGTGGGCAAAGAGAAGCTAGACCAGTTCTGCGAGCAGAACTTATGGGCCGAGCAAAGTTATCTTTTGGGGCAATGGCAGTTCTCTGCTAATAATTATATGCAGGCTTGGCAAAGTTTAAATCAGATGTACGACCAAAGTTACCTGATTGTGCGAGAGCATTTAAGGAATTTTATTCGGTTGCCAGAATTAAAAGGTCCGTTGCGAGAGAATGACTTAAGGTGCTATGTCCAAATAGAGAACCAAAGAAGCAGGTAAACACCATGCAGGTGTAGACTAAGTACAACCCTCCGAAGCCAAAGAGGAAGTTGGATTGACAAGTAAGAGGGCTAAGAAACAGCAAAATTGGGTGCAAGAAGTGGTAAGATCACGGAAATCAGCAAAATGCTCCAGAGACAGGAGAGCCAAAAAATAAAATATGGAGAGCTGAACATGTTAACAAAACTAATAAATTTATTCGTACTGCTGAAAAGTATTCAGTGAATTTGAATGAAGGGCAAGAGCGGGCGAGAGCACTATTGCCAACGGCAATGGTACAAGTTATTATAAATGGCTATGAATTGGGGCCTGTTAGAGTATTGCTAGATACTGGAGCACATATTAATATGATAACTTTTACTTTACAGCGAAGCTATGGTATAATTTCAGAGCCGATCGGAAGAAAGATGGTCGGCATTGAGGGCAATCCACCGTAAGTGAGCAAGAGGGCTACGCTGGTGCTAAGTTCTTGGTATTCATCGAGTGTGCAAATCAAAGACGAGTTTTGGGTTCTTCCCAAAGAGAGCCAGTGGTCTCCTCTGCTTCCTTCACCAGGTGCGATGGTAGGTCCTATACATAGTGGTCTAAGTGGTGAGTTAACTGACCCAAAATACTGGGAACCGGAAAGTGTGCATATGTTACTTAGGGCTAGTTTAGTGGCAAAAATCGTTAGTAAAGTGGTGCGAGATGGCTGAATGGAATAGCCTTGATGGAGACAGTATTGGGCGTAGTAGTCTTTGGTGAATGTGCGCAAGGTTTAGATGAGCAGGCAGGTGAGCTAGTATCAACACTAAGTTGCAAGGAGAGCTAGACAAGCTACTCACAAGGTTATGGGAAATGGAGCAAGTAAACAAGTGTTCGGGACGAACAAAAGAAGTGGAACTGGTAGAGAAAATCTTCTTAGATACTTATTTTAGAGATAGCGATGGTATATTTGTAGAGTATGAGAACTGGGGCATATGAAGGTAGTGGACAAACATTTGGGGCAGAGTGAGTTGACGTATTATATCCCGCATCACTGTGTAGTGAAAAGTTTCGCGTTGTTTTCGACGCAAGCTGCCGTACTAACAAAGGGATTTCCTTAAATGAGGTGCAATTACTAGGGGGTAAGTTGCAGAGATGGATCGCATCTTAAAGGGTGCTGGTTTGAGCCTCAGCAAGTGGAGGTCGAATAGTAAGGAGATTATGAGGGCGCTAGATTCTAGTGAGCAAGACCTTTTAAAATTCGAAGATGAAACGAGAGTGCTGGGGCTAGTATGGTTCGTATCACCAGACCAATATATATTTATCGTGAAGACGACAGAGCTTCCAAATTGTATAACAAAACGAGTTGTGGTGAGCTGTGTGTCGCAATTATTTGACCCAAATGGGTACATTTCACCGGTGATTGTAATAGGAAAGGTTCTGATACAGGACTCGTGGCGCTTGAAATTAGAATGGGATGAAGAATTTCCATCTGAATTAGAAGAGAGATTTAGAGATTATTGGGGTGAGATGAAAAAGCTAGAAGATTTCAGAATGGAAAGATGGCTTGGTACAAACTCATCTGGGCAAATAGAGGTGCTCGGTTTCGCTGATGCGTCAGAATCAGCCTATGGAGCAAATATATATCCTAGAAGGGTGCGAGATAGCGGAAATGTTGAGTGCAGATTAATAATATCCAAAACCAGGGTAGCTCCTGTAAAGAAAGTAACGATACCTAGGCTAAAGTTGTCAGCATGTGAGCTTTTGTCCAGATTGCTGATGGAAGTTAAGAGGGCGATGAATTGGGGCAAGATCGATTCTACTTTGTGAACAGGTCCGCTGGTTGTACTGTATTGGATAACACCACAGCAAAAAAAAAGCTGGAAACACGTAAGGTGGGAGGAAAATCCAGCCGATTTATTAAGTAGAGGCCTGGTGAGCTAGTGGGCAGTGGTTTTTGGTTGAATGGCCCTTCTAGGGCGTAGTGGCCAGCAGATAAGTTCCAACATACCTCTTACCCAATACAAGAATAACTTGGAGGGCATCTTGAATGTATAAGGGTATGTAAAGAGATTCATTGATACGATGAAGAAAAGATGGGCAACGCGTGATAGGAGCAAAAGACCGTGCAAGAGGCGCAGACTAAGTGGCTTGAAGGCAAGACCAGACTTGCCAACGGAGCATGAAAAATTGTGGGCAATGGAATACTTATTAAAAGATTCACAGCAGAATCACTTCTTTAGGGAGATTACACTGCTAAATAAGGAGAGCAGACTCCCGGAGCATAATAAAATAGAATCATTGCATCCGATATTGGATAAGAATGGTATTTTGAGAGTTGGAGGGCGATTGGCTGAAGCAGGGCTAGAGTATGAGCCAAGGCACCAGGCGATTGTCGCTAAAGGTTCCACATTAGCTTATTTGATAGCTGACTATGCGCATAGACGAAGTAAGCATGGGGCGGTGCAAGTATTGACTAACTACATCAGGCAGAAACATTGTATTCCTCGATTAAGCGATGAACTCCGAAGATTTCTGCATAAATGTGTAGTATATGTGCGATATAACTACAAGCTGGAGCAGCAATTGATGGCGGATTTACCAACTGAGAGGGTGCATGTGGGCAAGCCATTCCTACATTGTGGGCTAGATTATGCAGGACCATTTGGAGTGCGTGTGAGGCTGCGAGACGATTATATTGAAAGAACAAAATGTTGGGTCGTTGTGTTTATATGCTTGAAAACTCGAGCTGTACACATTGACTTGGTGTTAGATCTAACGACGCAATCGTTTTGTTTAGGCCCGATGCCTAAAGTCTTAAAAAATGCGCCACCCTTATATCACTTTTCAATGTATACAAAACCCCAACACCAAGCCGCCCACATGTATGTACATGCACGCATATTCATGTTTGTCAGCAAACATATACATGCATGTGGGTGTTCATGTGTCGGTTCACCTCCCCTTCAACGGCTATCCGCGATTGGACAACCGTCTACTCTTCCAGCGATCGTTGACGAAACCACATCACGGCCACCCCAGGAATTTCACCATCAGCCAACTTTAAGGTAACATTTCAATTGTAATATTATAACTTTACTTCAAATACAGCCACGTTATAACGAGAACTCTCGTTCTTTATATTTCTCGTTATTCGAGCCACGGCCGCTCCCAAGAACCACCCCAGCCGATTTGTTCATGGTCCTATCTCCCCGTAGAGGAACCACAGCACTATAAACCTATACAGTCCGCAACAACAACAACATCAAAGCGCAACAATAATACCACTTAGATACCGGCAATAAAAAACTTAATTTTACTATTTGCATCGTTGGATAAATCCACTCAACCAAACACAGCCAAATTTGACACTGCCGCAAAGAAGCTACCACAACAACATATAACACGTACATACAACATACGCTGCCGATCACCACACTGGCACTTTTTTTTCTGTGTTGCATATTTAATTTTTTTTTTTAAAAAAAGTTCAACAATTTCTTTAAATTTTGAAGTGTCCGCGAGTGTATTCAAAATATTAGTGCGATAAGTGCAAAGAGTGAATTTGTTTGTTAATTTAATTTCACATAGAAACTCTTCAACACAAGAGGAAACATAACCTCATTTTCTCATTACATTCACTTAGCCGTTGGAACATTACTTTTGTAACACAATTTATTCGAAGGCTAGTTTTTTGTTCTTTTCAAATCAAATTTACCGCCTTTTGTTAGCACAGTTTTAATTTTTTTTTTGCTTAGAGCAAATCAGCTGTTCGTTGTTTTGACATTAAATTTATATAATTTTATAGATACAAGCGTTTGCGGTTCTTTAAATTAATTGTTTAAAATGGAAAATATAAAGAAAATAAATGTGCAATGTTCTCCAGGAACATTCCAAAAAGTCCAAATAGGTGAGATGATAAGGTTATTCTTTCCTTTGTACGTTGAAGACTGCCGAAAATTCCATTGCCCTTTGAAAGTTTTAGAGGCTTGATGATTATCAGCTGTTCAATTTGATCAGCTGTTTTCACTTGCAAGTTCTACTGGGTGATTTCTGTCCAGTAAACGCTTGCAGCTCTCTCACGAAATGAACTGTCAAAATCCGCTCTCTTTTCATAAAATTTTATGCTAGCCGAACACTTTTTCAGTAAACGCTTTGTAAAACTTTATAAAAAAAACAAAGCTGTCTTATAAGATATATGTAAATAAATGAAGCATCATCGCGAATAACGTTCTAAGTCACAAAATCAATATTCCTCCGTACTCATTATTTCCCGTGACACTTAGAACGTTTTTCCACTGACTGATTATTTTTAGGTTCAGTTTAAGAGCTAAGGAGGGTATAATTTAGGCAAATTTAGTGCTTGGCCAATGTGAGAGAGCTATTTAAAAGGGAATATGCAAAAAAAAACGGTTGTGAAAAAAGTGTTACTTAGAACGTTATTCGCGATGATGCTTCAAATATTTACTTAAAAAATTTAAAAATTTTGATTGAGTTATTTCACTAATTCCTGGGGTGTATAGTTACTGCCATTATACGCATTCCCAATAAATTATATTGCACGGTTGAGCATTTCCCGTACATTCACTTTACTTTTCTGCCTTTTCTTATATCTCGAAGTTCCTCGAAATCCAAAATATGGACAGCTTCATTATTCGAAGCTGACTATAATGAAATAGATGATTCAGCCCACACCAAGTTCACTCTTGGCCTTCAGCAAGATGTGGAGGAAAAAGAGAACGGCCCAAGATGAGTTGTTAAACTCAAATAAGTTGGAAGCTTCCGACATTGTAGCAGTGAAATTAAAATTGAAAAAGGCATACGCCATAATTTACGCTGCATGTCACAAAACCCGATTCCAAAACGGAAGAAAAGCCCGAATTTGAGCACAGTATCCGCCTGCCTGAAATGTTAAATCCTGTCATGTGCATTCAAGTGCAGGTGTACTGCTAGGGACAGCTCGAGTCACCATTCATCATAATGGTACAGACTTCCCAGCAAGAGCACTTATCGATTCTGGCTCAGAATGCTCGTTCATGACAGAACGACTAAAGCTCCGAATCAATCTACCAGCAAAAAGGATACATGCCCAAGTTTCGGGTATCACTAATGCTGTGTCGGCTCAAGTCAAGGAGGCCTCCCACATTGAACTCCGTTCACCAGTGGACCCTTGCTTTAGCCTAACAACTTCTGTGCTAATTCTAGCCAAACTTACTGGGAATCGGCCATCCTGCCACGTCGACGCAACGTCTTGGCAGATAAGAGATTCTACGTTAATGAAGAAGTAGATCTCATACTTGGCGGAGATATATATCTGCAAATAATACTGAGCGGACTAAAAAAGTATGTACTGAGAACACTTCTGGCTCAAGAAACGGTGTTCGGTTGGATACTAACCGGGCGTGTAGACGCACCCAATCCAACCAGAAATATAGTGTAGGTTTACAGCGAAATTGCTTTGGACAAACAGCTCACAGCATTCTGGGAGTTGGAAAATCTGCCCAGAAATAAAAGTCCAAACGCAGACGACAAATACTGCGAAGATTTATACAGGGCAACTACCAGTCGTAGAGAGGATGGGAGGTATGCCGTTTTACTTCCTTTCAGACAGGAATACCCGGAAGGAATAAACATAGGGGGATCTCTTAGGAGAGCCTGCTCGCAATTCTTTCGAAATGAAACGCGGTTAGCAAAATCCCAGATTTAGCGAAAGAATACATAAATGTCCTGTCTGGGTATGAGACATTAGGGCATATGCAAAAAATTAAGGAGATGGTCCCGCCGTAGTGAAGGCGGAGAGTACCACCACTAAGGTACGAGTCGTTTTCAACGCCTCAAGCCAAACAGCGAATGGCACAAGCTTGAACGACATTCCCCTACCTGGCCCAGTACTGCAATCAGATCTTCCAGTACTTATACTTTGCTGGAGACTATATCGTTTTGTTTTCAATAGTGACATGGAAAAGATGTATAGGCAAATATGGATGAGCGATGGTCACTCAAAATATCAACCAATTGTTTATCGAACATCGCCTCAAGAACCCATAAGCCTTTACGAGTTGAAAACAGTCACTTTCGGGGTCAATTGCGCCTTATTTAGCAATTAGAACCCTTTGCTGCTTGCAGATGATGTAGAAAGTTCATATCCTACAGCATCCAGCATACCAAGGGAAGGCATGTACCTACGTTGACGACTTGCACCAATAGTCATTGTGGCCAAAATTCTGATCCAGGACATCTGGTTGGAGGGAACCGATTGGGACGAACCAATTTCGTCGAACACATTCTAACGCATGTAAAACCACATAAATCTGTACTCTTCACTCATGTTATCAATAATGAAAAGTTTGGTTAGCGCTAACAGTCAGGTATAATGCAAACGCAAGCCAGGGCTAATGGTTATGAATGACGCAAACTTTATATATAGCTAACTATGAAAAGACAATTGTTTGTATTAATAGATTTGCTTTTTATTGTTTAATATAAGTCGAAATTGTACAATTTTCACGTTCACAATAATAAATAAACTCTTCAAATACATATTTCTATCACTAAATGTTTGAAAATATGATTCTATTCCATTTTCCCAAAGGTTCCTTGATGTGCTCGTCCCTCTGAAAGTATAAAAATTTGGTGCATAAATATCCAAAACAGTACTTCACTTGTTAAATAACAATTATAAGCACTATATACTTTCCTTATCAAGGCGTTTTAGTTGTAATTTCACAGCTAAACTCCTTTTTTAATATTTTTTACATATTTTAAAGACGCAGTTGCATTTTGCTCACACTTTCAAGAAGAAGAAACACAAAGAAAAAGCAAAGTTTGAAAGAAGGCTTTGTGTGTGTTAGTAATTTACAATTTTCGCTTGCATGTATTAGTGAGTGTGGTTAGGCCGGTCTAGTAGGGTATGAATGCATACGATTTTTCATATGTCTGATAGCCATTTGGCTCTTTGTATCGTGGCCCGCTGGCTTGCAGGGTATTCATATGCAGACGCGAATATTTGTACTTAATCATGTATGCGTAAATCGAAGTTAACACACATTTCTACCAAATCTATGGACATAAAAACTTAATAAGTACATAAATTCACGACGCGATGGACAAGTAAGTAAATTTCTATTTATAAATTAATAATGACTTAAACATTTTATTTTTAAATAGGTTTGTAACCAGAACCGAAGAAATCAAAAACTGTGGCGGAAGATGAGGAAACATCGTCCAGGTATAAAAAAATTCCAATATAATTACTATTGATAGTTTTACCTGCTGTGGTTTCCCAGTAAAAAGTTTGTTTTCATTCTCCACATTGATGAAGCCAACAAGCCGCGAGGGACAAACAGAAAATTTCGTGAGGAATGGCTGAACCTTTTTGACTGGTTGAAAGAGAAAGGTGGTGCGTTTTGTGTGGCTTGCTCTAAGACGCTGATTAACCACAGCACTCACCTAAAAGCCCCCAGAAAACGGCAACACATACTCAATTTTATGGGTCGCGCAAAAAACAATTCACGTTGGACAACTTTTACAGTAAAGAGCATCAAACGCAGCAGCAGCAAGTTAGAAATGCAGAATTTACCATTTTTACTTATGGACTTCCTACCGGAATTACTAGTGGAATGTTGCCCGGACTCTTCAATCGCTAAGCTCATAAAGTGTGGAAGAACTAAATAAATCCTCTGAAATAACTGAATATATTTCAAAACAAGCAAGTGAGCAAATCTTTTCCTTTTTAAGAACAAATTGTTTTTCTCTTATTGTGGATGAAACGGCCGACTTTTCTATGACTAAAAGTCTCGTTTTAGTAGCGAGGTATGTTGACGCTGCCCGCACAGTGCAGGATCGCTGTATTGCTTTATTGCAACTTACAAAGGCAGATGCGGTTACTATTTACAATGCTATTAAGCAGTTTCTATGTGTAAATAACATACCTTTGAAAACGTTATGGCCGGGGATTTTGGAGGTCTCAAAAGACACTGATTTTTTTTATTTAAAATGTACATGCCATTCACTGCACCTCTGCTCAAGCTACGCTACCGAACATTTGCCAAAACATGTAGAGTCCCTTTGTCGCAATATATACAGCTTCTTCAGCCATAGTCCCAAAATAATATCTGAGCTTCAAGAATTTCAAGAGTACTGCTCAATAAAAGCTCATCAAATTTTGGGGATTTCTAGCACAAGATGGTTATCCTTGGAGGGCGTAATTTCAGGGATAATTGAGCAATAGGATTGCTTAAAATTGTACTTCATATCTGGCTTTTATGAGGTAAATGGAATTGAACCAGGCCGTTTGGCGGAAGAAATGAGTAGCAAAACGAAGTGCTATTTTTTATTCCTTTCCTACGTCCTACCAATAATAAATAATCTAAATAAAGAGTTTCAAGCTCAAAGCTTACTTTTGCCATTCTTGTACACGAGCATGAAAACAAACTTTTTATTAATTCGAAGCAATTTTATTAAGCACCAATTATGTTACAACGATATTGATTTCAATTTCAAAGACAAACGGAATCAGAAATCGGTTTCCGAGATATTCATTGGGACGAAAGCAGAGTTGTTTTCAAAAAGCGATTTGAGCTCTGATGAAATCATTGAGATAAAAAATTCAGCACTTTTGTTCTATATTGAATTTTTAGAGCAACTTAAATCTAGATTTGATTTCAACCGCGAGGATATAAAGATGCTGCAAATTATTATGTACTCCGTCCAAGGTCTTATCAACAGATGATTTGCCGATATTGCCCCTCGTACTCGAATTCAGTCACATGGTTGACTGCGACCCCGATGATATTACAACACAATGGAACTTGTTGAGGCTTAGTGACAAAACAGCTTTGCCGAACTTTGTAACTTTATTTTCAAAATAATTTCGCTTCCACACAGCTCTGCCGCGGCTGAGCTCAAATTTTCGTCTCTGTCATTAATTAAAACAAAGTTGCGAAATAGACTCGGTATTGATACTATTCATAATATAATGCTGTGTAAAGAGCTTATGAATAATAACGTCCCGCATTATATTTGGTCAGCAAAAAGAGATTTTAAAGAAAAGTAAATGATGCCTAGGTATTTTGTTTTGGTTATAAAAATAAATAGTCAATCTTTGACATAAAAATCGAGTATGCATGAAGCTTAATGGTCTTCGATATGTTTTTTTTTTTTTTTTTTAAATATCAATATGAAAAATATTACCTGTGATTGCAAGGCAAAGTATTTAGCATATAAGTAGGTCTTTTATGTGCCTTTTACTTATGTATTAAAAATTGAACTGAACTGTACAGTTGTGATAAACTATTTTTTTGTATGTGTATGAGTACATGTCAAAATGAATTGTTATATGTACTGAGTTTTTATTATATTAAATGAGTTTGTTTTTACTAATGTATATGTACCTATATTTTCAATAAACCTCAAATTGAAGAAACCAATTTTAAAAGTGAAAATAAATTTTGGTAGGTTTTGGATGAGTTGCCTACCAACTTTTTGTAGGAATATAAAGTTGTTTCCGGCAACCCTGAGCGCCATACATATATGTAAATATGTTTGCTGATCGTCACGCCACTGCGCTAGTGATGCTACGGATGTTGGTCAACCGGTACCAAAAACCCGACATGCCGAAAAATCGGGACCGCTTACTGCGGGCGAAAGGGGGTCGAAATCTACGTTGGTCCCGCACTTCGGCGACCGTGCCGAGGCAAAAAAAAAATAAAAAAAAGTCTAAAAATAAAAAGTTCTTTTTCGCTTCGAAAAAATTTTTTTTGGGTTGTTGAATTTTTTTATGATTTTGGGTTTGTTTTTTCGGAGGGCAGGACTGTTTTACCCACAAAGCAACCATAATAAACCCGAAAACCGCCCTCCACTCACACTCTCTACCCGGATCGGTACCGACCGAAGCGAAAATGTCGCTGTGTGCGCAGCATTAGTGAGCACCAGGCGCGTATTCAGGGGGGGGTTTCGGGGGTTCAAACCCCCCCCCGAAATTTCCGAAAATTAAAAAATATACGTCTGTACTATAATAATTACTCTATTCATTTTTAAAACCCCTGTTAAGAACTTAGCATTAATTGCAAAATAAAAACACGAAAGAATAAAATTAAATAATATTTCACACTGAGAGAAGATATTGGTAGTCGCTAATCAATTATCAGAGCAAGTCTGAGAGGTCACAAATAAATTCCTGCAACGGTTCACTCATTTGGCGCATTAAGAAATTCGCGCAAAACTATCAGACTTGCTCTGCATAAGATCAACTTAGCATCTCATCTACATAGTACGTTAACAATAGCAAGAGTGATTCGAACTCAAGTCTGTTGAAATTCATATTAACTGCTTTTCGAGTTATTAATACAGCAGGCAAAAATCGTAAGAATGAGTGCCTCTCGTTATTGTAGTCACGGCTGCCATAAGCTTAACCAAAACCATTACCAATAAGTTAAAAAAAAATACCAAAAATTCCCAAGCAGTACACAACGCAGTGGTATTGAATTACCAGGGAAAGTGACAATTAAATTGTACTTATACTTGTCGGGTGATAATAAAAAGTGACGCTAATTTGGCAAAAAAGGATTGAAAAAGTTTAAAAGTAAAATCCCGGTATGCTTTTGAAAAGAAAATGCTCATGAAATATTTTCAATTATTACTTGACTATGAAATTGTCATGAATAGCCAAGAAGTTTTGACGTTCCGTTTTACATGTTGAATAATTGCAAATAACCCGCTTTTTCTATGAATTTCAATGTTATTTTTCTATATTTTTTTTTGTTTTTCCGAAGCTTCAGTTTTTCTAAAGCGACAACTATTTATTTCTTGCCAAAGCCAGAGTTGCGCAGGTCTCGTTTTTGTAAACATTTTCCAGAAATTAGCAGTAGAAAAGTAGAAGAGATTCTGACACAAGAAATTTTTCTTAAGCGTTTCATAGGTGTCATTTTATATATGTAGAGTTTTTGGATTTCTTCTGAAAAAGAAAAATATTTTCCAATCCCAAAGGAGGAGCGACCGAGCACGTTTATTGATGCATTAAATAATTTTTCCATGTCTTTTTTCCCTATGGTACATCGATATATAAAAAATGCTGCAAATCTTCCAGTTTCCGTTGCTCCTTCCGTACAGTTTTTCTCTTCCCTTCGAAGGTTAAAAACTTATCTAAGAAGTACAATGGGGCAGGAGAGGCTGGCTCTACTCAACATCCACTATACTTTTGAAGTAACTTCTGAACAAAATTTCAAAACAAACAAGAAAAATAAATATTGTTTTGTACACGGCTAAAAGTTTTAGCCTAGATTTAAAAGTTTTTGGGGCTACATATACATTTCTTGAATTTTCAACAAAGCTCTTAACTTTGAGTTGCTGTATTTTTATTGTGTATTTACACATACTTTCATTCAAAAATAATGAAATTAGTCTAAAGAAGTTAATTTTACTGGAAATTCCAAAAACACCCTTTGAACGCAGATATACTGGTCTAGGTGTATGACCAAACCAAATTTGGTTTAGAATTAAATTTACGCCGGTTGTCATAGAAATGCGCCTAATCAAAATTATTTAAATTTTAAACCGAAAAAGTTGTTAACAATTTTTTATTATTTTTTTTAATGTTTGGTTCGAACCGACGTGCCCCAAATCAGTGCGCAATGCTCTACCTAGTGAGATACCGCGCACCCATGAATTTTGTGCGAAAAGTACACATATTCGCTGTTTATCATAGTAAAGTTTTAAAAAATTGAGAATTTTTGTAGGAAATTGAAAGAATTGGAAAAAAATTGTGTAAACCAATGAATGGCTTAAAAGTTAGGCTCAAATTTATAGCCGTGTAGAAAGAGAAAAATTTAAAATAAATAAATGTATAAATATGTAATATGTAAAAATATAAATATGTATGTATTTACAGGTAATTATTATTTACTGAGACTTTGGCCAAAACCCCCCCCGAAATTTTTTTCTGGCTACGCGCCTGGTGAGCACCAGTGAACTGTAGCAAAATACATACATGTACATATGTATCAAAATTAGCGAAACGCACTACCGGGTAATCCCGTAGTTGCAATAAAGTTTTCTTTGGGTGCGTTCCAGTGGTACGGTACCGTATGGCAACTTTTTGTAAAAATTATGTCTGTCAATCAGTTAGTTGCATTTGGCTGCAAACTTGAGAAGACACATAAGTAAAATAAAAATATATTGATATAGACATACAATTTCGCTAAATTAAAGCGCTCTCGCCACCCACGCTTACCGGCGTCGTTCATATAACGGCGCAAGCATCGAACCTGGTTCGGAACCACGGCCGTTCCGACCAGTACACGGGGTATCGGACTCACTGCCGTTCCGACCCTTTCGAACGAGTTTTCAAAAACTTAGACTGGCCATTCAGCCGTGAAAGCTAAATAATTTTATGTCGAGAATTTAGACTGGCCACTCAGCCGTGCCAGCTATATCCCAGCTACAGCCGAGAATTTACTCTGGCCACTCAGCCGTGCCAGCTAAATCCAAGCTATTGGACTCACACCTGCGTAGACTGGCCACACTGCCGCGCCAGCTACGTAACCTTAACCATTAGTATGTAAGATTAGATTAAGCCTAAAATAAAAATAAAACATTTTTTTCTTCTCGTTTATGGGTTAACATATGTATGTACGTAAATCAATCTACTGGCAAGAAATATACAACTTTTTATTTTTTAAAATCTTCCACCAAGCTCTAGGTACGAAGGAGAGGTACTGCCAGGAGAAAAACCTCAAACTTCGGGAGGGGCAGACAGTGGTGACTGTGCCCTCCGGCACTCACCATCCTAGCTTTAAGCCAGTAGTTTTAAGAGGACGTGGTCGGAAATCCTGGCGCCGGATTAAGATGCTGCGTATCGCAAGGGGGCCGGCATGTTTAGGCCCGATGCCTAAAGTCTTAAAAAATGCGCCACCCTAATGTCACTTTTTGTTTTATACAAAACCCCAACACCAAGCCGCCCACATGTAGGTACATGCACGCATATTCATGTTTGTCAGCAAACATATACATGAATGTGGGTGTGCATGTGTCGGTTCACCTCCCCTTAAAACCGGAGGCTGAAATTCGGGGTTCAACGGTTGTCCGCGACTGGACAACCGTCTACTCTTCCAGCGATCGTTGACGAAACCACATCATGGCCACCCCAGGAATTTCACCATCAGCCAACTTTAACTTAACATTTCAATTGTAATATTATAATTTGACTTCAAATACAGCCACATTATAAGGAGAATTCTCGTTCTTTTTATATCTCGGTATTCCACAAAATACCAAACCGACCGCGGTGCGTCCGAGCCACGGCCGCTCCCAAGAACCACCCCAGCCGATTTGTTCACGTTTATTGCATGCTATGAAAGATTTATAGGAAGACGTGGGCGATGTGCAAGTAGTCGGAGAGCTGGCGACAAAAATCGACAAGAGTTTAGTAATGGCCCATAACTTAATATGGCGTAGTATTGAGGGTGTACATGAGTCAGCACCCACTCGTAAGGTCAGGTAGTGGAACACCTGGCGGCGGCACGCTTTGAAGTATGTAAAATTACACCATCCTCTACAAGTGTTTAGTAATATTTGAAAATTTGCTAAAAAGTAGTTTGTAGTATAAAAAAAGTGGTCAAAGTGGTCAGACATTATTGGAACGCTGCCAGTCAGCACCCTGTATAAGTTGTCGCCGGAACGGTGTTGGTGCAAGAGCTTAGTAATAACTGAAAATTGTCCTACTGCTTTATTATTATATATAATTTAATAACAAAACAGTCAGATCACAAATTAATGGAACAGAGGTAGTCAGCACTCGCTTAAAGTGCGGATATCGAACCGCGCGTTTTCGGAGCGGGTAGGGCTATATTGATTTGTTTGCTTTATAAAATTACAAATTGTAATTGAAAACATTTTTTCAAAGTTTAAGTAAAAACTAGGAAAAGGCACTTGCTTATTTTTTATTCACACGGCTCGATATGTAATAAAACTATGAGAGCTGTTGAACACTCTGTGTATTGAATTGTATAATTAATTTTTTTTATTGAATGTGTAGTAATATTTACTATTAAAATAGGTGTTTTTTCTTCTTAGCTGCATAATTTTTTTCTGCTTGTCAAGAGTAAATTTCAATGGAAAAGCAAAAACAAAATTTGACAAACGAGTGAAATTGTAAGCACCTATAAATTAAGGTGCTTAGCTAAGCGGCGTTTATTCCTTTGAATTTCATAAAAAAATTCGTATTTTGACATGTTGAATTTTTTTGCCTTGACTGCATGAAGCTTCAGAATAAAAAACACCTAATATAAACTTACTGTGATTCAGAAGGCTGACTGCCTGAACTTGATTTTCTGAAACGCTTTCCCAAAGCTGTGAATTTTCTGTAGCACTGTACATGGTAACCTTCAATTTTATTTGGGGTTGACTGCAATACTACACTATCATAATTTAAATTATTATCACATCGAATACTTAATATTGCTTTGCATTTTGCAAGACTTTTCTCAACAAAAAGTATAACATTGTTATCTTTTTGCAAGCAAATAACGCAGATAGGAGGCATTTTACACGCACGAGTTAAAGAAATCAAATAATAGGTACTAGGTAGGTGATAGGTAGCTAGTGAGATCAGGTGATTTGGCTGTTCTTCCTAATCAGCTGATGTTTGTTGATTTGGCATTTCGTTTATATCTGTTTTGTAAACAAGTGTTTTGTTTTTGTTGTACAAGTAGTTTGCATTAAATATTATTTTACATACTATGGGTACAGGTAATTGGTTTGCGGCTTGCTTATGCATATATGTTTGTACGTATATACATAAGTAGGTATAACTACAGGTAAGTATATTATGTTTTAGTTATTGTAATTAATAAAATATAATAAAGAAAAGGAATATGTAAGTACATAAATATGTAGGTATGTTTGTAAGTGCTTATGTATATATGTTTATATATTGTATATATATAAATATATGTACATTAGGGTGATTAATTATTTAGTATATAACATGGTACATAATAATATTGATATTAAAAAAAATGTTTTCAATTACAATTTGTAATTTTATAAAGCAAACAAATCAATATAGCCCTACCCGCTCCGAAAACGCGCGGTTGGATATCCGCACTTTAAGCAAGTGCTGACTACCTCTGTTCCATTAATTTGTGATCTGACTGTTTTGTTATTAAATTATATATAATAATAAAGCAGTAGGACAATTTTCAGTTATTACTAAGCTCTTGCACCAACATCGTTCCGGCGACAACTTATACAGGGTGCTGACTGGCAGCGTTCCACAATAATGCGGTCTGACCACTTTGACCACTTTTTTTATACTACAAACTACTTTTTTGCAAATTTTCAAATATTACTAAACACTTGTAGAGGATGGTGTAATTTTACATACTTCAAAGCGTGCCGCCGCCAGGTGTTCCACTACCTGACCTTACGAGTGGGTGCTGACTCATGTACACCCTCAATACTACGCCATATAAAGTTATGGGCCATTACTAAACTCTTGTCGATTTTTGTCGCCAGCTCTTGGACTAAAGCTTTTTAGCGATAACGAAAGTCATTTGTTGGGGCTAGTAAAATGATGAAGAGGGCAGTTGAGCAATGGAAGGGGCAACAGACAATGGATCATTTGGCAATGAAAGGAACGGAGTGGCGCTTTATGACTCCAGCTGCACCACATCAAGGTGAGATCTATGAGGCAGCTGTGAAATCCATGAAATTCAATTTAACCAGAATTGTGGGCCAGAAAACGCTGGCACAAGATCAGCTAGCAACGTTTTTGGTAGAGATTGAGGCTATACTGAACTCCAGACCGTTATACCCATTAACAGATGATCCTAACGACGAGCAAGTTTCAACGCCGGGTCACTTCCTCATTGTGGAACCGCTGATCCTGCCACCTCCGTTCGTACTAGACGAGCAGCCGAGAAATGTCGGTACGAAGATTTGTGAGCAGCAGTGAAGATAAAGTCTTCGGGGCTTGAAAACTATGTCATTACCTTTGTATTTTTGGTTTTTGGGTAGTTAGGTTGGTTAGAAAACCAAAGGTTTTCGCTGGCACTGTTTCGTACAGGGGCATTTGCCATTGCGCGTCTTAATGGTCGCGCAGGGCAATGCGCCTGCCCGAATAGATTTACCGTTGCTTAATGCGTTATTGAGTGCAGCTTGTCATGGCTCGCCTCGATTGAGTGAGTTTATATATAGAAAAAAAGAGCAACGATGGAGTTGAGCGAGTGAGTTAGTTATAGACAAGACGCGGTGCCAGAAAGATGAAATTACGAATAAGAAGTTATGTGTGCAAGTGCTAATATAAAAGAATTATATTATATTGTTGTGTGCTAGGAATATATAGGTACGGTGTGCTAGGGCAAAGTGTATTGTGTGCAGTGTTTGTTTAATAAAAAGGGTTTTTTCTGGCTACGGCCTTTTTTTATCTTCACAAGTACACGGATATTAAGAAGTTACATCAAAATAATAAAAAACAGCATTTCTGTTTAGTAATAGCAGTTTTATTATATTCCATCCATGATTACATGTTTAATAAAGACAGTTTTCTTCTGTGTTTCCTGGTGAAAACGTCCAAAACTTGATCAGCCTCCATTTGTGCCGCAATATCTCCATGGATATGCATTAAAGCCAATCCATTCAAACTCTCTTCTGTCATGCTGTTTCGAAGATATGATTTTAATCGGCGTAAGGTAGAAAAAGATGGCTCTGCAGTGCTGGTTGTCACTGGAAACGTGCACAGCAATTGACAAAGGGTTCTAATATTTGGCAGCATCGTGGCTCGTTTGTAGGCATCTGCTGGAGTTTCTGGTATATTTTCAGTCATCTGTGGCCAAATTTTTAGCTCTCCCTTTAAAGCTAAAAAACAAGGAAGATCTTCTTTATAAACTTCAGCACCTTGCAAAACATTATCTAAATCTTCGTCGTTAAAGTTATGCGTTAGTAACTTTTGCAACTGTCCGATTCTTTTTAGAGGAGCGCTAGGGAACCTGGTTGACATTTCACTCAACATGAAGTCTAGAAATGGAATATAAACTGAAAGTCGGTAATATTCTTCAACTGATTCAGTCTGAATGTTTGATCGATTGATTTGACGACCGGTGGTTCTACGGACTGTGATTTCTGTACCAAGTTCATTTGCAATGGCCTCAGCCTGGTCGAACAGTTTTTTAAATGTGTCATTGCTATATTCACGCTGCCTCTGCAAACTTGCTGTGGCCGTAGTAATAAGCTGAACTGCAGAAAGTATGTCAATATCTTTGGCTTGAAGCGATCGAGATAAGGACAGGGTTATTCCTAAAATATCTGATAGGATCACCAAGCTTATTAGGAATTCTGACGAAGTTATGGATTACAGCAAAGAAAATGGCAGTACAGAATTTGTTCTGCTCCCATATTGCTGATCAGCCATTTCTTGTAATATTGGAGGGAGACATGGCAACACGTCCATAAAGGTCAAAACCGCTTCATGCCTCTCAACCAATCTTGTCTCACACATTTTTTTTAACATATTTTGTTTGTCTTGTGGCAGATTAGATTGTATTTCTTCTCTAAGAAGATGTATTCGTTTGGCCGATTCACGGAAGAAAGTGGCAGTACTTGCTATAACCCCTACTGCATTTCTTACACTGGGTACGGTGCAGGCTGAGCTAATAGCCAAGTTAAGCTGGTGGCTTGCGCAGTGGGTAAAAAGGGCTAAGGGCTGAACATTTAATATACGTGCCTGAACACCTTTTAGTTTGCTGGTCATGTTTGCTCCTCCATCATAAACTTGACCACGGCACATTTTAATGTCAAGGTCATGCTTTTCTAATGCATTCAGAATGGTTTGTGCAATGCTTTCACCAGTGGTTTCGACAACTTCAATGAACATAAGAAAATCTTCCTTTATTTCGATTTCATCCACATCGAAATATCGAATACTAATTGATAACTGTTCACAAACGGAAACATCTGTGGTCTCATCAGCCATAATGGTAAAATATTTGGATTTTTTAATTTTGGTCACTATTTTATTGCTGATCAACTCGCCACAGCATTCAATTAAGTCATTTTGTGTTGACTTACTTATATACGAAGCATTTTTAGCGCTATGTCTTATATGTTCCTTAAGTATTTCATCCCCAGCATCGATTCGAATTTTGAGCAAAGTTCTAAAGTTTCCTTCCCCATGTTTAGAAGAGCTTTGTAAGTCTATTCGCCGTCATCTCTGTGACCTCTTAAAGGTATGTTTTGCCTACCACAAAATATCACTGTCTTTATAATGGGAATCAGTTTTTTACGATTATTTTTGATTATTTCCCTTTCCTGGGATCTCATTTGGTCAACTATATCTAACGATTTTCCCTCCATCACCATCAAAAAATTTTGGGATGCTACCATGTTCGCTTTGTGGTAATTCGCGTTCTCATGGTGTGCGATCGTCTCAATTGCCTTTTTATATTTTACTAGTGGTTCCGACACCAGTCTTCCCAGCTTCACATCATTTGTACCCGCTTCACGTCGACCAAAGAGCACACACACTTTGCATAATCCGCCGCCAGCAATTTTACTATATGCTAGCCATTCATGGTCCCTTAACCAGCTTTTTTGAAAAGACCGGTTCTTTTTTCCCTCTCTCTTCAGTGGAAACTTAAATTCTGCAGTAGGTTGCCAGGTATACTTCAACCACTGGTACCGTTCCTCATCAGAAAGCCCGCCTTGCCTGCCGAGTAGAGAACCTAAAATCATAAATGGATTAGACAATGCAGCAAAATTGTACGTAATTTATAAAAAGGAGAGAAAGGTAAATCTTGGCATATAGTACAATGGTGCGTTTCAACCTAAAATAACATGTGATAACGGTAATCTGTGCCGATTTTTAGTTAAAGTTTTATCTAACGGCTTATACTAAGTTCGCAAAAAAGTCCATTAAGGCTTCAAAAACACATTATTTTAATATCGTGTTTATTAGACTCGGCCAAACAAAAAAAATAATTTGGGTGTGGTTGCTGAGTGACCTTGCTCAATCCCGACTCTTGCGTCCTCTTTCGTACACTCTGGGCAACGTGGGCTTCCTAGGCTCACGGCAGAAAGAGAGGGAGCCCCGGTGGGACCACTCTGACGTATTTGGTTTAAGGGCTCACCGAGGTCTTTTTCGCAGCGTCTGTACACCAGGAGGTGTGGTTGCAAGCGGGCGTCTGTCTTGGATCAAGCGGCTCGCTATATAAATGTGTAAATTTACTTCAAAACCCCGAAAAAGGGTTGTGCCCTGGGTTTGGGACCAGCCACGTAAAAACCAACACCAATGAAACCAAAACCCCTTTCCGGGGAAGGATCCGCTGCCCGACTGGTTGATGTCCTCACGAACGCAAAGGCTGACATCACCGCCCTGCAGGAAATACGATGGACGGGACAAGGAAAGACGACCATCGAACCTTGTGACGTATACTACAGTGGCCAGACACACAGCAAATCGCGTGGTGTAAGACTACCAGCGTTCACCCCTGTGGACGAGCATCTCGCTGCGATCCGCATCAAGGCGAGGTTTTTCAACAAACATTTATCTGCGCCTATGCGCCGACCCTAGCTCCACCTAATCATGTATAGCTCAGGAATAAATTGAGCAATTCCAAAACCATTAATAACTTTTGTAATAATCCATCGATTTTCTTGGATGAAAGCTCATTTGTTTTGTAATAAAACAGAGCTTACAGAGAAAAAATATATCTGGAACAAAATTAAAAGTTTTCGATATCCTTTCCTGCAAAATACACATTTTTTACATTTTTCAAAAAAAGGTAAAAATCCGTGTTGATTGCTCATTATTTTCGAGCCACAGGGCCTAGCGAAAAGTTTTGTATGCATGGCTTACAGAAAATTTGATTAGCTTTTAAAATTTTCAAACCGTTTTGGAATTTCTCAATTTGTTCTTTAAAAATGCTTAAAGTAGGAACATAAGAATTGGTATAAAGTTATAGGATGACAGCACCATTCTCACCCATAAAACTCGTGGTTAACCAAAAAGGGGCGTGGTACCTCACATACAATCCAACTTTTAACTAAACAAAATTTCTAAACCCACAAGGATTACATTACTCACCTATATCCCGTTCCTGTAGTGCGTTGCTCGTTGAGGCTGTTGCCACTGATGTACTCGCCGGCTCCGCGGAATGTAATTGGACACCGCTCACTTTATCAGGAAGTACATCATTACACCTTTGCTTCTTCGGATGGAAGAACGCGCTTAAGTTTTTTTGGCTTTTTCTGGCACTCATTTTTTTAACAAAATCACTTAAACACGATAGCACTAACAATAATCGCTTTTCACAACTTTTCATGGACTATTCGACCAATCGAATAATTAATCACTTTTGTTAACTTGTAGCGCAATAAAATAAGAAAATAAAGCAATCTTGCGGCACAAAGGTAGTAGGCGTTGCGGTACAAATTCATATGAATTTTTATGCATCGCACTATGGGAATTCTTAATAAAACTTGTCTCAAAAATAAATTTTTCGCAAATCAAGAGTAGATTTATGTAAAGCATTATGCATGGTGCCAAAAAATTGTCGTTTGGAATTTTTTTTTCAGAGAGTGTTATAGCTATTGCTATGAATATTTGCTCAAACGATTTCGCGATGATCAACCCCTCGGAAATAGGCGTGGCAGTAACCCTTTTTATGCTTTACAAAATGGGAGATATGTAACTAAAATTAAGGTTAATAAATGAGTCGAAATACCTATATATGTATGAAAGGTTGGGAGTAAAAGTAAAAAATATGTTTAATGCAAGTGAAGCAAACCTTATAAAATGTTTGATACAATCACATAAATAAAGATTGTACAGTAAAAGTCAGGCTAATCGTTTTTTCATTAAAAGTAAGAGATATGCTTTATTTTTCCAACCATATTTCCGAATTTAAATGAAAAAAAGCAATTTCTCTGACTTTTACTGTAGATACAATATTTTTTTACACTTTTACTTTAAATATACGTTTTTCATTTAACTACCCCAGCCTTTCATATGTATATGTCTACATATGAGGAACCTTATAAAGTAGTGTTATTCATAGTAAACTACAGAAATCCAAAAAAAAAAAAATTTATTTTGCAAAAAACTTCACAACTAAACTTTGACAACTCGTTTTTGACCATTTGCCAAAATTATGCTGCGTTTTACGCTCGAAAAACTTTGTACGAAAATGGATTCTAAAAAGTTCCCTAAAAATTTGACTTTGAGGCAAGTTAATAATAATAATAATAATTGAGGCAAGTTTTTCCAAAATGTCCCATCGTGCGGAGGTCGCGTAGACTCGAATTTGAAATTTTAAAAGCATTGCAAAAAATAGTTGCAATTTAAAACCTTAAGGGTTCTTGTGGGCAAACTTAGCAAACCTCATACACAAACCGTTGTTGTTTCAGTCAGATGTCGCATGAGCCGTTAACAAATATTGCCAATACCCACAAAAAATTCGTATAAGGGATTATAAGGAATAAGGTATACGGCTGCATCACATTATAATAAGTTTATCATAGTTCCTCTATGGCCTTACAACAATTCTTATAATAAGTTCATTATATTCACTTTTCTTTTTATAATATTGCCTAACTTACATGTTCTATCAGGCCTTATGCGTAAGGTTGTCTCACAGAGAGAGATTCTTTTAATTAATCTTCATTTAAGACTTACTTAATGACATAAGTAAAGAAAAAAATGTATATTATAAGTAATTTTGCATACAACGGAATTCGTTACAAATTTAAGGCCTTATATTACTTTCACGTTGAGCCATAAACTCGAGTTTATTGACAACAACAATATGAATATGGTCTTGCATTCATCACGCATCAAACTGTGCAGTACCGTCTATTTGAGCCTGACATCGACCCGAGGGACACCACCTTAGAACGTCAAGGTATGGTTGTCCGGTCAGGCGATGTCGACTTGGAAATCATAAACGTATATATACCTCCTGTCACCTGCTGTCCCAGGGATTATCACCCTGACATTCGTGCGTTACTCAGGGGTGAGAACCGTGTTATCCTTGGTGACTTTAAAGCACACCACGACCTGTGGCACTCCAGCTTACAGGCCGATGGTAGGGGGCAGGAGCTGGCTGACCAAATAGACGATTCGACGTTCTGCACAGTTAATGGGGATGCCCCCACTAGAGTGGCGGTAAACTGCTCTAGCTCGCCGGATATCACCATAGTCAGCGCAGGTCTTATAAACTGCGTTGACTGGCGACCGATGCTGACGCTTGCTTCGGATCACCTTCCCATTGCGCTCTCTATCGATCGCCCCACCGACTTTGTCACTTCTGACAATCGCACCTTTGTTAACTTTAACAAAGCCGACTGGGAAAGTTTCTTAACATCTACAGAGAGCGCCTTCGCTGCTCTCCCCACTCCGTCTGACGTACGAGAAGGGGAAAAGGCGTTTCGTATGGCCCTAGTTTTAGCCTCCCGTCAACACATTCCGTCAGGTAGAATAAAGGAAGTACGTCCATTCTTCCCCGCAGAGGCAGCGGCCCTGGCAAATGAACGTGACCATATTAGACGCCTTGACCCTACGGATCCCCAAATTAGGGATCTTAATGCGGAAATCAGACGCCTAGTAGATAAACACAAACGCGCTAAGTGGGAAGAGCACCTAAGGTCTTGTAACCTCTCGGCTGGGGTTGGCAAATTATGGTCGACGGTGAAATCTTTGTCCAACCCGACTAAACCCAACGACAAAATATCCATCGCCTTCGGCGATAAGGTTCAGTCGAAACCTAAACGATGCGCGAGCGCTTTCTGCCGACAGTTTGTAATGCATCCTCCGTTGGACAAAGAAATTCGCCGAGCCACCAGGGAAGCGCATAAACCCAAAAACAGCGATGCGCCCATTGCCATCTCCACAACCGAAGTACAAGAGGCAATACGGAGATCTAAGAACACCAAGTACATAGGCCCCGATGGCATCTCCATGCTGATGCTAAAACACCTCGGCGACGAAGGCATAAGATATTTAACACACATTTTCAACCTTTCCTTGTCCACCTTTGTCATTCCTGAAAGATGGAGACAGGCAAAGGTGGTCCCACTATTAAAGCCTGGCAAGCCAGCTGCCGTAGGGAAGTCATATCGCCCGATATCACTTCTCTCGCCAGTAGTGAAAGTGTTGGAATCCATCTTATTACCATATTTCAACGCTAATTTGCGACTCGCCGAACATCAGCATGGTTTCCGCAAAAACCACAGCACTACCACCGCGCTGAACGCCATTACCACTCAGATAGGGGACGGACTAAACCAAAAGCGTCCAAACCACAGGACAGTGCTAGTTGCGCTTGATTTGGCCAAAGCCTTTGACACGGTCAATCATGCTCGACTATTGAAAGACCTGGAAGATTCGTCCCTTCCCCCCTGTCTTAAACGTTGGACTGCCAATTATCTGAGTGGTCGTCAATCGTCGGTAGAATTCAGAGGCGCCCGATCAAAACCCAGAATAGTTAAACAAGGGGTGCCACAGGGTGGTATCCTATCCCCGTTTCTGTTTAACTATTATATATCGAAACTTCCCCCCCCCCCCACCAGAGGGTGTCTCGATCGTCTCTTACGCCGATGATTGTTCGATTCTGGCAACGGGCCCCTCCGTTGAAGAACTCTGCTCTCGCATAAACTCGTACCTCCCAGCAGTGTCGGAATTTTTCGCTGGTAGAAACCTGGCATTGTCACCGAATAAGTCCTCGGCTACCTTATTTACGACGTGGACAACGCAAGTGAACATGGAATTAGACGTCTACGTTGATAGTGTTAAGCTACCAACTGTCTCACACCCCAAAATCTTAGGGGTAACGTTTGATAACATGTTCAAATACGGCGCTCATGTTACCGCAATTGTCAATAAAGTCCAAAGACGTAACAAAATCCTCAAGTCGCTAGCTGGCAGCACTTGGGGCAAAGACAAAGAAACGTTACTAGCTACATACAAAGCAATTGGTCAGCCGGTACTGAGCTACGCGACGCCTATATGGTCGTCGGGGCTGGCTGGACGAGGCTTCAGGTCTGCCAGAATACAGCCCTTCGAACCGCCACTGGGTGTCTTCTTATGTCTCCTGAGCACCACCTTCACAATGAAGCGAAAATGCTCGCCGTTAAAGAGCATAGCGAAATGCTGACCAGGCAATTCCTATTCAACTGTTGCAAACCGCAGCACCCGAACGGACGCCTGGTCAACGAAAATCCGCCCCCCAGGAGGATAAGAAGCCACCTACGCAAACACTTCGATGAGATCTGGCACCTGATTTCCACGCCGTTTGATCCTAAGGTGCACCGGCAGGCCCTCACCCTTATCCACACCGATTCGGTAAATTCCTATGTCAGCTCTATTCCAGCGAACGCCGTTCTTCAGGCAACAACTCCACCCGTTGCCGAAGAGGAGCGCGGGCTGCCTAGGGAGACTAGAGTGATTCTGGCCCAACTCCGGTCTGGATATTGTAATAGGTTAAACTCTTACCTATCCAGACTGAACCCCGACTGTTCCCCCATAATACTAACCACCTTTTCGTCTGCTCAGCTGAGCCTACTCTTCTAACATTCGACGTTCTGCCCATATCCCTCTGGTCCGCCCTGTCGAAGCCGCTAGGTTTCTAGGACTTCCGTTAGAAGAGCCTGATGACAATATTGGGTAGATACTGACTACCTCGGCAGGGCTACGTGGCGTTACAACAACAACAACAACAAAAAAACCCCCTTTTAAATGGAGTTTATGGCCTAAATTGAACGTAGCCTAACCCTCTTATACATATATATACATTTTTTTTTTCTGGCAACCCTAGACATCGCCCAACTACATTTTTATTCATATCTTTGGCGTTTGTTGTCGGATTTTAAAGTGTGACACATCAATTTTTTTGTCTCAAAGAGGAGGTTCTTCTCAAGAAAGTTCATTGAGCTCATGCTTTTCGTTGTGGTACTTACCCACCATATCTCAGTTTCTACCACCCTAATGTAACAACCTAATGTCAGTTAATTGAAGACCGTAAAAAATCATAAATCTTTTGCGAAGAAAGTATTTCGATTCAAGCAGTAGAACTCGAAATAAAACAAATTTTGTTTACTGGGTTGAGCGCTTACGGCCCACAGTGCCGCGACTCCATAAAAAAGAGCAACAAAAATAGAAGGAGTGGTCAGAATTGGCTGAAACTTCACACCTCAAAGGATTATATCACACCAATATCAGAAAAAAATCCGTTTTTCAGCCGCTGTTACGAATTAATAAAAAAATTTTTTTTTTTTTTTCAATTTTATCAAATTGTAAAATAACTCATAATCGTCATAGACATATGTTTATAAAAACCGAAATAGTCTTCAGAACTTGTTGAAACTTTACACCTACAAGTACTAAGCCATGCTGATTTCAAAAATTAAATCGATTTTTTGATTTCGGGTACCCATTAAAAAAAATGGGGTTTTTTCATATTAATATATCAAAGAAAAATCATTGCTGATTGTGGGGACTATTTGTTTTATTTGGATGGCCGTAAGCGCTCAACCCAGAAAACATAAATGTAAGAAATGGCCCATTATGAATAATATAAACAAATTTTGTTTTTAGTTGAAAGCCATACATTAGATGCCTTATTTTCTTTGTACATTTTTCTTTATTAGTCCATAAAATTTTGTCGGGATTCAAGCTTGCTGTATTTCTGCCGGCTCTCGAGCTTAGCAAAAATGTGGCCCATGCGTTGTTCATCGGTGACCGCCATTGCAGATTCATGGACTGTATGAACAAATCGCTCGGTGTTTTGGGAATGACAAGGATATGCTGTGAAAAAGATCAGTGAAAATGCCGATAAAAGAGAAGCAAAGAAAAATTAATAGTTTTCGTTGTGCATACCTGGTAATTCAATAAAAACTCCCAACTTTTTACTCCGATCACTATGATCACTATGACGAAGATATAACCCGAATTTAATAATATCGAGTTTGGTTGGCAGTTGGTTTTTTAAATCACAATGAACAAAACGCATTTTTAAAGTTTTTGCAGTTTTTAACACGCACCAAGTAAAATGACAATTGATTATGTATGAGGTAAAGAGCAAAACAGAAAAAAAAAGATAAACAATAGTCCAGTTAATTTATAAAAAAACGGTCTTCATAAAGAAAAATGTATAAATAAAATAAGGCATTTAATGTATCGGCATGCCATACGAAAACTAGCAGTAAAAAAATTTGAAAAGAAAACTAGCACTGTGGGCCGTAAGCGCTCAACCCAGCAAACAAAATTTGTTTTATTTCGAGTTCTACTGCTTGAATCGAAATACTTTCTTCGCAAAAGATTTATGATTTTTTACGGTCTTCAATTAACTGACATTAGGTTGTTACATTAGGGTGGTAGAAACTGAGATCCTCCTCTTTGAGACAAAAAAATTGATGTGTCACACTTTAAAATTCGACAACAAACGCCAAAGATATGAATAAAAATGTAGTTGGGCGATGTCTAGGGTTGCCAGAAAAAAAAAAAAAAAATTTTTTTAAATGTTTTTCAAAAACACTTCATATGAGGGGGAGTACGGCCGACTTTTTTTTTTTGCCTGTAAGGCGAGACGCTCTAATATACATATATATTATATATTATACATATATATCTTAATAAGCTGTTATAATTCAAAATTTGTATGAAAATGTCATTGTAAAAAGCTTTATAAACCCATTTCATTTTTGATGAATAGGGTTAAATTATGTAAGCCGTATAATCAAGCGATGTAAGGTTTCTAACTAAAAGAAATGAAAGTTTTGGTGGGTACCTACACATGCACCAAGGCATCCACACAGTACAAACCAAACGAATAATCAAAATATGTAGTTTGATGTTTGCGTTACACAGAGTTTTATATATATCTGAACCAATATGCAATAGATTTCGAAAATTCAGTGATTCTTCATCTATTTAATGGAATTTCCATACCTAGTGTACAAAAATACCGTCTGGGGGGCACGATTCCGAAAATGTTTCTAAATTCAATTATTTGTAGTCTTTTTCGACTAAAAATGCTCTGTGATGGAGTATTAATAGTACAAAAAAACCCGTCTGGGGGGGACACGTGCCCCCGTGCCCCACCCCTAAATCCGCCCTTTCGTAAGTATGTGTATGTACGAAACAAACATGTTATTCATCACTCAGTATTTCCTGAGTGACGAGTAACATTATTTTTTTTTTAAGTACTTCTTGAATAAAAAATAACATGTTATTTATAACTTTGATTTTTTGGAATAAGAAATAACCAGTCACTCATCACTCAATTTTTTTTAAATGAATAAAAATTTATTTTAAATTTTTTCTTCACTCGTCACTCAAATTTTCTAATATTGCCCATCCCTCGTTCAAAGTGCCGAATCACCATCTAGGTAATATCAATATATTAGCACTTGCTTTTGGAGCAGAATCAGGCAGAACAATTAGAACAGCTTTCTGAAAATAAAAAAAAGATATGATGGGAATTCAGTGAGAGCGATGTGACAATCAAATGCGCGGGGTTCGTGACAGAATGTGGTGTCCCGTTACAATTTTCTAATTCTTATAGTTTCCAATCTATATTTGCACCAATGTGCGAACAACTACTTTATATAAGTTAGTTATACCAAATAATCCACGCAAAATATATTGTAAATGATTGCAGATCAGCCTTGAGTTATAAACTTATTGAAGCAATAATAATATTTCGGCTTAATTAATGTATGATTCATGTTTTTTAGTAAATATGTTTCTTTATACCGTTTTTTGAAAATTTTCGACCCAGCTTAATTTGCACACTTACAGATACCGATCAACAATAAAAAGACCCCCACCCTACAAACCAGATACCGGTCAGCTGTGTAGCTAAATACTTGGTTTCATTAATTTTTCAAACGGTGAAAAAAGTGGCTAATTTTGTTCAGGCCGTGTGATGATTTTAACCACAACTGTTTTCCAAATTTCCAGCCTTCAAAAATTACCCTTTCAAAAACTGGCTATTGTTTTGGCTAACAAGCAGTTGATAATATGCTATGAAATGGTTTGTGTTTTGGATAAACTGTGGTGAGAAATATTCGTTCAGTTGGTTATTGTTTTGGCTAACATGTGGTGAAAACTACTTGTTGAATTGGTTATCGAAGTGGCATATGGAACATATGGTTAATTTTATTAGCTGAATTGGTTAATGAAATACCAGTTATACTGGTTATTTTCAAATGGATGAAAACTATCAATTTTTCCAAATAAAATGCAACAAATAAGGCAATATTTATTTATGCATTAAAGGGTTTACAAAATGTTATTAACGCTAAAACATTTGATTTAGTGTTGAATTATTACAGAGTTGTTAAAGAATGCATTTCTTTCGGGATAATTCTCCCTTGAATTGAAAAAATTTTGATTGATTTTTTGGAATAAGGAATGCCGTCCTTATTCCTTTTTGCATGCCGGAATAATCATTCCTCTTTTTATCAATTTGTTTTCATTCACTGGATTTCATTCCTCGGATTGAAAATCGAGAGGAATGCATTCTTTTGCATTCCTTTGTAAACTATGTATAAACTATGCTTGGGTTCTTATTGTAGATAGATTTTAGATAAATTCAACCAAAATCTTCCTGGCTGATTATGTGCGGACTATATAAGTTAACTCGAAGTACGTCAAAGTTATACCCTTATTTTTCTCGTTATTGAAATAAATATCTACTACAGAATCTCGGACAGGATTGCTAAAATCACAATTGGACAAATAAAACTTTGGCATAGTTAATACATAGTTAACAAAGGATTGCAAAAGAGTGCGTTCCTTTCGATTTTCAATCCGTGGAATGAAATCCAGAGAATGAAAACAAATTAATAAAAAAGATGAATTTCCATACCTTATTCCAAAAAACGGGATAAAGGCTGCAATCCAAATGTTTTATTCATTGAATAGGAATGCATGGATTGCATTCCTTGACAACTCTGACTTATACAAATAGCACTTAAGATGATTTTGCAACCATGACTCTCAATTAACGACCTCGTGGGACCTCTAAGTTCACCAGTATAGCTTAATTTGTTGTTGACGTAGCGCAGATTAGTATCTGGGATTTCGGTCGCGTCATCTGAGCAACAGTCCAGCCAACTTTGCAGTTTTTGTAGCCTCTGTACTGAAACAACGAGAGCACAAATTAAAATCTGGCCGCTGTATATGCTCAATAAATATGTACATACCTATCTTCACATCTATATGTTTAAGGCGTCATGCTTATTTTAGAGCCTAGAACAAAAATTATTAGGTTAAACTCCATTAAAATATATACATAGAAAAAAAATTTTGCTTTTACCTTGTTTCGTTTTTCCAAAATTTGAAATATAAAAATTAATTTATGACCCTACAAACCACTGCTAACCACATTTCCCAAAAATCCTAATACATGCATATTTCTTGCTTGAAAAATTTCCCCAATATTGGAAAGTTGACAGCTGTCTTCATAAATTAATTTTTATATTTCAAATTTTGGAAAAACGAAAAAAGGTAAAAGCAAAATTTTTTTTCTATATACATATTTTAATTTAGTTTTACCTAATAATTTTTGTTCTAGGCTCTAAAATAAGCATGACGCCCTAAACATATAGATGTGAAGATAGGTAAGTACATATTTATTGATCATATACAGCGGCCAGATTTTAATTTGTGCTCTCGTTGTTTCAGTACAGAGGCTACAAAAACTGCAAAGTTGGCTGGACTGTTGCTCAGATGAGGCGACCGAAATCCCAGATACTAATCTGCGCTACGTCAACAACAAATTAAGCTATACTGGTGAACCTAGAGCTCCCACGCAGTCGTTAATTGAGAGCCATCCCTGCAAACCGCCGCTAACCACATTTTCCAAAAATACCAACACATATGCATTTTTAGATTCCCATATTTCCAAAATTTTGGAATGATTTTGTTAACCTTAGGTAACCAAAAAAAAATTGCTCTAAGTTTTATCAAAAGATGTGCCCATAAGTAACAAACATCTATGCTAGGGTTAATGTGCACAAGAACTGTGAAAAAGAGAAAACCTTGCTGATTTTGTAACATTCATTATGTTATGAGTGCGAATGAAACAGCAAGAGCTTTTCAAAAATATCCCAAAATCAAAACTTCAGCGCTATTGTCAAAAAAAATTTCAATTATTTTATTTCAAAATTCAAAAGAAAAAAATTTAAAAATCGCGTATAAAACTTAAAAGTGCGTAATTATAATTAGATGACCAGCACGTAATTATAATTAGATGACCACGAACCCCACACGACAACATTCTTGGAATTACATATGGCAGAATAGAATCTTCCGCGGATCCAAAGAATAGGTGTTTTATAAAGGTAAGCTTGCATTCATGTACACAAAAATGTCGGGACATGTATCAGGAGACGCGCTTTGGTCCCAGGAGTATGAATATAACTCCGCTGAATCAATATTTCCATTAGTTTGCGAGATATTTGCAATCAAAGTTCACAATTTTTCGGTTTTTCGCAAAAATAATCATAATATTGGTTCAGCGGAGTTATATTCATGCTTCTGGGACCGAAACGCGTCTTTTGATATCCTTCCCGACACTTTTGGATAAATACTAGCACTCGGTAGCCCACTGCAGGTAGGTAAATGTTCAAATACAGACAATCCTCCTCGCCAACTACACTTGGTGTGGATGCGAAGTACGTCTTTTGTAGACAAGCTGAGCGTGGCGCTTTCGCTATAAGTTTGTCGCCCCAAGCTTTCGCTGGAACTGGGTTATGTTACAAATAATGGTACGTACATATGTATACATTACACTTTTCTGTATGTTTTGTTTTAGCTCCTACCCTAAATCGTAAATCGCCAATAGGTGGCTTAGCAAATGGTATACAAAACAATCCTGCCCACTAAAAGTTGCTGGATTCGCCTTTACCCTTGGTAAGTAACTTACAAAAATTGTTTCACTTTGTGAAATTGTAGTTTATTTGTTTATTAAAATATAATAAATTTGTTTATTACAATAAATTAAATTTGAATTTGTCTCCGGCAGTCGCCAAGCTCCTAATCCATTTGACCGAAAAAGAATGAGTCTATAGTAATCGTTTAATTGGGCTACCGAGCGCTAATACACAACCAAAAATGTCGGGACAGATATTAGGAGACGCGCTTTGATCCCAGGAGCATGAATATAACTCCGCTGAATCAATATTTCCAGTAGTTTGCGAGATATTTCGCGGAAAGGTGTTCTGCACATAAAAGTCAGAATTTGACCTGTGTAATTTTTCGATTTTTGGCAAAAATAATCAAAATACTGGTCCAGCGGAGTTATATTCATGCTCCTGGGATCAAAACGCGTCTTTTGATACCCCTCCCGACACTTTTGGATAAGCGGTTACCAAAAATATTGTTATCTCCCAAATAAAATGTTAAATGGGCTGTAGTAAATTCTGCTTAGCTCTGGCGATGATGTTGTGCCATTTGTTATTGATGATGCTGTGGATGTACATACATATATTGATTTTGTTGTGAAGTGAATAAGCCAACTACAAAAAATATAGAGAAACGTATCAAAAGACGCGGTAATTCTTTACGACCGCACGTAACTGCTAATACACGTCCAAAAATATCGGGAGAGGTATCAAAAGACGCGTTTTGACCTCTGTAACAAGAATCCGAATCCGGAAAAGAAATATTTTAGTTCAGTGAAAAGTTATTAACAAAAAACCAAAAAATGACCCAGGTCAAATCCTGATATAGGGGTCCGATCCATGTTTTTTATGTGCAGAACACCTTTCCGCGTAGGCGACCTTCGGCCGCGCTTCAAAAAATAACCCTGGGCTACGCCATTCCAACTCCGGGTGTGTGCCATAGCCGTGGCTACCGCCACGGTGTTGTCCTTCCGCGTGCCACTTTTTCACTTTTTTGGCTCAGCCTAATGTGCCATTACAACAACCATATGAAAATGACAGCAAATTGTAAACTTTAACTGCAAATATCCCGCAAAATTCTAAAAATATCGGATTTTCCCCCTCCAGATTATTGTTACGGAGGTCAAGACGCTTCTTTTGATACCTCTCTAGAGATTTTTGGACGTGTATTAACACTTGACGTTGGATGGAAAGTATTACCAAAAAATATCAAGATCACAGCGTTGTTGTTGCATTTACATGCAACATTTTATACAGGTCTGGGTTTCTTATTCACGGTAGAATGTATTAACTAGAAGACTTTCTTTATGAACCAGTTATGTAAGAATAGCTATACGACACAGCATAAAACCTGTTCCGATATTTATAAAAGTATAAGCAAATGCGTTCATACCTGCTTTTCTTGTTTTCACTTGATATCGAACTAGGATATTTGTTTCTTTTGGCACTCAACTTCTAATAACTTAGCTAAAAATATGATAGGGGTATCAAAAGACGCTGTCCCTTTTGGAGAGTGGTTCGTAATTTTACTGTAGGGATGGCATATTAGTTATATGATAGCATGATGTGCACCTATGTATAACCGATAAAATTTTACACCAATAAATGAGATACTATCCCAACTCCTAAAACACCTAAAACATATATACGAATAAGCATCGCTTTAAACCATAAAAATAATTTCATTTTATTACAGATCACGATCCACAGATCACGATCCACCATCGCAATCGGTCGAAAGTGAGGTACCATGCTCGAGCAGCCAAGTTGCCAGAGGTATTTTGATCTTTTTTCTTTCATATAATTATAAATTTAACATTTGTTTTCCTTTGACCAACAGTTTCAAGATGAAGTTTTGAAGTGGCGGTGACTCACGAGGAGCGGAAAATTTGTGTCCCTTAGCCATAACCGGCATAAACAGCTTATGTTAAAAAAGAAAAGAATGCAGTCATAAAGTGCTTATTACATGCATATGCATTTTAGGACTGCATTCTTTTCTTTTTATATTACAATATTAATATTTTAGTTATTACTTTGTAAATTTGGTGTAAATACATTAGCTTTAACTAGTTTTAATCCATTATTTATAAATCTTTTATTATTGTCACGAATTGGCAATAAAATATGTATGTATATTGTAAATAGTACCCCTTTTGTAAATAATCCTGAATTGCATTTCAAATAATACATTTTTAATTTTTGTCTTACAATATTCATAGTTTAGTTTTTACTTGGTTAATATAACCTTTTACTAGTTTTAATAGATTATTTAAATGTTCATATTATTGTCCTGAATCGACAATAAAATATGTACATATATACTGTAAATAGTACCACTTTTGCAAATAATCTTTGAAATAATATCTGTTGTTATTGCATTGCAAATAACAGTTTTTTTACTTTGTATGTAACATTAAAATATGAATATTGCAAATAGTAACCCTTTTGTAAATTAACTTCTTAATGATATTTAATTTTAAAACTTGAAATTATTATCTTCCAATTACATATATTTAAAAAAACATAATACAATTTTCGCAATGTTTTTAAACCAAAAATATATTACTAAATACTTAGTATTTTATCCTTTTCTAATCTTCATTAATGTTTATAAACTTAACAAATGTAAATAAATACTAGTTGTAACATACTCATGGATTTCTTAACAAACCTTCATAAACTCCAACAAAGTAAATTAGTTTTAGTCTAATTAATAATCGAATAACACTATCTAACTAAAAAAAATTGTAATACAGCTTTAATATTAATAGTTAGTGCTAAAATAAAATACTATTTATTATTTGTAACAAGCATAATTATTAACAATTTGTTTTTGTTAACTTTTTTTCTAAAAGACTATAAAAATTTGTAAAATATTGAAAAATTTAGTTTTAATACGTATTATTCTAATGTATTACAAAAAAATTTCAATAAAATATACAAATATTTAATGAAAATTATGCATTTTTGTGCAATTTATTTGGAAAAAATGTGTAGGTATCTCCATTTGACAATAACCACTTCAACTGGTATTTCATTAACCAATTCAGCTAATAATATTAACCATATTTTAGCCACTTTGATAACCAATTCAACAGATAATATTCACCATATGTTAGCCAAAATAAAAACCAACTGAACGAATATTTCTGCCCACTATTTAGCCAAAACAAAAACCATTTGAACAACTATTTCCAACTAGGTGTTAACCAAAACATTAACTGGTTTTGGAAAGGGAAATTATTTAAGACTGGAAGTATTGAAAAGAACAGCTATAGTTTTTGTTAATGGGAGAGTTCGATAAGTGCAAGGGAGATGCGAAGTCACACATATGGTTAAAATCTTCACGCCGCCTGAACAAAAATAGCCACTTTATAGACCATATGAGAAATTAATGAAACCCACTATTTAGCTACATTGGTAACCGGTATCTGGTTTGTAGGGATGGTTGCAAAATCATCTTAAGTGCTATTTGTATAAGTCAGAGTTGTCAAGGAATGCAATCCATGCATTCCTATTCAATGAATAAAACATTTGGATTGCAGCCTTTATCCCGTTTTTATAAGCTTTTATTTAGTTTCAGTTGACGGATGTCTGTAATGGAATCTTGCAAGTTAAATTTGATACACTTCCCGGTGTCCGATTGAGCTGAAAGTCTGCACCGATGTATAACCCCGATGACAATGCAATATTATGAAAAAAAAAGTTCCGGTAGGTGGCGCGTAGGTCGCTATATTTTCAAAAATCGCATTTATGGTCCGATTTGGCTGAAATTCGGAACATGTATTACTACCATGAAAATAAATATTTCCCAAAAAAAAAATGCCGCTAGGTGGAGCTGAGATCGCGGTTATAAATACTAAAAATCGGAATTATGGACCGATTTGGCTGATATTTTACGTGTGTGGTACTTAATTAATTTCCATATGTTTAAAAAAAATTGGAACCGATAAGTGGCGCGGAAGTCGCTCTATTTAAGAAATTCGAAGGTCCGTTTTCGGTGTCGTTTAATTCATTTTTCAACGAACTTCCCTTTAAGGTAGTATCTTAAAATTTTCATCCACGTTTAGTTTTTTACCCCAGCGCAATGTAAAAAAAAATAATTCCGATAGGTGGCGCACGGGTAGCGATATTTGAAAAATTTCATTTCCAGAAATTTTGTTTTCGATATTGTACCAACTTCCTGTTGAGCTGTGGTTTTCAAATTTTCACCATCGTTCAGGTTTCGCGGACATTGCATTATAAAATAAAATTAAAGAACAAACTTTTTTAAAATAAGTTTTTATTATTGTTTAATAAAATTAACTAAAAAGTAAATTAATTTAGGACACAAGCTTTTCTAAGAACAAGCTTATGGGTATATTACTTGTTGATAAACAGAACTAAAAAGTAAAAAATAAAATTAAAGAAAAAAACTTTTTTAAAAATAAGCTTTTATTATTGTTTAATAAAATTAACTAAAAAGTAAAAAATAAATTCACTGTAAAGAAGTATAACACTTTATAAGTTCATTGTAACCTTTAACGATAGTTAGGCTTCTTCGTCTGCGAAAAAATAATTCCATATTGTACATGATTATATATTTTTAACATTAAAACTTTACACTTAAATTATTAAGTCTTCCAGTCTACATCAAAGTCCCAATTTTATTATTAATAAAAGCGTGTTAAATTTTATTTGTTATAATTAGAAACATTTAGGACCTTCTTGTCTATTTGATGGTAAAATTAAGGACTTTTAGGACATTTCTTGTTATCACAATGTAACACGCTTTTATTAATAATAAAATTGAGACTGTGATGTAGACTGGAAGACTTAATAATTTAAGTCTAAAGTTTTAATGTTAAAAATATATAATCATGTACAATATGGAATTATTTTATCGCAGACGAAGAAGCCTAACTATCGTTAAAGGTTACAATGAACTTATAAAGTGTTATACTTCTTTACAGTGAATTTATTTTTTACTTTTTAGTTAATTTTATTAAACAATAATAAAAGCTTATTTTTAAAAAAGTTTTTTTCTTTAATTTTATTTGGAATAAGGTATGGAAATTCATCTTTTTTATTAATTTGTTTTCATTCTCTGGATTTCATTCCACGGATTGAAAATCGAAAGGAACGCATTCTTTTGCAATCCTTTGTTAACTATGTATTAACTATGCCAAAGATTTATTTGTCCAATTGGGAATTTAGCAATCCTGTCCGAGATTCTGTAGTAGATATTTATTTCAATAACGAGAAAAGTAAGGGTATAAATTTGACGTACTTCGAGTTAACTTATATCGTCCGCACATAATCAGCCAGGAAGATTTTGGTTGAATTTATCTAAAATCTATCTACAATAAGAGCCCAAGCATAGTTTATACATAGTTTACAAAGGAATGCAAAAGAATACATTCCTCTCGATTTTCAATCCGAGGAATGAAATCCAGTGAATGAAAACAAATTGATAAAAAGAGGAATGATTATTCCCGCATGCAAAAAGGAATAAGGACGGCATTCCTTATTCCAAAAAATGGAATACGGCTGCAATCAAAATTTTTTCAATTCAAGGGAGAATTATCCCGAAAGAAATGCATTCTTTAACAACTCTGTAATAATTCAACACTAAATCAAATCTTTTAGCGTTAATAACATTTTGTAAACCCTTTAATGCATGAATAAATAAATAAGTATTGCCTTATTTGTTGCATTTTATTTGGAAAAATTGAGTTTTCATCCATTTGACAATAACCAGTATAACTGGTATTTCATTAACCAATTCAGCTAATAAAATTAACCATATGTTAGCCACTTCGATAACCAATTCAACAAGTAATTTTCACCACATGTTAGCCAAAACAATAACCAACTGAACGAATATTTTTCACCACAGTTTATCCAAAACACAAACCATTTCATAGCATATTATAAACTACTTGTTAGCCAAAACAATAGCCAGTTTTGAAAGGGAAATTTTTGAAGGCTGGAAATTTGGAAAACACTTGTGGTTAAAATCTTCACACGGCCTGAACAAAATTAGCCACTTTTTTCACCGTTTGAAAAATTAATGAAACCAAGTTTTTAGCTACATAGCTGACCGGTATCTGGTTTGTAGGGAAACCGCTGCTAACCACATTTTCCAAAAATACCATACATACACATTTTTTTTGAAAAATTTCCCAAATACTGGAAATACGACAGCTGTCTTCATAAATTAATTTTTATTAGCATTTCCAGCTGCTACCATATACTCCACTGAACTCACAACTTTTACGCATGTGATACGTACAGCAAATTCTGTGCGCAACCTCTGCAACTCGCCGGTGTACCGATCATACCAAAAAACAATGCCTGCATCACTCCCCAATGCAATAAATTCCGGGATTACACAATAACATTAAAGTCCGCTGGAAAAATTCCAAGTGCCCGTGTCATACGCGCTGGTATTTTTTCCATTATATCGGAAAGAGGTGCCCATGAGAAATGCAGGAGAAAGTCATGAAATAAAGGTAATAGTTCATTTTACATATAATACCCGAATTATAATTGTGCTATTGTTGCAGTGCATCGTTATTTCCTGGAGTCCCTTGCTGTTGAGGGAGTGTGGTTACTACAGCTTGTGACATGATGTTATTTAACGGGCGGTGCTTTGTGAGGTTGCTGCCCCGTGTTATGTATTTATAGTGGTAGTTCTTAAGATGTGTTAACTAGTTCTTAGGATGTGTCCTTATTTTAGTTGAAACCAGAGTTGTCAAGGAAGGTAATCATGTGCATTCCCATTTAGTGAATAATAATTTTGGATTGCAGCCTTTATTCCATTTTTTGGAATGCAGATTTGCAGTCCTTATTGATTTTTTCAATCCAAGGTAGAATTATTTGAAAGGAATGCATTCTTTAACAACTGGTATAGGTCGCTTGGTAATCGTTTACGTGGGGTACCGAGCGCTAATACGCGTCCAAAAATGTCGGGAGAGGTAGCAAAAGACGCGTTTCCGTCCCAGGAGCATGAATATATTTCCGCTCAACCAATATTTTCATTATTTTGGAAAATATTTGCGAAAAACCGTAAAATGACCCGGGTTTAGGGGCCCGATCCATGTTTTTTATGTGCATAGCCGTGGCTACCGCCACGGTGATGTCCTTCCGCGTGCACTTTTTTCTCACAGGGTAATGTGATTACAACAACCACATGAAAATGACAGAAAATTCTGAACTTTACCTGCAAATATCTCGCAAACTACTAAAAATATTGGTTCAGCGGAGTTATATTCATGCTCCTGGGAGCAAATCGCGTCTCCTGATACATATCTCAACATTTTTGGTTGTGTATTAGCGCTCGGTACCCCACGTAAACGATTACCAGTCGCTTTTATAACTTTAATAATTTTGTAACTTTAATAATTTTGCATCAATAAATTAACAAATATAGCCTTATTTGTTGCAATTTATTTGGAAACATTTTTAGGCATAGGCCATTTGAAAATAACCAGTATAGCTGGTATTTCATTAACCAATTCAGCTAATAAAATTAACCATATCGCACACTAAATCAAAAAGAGTCACAACTCAAAATCCGAGTAACTTTCAGTTAATTGCTTCTGGATCGCACAAAATTGATTTGATTTTTAAAAACTTGACATCACTGTGCTCTTTAAAGAGTAACGATAATAGTCAAAAAGAAAAATATTGTATGTATTGGCTGCACTACTTTTTATTAGGCAATCTATGCCAAGAAAGCGACCTAAAAAAATTTTGAGTTGTGACTGTTTTTGATTTAGGGTGCGATATGTTCCATATGCCACTTCAATAACCAATTCAACAAGTAATTTTCACCACATGTTAGCCAAAACAATAACCAACTGAACGAATATTTTTCATCACAGTTTATCCAAAACACAAACCATTTCATAGCATATTATAAACTACTTGTTAGCCAAAACAATAGCCAGTTTTTCAAAGCGAAACTTTTGAAGGCTGGAAGCTTGGAAAACAGTTGTGGTTAAAATCTTCACACGGCCTGAATAAAATTAGCCACTTTTTCACCGTTTGAAAAATTAATGAAACCACGTTTTTAGCTACATAGCTGACCGGTATCTGGTTTGTAGGGGACATATGAAGATAAAGTTTGTATGTATATAAACAACAATAACCCAGCAAAAAACTCGATTACCACGTAAGTGAGAGGGGAATGGAGACCAACTCTGTCAACCGCTTACACTCTCCCTGCTATAACTCATTACTTTCTACATCATCGTCAATCGAGCGGGGCACACGTTGCCGTAAAGATTCAAGAGAAACGAGTGACGAACACCTTACCAGAGGCGGATTTGGAAGGCCTTACGCACTCGCTCCATAGAAGGAAAGAAACAATGCCTTCTCTATAGCTGGAAATGAATCGATCAAACAGTGCCTTACACAAAAGCGAATGGGGAATGTCTGACGGGGCACACATTGTCTAAACGATTCAAAAGACATGAGTGACGAACACCTTACAGAAAAGCGGATCGGGAAGATCTTATGCACTTCATCCATAGAAGGGAAGACACGATACCTTACTTCATAGCTGGAAAGCCAGCGAACCAACAATGCCTTACAAAGCAGCGAATGTAGAATGCCTATCTCTTTTCAATTTACAGAGTAAAAAAAACAAGGTGTTTCAAAAAGTTTAAATTTTTATTTTAAAATTCCCTCTTAAGTCGTAAATTAAATTAAATTAATCTAAATTCACATTCAATTGACTTCCGAGTAAAATCCAGATAGAACAACAATTTAGTGATCCTGGTATTTTCTGGTTCAATTTCGGATATGTATTTCATTTTGTTTTTTTGTAGTAAATTTTTTTAACACCAACCCTTATTTGCTTGGTAGCACAGACTACACACCTACATATATACACAAACAGTTCCATGCAACCATGGGCGGATCTCCCTAATGGCTTTTTGGGCTTCAGCCCCAATAAAAATAAAAGACGAATGCCCTACAAGACGCACTGATATTTTACTACTACAAACACTAGACGGTTAGAACCGTTTAAACGGTTAAGTGCCAACTAAGTAAGTACTCACACTTTTAATTGAAAAAAAAAAAACTAGTAAGGAAGTCTAAGTTCGGGTGTAACCGAACATTAAATACCTAGTAGTGAATGTTTTGGTATCCTAATTTACTCAGGTCTATTTTAATACATACCTGAAAATTTGTTATAAAGGCAACTGATTGTTTTCGATTAAAAACACTTATTTTGTGAGTGGTAAATTAAACTATCACTAAATAACAACATATATATAGCTTTCCCCATGTTCATGAACAAAATAAAAAAAATTAATAAAAAGAAGGCAGGAGGGTGCTACCTACTTGTCCGTATTTTGTGCGTGTTTGCTATCCGATTTGCGTAATTTTTGGCAGGAGTATACTATATACTATTGGGAAGTATCTCACTAACTTTCATTGAAATATCTTCTTGAAATTTCAAGCAATCGCTTTTGAAAATAGCTAACCTTTTTTGCTGAAAATAGCTAACCTTTTCTACTTCACCGAAATCCACAAATTTTTTGTACAGTTCAGTTGTGCTTAAAAAGCTTATTATGTGTGTAAAATCTTATTAATATAACTTATACAATTATGGAAATATCCCGATTTTAATATTACGAAGAAATTTTTTAGAACTGTGTTCAAAAAGTGGGCGTGTCCTTTCACCGATTTTGTTTATTTTTACAGCAAAGAGTTAGCTTTATATGTTGAACACTTTCTCCCAATATCGTTTCAATAAGTCAATTTTTACCGGAGTTATGACATGGAAAGTTTTGTGGAATAATCCCCCATAAAGGGGCGGGGCCACGCCCATTTTACAAAAGTTTTGTGCTTTCGACTTTCTTTGCCCACGAACACTTTAGAGGTGAAATAGAAATGATATACAGCTAGTTTAGGCAAAGTTATAGCATATTAAATATATCTGTGCACCTTTTCAAACTCTTTCGTATAAAATTGGGCGTGTTCCTAATCCGAATTCGCTAATTTTTTTTCGAAATATTGCCTGTATTAATATAAATATGTGTGCTGAATTTTATTTTGCTATCTTGAGCGGTTTTTGATTTATGATGAATAATATTTCCAAATTTGACCTAATCAAAAGTGGGCGTTGCCACGCCCCTTTTGAAAATTTCTTCAAAAATTTATTTTTTGCCTTAACGCTAAAGTACACACCAAATTTTATCCTTATAGGTGTATTATGTACTGCATAATCACTCTTTTTGTATTTTCGAAAATATTATATGTATAGAAAGTAGGCGTGGCTTTTAACCGATTTTGCCTATTTCCAATAGCGCTCCGAGATGAGTGAAAAGGAACCTCCATACCAAATTTCATTGAGATAACTCAAGATTTACTCAAGTTATCGTGTTCACAGACGGACGGACAGACGGACAGACGGACGGACGGACGGACATGGCTCAATCAATTTCTCTTTTCCTCCTGAGCATTTTGATATACATAAGTCAATATCTATCTCGATTCGTTTATGCCGTTACATACTACCGTTAGGCGAATGAAGTTAATATACCTTGTGTGCGAAGCACTACTAGGTATAATAAGTTTGGCAACTAAAATCATTTAACTCGTGTGCGCGACCATCAAACGAATGGGGAATTCACCTGCCACTTCGTTTGTCTATAGACAGTGTATTTTATAGCCTGCGTGTGTATTGCGTATACGTTTGAGGGACTCCCCGTATATCAAGAATTTAGTTCATGCTTGTCTTCGAAGTGCAAAAATAAACAAAAACTGGCTGTGTGCTGCTAATAAAGTGACTATCAGGCATGTGCTACAAATCGTTTTGCGTGGAAATCTCGCCGAAATTATGCTAACATGTGCCGAACTTCGGTGTTCCGTTTTCGTTTTCGAACATTAAAATCGCAAAAATCTGGCATGTGCTTGAAATCGAAATCGTTAAATGTTGGCCATTTTGAAATCAGCCCATTTTAGGGTCGTGAATTTGTATTAAACTAAAGAAAAAGTCAAAAAGTGTTTTAAATAAACCTTTATTTTTTCTCTATTTATTGGGGGTCAGGAGGATACATTTATAAACTTTTTTAGGAGCACAGAAATATTGCCAAAAACTTTTTCAGGACGACCGCGTTGCAGTGGAGGCGCTTTGGTCAGAATTCGCCAAGCAGCTAAACAGCCAGGGTCTCGCTCGTAACTAGTAATACAGGTCCAAAAATATCGGGAAAGGTATCAACATGCGTTTCGACCTCTGTAACAAGAATCCGAAATCGGAAAACAAATCTTTTTAATAGTTTGCAAGATATTTGCAAATAAAATTGAACATTTTCATGTGGTTGTTGTAAAACAGATTAGGCTGTGTCAAAAAAGTGTGCCCGGAAATACCAGGGATCGCGTAGCTGGTGTTGGACCGGCAGAAATGAGCTCTGTGTATAAAAAACATGGGCCACGTCCCCCATGTCATTTTTCGATTTCGGATTATTGATACAGAGGCCAAAACACCAAGAGCATAGTGTTTAACTGAAATTAATAAATCCCTTTTGCGGAATATTTTAATTTGCTTGTATTTTTATTTAAGATAAGTGGCATAACAAGGATTTTATAAACAATTATCGTGGGGTAAAAGAAGTATAATGAGTGCTGCAACAAATAAAACTATTTAATTTTAACCCGGAGTGGAATGTTGCTTTTTTATGCAGACTCCCAAACGGAGAATAAAAGTACGTGAAAAGCGTGTTGTTTGCAAGAAATTTAATATGAAGCGACATAATGAGCTATGAGTACAAACTTAAGCAAAGGTGAATAATGAAAAGTTAAAATTTCTCGCTTACTACTATTTTTAACATCAGAAATATAACTATAATTCCGTGGTAGTACCTTATTCCGTGGTATTTCGATTTTTTATGCCAAATAAGGAATTAGAAGAAATTTTAGTTCAATTAAAAATGCAATTATAAAGATCTATCTTTAAGAGATACAAATCGATATACTTTTTTGTTTTCTAGGCTATATTTATTTTATATGACACGATCTAAAGTTGTTAGTCTAGAGAAAAAGTGTTTTGTATGACGGTATCTTAAGCAAAATGTTAAGGAGTCCAATACAAATTCTTAAGGCTGTAAAATTTTAACCGTATACTTTTGTTTGCAATTGCAATTTTTAATTTATATGTTATTTATTTATACAAACAAAAAAGTATAACTGAATTAAATTTTTAGTTTGTTTTAGAGCTCAAAGCATATGCATTTTAAAAAAACAAAAAAAACCTTTTAAAAGAAGCGAAAAAGTATAAATTTTAATAAATAAATATAAAAACCTTAAAACCTATTTTGTTGCTTGATAACAAATTGTTTTTGAATGCAATAATTAAGTTTATCTTACATTTTTAGCAATGAAATATGTGGCTTGCTTCATACCAGGGAATTAGGGACAATTTCCCACGGAGTTATGTACATCATGAAATTTTTGGCCACGGAATTAGGGACATCTGAGTTAGTCATTAATTTTAATTATTGGGACATTCCATCGTGACTCCTGGGACATTTGACTCCAGAGCTGAGTCAACTTTGCCTTGAAAAACTGACATCGGGACTTAAATTGATATGAAATATATTTATCGACGTGGATAAATATCCAATACAATTAATGCATTAAAAGAATTGGCCAAATAACAACAAGTGCCTTTGTAACTACTAAGAAACTGAGTGTGACTCCTGGGACACCGAAAAATCCCTTTGTTGCATCTTTGTGAGCACGAATACGAATTTTAGTTCAACTATTCAACTTTCAACTACAATTTGTATATGGTCGAAAATACATACTGCATAGTACCATATTCTATAAAAATATTTTATGTATTCAAATTCAATAAACTATTTTTAAATAGTTAAATTGTGACTCCTGGGACAAGTGCGAAATATGTAATATACCAGATTATTGAAATCAGTTTTATTATTGTTTCAACCCTTTTTGACCACCTTATTTATAAATTTCTCCCAGCAGAATTGAAACCAAGCCAATTAAATGAAATAAAATAAAGTGAAGGCAAAATAATATTAATATTTACTTCAAAATTCTGATTAAATATTTATTAAAAACAAGACGAATTCAACATCTCTCGAAACAATTATTTAAAACTATATAATAAAAACTAAAAACAATTAAAAAAAAAAAATTCATCTGAATAATACATGGGAGTTTAGACTCGTGTGACTCCTGGGACACATTTCAAAATAGTCTAGAAACCATAGTATGACCCTTTTAACTCAAAAAATGTATTTAGACGGTGAACAGCCCCTATATCCTTACTTCCAGAAATATCTGGTTTCGTAGGACCATTCCTAAGGTTACCAGACCAATTTGTATGCCTTTTCGTGTAACTCCTGGGACACCCCATATGAACCAATTTAATGAAGGTATACACAAAAATTACATACCTTTTTTTTATTTTATGTTATGCAATTATTTTAACTTTTCTCTGCTTTACTTAAATGACTAACAAATTTTTTTCTATAAATGAAAATATAGCTAATACAGCAATGCAAACATGACCAAACCTTTTCCGCAAAATGGTAAGATATGAAGTCAAAGTTATAAGGACAAAAATTTTGGGTTTTTACATATTTTTCTATATTTCTGTTACCATATTAGGAAAATATACACATTTAGTTACAGATAACTGAATAAATAGGAATGATTAGTAGCATTTTAAATTTTATGTCGTTTTCCTCTTTTGGCTGGAATGTCCCTATTATAAAAATATTATTAGTTATTTTCGAATTTTGGCAATTGGAAATTAAACAAAATTAATCAATTAAATAGGAACAATTCGATTTTTCAGGTTTAACTTTTTTGTTTCAACGTGGGAGGAGTACAAAGTCAGAAAAATCCTTAGTACCACGGAATTATAGCCACTTACCTTATATCTTCTCTATATCTCTACATATAATAAAATTGTAACAGGTCGATGTCTGTACATGGCAGATATCAACAAAAAATTGATTGGGGGAAGCATTATTAAACGAGTAGAATCCAAATCAACCATTTTTTTAATTTTTGTGAGTCTGTCTGTCTGTCTGTCTGTCCGTATGTTTGTGGCCGTATCACTCTGAAAGTACTGAATGGAAATGAATGAAACTTTTTTTGATGGATTGCTAGATACTCAACTTAAAATTTAGGATATTACTCTTTTCGATATCTCAACCGGTTTTGGAGTTATCGCCCAATCTGTGGACCAGGGGTGACCAAAAATGTCTTAGTACAATATGGATGTCAAACGAAAGGTGTCAATGAGTGCTGTAATATGCGATGTGATCAATTGAAATATCCCAAATGGTTTCGGAGATATCTTGAAGTTATCTACGAATATTTGCAAAAAAATGTGTTAGTACAATATGGGTATCAAACGAATGGTGCCAATGGGTACTGTTAAATATATCAAATGGATTCAATTATATATCTTCAAAAATTTCGGACGGAAAAAGAGAAGGGTGGGTAGATGCCATGTACAGACATCGACCTGTTACAATTTTATTATATGTAGAGATATGTATGTATTTCAAATTTCGAAAACTGGCCCAAATGTATTTTTTAATTGTTGTTGTGAACTATACAATCAAGTGCGTATAGGCTATAATGATTAAAATCGGACTCAGTCTGTTATAAGTTCTGATACGCAGCGAAGCAAGCGGGCCTTACTAATCTCTACATCTCTACATATAATAAAATTGTAACAGGTCGATGTCTGTACATGGCAGATATCAACAAAAAATTTATTGGGGGAAGCATTATTAAACGAGTAGAATCCAAATCAACCATTTTTTAAATTTTTGTGTGTCTGTCTGTCTGTCTGTCCGTCCGTCTGTCTGTCCGTATGTTTGTGGCCGTATCACTCTGAAAGTACTGAATGGAAATGAATGAAACTTTTTTCGTTGGATTGCTAGATACTCAACTTAAAATTTAGGATATTACCTTTTTCGATATCTCAACCGGTTTTGGAGTTATCGCCCCGTATGTGGCCCATGTCTGTCTGTATGTTTGTGGCCGTATCACTCTGAAAGTACTGAATGGAAATTAATGAAACTTTTTTCGTTGGATTGCTAGATATTCAACTTAAAATTTAAGATATTACTTTTTTCGATATCTCAACCGGTTTTGGAGTTATCGCCCAATATGTGGACCAGGGGTGACCAAAAATGTCTTAGTACAATATGGATGTCAAACGAAAGGTGTCAATGAGTGCTGTAATATGCGATGTGATCAATTGAAATATCCCAAATGGTTTCGGAGATATCTTGAAGTTATCGACGAATATTTGCAAAAAAATGTGTTAGTACAATATGGGTATCAAACGAATGGTGCCAATGGGTAGTGTTATATGCGATGCGGTTAATTTAAATATCTCAAATGGTTTCAATTATATATTTTCAAAAATTTCGGACGGAAAAAGAGAAGGGTGGGTAGATCCCATGTACAGACATCGACCTGTTACAATTTTATTATATGTAGAGATATGTATGTATTTCAAATTACGAAAACTGGCCCAAATGTATTTTTTAATTGTTGTTGTGAACTATACAATCAAGTTATAGAAAGAAAGTCGAACTTCGAAAAAGTGCGTATAGGCTATAATGATTAAAATCGGACTCAGTCTGTTATAAGTTCTGATGCGCAGCGAAGCAAGCGGGCCTTACTAGTCTTAATATATAAAAATCACGTGTCACATGTTCAATCAGGGTGAGCTCCTAAACTACTCAACCGATTTTAATGAAATTTGCACAGCATCTACAGTTTGATCCAACTTGAAAGATAGGATACCTTATATCTCAAGGGGGAGTGGAAATCGGTAAAAAACCATAAATTTTTTTGTTTACACAGCCACAAATCATAAACGGATCCACCGATTAGAATGAAACTTACTTGAAGTTAAACTTTGAAATATTTACTTTCGTTCTGCATCAAAAAAAATAGTTGATTCATATATTATTTAACCAAAATTGTTTAAACAATAGGAGCACCTTTTCTAAAAAAAGCTGTTTGTGTGTTTGTTCGCAGTCAACCAAATGAATCGATTTAAGTTAAGCGAGCGCTCGGTAGCGGTACTTCGCTTCGTACATACATACATATGTATGTATGTATGACGCTTTAAATAAAAACAAAATTAACATTCATATGTACATATGTACGTTTTCGTGTTGCTGAGGGATAAGTTAAAATCAAATCCATATACATACATATGTACATATTTTGTAGTGAACGCATTTTGTGAAACCCCGTTATTCGTATTTTATACAATTGCTTCATTGTTCAAAAATATTTAATTAAAATATATACATATGTACATGTAAGTATTATCACATAATTATATTATTAATTTCTTATTTCATATTAATCAATTCAAAAATGATAGGAAAAAAATGAGAACGGCTGAACAGATTTGACTCAAGTTTTTTTTCAGTTCTTCGTAATTGGTAACGAGGTGTTTCCACCAAACCAAACACCGTGTTTAAAAGGGTTTGGGTTATGTAGAAATGGTTATGTAGAAATGTCAAGTTTTTCTACTGAGAGTTTACCGGAAAATGGGTTTACACCCACTAAATCGGAACGACGATCATAATAAATTGTTTAGTGGGTGTAAACCCATTTTCCGGCAAACTATCAGTGGAAAACTTGACATTTCTACATAACCATTTCTACATAACCCAAACCCTTTTAAACACGGTGTTTGGTTTGGTGGAAACATAGCATAAGAGAAGGTTTGTGTGAGGGAAAATTTTGGGAAATATTTCCGGATTTTCAAGATTTATGTAATTTTGTAAAGTGGGCGGTGCCACGCCCACATTTTTTGTATTCAGTACTTTGTTTGTACTTCCATAATGTTTAAAGTTTATGGTTGATCTGTTTTAAACTTTTCCAATACGTGAAAATCTTCGTGGGGTACGACATACATACATTTGTAAATTTTTTGGAAAAGTGGTCAGTTCTAAGACCACAGCTAAGTAATATTTCAATTCGTTATATCCCTGAATGTATTTGCTTTAGTGACATTTTAACGTTCTTAAATCTTAATCAAAGCACTTAATTTTTTTGTTTGTTATTGCCGTTTATACATATCCAGAGTATTATAGGATTTCCATAAAATCATAATAGTGGCGTTAAGTGGTAGATATAGGATATAATTAAATAAATACTAACTACACATCTGCTCAGCAGCGCATAATGGTTTGTGTCATAGCCATTGAGTTCAAAAGATTCGTTTTTTGAGTTGGACATCCAACAAATTTATTTGTTTATACCAAATACGTTAAAACCGGAAGCATTGCATATACTAAAGCACTGCAATAATTGGAATGTTAAAAATTAATAGAAAAATAGTTGAAAATGTATTTCTAGGGAAGTCACTGGTCAGGCAGAACAACGTCTGCCGGGTCTGCTAGTATGTATATAAAATTCTACTGTCACGGTGTACGAGGCCATACTCCTCCGAAACGGCTTGACCGATTTTAATGAAATTTTGTATGTATATTCGTTAGGTCTGCGCGATGGTTATCTATTTTTTATGTTCCTAAGTGCTACCGGGACCGACCTATTCAAAACTATTTCATAAGTGGCCCGATTAGCTTAAAATTTGGTATGTGGACAGCGCTATGCCCAAGTTGAAATATGGGATAATTTTTCTTCCGGGAAGTGGACCCGGGACCGACCTATTCAAAACTATTTCATATGTGACGCGATTTGTTTGAAATTTGGTATGTGGGCTGAGCTATGCCCAAGTTGAAATATGGGATAATTTTTCTTCCGGGAAGTGGACCCGGGACCGACCTATTCAAAACTATTTCACATTCGGTCCGACTTGCTTGAAATTTGGTATGTGGTTATCGCTATAGCCAAGTTAAAATATGAAAATAAATAAATTGTGTATGTATGTATATTCGTTAGGTCAGCGAGATGGCTGGTATCTATTTGTTATGTTCCAAAGTGCTATCTAGTAGGCTCATTGCTGCCAATGCCAAACGAATCACCCAAATTTTTATTTTTAAAAAATAATTAGAATTTTAATAGTTTTTGAACCTCAAAAACATTCAACACGTGCACGAGTTTTATCGAGACAGGTACATATGTTACATGATACACCAATTCATTAGTTACTAACTAACCAACTAATTTAATTTTGTTTGTTTTTGAGTTCCTTACATTGAAAAATGCCAGCAAGACGCAAAGGGGCTTCGTTAGGTCGTCAAATACGTAAAGTTGCAGCCAACCGGAATACAAGAGCCCGAAGAGCTGAAGACCAAATCCAGCAAGAAAATTTTAATACGCGAGATAGAGTAGCGCAGTTGCGTGAAGCTGAATTTGCTACGGAATTTGAACCCACCACGGTTGTGAAACGGCACACGATTACCTACTAAAAAGTTAATGAAAAACGTTATCGAGGCCATCATATTAAATGGCAAATTCCGCGGTGAAAACATATTGTTACCACGGATCCCTATTATACCTACAGATGTGCAGATTCAATTTAAACGCCTTCAATTCCCAATTAGATTGGCATTTGCAATGACTATCAATTAGTCGCAAGGCCAAACGATGTCGGTCTGTGGTTTAGATCTAAGCACGCCACATGGACGTCGCATGCTCTCGAGTCGGCAAACCATCCAGTTTGTTCGTATTAGCTAAAGATGGGAAAACGAAAAATATTGTGCACTCCGCTGCATTAAGGGATTAGTTTTTTTTTTGTAATAAGACATAATTAGTGATACATGTATAGAATTTAATAGAATTGATTTCAATAAAATAAAAAAAGTAAATGCTTAGTGTTGTGTTCTTTGTATATTCCGTCACTGTTTATAGCACTTCATACCTCCTTCAATTATAGGCCTCATCTTTGCACACTTATGACTCCGTGAATTTTTTCTAGCAAAATATTCTCGAGAAATAATTTATATGACAAAACAACGTTTGTCGGGTCAGCTAGTATTTCTATATATATATGCAGGCCCGTACGCACGGGGGGTTTTGGGGGTTAAAACCCCCCCCATGGCCAAATCTAAGTTGCAATGATTTTGCAAAAGTTTTCAAAATACAGTTTATAAATCTTATATTGAATCTTGACTAATAATTTTTGACAAAATTAGTTAAAATAATTTTACGGAAGAAGAAATTGGTGAAAGTTGCAAAGAATAAGGTTGGCCAATACATAACTTTCCTATCGACGAAAAAGGGCGCAAAGCTGTTTGTCGACGAAGAAAGGCGCAAATTTTTTTTTGTTTCAAGAAAGACGCATTATAAATATCTTGAGAAAGAAAGACGCATTAAAATAATTTTTAAGAAAGAAAGGCGCTTTTAAATAATTTTTAAGAAAGAAAGGCGCTTTAAAATATTTTTTAGGAAAGAAAGCGCGCTTCGATAACTAGCTGCAATATAAGTTATTCAAAAAACGAAATACTAAATAAAAATACATACGTATAATGGGTACTTGGGCGGGCCCAATTTTTTTCAATCCAGCACCAAATCCCTTGTGAAGTTTACTGTAAATATATACACTGCGCCTTTCTTCAGCGAAATATTTTTTAATGCGCCTCTCTTTGTCAAAATATTTTTTAATGCCCCTTTTTTCGTCAAAATATTTTTTAATGCGTCCTTATTTCCCGCAATATTTTTAATGCTCCTTTTTTCGTTGACAATTTGTTGAATGCGCCTTTCTTCGTCGGTAGCGACGATAAGTCCGGCACTTTGAATTGCACTTGGAGCTTTCCGAAATTACAAAGTTGTGTAGCGTATGATCATTTTTTTTTTTTTTTTAATTTTACTGATGAAAACAGTGAGCAGTTTCAATCAACAGAGCGAATGCACTGCAAGGCTCAGTTATATGAAAGATTTCGAGTGTTTTCTGACCCTTTTTGTTGTAGGCGTAAAGAGAATTGTGAGAAAATGAACGTTGGAGAGCAGATGAGCGACACCGTTCAAATATTTGAATGTTTTCAAACATTTTCTGAGGTTTTTTTTTTATTTCACCTAACAGAAGGTAAAGATCGTATTTTTCATGGACGTTTATCAATAGTCTGGCTTTGGTTTGTTAATCGTCGAGATCTAAAACTGCTCAGAAGGGGTGTACCACATAATCCCCAAAATCAAAATCCCCAAATCAAAATCCCCAAAATCAAAATCCCCAAAATCAAAATCCCCAAAATCAGAATCCCCAAAATCAAAATCCCCAAAATCAAAATCCCCATTTTCTGTGTGAAATACATTGAAATTAGGTTTAAAATCGCCGCGATTTAAAACCTAATTTCAATGTATTTCACACAGAAAATGGGAATTCTATACTCACTATTATATCTAAAGTTGAAGTTCACGAGATATTTTATGTTTAATGGTTTCACGAATATTTAATAGGTAAATTAAAGAAAATGCAATACAAGTTATATCAATCGGTTTTACATATTTGTACAACATAAACAAATACAAACTTCAAAATTTTTCGAATATATATACATTAACATAAACATATATTTATATACATACATATGTAGACCAATCTTTAGTTATGTAAATAAACAAAAAAGCAATAAATTCAAAACATTTACATAAATAAACCATGTATGGAAATTCTAATTACATAATGAAATACTGTGTGCTATCGATTTTAAATAAATAAGTTTATCCAAATCTAAACGACGTTTAACAACTTTTTTAATTTTCTTTACACGCTCGACATTCTTTTTGTTTTTTCGCACACAGATCCCTGAGTGTATTTTTTTTAGCTTTTTAGTCGCTAAATTGATGAAATAATAATTTTTCCTCTAAATCCGTCATGCGTTCTCGTCTATATCTATATATTGTCTTATATGGGTACATGTATGTATGTACATGTAACTACGAATTAAAACTTAACTAAAGTGTGGTTTTAGTATTTTTTATATGATAATATTTTGTAATAATATTTAATAAACAAAAAATGGGATTTTGTGTTTGGGGATTTTGCGACACTGCCTCTAAAAAAAGGTGGGGATTTCGTGTTTGGGGATTTTAATTTTGGGGATTTTGATTTTGGGGATTATGTGTTTGGGGATTTTTTTTCAGTTGGGGATTTTTTTTTTGGGGATTTTGTGGCACTCCCAGAAGAAATTGGTGAAAGTTGCAAAGAATAAGGTTGGCCAATACATAAGTCCGGCACTTTGAATTGCACTTGGAGTTTCCGATATTAGAAAGTTGTGTAGCGTATGGGCATTTTTTTTTTAATTTTACTGATGAAAACAGTGCGCAGTTTCAATTAACAGAGCGAATGAACTGCAAGGCTCAATTATATGAAAGATTTCGAGTGTTTTCTGACCCTTTTTGTTGTAGGCGTAAAGAGAATTGTGTGAAAATGAACGTTGGAGAGCAGATGAGCGACACCGTTCAAATATTTGAATGTTTTCAAACATTTACTGAGGCTTTTTTTTATTTCACCTAACAGAAGGTAAAGATCGCATTTTTCATGGACGTTTATCAATAGTCTGGCTTTGGTTTGTTAATCGTCGAGATCTAAAACTGCTCAGCTACAGAGAAAACCTCATCAGCTAAGTAAGGTAGATAAAAAATAGATGACACAATTAATAAATAATTAGTTGACAGCGAATAGTTATTGTAAAGAATAAAGATAAGAATCAAAGGATATGAAATCAAATTGTTGATATGTATTTAGGATAGAAAGAATTGACTTTTTTATGCTGCATAGTGAGTCTGAAATATCAAACGTACCAGAATGAGAGTTATAATCTTGACACAAACAACGAAAAGGCTCATTTAATTCAAAATTAGTTCGACACTGTTTCAAGATAAGTGGTTTAAAATGTCTTGATGGACGAGAAGGTACATTGAAGTTCACTTCGCTCAAAAGAAACGGGCTTACGATTGAACCATTTAGTAATTTAGTCATGAAAACAGTTCCAAGCAGTTCCCTCCGACTAGAAAGGCTGTGAAGATAAATTAGTTTTAAGCGACTCATATACGATGGCACATTATACAAGGGATCCCAGTGAAGATCTCTTAAGGCAAATATTAAAAATTGTTTTTGAACTGATTCTTAGCGATCCACGAGGACCTGGTAACGTGGGTTCCAAATTATACAACCGTATTCAAGTATCAGTCTGACTAATGTAGTAAAGAGTTTTAGTTACATAAATTCTTTAGACCATCGTTTAACAAATGCTAGAACGCCTCTAGCTTTATTGACTGTTAAGTTAATATGGCAGTTAAAACCGAGTTTTTAGTCCATAGTAACCCCAAGTTCAAAAAAATCATACATTTGCTCAAGACTATAACTGTTAATTGTATAGGAAGCTGGCTGTGATATTCCTCTCGAAAAACCCATGTACTTACATTTCTTTAGATTAAGCGGCATATAATTTAAATCGCACCAAGTAACTAGTGTATTTAGATCTGATTGAAGCTTCTTCGAATGACAAAGCTTTACATCGTCGGCATACATTAAAATTTTCGAAAATTATATTACTGTAGAAATATCATTTATAAACAACAAGAACAGAATCGGGCCAAGATGGCTTCCTTGAGGAACTCCTGAGGAGACATAAATAACATCGGATTCACAATTTTTAAACACTACTTTTTGTGCTCTGTCGCTAAGGCAAGAAGAGATCTAGCGATTGAGACCCGGCTGGAAACCCAACTGATCCAGTTTATGAATAAGTAAAGAGTGACACACTTTATCGAAAGCTTTACTGAAATCAAAGTAAATTCAAGTAAGTTTGTAACGGTGGACTTTCCCTTACAGAACCCGTGTTGACAGTCGGAAATCAAGGTAGAGATAGGATTCGTAAGCTGATTGGTAACATTAGCTTCACACACTTTTGGGATGGCAGAAAGCTTTGCTATGCCACGATAGTTCTGTATAGAAACCTTGCTTCCGCTTTTATGAAGCGGTAGAAGAAACGACTCTTTCCATGGTTTTGGAAAAACACCACACTTTAGTGACAGATTGAACAAATTGGTAAGGGGTTGGTAAATATTGTTAGCACACTTCTTCAAGAAGCATGTAGGAATCCTATCAGGACCGCATTTAAAAAATTCGTTTAAAGTTTTCAGATAAATAAGAACATCATTGGCGCACATAGTTGGCCAATTAATTAAATTGTTCCCATGTAGCTCATAGGGATAATTTAGAAAGTCAGAATTGGTGACGGCAGAATAGTAAGAAGGGAAAAATTGCGCAAAGAAATTATGACCCAAAAGAAATAAAAAACGACCCCAAATAAGCTTCAGAAAAACACCAATAAAAGGCTCCGAAAAAGGTTCAGAAAAGCACCAATAAAAGGCTCCGCAGTTCATTTAAAAATAGTCAAAAAACGCTTCAAATTCATCGAAATCGGACTCATTTCGGACTCTTTTTTATGACTCCGTTGGAGTTCCCGCGTAGAGCGATTTTTCGCTACATTTGGGCTCCGAAAGAAACTCATTTTGGAGAGTAAAGCTCTGAGAAATGAGCGTTTTATGGTCCGAAAGGAGTCTTTTTTTGCACTTTCAGTTAGCTGGGATATGCCATCATATCACCAATTCTCTATCAAATACAGAAAAATGTGTACCATCAAAAAAATTTTCTTGGGTATAGTTTTAGGTATCAGAGTATGCAGTTTCAGAAAAGTTAAAGAACATTTAAATTTATGATGTATGGGTCTAGGTATCTGTTTCAGCAAATATGTTTATCTTAGTGGAAAATGTATGCGAATTCAAATCTAAATTAAACCCCCCCCCCCAAGGCCAATTCCTGCGCACGGCCCTGGTTGACAGCGAATAGTTATTGTAAAGAATAAAGATAAGAATCAAAGGATATGAAAGCAAATTGTTGATATGTATTTAGGATAGAAAGAATTGACTTTTTTATGCTGCATAGTGAGTCTGAGATGTCAAACGTACCAGAATGAGAGTTATAATCTTGACACAAACAACGAAAAGGCTCATTTAATTCAAAATTAGTTCGACACTGTTTCAAGATAAGTGGTTTAAAATGTCTTGATGGACGAGAAGGTACATTGAAGTTCACTTCGCTCAAAAGAAACGGACTTACGATTGAACCATTTAGTAATTTAATCATGAAGACAATTCCAAGCATTTCTCTGCGACTAGAAAGGCTGTGAAGATTAATTAGTTTTAAGCGACTCGTATACGATGGCAAATTATACAAGAGATCCCAGTGAAGATCTCTTAAGGCAAATATTAAAAATTGTTTTTGAACTGATTCTAAGCGATCCACGAGGACCTGGTAACGTGGGTTCCAAATTATACAACCGTCTAATGTAGTAAAGAGTTTTAGTTACATAAATTCTTTAGACCATCGCTTAACAAATGCTAGAAAGCCTCTAGCTTTATTGACTGTTAAGTTAATGTGGCAGCTAAAACCGAGTTTTTAGTCCATAGTAACCCCAAGGTCAACAAAATCATACATTTGCTCAAGACTATAACTGTTAATTGTATAGGAAGCTGGCTGTGAAATTCCTCTCGAAAAACCCATGTACTTACATTTCTTCAGATTAAGCGGCATATAATTTAAATCGCACCAAGTAACTAGTGTATTTAGATCTGATTGAACCTTCTTCGAATGACAAAGCTTTACATCGTCGGCATACATTAAAATTTTCGAAAATTATTTTACTGTAGAAATATCATTTATAAACAACAAGAACAGAATCGCGCCAAGATGGCTTCCTTGAGGAACTCCTGAGGAGACATAAATAACATCGGATTCACAATTTTTAAACACTACTCTTTGTGCTCTGTCGCTAAGGCAAGAAGAGATCTAGCGATTGAGACCCGGCTGGAAACCCAACTGATCCAGTTTATGAATAAGTAAAGAGTGACACACTTTATCGAAAGCTTTACTGAAATCAAAGTAAATTCAAGTAAGTTTGTAATGGTGGACTTTCCCTTACAGAACCCGTGTTGACAGTCGGAAATCGCTTCGTTGTGTAGGTGATGCTCAGGAGACATAAGAAGACACCCAGTGGCGGTACGAAGGGCGGTGTTTTGGCAGACCTGTAGCCTCGTCCAGTGTGTGTCAGCTAGCCCCGGCGACCATATTGGCGTCGCGTAGCTCAGTACCGACTGGCCAATTGCTTTATATGTAGCTAGTAACGTTTCTTTGTCTTTACCCCAAGTGCTGCCAGCTAGCGACTTGAGGATTTTGTTACGGCTTTGGACTTTATTGGCAATTGCGGTTACATGAGCGCCGTATTTGAACATGTTATCAAACGTCACCCCTAAGATTTTGGGGTGTGAGACAGTTGGTAGCTTGACACTATGAACGTAGACGTCTAATTCCATGTTCACTTGCGTTGTCCACGTCGTGAATAGGGTGGCCGAGGACTTATTCGGTGACAATGCCAGGTTTCTCCCGGCGAAGAATTCGGACACGGCTGGGAGGTATGAGTTAATTCGAGAGCAGAGTTCTTCAACGGAGGGGCCTGTTGCCAGAATCGTACAATCGTCGGCGTAAGAGACGATAGAGACACCCTCTGGTGGGGGGGGAAGTTTCGATACATTATAGTTAAACAGGAACGGGGATAGGACACCACCCTGTGGCACCCCTTGTTTAACTATTCTGGGTTTTGATCTTGCGCCTCTGAACTCAACCGACGATTGACGACCACTCAAGTAGTTGGCAGTCCAACGTTTAAGACAGGGAGGAAGGGACGAGTCTTCAAGGTCTTTCATTAGTTGCGCATGGTTGACCGTGTCAAAAGCTTTGGCCAGGTCAAGCGCAACTAGCACTGTCCTGTGGTTTGGACGCTTTTGGTTTAATCCGTCCCCTATCTGAGTGGTTATGGCGTTCAGCGCGGTGGTGGTGCTGTGATTTTTGCGAAATCCATGCTGATGTTCGGCGAGCCGCAGGTTTGCGGTGAAGTGCGGCAACAAGATAGATTCCAACACCTTCACTACTGGCGAGAGGAGAGTTATCGGGCGATATGACTCCCCTACGGCAGCAGGCTTGCCATGCTTTAGTAGTGGGACCACCTTTGCTTGTCTCCATCTTTCAGGAATAACAAAGGTGGAAAGGGAAAGGTTGAAAATTTGTGTAAGGTATCTTATGCCTTCGTCGCCGAGGTGTTTCAGCATCAGCATGGAAATGCCATCGGGGCCAATATATTTGGGGTCCTTAGATCTCCGAATAGCCTCATGAACTTCTGTTGTGGAGATGGCAGTGGGCGCATCGCTGTTTTTGTGTTTGTGCGCTTCCCTGGTGGCTCGGCGAATCTCTTTGTTCAACGGAGGATGCATTACAAATTGTCGGCAGAAGGCGCTCGCGCACCTTTTTGGCTTCGACTGAACCTTATCACCGAAGGCGATGGATATTTTGTCGTTAGGTTTAGTCGGGTTGGACAAAGATTTCACCGTCGACCATAATTTGCCAACTCCAGCTGAGAGGTTGCAAGACCTTAGGTGCTCTTCCCACTTAGCGCGTTTGTGTTGATCTACTAAGCGTCTTATTTCCGCATTAAGATCCCGTATTTGAGGATCCGTAGGGTCAAGGCGTCTAATATGGTCACGTTCATTTGCCAGGGCCGCTGCCTCTGCGGGGAAGAATGGACGCACTTCCTTTATTCTACCTGACGGAATGTGTTGATGGGAGGCTGAAATTAGGGCCATACGAAACGCCTTTTCCCCTTCTCGTACGTCAGACGGGGTAGGAAGAGCAGCGAAGGCGCTCTCTGTGGTGTTGAGAAAACCCTCCCAGTCGGCTTTATTGAAGTTAGTGTAAGTGCGTTTCTCAGCGGTGACAAAGTCGGTGGGGCGATCGATAGAGACACTATAGGTAGGTGGTCTGAAGCAAGCGTCAGCATCGGTCGCCATTCAACGCAGTTTATTAGGCCAGCGCTGACTATGGTGATGTCTGGCGAGCTAGAGCAGTTTACCGCCACTCTAGTGGGGGCATCCCCATTTACCGTGCAGAACGTGGAATCATCTATTTGGTCAGCCAGCTCCTGTCCCCTACCATCGGCCTGCAGGCTGGAGTGCCACAGGTCGTGGTGTGCGTTGAAGTCACCAAGGATGACGCGGTTCTCGCCCCTGAGTAACACACGAAAGTCAGGGTGTTAATCCCTGGGACAACAGGTGACAGGAGGTACGTAAATGTTTATGATTTCAAGGTCGACATCGCCTGACCGGACAACCATACCTTGACGTTCTAAGGTGGTGTCCCTCGGGTCGATGTCAGGCTCAAATAGACGATACTGCACATATTCATGCGTGATGAATGCCAGACCACCCCCAAGCCCTCTCGCACGGTCACAACGGTGTACATCAGTCGCTTCATTAAATTTGTCACTTCAACAATTTTGCCGGTTAGGCCGTTGCAATTAAATTGCAGGATACCGAAATGTGCATGGGGAGCAGAGTTGATGCTGGGGGTCAAGGACTGGTGCGTATGCCTAGGTGGTAATAGGCTGGGTCGCGCACCAGAAGGAATCGCGTTACCAGAAGGTAGAGGCGAGTCGGACGACGTTGAAGGTTGCGTAGCTCGACAGCATGGCGCAACGTACGTATCAGTCCATAGGTTCCTGTTCGCGAGTTCAGAGCATATAAGCAGGTGACACAGGCCAAGGCAGTTATTGCACTTGACTGATGCCAAAGGCGTATATAATCTTAACCGATAAACAGTGCACGTAGTATAAGGGACCAGGAGCTGATGGTTGTGACTTATACTCGTGCTAATGCTGGAAGAAGAGGGGCTGACCGAGGGGGTGGGAGAGAGCGGACGCTCAGCATTGCTCAAATCCACTTGGGAAGTGCTACGTAGGGAGTAGCTGTGAGCTGCTGTGTGAGATGTTGACGCCTGGGGGCGTGAGAGGCCGCTCGGAAGGTCTACTTGCTGATGTGCATTGTTAGTGCTAGTCGTGGAGACTGATGTGACAGAGTCAAACATATGTGACGGAGCGATACTTGATCGACGACGGCCACTGGACGTCATAGGACGTGAACAGCAAGGGGCCACAAAAGTTCTATAAAAACTAGCGGGTCTATGAAATACTTGTTTCGTGTTAAGTATGTTGCATACATGTATCATTAACTCATTTACAAATTCCGTACCCCTATCTGATTTCAATGTTTTTATGAAACCGTACTTGAGAATCAGTTGATCAACCAGCGTGGTCGCAATTTCTTTTGCGTCTTTTGACTCAATGGGGTGTGCTATTACGAATTTGGATAGATAACATTGCATTGTCAATATGTATCTATAGCCGTTTGATATGCTAAGGGGACCGACCGTGTCAATCGCGATAGTGTCAAATGTAGATGCCGGGGTGTCTGTCACCACAAGAGGCTCTTTTGTGTGTCTAACAATTTTGTTTTGAGTGCATTTTTTGCAATTGTTTACAAATTCTTTTACCATTTGTCTCATATTTTTCCAAATGTATCTGTGTTTTAGTTTTAAAATAGTTTTTCGAATTCCTAAATGGCCTGCGATATTTGAGCAGTGAAATTCGTCTATCAGTTTGTATTTCGTTATCATGCTGTTTATTTCCCTTGGAGCTTCGTATATTAGTATTTGTATCGGCGCGCGTTTATTCATTTCTGACTCATTGTATTTCCTCTTGAATACATTTATATCAATATTTTTATATATATAATCCTTTTCACAAAGGGCTAGCTCCTTTATATGTGAATTCCTTAGCAAACTATGTAGTTTCTCCAACATTGAATCTAGATTCAAAGGGTCATCGCTACAAGTTACGTGCACTTCATCATTAATTAATTCAATTGTGATACCACTTTCTTTTTCAATATTAAATTTCAATTTCTTCATGTTCTTTACGTCATTGAAGGATGTGCATTTATACATGTGAAGTTGCGCAGGCTTCTTATGAGATGTGCGTTCCTTAATGCGTCTACCGGTTTCCTTATTATCGTTTTCTTTTAAATTCTTTTCTTTCATTTCTTTTAAATTCGCGGCATTGCTTTGTGCTACTACGTTAATTTTCTTATCTTCTTTTTCAATTTTACTAGTGGGAATCATTGATTTAAGTACAGTGCCGTAGCGAGCTTTTTTGGCGCCCGAGGCAAGCTTGTTATTCCCCCGCCCCCTGTTCAAAATGCAGGACAACAAAACTTGTACTATATATGTAAGAATAAATGGCAAATTTTTTTGAACAAATCATTCATGCATATATACATATATTTATTAAAACTGTAGTATTCACTAACTTCTAACATTTACAAGTGAATTTTTCTTGACTTAATAGAAGCGAATTCGTCAATAATATCGTCGAAATCAATTTTACTGGCAATTTCGTTTTCTATCGATAAAATAGCCAAGTTCGACAATCTTTCTTGGCCCATTGTTGATCTCAAATAATTCTTAACGAGTTTGAGTTTGCTAAAGCTACGTTCACACGTAGCGATTGTTACAGGAATCGTCGAAAAAATTCTGAAAGCTGTTTCAACGTTTGGGTATGATGCTTTTAAACCATAATCTTGAATCATTTGGAGTAGTTCTATAACAGTCGTAGATTCGATACGATCAGGGATGATTGACAAAGCTGCGTGCTTGAAACCTGAAATTTCCTCAATAAATTCTGCGCCATTGATGTCTTTTTCGTATTTTATTGCCAAATCCATCGCTGCTTTTTTCACTTCCGTGCTACTCATATTTTTCAAAGACTCGCCAGACAAAAATCCGAAATCATTGGCCACATCCATTATCTTTTTATACCTCCAGTCGATTTCAACTATGAACCTATCCACTGCCTCGTTGATGTCAATGCGAAACTTTTGATTATCCGGAATTTCGGGTGCGTCGTCTTCTTCTTCACACAATTCCAATTTTTTCTTCTTTCTTGACCGCTTGCTGACATTGCTTGCTAGTAGACTAGTAGCTAATGCAGAAACACGCTTAAAATTTTCTTTGAATTCTGTGTCGCGAAGTTCTTGTAGTGAATTTTTCAAACCCTGAATCAAATGTGTTTCCAAAGTCAAACTTTTCGTTTGCAAAGCTTTCGTAACGCGATCAACGCGACTTAATATCTGATCCCAGACGTCGAGGAAAAGAAGAAACCTTAAATCAATATTTTTGATCAGATTTTCGCCAGGTGATTTGGTGTCAGGATTATTTGGATTGGCGATTATATCTTGAAGTACTCCAAGAACTGCCTCAATTTGAGAATTCAATGATATTACGGCATTAGCTTTTGATGCCCATCGTGTGTCCGAGTGCCCTTTCAATGAAATCTTCAATGTTTTCATGAGGACGGTCCAACGAGTTGTAGAAAGTGAAAAAAACTTGAAGATGCTTTCCACAATTTCGAAAAACTGTTTCATTGCTGCATTGACTGAAGCGGAATGAACCCCTGCCAAATTTAGGACGTGATTCGCACATGGTACATAAATCGCGAGATCATTTCTCTCCTGTATTTGTGCTTGCACACCACAATTTTTACCCGACATATTGGCACCATTATCGTAACCCTGACCTCTCACATTTTGAATTTCGAGCTTATCCTCTTCTAATTTCTTCATTATATCAGATGCCAATCCTTCGCCAGTTTTTTCTTCCGTGCAAATGAAGTCAATGGAACTTTCTTCCATAGAGACTTTCCCATTGTCAATGTGGACGTAACGAATTATTTCTGTCAACTGTTCGTTGTGAGAGGCATCCGGCGTGCAATCAAACAGCAAACTATAATACTTGGATTTCCTTATCCTTGATAAAATCTCGTTCCGAACTTTCTGTCCCAATAAATTGATAAACTCATTTTGAATTTGTGGTGACAAATAGTTAACTGCTCCCTTTTTATGATCTGAGATGAGCTCTTTTAATGTTTTGTCGTACTTGCTGAGCAGTTCTATGATATCCAAAAACACTCCACATTCTCGTGTGCCGATTTCCGTCGTCGATCCTCGAAACGCTAAATTGTTTTTGGCACATAACATGATAGCATTTAAAACAGCTCGAAGGATATGACTCCATCGCTCCTTTTTTAAAAGAATTTCTTTTTGCAGTTCGTCATCAATGCATTTTGAGTTTCTCAATCTGGCTTCCAAAGTTTTCCATTGGAGAAAAAATTTTCTATGATCTGATGAATTCTCGTGGTCTTCAATACGACCTACGTTTTTCCAATCCGAGAACCCTTTATGACGATTGGCGATTGCAGGTATTTGAGATGACCGACATTCAAATAAGCAGCAGAAAAAGCAGAATATGACATTTTTTTTCTCAGAATAGATCATCCAGTTTCTATCAACAGTTTCACCGTTGGGCATTTTTTTGTGAAACCACTGAGGAAGAAATCGACGGCCATACTTTTTGTCGATATTTCTGAAATCGATGTTTTTTCCTTGATCTGGGCCATGCAAAACCAAAGTTATTCTCGTGCTATCTGTAATGCTCGGCCAGGATGAAGGTTCGTTGAAATTGATGACTTGTTGAAGGACAGGAATAATGTCCGCTTGTTTTGATCCTGATTTTTCGATGCTCTCAACAGTATCTGAAGGCGGTATTATACTCGAAGTTTTCTCCGATGTTATCAAAACGTCCAGTTCCGAGGTAGTGACAATAGATGCATCGTCCGATGTTTCTATACTAGCAGAATGAGCTAACGTGTCTTCATTTTCAGACGTTACACTTGGCGTTAACTCTAAAAACTGAGGCTCGTCCAATTTTCAGGTTGATTTTAGGATTGCATCATTTGATAATACTGTAATAAAATTTATTTGTCAATGTTTCGGAAGGAAAATAGTCGGGCGATGCACAATGGGCTGGAATCTGGAAAAAGCGGTGAAAAATCAATAGCTTTTTATATATAGAAATTTTTGAAAAATCTTTTTTTTATAATTTGAGTATGCAGTTTTATAGGTCATAAAATTTTAGTATAATAAAGTGCAAATTTAAAGAAGCTAACTATTACGGTTGATTTTTAATAATTTATTTTCGTTCACATTCTCGTATAGGAGACCATTTTGAATTTTTTTTTAACTTTTTCAAAATTTTCAAATGATAATTTTTTTCGTTTAAGATAACTCCTAAACATATGTTGAGGTAGTTTTTTCAGTTTAAAGTGTGCCAACTGGATCAGGATGATATCGCGTTTTCAAAATTTGCAATTTCCCCACACTTTGCACACTAAACAAAAAATTTAAACAAACCAAAATTCAAAAACCAGGTTGAAGTACACTCTTGCAAATCTCAAAATCTTTCATTTAAAAAAATTTTGTTCAAATCGGATGAAAAACAAAGGCTGTACTGAATTTAGAACAGTAAATTTATATTATTGACCTTTGTGGACCGTTATCTCAGCACATACAAAAAAAGCATATTTGCGCATTAACAGAAGAATACTCTTGTTATTACATATCTACATATATTTAATAACACTATTTCATATTTTAGCATGCAACTACCATATTATCATTATTAATTTAATCTTAGTTAAATTAGTTGATCATAGCAATTTTCATATTAAACATGCATTAAATCAAATAACAGAGCAATAGCAAAGGGATTGAAAAAACATTAACCTTTGTTTTCTTCACCGCCGCCTGCGCATTACTTACACTATCGATTGAAACATTCTAGCAGGGCCGAGTGGGGCCGGCACTCGGCGTGCCTCCTCATTGGAAAAATTTTAAAAATTTCTATAAATAAAGGGAAGATTTTTTTATATCTGCCTTATTTTAAGCCGGAATCGGTGCAAACTAAATCAGTACGATATCCCCTAAAGGCTTGAACATAAAACGCTGATTTAATTTTAGACACATATCTGTATTTCGCTATTTGCTAGCTGTATCGACCATGCGAAAAAATCATTGATATACCTGAGTAGTTGCCCTTTATCTAACGAAATACTCAACCAAAATCAAAAAAATTTTACTCAGTCCTACTTTGGTGTTTCTAGATTTAAAAAATGTACTTCATTGTCCCAGTGCCGAAACCGACTTTTGGCCACCTTTTTTAAAATCCAGCCCATTGTGCAATGTCAGGATTTTTTTTCTAAATAAACATTTGTCTTATTCCATTTTATTTACATACCAATATTTTCCAACTCTGAAGAGTTCATTGTTGTGGGTTTTGAAAACCATTTTCCAAAAGTTTTCGCCAATTTTTTGTCATCTTCTTTTCTTTTTTTTTTATCTCTACGATTTTCAGCTCCACTTTTCTTTCTTTTCAGAGGCTCGGACATGATTGAATATGACTATTCGTACCAATCGAAATTTTCTCGCGATTTTCTAAATCTTATTGAACTTGCCGTCTAAAGATAGAAATATGAGCAATTTTTCACACACTTTTTCATTTATTCACTTAGTTCAAATTGGAATTTAATTTATTTAAAATACTGCCGGTACGATTTTCTAATCAAAACTAAAACAATTTGAATTTGACCGGTTACATTCGTAGCGACGCGAAAGGGTTGCGCAATCGACCAATCAACGATGTAATTATTCGGACGTAAGTAGCTGGTTGTTGACAAACAGGTGTCGCCGCTATATGCATATACAATCGACTCCCTAATATTATCCAACATTAATGTTATAAGAAATGTTCTATTTATCGAGATTTCTTGCTCTTATTACATTACTTTGCCAGTTTTTGCAAATGTACGTACCTTTTTTTTATACATGCACGCATGAGCGCGCTTTATCGGTAATCACAACTTTCAAATAAATGTATGAATTAATCGACTATCATAAGCATTCTAATTTAAATATTCATTCAATTTCACTACATTAAAAATAAAGGGCGCCCATATACATATTACTTTTGAAAAAATTTTACAAATCTGATGATCAAGTGAGAACTTTGCGGGTTCCTGGCAAACGGACGCCTATTTTTTCATTATATTTTTTCAAAATACTTCTGCGAAAGTTTTGTTTAATATTACCGAAATTTAGCGCCCCTACTCTATTGGCGCCCGAGGCAAATGCCTCGGTTGCCTCACCCTCGCTACGGCTCTGTTTAAGTACGTCACTATCTACCTTAATTCGTGATAGTGCGTCAGCATTTGTGTTAATTTTACCTTCTTTGTATACAATTTCGAAATCATATTCTGATAGATCTATTCTAATTCTCGTCATTTTCGATGACATATTTCTATGTGAGAATAGTGATACTAGGGGTCTATGGTCAGTTACAACAATAAATTTTCTACCATACAGGTATGTTTTAAAATAGTTTATTCCCCAATGAATTGCCAACAGTTCCTTTTCGATAATTGGCTTGTTGATATCATGCTTTGTAGGGATTTGCTTGCATAGGAAATTGGTAAATCGTGACCAATTTCTCCTTGTAAATGTATGGCTCCTAATGCAAAATCAGAAGCATCTGTTGTTAGTATAAAAGGTTTGTCAAAGTCTGGATACTGTAAAATGGGCGGGTTAATTAGTTTGTCTTTTAAGTTGTTGAATGCTGTAATAAGCTTTCCAACTTATGCATTGTATCTATAACTTTTTGATAACATTCTAAATTTCGTCTTTGTTTGTGTAATTGCTGTTTTCTCTCCAAGCTGTTTCGTACATCAGTAGCAGCATCTTTTGCAAGTGAACGGACATTTTCAACTTCCTTACGAAACACCATTAATGGATTTTGTATTTTAGCAATAGATTGATCCAAACCGACGAGATTTGCAGACAGGCTAACAAAGTCTGCATAATCAGCATTTAGGAGATCAATCTTTGAAGCACGCAAGCCCTTTAGATATAATCCCAAATCATCGCGCAATAGTTCAAGGATTGGCGCGTTACGATTTTTGTGTAAGAATTCTGAGAAGTTCTCCTTCGTAAAATCATTTATATCAAAACATAACGACGTGGAACTTTTGCTTGCTCGCAGTTTTGCAAATCCATCCGAATTTGCTGATGTTATCATTTTATGTTCCTGCATTGTATCTCACTAAGCTTTGATTAATAAGGAATGTATACAATTACTTTTTTTTCCATTGATTTGGCAGGATCGCCATGTGGTGGTTCTAAGGGGGTCAACGCTTTTATTTCCAAGGGAGATCTCTCTGATTGTAAAGGCCGGAGAGATTCGGCCAATCAAATAGGCTATCGGGGAGACAGCCGGAATAAGTTTGAGATATAATTCGGTTCACATCAAATCAAGTCTGAATCTTTATTGACAAATCTATTTATACACAAATTTGTAACAGAAAGTGATTTGCTAGACTCCCCCTCTTTCTCGACTTCTATGAAGCTGAATTCAACTTCAGCTTGGCAATTACTTGCATTAGCCAATAGAAGCGCTTAGCGTCAGACCAAGCAGAACTCTAGAATGAATGCTGGCTCAGGTAAAGGATTGACATACTTTAAGCAACGCTATTGGTCAAAGGTGTAAAATGCATTTTTCAAATGCGGCTATACAAACAGACATGCATGTAGGTCGTGGCTGTTGCACGCTATGTACATATCTTTGTATGAGTACACTATAGCTGGTATTAAAGGAGCTTGAGAAACAGCAACAAATACAATGAGGTGATGCAAGATTGTGCCTCGAATATTATTCGCACACTTAATCGTATGTGCGATCTAAAGGAAAGACAATTAATGGAATTAACGCGCCACAATATTGAAATGGAAAAGATGCGCAAAAAGAAGTTGAGGAGTTAAATGTCTTTAATCGAAGGGAGTTGGAATTAAAAGAATTAAAAACAGAGATTTTAAGGAACAAACACAAAGACTGCAAACGATAGAAAAATTAAGTTTTTTTTAATTTTTTATTTCTATCGAAAATAGATTTTTTTTATTTATTTTAAACAAGCTGCAGTAATATTTATTTATGTTTATGTTATGTTAATTGAATGGAATAAAATATTTATGTTTATTAAATAAAATAAAAAAGTACCTTATTACTTTTAAATAAAAATAGCTAATGAAATTAAATCATGTTTACTTTATTCAAAGAGTGTTTGTGATTTCTGCACGAATGCGCTTGCCTGCGGCCAGATAAGTACTACTTCCTTGGCGGATCTATTGATTATGTACTGTGGAAGTCTCGTTCAAATTTGCATCATAAGATGGGTCATGAAAGTTAGCTTCGATTTTGTAATAATTGCACTTAATATGCAAAGCTGCGCAAACGTTAATAATTTTGATTGCTTTGGCAGGAGCATAGTACACCTCTCTTTCGCCTAAGAGACACCTCCATCGGTTTTTAAGTACACCATTTGTTCTTTCGATTATATTTCGGCCCCTCGAGTGCACTTCTTTGAATTTTGCCTGATTTGATCCATTTTCTGGAGTTCTGTATGGTGTAAGTAGCCAAGGCTCTAGGGGGTACCCAGTGTCACCAAAAATGTTGATGTTCAGCCGTTACCTAGTAAACGAGCACTACTGTGAGTTTGCAAATAACTTTCTTCCATTTCAGATCTTACGTCGCTTATGTTCCATATAAAGGCATCGTGGCAAGCACCAGGGTTTGTAAAATCAATAGCACGAATTTTTTGGTTGCTGTCACAAACCTCAAAACAATTTATGTATACAATTATTTTTTATTTAAACATAAACTATGTGTGTATGTACTTACCAGCATAATATTTAAACTACACTTGCTCTTTCTATTGCAGTATTGATGAATGTTTTTGGAAGGGGATGTTATGTTTACGTGAGTTCCATCAGCACATCCTACAACTCCTGGTATTGCGAATTTCGTATAAAAGTCTCGTGCAATTTGGCGTTGTTCTTCTGAGGTAGGCCACTTTATAAATTTGGCACAAAGCAATGGCTCCAAAATATTCAGCACCTCTGAAAGAACTTCGCTGAAGGAAGACTGGCTAAGGCCCACCTCATGGTCCTTGCCAACGCCTTTTTGATGTCCTCCCTCTGCGAAAAAACGTAGACAAGCGCTCAACTTTACAATCGGTGGAATTCCAAATTTTTGCTTCACTGGCGGCAAGGCCGATAATATTGCCGAAAACTATTAAAGAAAAGATTAATTTGTTACTCGTATAAAAAAGTGCTGAAAAGAACTTTTTTAACTCACAGTGAATCACTTAGCTCCAAAGGGTTGGAACTGTCCCTCAATTGCCTCCGGATTGCTTTCTGGTTAGTATTCTCCTATCGTTCGATTAATAACAACCTAGTGTTGCCCACTCACTATTCATGTTTCCAAATATTTTAAAGCTTTATTTTAATTTTATTTGGAGAAAATGCACGTTTGTTTACAAAATTCACAAAATAACAAGCAAATTTATTTGTTCGCAATTAATTCGAAATAGAGCATAAGTTGATTCGAAGTGAACATTCGTTAGCCCGAAATTGTCGATAGGCGGAACCAGTTCGCCCGAACAAAAAAAGTGAAAGCGAACGCTCGTTCGGGCGAACTCTGCGATAAGGGTGATTAGCTCAGTAGGGAGCAGATGCGTAGTACCCAGAAGGGGGCGCATGAGCCTGGAAGGACTCTTTAGAATAAGTTTTGATATGTAGTGGCCAGATTATAATCTGTTTATAGCATGTCAGGACGTGCTCCAATCGACGTATTATTATCTCAGTAGGGAGCAGATGCGTAGTGCCCAGATGGGGGTGCATAAGCCAGGAAGGGCTCTGTAGAATAAGCTCTGATATGTAGTGACTAGGTTATAATCTGCCCATAGCATGGCCGGGCGTATTCCACTCCAAGTATAGATTTATATTTCTAGTTATGTGTTCAAGACAGTAAGTATATCCTTTTTAATCAGGACAGGATGGTGCGAAAGGCCAAGTCTCCAATCCATCCAGAGGATTAAAGAGGAGTGAAAACTACGTGTTTCCAATCTACTTTTAAAGTCTGGTTAGATATGCAAGTATGTCGTTACGTAAAGTGGCAATTGTGCGTTCAAAGCTTGTACAGGAAGACAAGTCACTGTAGTACGAACACCAGATAAGCAGGGGACTATTTTTGACGAAGTTTGAATGACAAAGAGGTAAATGAAATGGGACGTATTGTCTGGACCTTCTAGCAGGTACAGCAAAATTTAGTTTGCCTACTAGTTCAGAAGAGTCAATTTCACCAATAATCAGCTTATGGAGAAGCATTTCCCCTAGTAAAATTCTTCGATTTTCCAGAGTGGGTAAACTATAATAAATAACACACGAGCAGTACCTAAGTATAGGGCGGTCTAACGATGTGTAGAGCGCCTTAGTGAGAAACGGATCATCAAATTCTTAACCCACCTCTTCACAAATCCTAACATACTCTTGGGGTTGCTAGTAATCGAAGAAATATGCATATTAAAATACAGTTTAGCATCAAATAGGACACCTAGATCGTCGACAACGGATATGCGTTCTAAGTCGGTATCATTTAATAAATAGGATGTCAGGACTGGCTTCGTTCTATGGAATGTCGTTTGTTTACATTTGGAGCAATTTAACGCAAGTAAATTCACCGTGCACCAGCAATGGAATGAGTCCAAATCTGCCTGGAGAAGAGCACCTGCCGACTTGTCAGAGGGACAGTACTTGTAGCAAAGTTTAACATCATCCGCGTACATTAACGTTTTGGAATATAAGATAACCTGCGGTAAATCGTTTATGAACAGGGTAAACAGCAATGGGCCCAAATGGCTCCCCTAAGGCACACCTGAAGTTACGTCAATGAATTTGGAAGTTGTGTGGTTGAACATAACTTTTTGAGTCCTGTTTGTTAGGTAAAAACCGAGTAAATCCGGTTTATGAATTAAAAGCTCATGATTCACTGAATCGAAAGCTTTGCTAAAGTCAGTGTAGATCACATCCGTTTGATTTCTTCTCAAAAACCCGTCGATTACTAAGAATGTGAACTCAATCAAGTTGGTAGTGGTTGACCTACGAGGAATAAGACCATATTGACAAGGGGATAGTAAAGATGTACAGCAGGGCCGTGTGCAGGAATTAGCCTTGGGGGGGTTTTCAATTTTGATTTGCATTCTCGTATATTTTTCGATAAGATAAACATATTTGCTAAAACTATGGGTCATAAATTTAAATGTTCTTAACATTTCTGATACTGCATACTCTGATGCCTAAAATTATACAAAAGAAAATGTTTTTGGTTGTACAAATTTTTCTGTATTTGATAGAGAATTTATGATATGCAAAAAAAGACTCCTTTCGGAGCCATAAAACGCTCATTTCTCAGAGCTCTACCCTCCAAAATGAGCTCCTTTCGGAGCCCAAATGGAGCGAAAAATCTTTCTCCACTCCAAACGGAGTCATAAAAAAAGAGTCCGATTCCGATGAATTTGGAGCGTTTTATGACACTTTTTAAATGAACTTCGGAGCCTTTTATTGATATTTTTCGGAGCCTTTTTGGACTCTTTTCGGAGCCTTTTATTCCTTCATTCTAAGGATTTTTGGAGCCTTTTTGGACTTTTTCCGGGCCTTTTATTGATGATTTTCCGAAGTTTATTTGGGGTAGTTTTTATTTCTTTTGGGTCATTTTGGAGGCCTTTATCGATATTTTTATGAAACTTTATAAATAATAAAAAATAAGTTTATGAAGTTTTATTGACACAATTCTGAAAATATTAAATGTGATATGTTTATATATTTCAACAGACTATTGGCAAACATGCATGAAAAATGGGATCTTTATCTTTTGTTCGCTAAAAAAAAACCTCAGAAAATGCTTGAAAGCATTGACATGCTTGAACGTTGGCGCTCATCTGCTCTCCAACTTTCATTTTCTCACAATTCTTTTTACGCCTACAACAAAAAGGATCAGAAAACAGTCGAAATCTCTCATATAATTGAGCATGCAGTTTATTCGTTCTACAATATTCATTTCTTCTCTCAACGCTTCGTAAATCTTCATAAAAAAGTGTTTTTTTTATGTTTACTAAATAACACTCCGAAAAGACTCCAATTACGGACTCTTTTTGGAATACATGACTATAATTAAAGTCCGTTTAACATTTCAACTCTTCGAGGTACGAAAAGAATTCTGTCAATGCTCATGGAAAAAGTAGAAGTCAGCTGTAGCCCGTTTCTGTATCCCATCGATACGATTTTTAACGCAAAGTGCAACCCTGTTATGTAGTTATCGCTGAGCAGTGTTTCTATAAGCGTGGTAGATATGTATTTTCGTTACGGCGATCGATAAAATTAACGCAGCCTATAGTAGCAGTGATAACAAGCGTAGAATCCAAAATAATTGCATTGTGTGCAAATTTTTAATGTTATTAATATTTACTCAAAGTTAGTTCTTAGAAAAATATAAAAACAAAAAAAAATATTTAAAAAAAAGATGAAAAAAAGAAAAACTTGCCATGATTCGAACTCGGAATCCCCCGCTGGTTAGGGCAACATCACAACTACTAGGCTATTAAGACAATTGCTTGGCGTGAGTCAAATGTTCTATTTGGCACCTAAGCCTTGTGGGCTATCATTTTATCATTTTTACATAACACACCACGAACATATCGCAAGGTGAATTTTTTTCATACAGAAACACTTTTCATAACGAATTCGTTACGAGCCATGCGATAAAAACTCATTCGTTAAGTTAACGCAAAGTTACAGAAACGGGCTACTGGTCACTTGACACAACCTTAGCATCATTTGACCATGACATCAATGTTACTGCTACAAATTAGGGACGTGCGATGAACCATGTAAATCATATTTTGATTAAACATAAACATCAAAACCTAATTAACCAGGTCCTGAATAGTACTCTTTATAGTACTTGTTAATTGAAATTGCTCACTGTTTTCACAAAATGAAAATTTTTTGCTATCAGTAGAATTTTTTTTAAAATGCCAAACGAACGCTACACAACTTTGTAATTTCGGAAAGCTCCAAGTGCAATTCAAAGTGCCGGACCTACATATGTATTGGCCAACCTTATTCTTTGCAACTTTCACCAATTTCTTCTTCCGTAAAATTATTTTAACTAATTTTGTCAAAAATTATGAGCCAAGATTCAATACAATTCATTCCCACGACAGCCGGTTCTACGTACCGGAATGACTCGGGGTTTCCCCGACCAAGGGCTGTTATTTCACTACCACCCTGCCTAAACCGTCAGTTATACCCCCCCCCCCCCCCCCAAATAATGTCATCCTCCGAGCAGCTCCTTGCAGCGGGACTGCTCAAGACTCTCCTGCTCCGGGCTGGTATTGAATCCAACTCCGGACCTAGAGAATTTATCTGCTGTGTATGCTGGAAGAAAATGTATGTGAATCGTTCACATTCTGTACAATGCTCTAATTGTAGCAGATGGTTGCATCTAACTAGTTGCTCCGGACTAAATCCCCCTACTCATAGACCCGCTAGTTTTTATAAAACTTTTGTGGGCCCTTGCTGTTCACGTCCTATGACGTCCAGTGGCAGTCGTCGATCAAGTATCGCTCCGCCACATATGTCTGACTCTGTCACATCAGTCTCCACGACTAGCATTACCAATGCACATCAGCAACTACACCTTCCGAGCGGCCGCTCACGCCCCCAGGCGTCAACATCTCACACAGAAGCTCACAGCTACTCCCTACGTAGCACTTTCCAAGTGGATTTGAGCAATGCAGAGCGTCCGCTCTCTCCCACCCCCACTTCTTCCACCATCAGCACGAGTATAAGCCACAACCATCAGCTCCTGGTCCCTTATACTACGTGCACTGTTTGTCGGTTAAGATTATACACGCCTTTGGCATCAGTCAAGTGCAATAACTGCCTTGGCCTGTGTCACCTGCTTATATGCTCTGGACTCGCGAACAGGAACCTATGGACTGATACGTACGTTGCGCCATGCTGTCGAGCTACGCAACCTTCAACGTCGTCTGACTCGCCTCTACCTTCTGGTAACGCGATTCCTTCGACTTCAAGAATGCGCCGTAGTGCGTGACCCAGCCTATTACCACCTAGGCATACGCACCAGTCCTTGACCCCCAGCATCAACTCTGCTCCCCCTACACATTTCGGTATCCTGCAATTTAATTGCAACGGCCTAACCGGCAAAATTGTTGAAGTGACAAATTTAATGAAGCGACTGAACATCAAGATCGCGGCGATTCAGGACACAAAGCTAGGTGGAAGGTCGTCTCTTCAATGTACACCGTTGTGACCGTGCGAGAGGGCTTGGGGGTGGTCTGGCATTCATCACGCATCAATCTGTGCAGTATCGTCTATTTGAGCCTGACATCGACCCGAGGGACACCACCTTAGAACGTCAAGGTATGGTTGTCCGGTCAGGCGATGCCGACCTTGAAATCATAAACACTTACATACCTCCTGTCACCTGTTGTCCCAGGGATTACCACCCTGACATTCGTGCGTTACTCAAGGGCGAGAACCGCGTCATCCTTGGTGACTTCAACGCACACCACGACCTGTGGCACTCCAGCTTGCAGGATTCGACGTTCTGCACGGTAAATGGGGATGCCCCCACTAGAGTGGCGGTAAACTGCTCTAGCTCGCCAGACATCACCATACCCATAGTGCTCTCTATCGATCGCCCCACCGACTTTGTCAACGCTGAGAATAGCACATTCACTAACTTCAGTAAAGCCGACTGGGAGGGTTTTCTCAACACCACAGAGAGCGCCTTCCCTGCTCTTCCCACCCCGTCTGACGTACGAGAAGGGGAAAAGGCGTTTCGTATGGCCCTAATTTCAGCCTCCCATCAACCCATTCCTTCAGGTAGAATAAAGGAAGTGCGTCCATACTTTCCCGCAGAGGCAGCGGCCCTGGCAAAGGAAAGAAAGGAAAGGATCCTGAAATAAAGGATCTCAATGCGGAAATCAGACGCTTAGTAGATCAACACAAACGCGATAAGTGGGAAGAGCACCTAAGGTCTTGCAACCTCTTGGCTGGAGTTGGCAAATTATGGTCGACGGTGAAATCTTTGTCCAACCCGACTAAACCTAACGACAAAATATCCATCGCCTTCGGTGATAAGGTTCAGTCGAACCCAAAAAGATGCGCGAGCGCCTTCTGCCGACAATTTGTAATGCATCCTCCGTTGAACAAAGAGATTCGCCGAGCCACCAGATAAGCGCACAAACACAAAAACAGCGATGCGCCCATTGCCATCTCCACAACAGAAGTTCGAGGCTATTCGGAGATCTAAGAACACCAAATATTCGACCACCTTAAGTATATGTATGTAAAATGAATGAGTTTTAAAATCTTTGAGCTTACAGGATTGCCTATATGCATGAGCGTGTAAGTTAAAGCCATGAGTAGTGAGGCTAGATTTCTGAGGCTGCAAATGATGTTATACAGGATTTAGCACAATTTTTTTGGCACACAAATAAAAGCAGGTGGCAGCTACTGGTTTAAAGCATATGAATAAGAGCAGTGTTAGTAGTTTTTAAAAAGTGCAAAATTTTGCGAGGTGGTGATGCCACGCAAAGTTTTCACACATTAGGATGGTGCAGTAAAGTAGTACAACAGAGTTGCGGTATTAATATATATGGGCAGATCCCAAATAGTGTTACATTTTAGACAAAAAAAAAAAAAAAAATTAAACATCGAAGCACAAGAATAACCTTTTTTCTGGTATATTGGTAGATAAAGAGGAGCTGAAATTTATCAGCGTAGTTCGTCTTACACAATGCCTCAAAAAGATATAGTCAATAGATCGAAGATTGTATATATAAATTCAAGTCGCAGTGTTTCGAATATATTTATTTAAACAATACTGCACCGATTTTGTTGAAATTTTATCAACGTGTGGAGATATGTGAAGGTTACCCGCCACCCGGTTTCGGAGATATCGTTTATTCATGTATTAACACTAAATAACAGTTATTCATGTATCAAAACCAGTAGAAAAAAAAGCTGTGACATTTTAGGGTTGTGACATTTCATGTTTAATCTATTCTCATTTTAATATGGCTAAATATTTTTGGACTTCCGTTAGAAATTAGATGTATGCTGTAAAGTGAGCACCCAAATGAAAAGAATAAATGCCGTTGGGTGCCGAATTATGAATGTGTTCTTTATTATAATATTCAGGCTTATTTATAGTAAATTAATCTAAACATTTCATTATACATATTTACTGTAATTCTTACATAGCTAAGTCTAACATAAGGCATGAAGCCCAACGCACGCTCACACATATGCACGTATTTACATATGTGTATAGTGCTGAGCTACTTCAACGCTTTGGTCGTGGGAAAGTGTCGCAGCAGAGAAATACATAGCGTCAGCAATTACTTAGTTGCAGTTTGTTTACGTTTGCGACCAAGTAACTTAGACGGCGCTCGTGCTGCGTATTTTGTATGTAGATATGTATTCATATTGGACACACTACACCTCCTTTCCTAAAAAGAATCGTTTATATGAACGATTCTATTTCATTTAATAGGTTTGAGTTTTATAGCTCTCTTTTACAATTAATGAGCAACCGATCTTATTTCATTTAATAGCTCTGGCGCGTTGGACTTTTTGACTTTTCGTTTTATTTTTATATATGCTGTGTTTACTTTTTGTTACAAAGTTTTGGTTGCGTTTACTTTATTTTCAAGTGGACAATACATTAATTTATTTATTTCGGATTTTTTGTTTATATGTTTCTTTATTTATGCGCTACATTTTTCTTAAGTGTTTAGTTACATTGAGAGTAATGACACGATTTTATTTTAATAAGTTTTTATTGGCATACAATAAATTTCTGAATTTATGGGTTCATGTATCAGTGTACAATAAAAATTTATGTGTAAACATTTGAGTTAAAATGCAGTGTGTTTATTCTAAAAGTTTAAGTCTATTCTTATGAATTAAAATTTTCTTATTTTCATCGCTTATAATATACTTATTATTTCTATCCACGCTTTCTAGTTTAAAAGGAATTAGGAGTAAAATTATTATTTTTCTCAATATTGTCTACCTTATAGGGCCCTTTATACCTATTGTCTAACTTATGACCTGCTTCATTTTTTACTAATACTAAATCTCCTATATTTATCTCCTTATATTTTATTTTCCTATCGTAACTAATTTTTTGTTTTTCCTTAGATTCTTGTACTAACTTTCTAGCTTTTTGTTGTGCTACCTGTAACCTATATTTAATTTCCTTATCATAAGCCTCATGATTATATACTGGGCTAATTACATTTTCTTTTAAAAATTCGTAAGTCAGGGGTGTCTTTCCAAAAACTAGTTCAAAAGGACAATAGCCATGAACTGTTGAGGGTGTTGTATTGTAACAATACGAAAAATATTTAAGGTATTCATCCCAATCGCCTTTGTCAATGGATATGTAAAAACGCACATATTCATTGAATGTTCTATGACTGCGTTCAACAGTACCTAAAGTTTGATGATAGTAACCGCATATTCATTTCCATTCATCGATTTGGGTAATGGCCCTATTGTGTCTATCTGTAGGTACTATATCGAAAGCCTTTGGTAGCGTCTCCGTTATAGTCATTCGTTCTTTTATATGTTTGTTAGTTTTATTTTTGCTGCAGTGAATGCAATTTTTAACATATTTTCTGATGTAATTTTTCATATTATTCCAGTAATACTTTTGTCTTATTTTATTTAACGTACGATTTATTCCTGGGTGGCCACCAAAAACAGGATCGTCGTGATATTTATGAAGAATTTCTTTAATTTCTTTCTTATTTGTCACATGCATAACCTCCGGAGTCAATGCTATATTTAAATTTTTGAGAACTTTGGTACCAATTTCTTTAAATGTGTCTACCCGGGTATAATTTTCCTTAAAAAATTTGTCTCCTAGGAACAACTGTATTTTTACAATTCCCAAACTGCCGGCTTCCTTCATAAGCCTGGCAAAGAATTGACCTAAGTCAATCTTCGCCTCAACAATTAGGTTTTTCATATTAATTTCACTACAAATTTTCTTTCCTTTTCTGAAACATAATTTCGGAGGATCGAAAACGACCTGGACTAGTCTCTTTACTTCACATTTATTCAGCGCTTCATAAATTATTGGGTTCTCTTTGTGGCTTTTTATTTCTTCATTTTTACTACTGGAATTTTTATTATCATTATAGTTTTTATTAGTTTCCGATCTAGTCGTAACTTTCAATATCTTACACGCTTCTACTGAAATTTCTTTAAGATCTTTAATATCTATGCGTGACAGTGCGTCTGCTACATAATTTTGTTTTCCTGCTATATACTCCACCTCGAAGTCATATTCTTCCAAATCCAGTCTGATTCTAGTTAATTTTGATGATGGGTTTTTCATTGAAAATAGGAATGTTAAAGGTCTATGGTCTGTTTTGACTAAAAATTTTCTACCATAAACGTATGGTCTAAAATATGTTATGGCCCAATGAATGGCCGCTAATTCTTTCTCAATTCTTGCTTTATTTGTTTCTCCTTTTGTAAATGATCTTGATGCATATGCAATTGGCAATTGTTTGCCTTCATACTCTTGGCTTAGTACCGCTCCGCAAGCATAACCACTTGCGTCAGTTGTTATACAAAATTGTTTGTTTATTGAAATCTGGGTATTGTAAGATATTAGGGCTTATTAACGCAGCTTTCAAATAGTCAAAGGATTTTTTACAATCCTCCGTCCAGTCGAAAACCACATTTTTCTTGCAAAGCCTTGTTATTATCCTAGAATATTCTGCAAAATTTGGGATAAATCTTCTGTAATAATTGCAAAATGCGACGAATCGTTTCGCCTCATCCGCATTTTTAGCGGTTGGATAATTTTTAATAGTTTCAAATTTACTGGGGTCTGGCAAAATTCCTTTGCTTGTACATTTATGACCAAGGTATGTTACTTCTTGATTGAAAAATAGGCATTTATCAGGATGCAATTTTAAATTGTACTTCCTACAAGTTTCGAATACATCCCGCAAATTTTTAATCATATGTTTTTCGGAGCATCCTAATACGACTAAATCGTCCATGTATAGAAATGCTTGTGAAGGTTTTAAGCCTGAGAATGCCAATGTCATCATTCTCTGAAATGAATTTGGAGCAACTTTAAGACCATAAGGCAATCTTTTGAATCGGTAAGTGCCATTATCTGCTGTAAAGGATGTTATATCTCTTGATTCTGAACTGAGTTCTATTTGATGAAAACCGGACATTAAGTCCAAACACGAAAAATATTTAGCTCTTCCTAATTGATCCAATATGTCATCAATTCTTGGTAACGGGAATTTATCTGCAGTTAATTTTTTATTAACTTGTCTGTAGTCGACAACCATTCTCCATCTTTTTTCTTGATTATTAGGAAGTGATTTTTTGGGTACTAGTAAAATTGGACTATTAAATTCTGACATTGAAGGTTCTATTATATCGTCTTTAATTAACTTATTTATTTATTTCGCTCTTGTGGGCTTCTGGTATTCTGTAGTTTTTTACGTAGACCGGGTTATTGTCTTTCATATGAAGTTTTTGTTTGTAAAAATTATTAGAAGTGTGGAAAATTTTTATTTAATCTTTCTAATTTTTCTTTATTGTTGGACTCATTTTCTATTTTATTTTCTTTAATTATTGTATAATTATTCAAATTTTCTGTCTTTATATCAAATTCATAAAATGTTGCATTTTTATCTGTTGTATTTATAATTCTAATAAATGTTTGGTGTGAATCTGCTAAGGTATTTGCAATAAATATACCTTCAGATAATTCTTGTTGTGGAATTAGTAATTCTGAATATTGATTATTTTTAACTTTAATTTGTCTTACTACTTCTGATCTTGCTGGTATTGAAATACTATTAATTGTTGGGTTGCTAGTCATCTGAATTATTATGTTTTCTGGGTAATCCAACGGTCTTAGTATTAGAGTGTTGTAGTCTAAAATGCAATTATATTTTTTGATAAAATCTAAACCCAGTATTCCATCACATGGAATTGGAAAATTGTCTTCTACTATATGAAACTTGTGTTTAATCAATAGATAATCATCCTTTAAATCTGCTTTAACCGTGCCAATAGTGCTTGTTATGCCTTGGCCAATTACTTTTAAATCTGGTTTTTGTGAATTGTTAATAGTGACATGATCGTCAATTTGGCCCTTTTTTATAATTGAAATATCCGCTCCTGTATCGATCAGGAGGGTTGAAATGGAATCATTCAGAGTAGTTTTGGAAGATATGTAGCTATTTAGGTGTAAATTGAAAACATATAATTTTTTATTTATTGAGGTGGAGTTTGTTGGTTTTCCTGCTGCGTAGCAGTTCGGACATTTCTAGTATTATTGCGAGTATTTCCTCGTGATCCGAAACTTCGACCGGATCTTTGGTTATTTGATCGGTTATTATTGTTATTATTATTGTTATTGTAGTTATTGAATGTTCTTCTTTGATTACCTCTATAATTACCATTGTGATAACCTCTGCTGAAGTTACCTCTAAAATAATTTTGCTGGCGAATGAGCAAAAGGGAATTTGGGTTACCAGTCACCTCTGTGCAACTGTTAGTAAATTTTGATATAGCCTCGTTCATTGAGTTGAACGTTCCGGCTTGCATTATAGTTTTTACCTTGTCATTGGAGCAATTTTTACACATAGCTTTTACGGCTGATTGTGTTGCATACTTGGATGCTAGTTCTGGCGTTAATCCGTCAGATATGTATGCTCCTTCCAATGATTTTGTTAATTTTTCAATTTCGGCAGTGTATTGGTTTGCCGTTCTGCTCCGCTGTTGCACATTCAGGAGTTTTGCTGCCAAAACTTCAACTGATTCGCCTTTAATTGCTGTTTTTAATTTTTGTTTGATCGCTACTATGGTCCTTTCAGAGCTTATATAATTTCTAGCTGTGCCCTTTAGTTTTGTTTTAATAAGAGATACTGCGATAGCCTCGTGGTCTTCTTTGATTAATTCGAGGATATCGAGGGCGTCCAGAAAACTAGGTAGGTTTTCTGCCTTGCCATCGAACTCTGGTAAGATCGATGACGCAGTTTTAATAAAAGTTGTGATCGCTTGTGCCATTTTTGAGTCTGTTTGTGCACTTCCTTCCGTTAGTGCAACTGTTGGGTGTTTCGAGGAAGTTGCTACCTGTGTGGCAGCAGGGCCTGTTTCTTGTTTTTCCTCAATATCTGATCCGCTTTCTATAAAATATGTGTCGAAATCAATTTCGATGTTTTTCCCGTAGGATGTAGGTATCACAATATCGATATTATATCTTGATAATGATGATACCAATTTGTCCCTAATATATGTGTATATTTGGTAGGATTCTGACTGGTGAGCTGTTGTGAGGGTATTATTTATGGATTTTATTATCTTTCCCGTGTTATTTAGTGACAGCAGTATAACATTGAGATGTTTCTTTACTGTCTCTGTTTTTATTTTTATATTTTTGCATATGCATTTATATGATTTTTCTGCGTTGGTTTTTTCCTCATTCAGCTTTGTAAGAATTTCATTCCATTTACTCATTTGGAATAGGTAGAGAAATTCTTAGACTTTATCCAGTCCGTCGGCGCGACTCAGGTATTTCTTCTTCAATACCTTGTTATGGATTGAGTATATTTTTAAAAACAGATTCAGACATGTGCAGACCGTCACAATCAAGAGCATTACCTTTATGAAGTCCAATGCTTCGGTGTGGTCAATTACTTGAATGGAATTGATCACATTCGCATTAGGCTCTTCCAGTTTCGATTCGTGGCCTCCCATTGAGAAAGAGAAAAAAAATTATAACAAATCAAAAACAAATTTTTTTTCTCCTTTTTCTTTATTTTCCTAAGAAAAAATTCTTTAAGCACTGTCAAGAATTTGCCTAATTTCGTTTTTTAAACGGATTCTTGTCTCCGTATCTGTGGTCAAATTAATTTTTTGGTATAGAATAGCTACCGCTTTCCTAACGTTAAATCTTTTTCCCCCTCTCTTCCTTTTGCCTATAGTTACCTTTGGGATTACTGGTTCCTCTATTCTTGGGGGCTTAATTCTATTCCTATATTCTTCTATTGTAATTGCCTTAGGGCCCTGTTTAATTATTTCTACTACTTATTTTTTTTCTGTTTTAGCTACCTCTTGCGTTTTTATTTCTAACTCTACCTTACTTTCTTCTTCTTCTATTAATTTGCTGTAACGCAAGAATATCGCGTCAAATTCTGCCTGACTTATAATATCCTCGTTCATTGAGAGAGAAAAAACAATTAAGAGATAGAAAAAAAAAATCTTATCTTTAATAGCAAAAATTTTACTTTTTGCCCGTAGTGGCAGCAGCCGTTAGGTTGCTATATGCTTTTAAAAATACATTTAAAGTGAATACTTAAACTATCTGCTTGGTCCTTGGTATCTGTATGCCGCCCCTTTGAGATGTTGCTGAGGTGCTGCTCCTTGGGATTTATTTATATTCCACTTTTTATGCCGCCCTTATGCGCTTGGCCAGTTGTTTGCATTTCATGACCAACATCCTTGATCATCAGTGTCACCACCGCCGCCTTGTTTTCTATAACGCCTTGGACAATTGTTGCTCGGCGGACCCTGTTGTTGTTTTTATTTTATTTATTATTTCTTGGTCTGCCTTTGGTCAGCAGCCATTGGTAAAGGTTTTTTAAAAAAAAAGGGGTCTGCCTATATTTCAAGCAGCAGACAAGGATATTGGAAGGAGACTGCCAATTTAGTTTCGGCAGCTTAAGGTTATCGGCAGGATCGCCATGTAAAGTGAGCACAAAAATGAAAAGAATAAATGCCGTTGGGTGCCGAATTATGAATGTGTTCTTTATTATAATATTCAGGCTTATTTATAGTAAATTAATCTAAACATTTCATTATACATATTTACTGTAATTCTTACATAGCTAAGTCTAACATAAGGCATGAAGCCCAACGCACGCTCACACATATGCACGTATTTACATATGTGTATAGTATAGAGCTACTTCAACGCTTTGGTCGTGGGAAAGTGTCGCAGCAGAGAAATACATAGCGTCAGCAATTACTTAGTTGCAATTTGTTTACGTTTGCGACCAAGTAACTTAGACGGCGCTCGTGCTGCGTATTTTGTATGTAGATATGTATTCATATTGGGCACACTACAATGCCACCAAGGTCTATATGTGCTCTAATTTCACTGGATCACAAATTCCAACTTTTTTTCTGCACCAGAGACGCCATAGTGAAATTCCTATGTAAAATCACCTCCTAATTCCGAAAATTAATGGTACCGTTTTTGAGATATTTACGATTTACCGTTATTTCAAAAAACAAAAAAGATGGCTCCACTTAATCGTGTATATCTCAAGAACAAATTGAGCTATTCGAAAACGGTTTCAAAAATTTTAAAGTTTATAAAATTTACATACAACACTTTTTGCTAGGTCCTGCAGATTCAAACATAGTGAACAATCATTACGGATTTTTAAAATTTTTTTACTTTGCGAGGAAGCATCTCGAAAACTTGTTGTTTTTTTGCAGATATTTCCTCCCCCTCTAAGCTCTGTGTTATTACAAAAAAAACAAGCTATCAGTGAACAAAATCGATGAACTAATACAAAAGTTATAAGCATTCAAGTAAATATATCCATTTAATGCTTAAGTACCCTACTGGTACATATGTGTTAGTATTCGTATATCAGTTAGCAGGTAGATTTTCGAAAAGTTATTAGATACAAAAAGCTGTTAGTGTCGTTTTCTCAAACCTAGGTACATTTTAAACAAGAGCATATTTTTGAGGCAGGTAGTGTTTTCTTTGTAGAACTAGGGAACCTTTTTGTTTAGGTAGGCTTGAATTTTTACTGGATCTAAGTATAAATAAGAGTACATGCGCCTTGTTCCTTCATAATATCTGCAAGGCTCGCCGGATACTGTTCAGTTTATAATTGCAGTTTATAACCCGTCATTTACTTCAAAATAAAAAATGAATAAAAGGGAGCGAGAGTTTGAGTGTACAAATGATCCAGATATGTTCTGTTTCATCTGCGGTCAATTTATTGTTAAAAGTATGAGACGTGTGTTTTCAAATCCTTTGAAAGTTACATACTATAAGTGTTTTGGAATGGAGACTAAAAACCATGGACACCGAACACTGTGTGTTCGTGGGAACAAAAAGGTACGTTGTAAAAATTAGGAATTTGTTCCCTGCATAGCTGACTAATTTCTGAAACTATCTATTTAGGCGACGTGTGAAATTTATTACACCAATGAAGTGGAGGGAACCAACTTGCCATTCAACGGACTGCTATATTTGTACTACAAAAGTACTTGGGGTTGGAAAGTCCAGAAAAGTAACCTATGCGAGCGTATCTACAGTGTCATTACCAGAACTAATTTCAACAGAAGCGACATTACCAGAATCAAATTTAACTTTAGTTCCGGCTCCAGTTTCATTGTCAACAGTAGTATCTGATTACGCGGCATCATGTTGTACTGAATTTCAAACGGAAAACGAAAGAAATTCTTTGTCACAAGCACAACTCAATGATTGGATAAGGGATTTGGAATTGTCAAAGGAAAAGACCGAACTACACGCCTCTCGAATGCAACAATTTAAATTTGTTTCATCCGATATTAAGGTAACATATTATAGAACTCGTCACGAAGAATTTTCCAAGTACTATACGAAGGAGGACAGTGTTTGTTACTGCAAAGACATTGCTGGTCTATTCAAACAATTTGGTGAACCATATGATTCAAAAGAGTGGCGATTGTTCATAGACGGCAATAAATTAAGTTTAAAGGCCGTATTATTGCATATTGGCAGCCAAAAGCCATCTATCCCGATCGCGCATGCAGTAAATACGAAGGAAACATATGAGATAATGCAAAAATTGCTCAAGTTAATCAAATACGAAGAACATGATTGGAAAATATGTGCCGATCTTAAAGTCGTTGGAATGCTATGTGGTCTACAAAGTGGATACACACATACTGTTGCTTTCTATGCAAATGGGATAGCCGAGCTCGTCAAGACCACTACATCATAAAGGATTGGCCAGAACGAATCGAGTTTCAAGTTGGGGTAGATAACATAAAATACTCTCCACTTATAAAGAAGGAAAAAATAATTCTACCTCCGCTCCACATCAAGCTCGGCCTTATCAAAAACTTTGTGAAGGCTTTGGACAAAGAAGGCGAAGCTTTTCATCATTTGAAGACAATCTTCCCAGAGATTTCAGAAGCAAAAATAAAGGAAGGGATTTTTGTGAGACCGCAAATAAGGAAAATGATGACCAATAACCATTTCAAAGAACTATTGTCACCAGTGGAGGCAGCAGCGTGGGATTCTTTTGAAAAGGTCGTTACTTCTTTTTTAGGCAAACACAAAAGTCCTAACTACGAGATGATAGTGAACGACTTAATCAAAAACTATGCGGAAATGGGTAAATAAAAAAACATATTATAATAAATTATATATTACATAAATTTACATGAGAATATATAGCCATAAATCTGAATTCATCTTCCAGTTCCGAACAAACAAGAACGCGAAAAATATAAACAAAAAATTTGTTCTGAATTGAAAGATAAATCCAGCCTAAGAAAATTATATACTAATGTGTCACTTATGTATTTATCTAATTTACTTTTTTATTTTCTTTCAGGAGTGAATATGTCTTTAAAAATTCATTTCTTATACTCCCACTTAAATATTTTCCCGCAAAATCTTGGCGACGAAAGTGACGAGCATGGCGAAAGATTTCACCAGCAAATGAAAGTGATTGAAAGTCGGTATCAAGGATTCTGGGATGTCGCTATGATGGGCGACTACTGTTGGTTTCTCATAAGAGAAACCGATCCTAATCTAAATAAGCGTCAAAACAAGACACATAACTTTTTCAATTATAAAATAAGATCATAGAGTTAAGACAGAACCATATGAACATATGCTATTATTTGTAGGGTACTTAAGTATAAAATGGATATATTTACTTGAATGCTTATAACTTTTGTATTAGTTCATCGATTTTGTTCACTGATAGCTTATTTTTTTTGTAATAAAACAGAGCTTAGAGGGGGGAAAAATATCTGCAAAAAAAAACAAAAAGTTTTCGAGATGCTTCCTCGCAAAGTACAAGTTTTTTTATATTTTTACAAAAGAAATTAAAAAAAATCCGTAATGATTGTTCAATATGTTTGAATCTGCAGGACCTAGCAAAAAGTGTACTGCTCTATCATATATATTATTTCTGTAAGGTCTTTTTGTGTTTGTTCCTAATTTTCCGCTCTCATTTCGAAATAATATTAATAAAAAAAGGTATCACTTTAAAGGTGTGGGTTACCTCTACATGCGAAAACATTTATTAAAAACAGCAGTCCTTTTGTTTAAGCGTATTTTATAAAAATTTATTTGTTTAAATAAACCATTGTGAATGCACAAAATAATCAAATTACAGTACGCCATTGTGAATCAGAGACTTTGTCTACTGATTTGTAGATGTCGCTGAGGGTAGTGGTGAAATTCTTTACGGGTCCATGCACGGGTCCATCTAGTGTACAATAAAACAGTCAGATACTGTAGCTAACAGATTTGGCGAAAACGTTTATGAATATTGTGCTGTTGGAGGTTACAAAATAGCTGGAGAGTTTGTAGACTTCTTTTTTGTTTAATAACAAATAAACAAAGCATAATTTTCAAAGTTTTTTTCGGGAGACAGCAGAAGTAGTATATACCAAAATGGCAATATAACTTTTATAGGGATCTATCTGTAAATACTATATGAAGTTGGGTTGCGAAAGTTACTATGGGGAGACTGTTAGCCTATTAATATATAGATACTCTTGAACTTAGGAACTACTGGAGGAGAAGGTCGATTTAAAGAATTCAGAAAATAATTCTGCAATATTGTCATCGGTAGTAGCACTCTTACACCCAAACGTAAGCGACGATGGAAATTCAGAGACTTTGCGTTTAGAGTTAACGAAGCTATAACATTTTTTCGGATTGTTGAAAAATTGAGTTTTGCAACAAGTTAAATAATCCTTATAACATAACTGATTCAGACGCTGAAAGTTGTGCCAGATCTCTTGAATCTCTTGTAAAGTCTAGATTTAATATTATTGAGTCTAACAAGTTGACTTGAGAACCATGGTGCCTTCCTCGACTTAGCCTTGATGTAGCGAGATGGAACACAGCTTTCAAAGAAGCCATAAAGAGGAGTGTAAAATAAGGAAGTTGCTGATTCGATATCTGTACAGACATAAAGTTCAGACCAGTCGTGGTCAGCAATCAATTCGTTTAGCATGGGCGGAACAGAAAGCAGAGGAAGAGGAAGAATAAGAAGAAATGAGGGCAGCGGCAACACTGATGCCACTGCTCGGCGTCTCGGAAACACGTCCTTTCCGACCGCTACTACGACACGAGCAACAGAGGCTGCGCGAACCCTATACGGCTCGACATCCACTTAAAGCTACCCAGCCACGTCAGGGTGGCGCGGAAACACGTCCTTTCCGCCCATCCCCGCGGGCAGTTAAGGTGAATCCTGGTGGCTCGGAAACACGTCCTTTCCGATCATCACGACGCACATCGGGTCGGACAGCACCCTACCAGGCCCGCGGACCATCTAGTAACACAGCAATGGTTCGCCAGAATGCAACGACGACCACTCTCCGCACCGGCCAAGCGGCCAACGCGCCTGCCGCAGCTATTGTTATGCGGTCATTTGTGGCCATTGTACCAACGGCACTGGTGTGCATTGAATCGGGCGGCGCACTACATTTTGTCCATGCTCTGATCGACCCGTGCTCACCCACCTAGAACGTGTTGGGGGGGCCCGGCCGATCAGGTGCACACTGGTACTTCGGGGAAAGTACGAGGTGAACAGAAGGGACACCACCTTGAAAATGAATACGAAAGCAATACTAATATGTATAAGTATAATAAGCAGGAAAATGTTGAAGAGTTGTATAGAAAGGAGAGAATTAAGAGTAAAAATACAAGTGGAAAACAGAGAAAAGTAAGAGAAGAGAGAATAATTGAGAATTGATAACGCTTAATTTAGGTATATTTGTAAAGCGGGCATATACATACATACACACTAGATAATACTTATTTAACTATAACTATTACTGCGCTCTTATCCCAATAAGATCATTAACCTAATTTTTGTTGGTCACCCATTTGGCCTCATCGCCTGGCTTAACACGTACAAAAACCTTGCCACGAATGGAGAAAGCCGGCCCCAACTGTTTCTTCCGCCTAAGCGATAAGGCATATGTCATCACCTCTGGCAATTTTCGTGCAGAAAGACTGAGCCAAAACCAGGCAAATCAATATCCGATAGCGCAAGCAATCTCTTCTTTGATTTGCAATACATGGATACAGCTTTAAGTAGTTGGGTACGGTCAGGTGCAGAGAACAACTTAACAACAATAGGGCAGGCATTATGCCATTGTCGTTGCTTATTTATCGTGCCATTTCTCACCCGAAAAACATCACGCAAGAGTGTGGCATTGTGGTCAGTTGCTCTGCAAATTTTATAGAATATCGCAGGCAAGCACTCACCAGCTTTTTGAGGAATACCAGTGATTATGAAGTCAGTGCCAACTGAGCTGCCTTCAAGCATATCAATAGTGGCCTGAGCTTTTATCAGTTCGAATGAGAACACTTGAGCACGCATTCTCTACTGCAGCCACTCTCCCCTCAATCGCCGTTACCTTCATCTTCAAATTAGTAGTTTCAGCAGCCAACTTCTAACTTCGCCATCTCCGCAATAACTTCGTTGCCAATAGAGTCTCTTTGCTCTTTTTGAACATTTTGTTTTTGTTTTTCGTTTTATTGCACTTTTTGGTTTTATCAATTTTTTGCCTTTTATTGCCTTAATCTATTTGCTGAAACAGGTTTCAACACTAAATAGATGAATTACACCAAACGCATACCGGCAAAAGTTTTTTAAACATTTTTTTTGGAAATAATTAAGAACAGGTGTTGAGGAAAAATGCTATTATGATAGGGCTGTGGCTATTTGCACATGACCGTATAAAATACGGTCGCTTCCGCACATTTTATACGGATCCGTTAATTTTGTACGGAACCCGTATAAAATACGGTCGCTTCCATAAATTTTATACGGATCCGTTCATTTTGTATGGAACCAAATACTTGGATGGAAAAAACTTCCGTACAAAATATACTGACCCGTATATACGGAAGACAAGTCCCGTATTCTTTGTACGGACGGAAAAGTCCCGTATACGGGATATGTATTTTGATAGAAGTAAATGACAATAGTTAAATTAACTATTTCAACTGCAATTAAACCGACTTTTTCTTAAAGGAAGTCAAAAAATAACCCTGGCCTACGCCATTCCAATTCCGGTGTGTGCCATAGCCGTGGCTACCGCCACGGTGATGTCCTTCCGCGTGTCTTTTGATACCCCACTCGACTTTTTTGGTCTAGTTTTGGGTGGGTCCCATAAACTGCACCAGTACCGAATTTTCCAGCCTGGCTGGAGGCAGGCGGATACTGTGCTCAAATTCTGGCTTTTCTTCCGTTTTGGTATCGATCTTTGTTAACGTCGCTTGGCGTGTAGCCATGTCTGACATGCAGCGTAAATATATGGCGTATGCCTTTTTGTATTTTAATTTCACTGCCACGATGTCGGAAGCTTCCAACTTATTCGAGTTTAACAACTCATCTTGGGCCGTTCTCGATTTCCTCCACATTGACTCCAAGTCCTCTTGTTGAAGGCCAAGAGTGAACTTGGTGTGGGTTGAATCCTCTATTTCATTATAGTCAACTGTCCATACTTTGGATGTCGAGGAACTTCGAGATATAAGCAAAGGCAGAAAAGTAAACTGAAGGTACGGGGAATGCTTAACCGTGCAATATAATTTATTGGGAATTGCAGTATTTACCCCAGGACTCAGAGAAATCGCAATTTTTTTATTTTTTAAGCAAATATTTATTTCTGTCTTTAGTTATTGGCAGTTAATAAATTAATTCTTATTCCAGACTTGGCCGACGATAATAAATATGTTATAATCACACGCTATCGGGGATATATTTATATATATATGTATATACGTGTATATATGTGTTGCCGCAATAACGAACGAAAACACAAGTAAAGTGCTCGGTATATCACCACGAGCGAATAAGTGAATATTTAAGTGGAGATTTGTGCGAATAAATGAAAATTTAACCAAAAAAACTAAGTGACTTTATTTAAGAAAACTAACTAGCCGTCGGTTTAAATGCTGTGCGTGTTTATAGCTAAAAAAAAGTGGAAAACTAGGACGAAACTAACAACCGAAAGGCTACGTGAATTTAATGTGAAAGTGTATATAGTATAATCAATCACCACCATCAGTAATTTGTTGGGAACGCCTGCTGGACCAGGAGACTTGTTGTCATCTGGTCTCTTAACCGCTAGGAGCACTTCCTCCACCGCAACTTCATTAAATGCATGTAATGGAGTATTTGACGTAGGGGCAACTAGTTTTCTTTGCGTGGGAAAGAGAGTGCCGACCAGGTTTTTGAGGGATGACGGGCATGTTGGTATGGCTTCGCGCTTGGTTTTCAACTTTCTCAAGACCAATTTGTAAGCCGTTCCCCATGGGTCGCGTTCAGCCCCATCGCAGAGGTTGAGAAAGCATTGTCGCTTGCTATTCGCCATTGCTGTACTCTAAAAAGGTTGGCCTATCTTGTGATCTTTGGACACGGCGTTCTGGAATGAAAAAAAAAAGATGACCTAGAACGACGCAAAAAACTAATGATGCCATCTTTTTTCTGACGTCTCTGATGTACCGAAAATGATAGTCGGAGAGTCTGAGTTGCTCGGCTTTTCATTTTATCTTTAAATATCCTTTTTTAAGGATAATACAAATAGCGTAGTAAACTATAATTACACTGTTGATTTATTTATTACTGAAACCAAAGAAAATTGATGGCATTAGATGCCAATAGCATACGACTTTTAGTTTTTTTCGATTTAAGCTCAAATGAACAGAAAAATCCTTCATAGAGTCCTTGAATATCCTTTATAGTATAATTTATCGAATAAAACTTTTTTAAATACCAATTTATGGGTTTTTGGGTACGAGGAACTAGTTTCTGAGGTCCATTAAATGCTATTTCTACGCTAGATGGCTCTACCGAAGTTCCAAAAAGAATTTTTGCACTCGAAAATGATATTACTTACTCAAACTGTTGGCAAAATAGGACTAGCGAAAGCGTGGGAAGCGTCTATACTTTTTCAGAAGTAAATTGAAAAAATTGCAACTGGACTAAATAAATTAACTTGAAAATTATGTGCTATTTTTTTTTTGAAAAATTTATTTGGGAAACCATGGAAACAAGATACAATATACAACGATACGACGAATACGAGACTCTTGTGAATTGCCCAAATGTTTTAATAGACTACAAATATAAAGATGTACAAAAACTAAATCTTATATATGAACTGATGAAAATTCTACAACTATATATATATATATATATGGCGCGATATACAACAGTTATATCATCAACCTCCTAGGAGATTTTTGCGCCAAGCTTCTCTTCCAATTTGTGGTGTGCCGCTTTGAAATTTTTCCTACAAATTGGCGGGACCTACGGTTTTTCGCCGACTCCGAACGGCATCTACAAAGCAGATGAATTTTTGCTGAGAAGCCTTTCATGGCAGAAATACACTCGGAGAGTTTGCCAAACCACTGCCGAGGGGCGACCCCGTTTTGAAAAACTTTTTCAAACCACTTTTTGATGTAACCTGTACCAGGGCTTGAACCCGGACCTTCGGTGTGGTAGGCCGACAACACTACCTCCACACCACGGTGGCCGCCAAATTCTACAACTGATTCTCTTAATTTCTTTGAATATGACGGATGAGAGAGCATTGTTATTTTCCTCTTCTCCCAATACTTAAGAAATTCACGGAAAAATTCTCCGGCTTGTTCAGACCACAAACCTAAACCATGTGATGTTTGCAGTAATTGCAAGCACTGTTTGGTGTGTTTTAATAAAGCATGTAATTTCAAGGTGTGTGAAGTCTCTGTAGCTATTAATTCTTTTGACAATTTTTAGATTAATTCATCAATTTCATGTAATGAATCAATCTTATGATGAGGCATATTCTTTGACACGACGAATTTTCCTATTTAGTTTCAAAACGTTTGGGTGTAATCGCGTTTTATTTATAAGAATGATCACAGCTCAAGTGAATTAAACATTGTATGCTACACGCGGCGGAGGTTAAAAATATGTATACGATAAGTTGGATGCGGTTTCTTCCTCATAATTTTTAGTACACCAGAGATGTCAAAGAAAGATCCCATCACTATATTTCGACAGCATTTTAGATCATTTGAGCTTAAATCGAAAAAAACTAAAAGTCGTGCACTATTGGCATCTAATGACATCAATTATCTTTGGTTTCAGTAAATTCCAAATCAACAGTGTAATTATAGTTTACTACGCTATTTATATTATCCTAAAAAAAAAGGATATTTAAGGATAAAATGAAAAGCCGAGCAACTCAGACTCTCCGACTATCATTTTCGGTACATCAGAGACGTCAGAAAAAAGATGGCATCATTAGTTTTTTGCGTCGTTCTAGGTCATCTTTTTTTTTCATTCCAGAACGCCGTGTGGAAGAGCCGCTTCGCCCGAATGCATTCTATCCTTAGCGTTTGTATGCTGTCCTTCCACCAATCCGTCGAGCTTGCTGTTTTCGTATGGTCTTTCGGGTCATAGACGCGTCGCATGCTCCTTTGATGTCAGCCATTACTCTAGTGGCTATAAAGTTCGCGCTGCCTGTATACTCGGATGCTGGCAGCATTGCCTTGAAAACATCGGAGTCGAAGGTGTTGACCTTCCAACCCCGACTCCTAACGGAAGTTTGGTTGGTAGGAGTCCTTCCACCGTCTACTTTGATGTCCACTATGATTGCCGAGTGATCGCTTTGAGTATAGCACTCACTAATCTTCCACTCGCACACCTAAACGTAATGTCGATTATGGAGCCGAAGCAATTTCTGGAAAATGTATGTTGCTCACCTGCATTAAGAAGCGCTACATCCAAGCAAGCGAATGCTTCGGGGAGAACTCTGTCTTTCGGAAAAGTTCGATGTGAGCCCCATTCGACAGCCCATGCGTTAAAGTCGCCAGCTATGACGAACCGCTGCCTCGTAGTCGCGTCTGTGGATATCTTACCAACTACTTCTTTAAGAGCTTCTAGCCAGATGCTAGGGGGTATGTAGCAGCTATATACGAATATATCTCCTATGCTGCCGCACACAAAACCTCTTTCTTTAAGGACGGGCTCTATGTACAATGGGTTTTCTCCGCAGGACCAAATTGTTGCCTTGCCACATAAATCGGGTAGCCAATTGAGGAACTTGTCCCTGTATGGCTTCCTTATTAATGCTACGTCGACTTTTAGATCCCTTATGGTTTGCAGCTTCGCAGAGGTTGAGATTGAGTTTTACCAATCTCATGACGGTCTGAGTTTCTTGACCGCCTCTATGTATACCGGGCAGTTGACTCCCCTGTCAGTACACAGAATGCACTTTGCCGAATTTGTGCACGTTTTGGCGATGTGTCATTCGCCTCCGCATTTTAAGTATTTCCCTCTGGCATCCTTTTCGCTGGTGCAGTTCCTCGAGATATGTCCGAAGTCCATGCACCTGTAGCAGCGTCTTGGCTAAATTTTTGCTCGAATACGGCATACAACCCAACCTATTCTTACTTTGCTACTGACTAGTTGCTTTCTGGCCGCTTCTCCAGGAATCAAGATTGTCAGTGTTCCGCCGTAGGCTTTCCGAATGGATCGGATGTTGGACGGTTGTATTTCGAGTCCTGAGAACTGCGAGTTCAGTGCCTGGCAGACTTCCGTTTCCGTGGTCACCTCATCCATATCGCGGATCTCGCATAGGGTCTTTTCCGTCAGGGACTGGACTTCGGCTTTTCCAGACAAGGCTTGCTCTATTGCAGCTTAGCGGTGCTGCCCTCTGCCTACTTGGTGAGCTGGAACAGCAACTCACCTTTCGCGGTCTTACGGATCTTGCAAACCATAGTATTATTTCTTTAAGAGCCTCCTTGGTTTTTACAGCCTTTAGAATGTCGCCATATGAGCACTCTCCCTTTGTTTTTATGACCATGGCGTCGGGTCGGGCAGCCTTGGTTAATTGAGTTCACCGATGAGCTTTTCTAGTGAGTGGAAGGCATGATCATCGTCCTCTTTGCACTCGGGTGTAGAATCATGCCGCGCCGGCCCGGGCCTGCCTGATTTTGGAGGAGCTGATAGCACCGGCGACTGCGCTGGTCTCGACCGCCTCGCGAAGGGATTACCAGCGTCCCCCTCATTTTCCTCAGTTTGACGTACTGGCGTGTCTTTCATCTCGGTGACCTTCTGTTTTTTTTATTGTTTTTTTTTTTGTATACTACATTATAAGTTTTTATTACTGTTGTATGTTATTATTATTATTATTATTATGGATTAGATTTTCCCCTATTCTTATTACTTTTATTTTATTTCAACTTTATTTTATTTTGGAAACTTTTACCCCACCCCTAGTGGCTGAATGACAGAAGGTTTGTGTCTTTACTAACTAGGCAGCTCTGTTGCCCGGCCGATCTGTTCCCACCTTTGGGTGACAAGATCACCTGTATTTTACACTTTTTATGAAAAGTTTGTTGATATTTATTGTCTCGTTTTTGCAATCCATCCAATATGCGAATGCTAAATTTAAGTAAAAATGATATTAGATTGATACAAATTCAGTATAAAACTCGCAAACACAGTATTGCAGGGCTTGCAATCACGCACCGCAACAGGATGATTTACCAGGTATTCGTCTAACTTGACGTGGGTTTTTTCCGCACCTATTATATACTTTATCACTTTTCTTTAGGCGCCCCGCTCAACTCCACTTGTACTTTTTCAGAATCAAGAACATATCGGGGATATTTTTATATGTATGTAGGTGTGTATATATGTTGCAGCAATAAACAATGTAAACAAAGTGATAAAGTGCGCGGTGTATCAAACGAGCGAAGAAGTGAATAATAATGGAAAAGCTTGCAAATAAATCAAAAAATTTGATTAAACTGTTAAATTTACTAAAGACATAAGAAATTAACCTTGGATTAAACTGTTGTGAGCGTTTATTACCAAAAGTGCAACGAAAACAAAAAAAGAGAATTTTTCGCTTCTAATCAACGGCCAAAAAAAGCTCCTTAGGAATACCCCAGGAATAATCAACATTGGCCCAACAAAAATTACCGTTTATTATATTCATTGTAACACGTTCGGAAAAAATTGTCGACTCAATGAAAGTGATCCATTTTTAAATAAATGGAATTGAGTCTTGGAAAACAATTTTCAATAAACGTTATATTCAACGTACAGAAAGGATTTGTTGAAAACTGATTGATAGAAACGGGCCAATAGCTTAACGAATATGTTTTGGGATTTTGCTCCGAAGGTTGCTGGTTCGAGACCTACAATTGCCTCAGCTTTTTTTTAAATTAATTATTATAATTATTTTAAAATTATCTTTTATGATAAGTTTTCATTTGGTGCGAGAGGAGATAAAGAACTAATTTGTGGTGTGGTGCTTGCAATATTTTATACAATCTGCATCTGCAAAACAAATCCTGTGCATTTTTTCTGAGAAGCCTTGCATGGCACCCGTTTTGAAAAACCTTATAAAATTACTTTCAATTTTGCCTGTAGTGGGGTTCGAACCTAGGTCCTTCTGTGTGGTAGGCCAGGTGCACTACCGTCACACCAAGATGCCCATATAACAAAATCCATATATGTATGTAAATAAATCATGTAAATTTTCAAACATTATTTTTGAAAGCTGACAATTTTTTGACTCGCTGAGAGGTCACCTCAAGTTACTTCTCCAAGGAAAAACATATCCAAACGATTGTGAAATTTTTTAGGCACAAACTCGTGTGTAAAACATTGACTTTAAAGTTTGGAAAATATTGTTTAATAAATTAGCTTAGGTACTTCCTTGTTTATTGGGTAGTTTTTCTGACAAATATTTTTGTTTTGAAAATAATATACATACATACATCTGTTTACAAAAAGGAATCGATTTGGAAATTTCAAATATTGCACACAATTGCTTGCTAAATGCTTCTGTTTTACTAACCATGAATTCTGTAAGGTGATAAACATACATATGCATATGCACCAGGCCCGTGCGCACGGGGGGGTTTTGGGGGTTAAAACCTCCCCCATGGCCAAATCTAAGTTGCAATAATTTTGCAAAAGTTTTCAAAATACAGTTTATAAATCTTATATTGAATCTTGACTAATAATTTTTGACAAAATTAGTTAAAATAATTTAACGGAAGAAGAAATTGGTGAAAGTTGCAAAGAATAAGGTTGGCCAATACATAACGTTCCTATCGACGAAAAAGGGCGCAAAGCTGTTTGTCGACGAAGAAAGGCGCAAACTTTTTTTTGTTTGATGAAAGACGCATTAATTTTTAAGAAAGAAAGGCGCTTTTAAATAATTTTTAAGAAAGAAAGGTGCTTTAAAATATTTTTTAGGAAAGAAAGACGCGCTTCGATAACTAGCTGCAATATACATAAGTTATTCAAAAAACGAAATACTAAATAAAAATACATACGTATAATGGGTACTTGGGCTGGCCCAATTTTTTTCAATCCAGCACCAAATCCTTTGTGAAGTTTACTGTAATTGTATACACTGCGCCTTTCTTCCTCGAAATATTTTTTAATGCACCTTTTTTCGTCAAAATATTTTTTAATGCGTCCTTATTTGCCGAAATATTTTTAATGCGCCTTTTTTCGTTGACAATTTGTTGAACGCGCCTTTCTTCGTCGGTAGCGACGATAAGTCCGGCACTTTGAATTGCACTTGGAGCTTTCCGAAATTACAAAGTTGTGTAGCGTATGGGCATTTTTATTTTTTTATTTTACTGATGAAAACAGGGAGCAGTTTCAATTAACAGAGCGAATGAACTGCAAGGCTCAATTATATGAAAGATCCCTTTTGTTGTAGGCGTAAAGAGAATTGTGAGAAAATGAACGTTGGAGAGCAGATGAGCGACACCGTTCAAATATTTGAATGTTTTCAAACATTTTCTGAGGTTTTTTTTTATTTCACCTAACAGAAGGTAAAGATCGCATTTTTCATGGACGTTTATCAATAGTCTGGCTTTGGTTTGTTAATCGTCGAGATCTAAAACTGCTCAGCTACAGAGAAAACCTCATCAGCTAAGTAAGGTAGATACAAAATAGATGACACAATTAATAAATAATTAGTTGACAGTGAATAGTTATTGTAAAGAATAAAGATAAGAATCAAAGGATATGAAAGCAAATTGTTGATATGTATTTAGGATAGAAAGAATTGACTTTTTTATGCTGCATAGTGAGTCTGAAATATCAAACGTACCAGAATGAGAGTTATAATCTTGACACAAACAACGAAAAGGCTCATTTAATTCAAAATTAGTTCGGCACTGTTTCAAGATAAGTTGTTTAAAATGTCTTCATGGACGAGAAGGTTCATTGAAGTTCACTTCGCTCAAAAGAAACGGGCTTACGATTGAACCATTTAGTAATTTAGTCATGAAAACAGTTCCAAGCAGTTCCCTCCGACTAGAAAGGCTGTGAAGATTAATTAGTTTTAAGCGACTCGTATACGATGGCAAATTATACAAGGGATCCCAGTGAAGATCTCTTAAGGCAAATATTAAAAACTGTTTTTGAACTGATTCTAAGCGATCCACGAGGACCTGGTAACGTGGGTTCCAAATTATACAACCGTCTGACTAATGTAGTAAAGAGTTTTAGTTACATAAATTCTTTAGACCATTGTTTAACAAATGCTAGAACGCCTCTATCTTTATTGACTGTTAAGTTAATGTGGCAGTTAAAACCGAGTTTTTAGTCTATAGTAACCCCAAGGTCAACAGAATCATACATTTGCTCAAGACTATAACTGTTAATTGTATAGGAAGGTGGCTGTGATATTCCTCTCGAAAAACCCATGTACTTACATTTCTTTAGATTAAGCGGCATATAATTTAAATCGCACCAAGTAACTAGTGTATTTAGATCTGATTGAAGCTTCTTCGAATGGCAAAGCTTTCGAAAATTATATTACTGTAGAAATATCATTTATAAACAACAAGAACAGAATCGGGCCAAGATGGCTTCCTTGAGGAACTCCTGAGGAGACATAAATTACATCGGATTCACAATTTTTAAACACTACTTTTTGTGCTCTGTCGCTAAGGCAAGAAGAGATCTAGCGATTGAGACCCGGCTGGAAACCCAACTGATCCAGTTTATGAATAAGTAAAGAGTGACACACTTTATCGAAAGCTTTACTGAAATCAAAGTAAATTCAAGTAAGTTTGTAACGGTGGACTTTCCCTTACAGAACCCGTGTTGACAGTCGGAAATCAAGGTAGAGATAGGATTCGTAAGCTGATTGGTAACAATAGCTTCACACACTTTTGGGATGGCAGAAAGCTTTGCTATGCCACGATAGTTCTCTATAGAAGCCTTGCTTCCGCTTTTATGAAGCGGTAGAAGAAACGACTCTTTCCATGCTTTTGGAAAAACACCACACTTTAGTGACAGATTGAACAAATTGGTAAATATTGTTAGCACACTTCTTCAAAAGGCATGTAGGAATCCTATCAGGACCGCATTTAAAAGATTCCTTCAAAGATTTCAGATAAATAAGAACATCATTGGCGCATATAGTTGGACAATTAATTAAATTGTTCCCATGTAGCTCATAGGGATAATTTAGAAAGTCAGAATTGGTGACCGCAGAATAGTTAGAAGGGAAAAATTGCGCAAAGAAATTATGACCCAAAAGAAATAAAATACGACCCCAAATAAGCTTCAGAAAAACACCAATAAAAGCCTCCCAAAAGAGTCCAAAAACCCTCAGAATGGAGGAATAAAAGGCTCCGAAAAAGGTTCAGAGAAAAGCACCAATAAAAGGCTCCGCAGTTCATTTAAAAATAGTCAAAAAACGCTTCAAATTCATCGAAATCGGACTCATTTCGGACTCTTTTTTATGACTCCGTTGGAGTTCCCGCGTAGAGCGATTTTTCGCTCCATTTGGGCTCCGAAAGAAGCTTATTTTGGAGAGTAAAGCTCTGAGAAATGAGCATTTTATGGTCCGAAAGGAGTCTTTTTTTGCACTTTTAGTTAGCTGGGATATGCCATCATATCACCAATTCTCTATTAAATACAGAAAAATGTGTGCAACCAAAAAAATTTTCTTGGGTATAGTTTTAGGTATCAGAGTATGCAGTTTCAGAAAAGTTAAAGAACATTTAAATTTATGATGTATGGGTCTAGGTATCTGTTTCAGCAAATATGTATGTTTATCTTAATTAAAACCCCCCCCAAGGCCAATTCCTGCGCACGGCCCTGATATGCACTAAAGCTTCTTTCGTCTTTTTAGTTCGCAACACAGAAAATATCAAACTCAAATTTTCAAATTAATTTTTTGTTTATTTATTTTTGATTTTGTTCAGCTTTCAACTAAACGTCAACCCAATTGAAATTACAGGCACTGTTTGTCCCTCTTCAACAAATGCGAAATTGTTTTTGTAATCTGATTTTCGATAAGTTTTCGTCAGTATTTCAAGCATTAAATACACGAAAAATACAAGAAAAATAGGTAGTGTCATACGGGCATTACCGCCGAATTCTATGTTCTTGATAAATTTGTCAATATTGATAAATAATAAAGAAAAAATTATTTTTATCAAGTGTTTTTGAATTTTGCGTCAAAGCCAAATTTTATTTTATTCAAATTAATTTTTAATAATTTTTTTTTGACACAAAATTCAAAACACTTGATAAAAATATTTTTTTCCTGAATATTTATCAAGATTGACAAATTTGTCAAGAGCACATAATCGCCTTGTTAGACTAATTTCATTATTTTTGATTGAAAGTATGTATGTGTGTATACGCAATAAAAATACTGCAACACAAAGTTAAGAACTTTAAAGTTAAGAACTTTGTGGAAAATTCATGAAAATTCAAAATCAATCAATATAAAAATATTACGCTTATAAATTTGTATGGAAGATAATGAACTTGGTCGGCTAGAAAAAAAGTTGACAAAAATCGAGTAATTCTTCTAGCGGCTTAAGATTGGTATCTTTGCATTTTCATGAATTTTAAACTTTTAGCCGTGTACAAAACAATATTTATTTTTCTTGTTTGTTTTGAAATTTTGTTTAGGATTTCTTCAGGAGTTACTTCAAAAGTAGAGTGGATGTTGAGTAGAGCAAGCCTCTCCTGCCCCATTGTACTTCTTAGATATGTTTTTAACCTTGGAAGGGAAGAGAAAAACCGTTCGCTAGGAGCAACGGAAACTGGAAGCGTTGCAGCAGTTTTTATATATCGATGTACCATAGGGAAAAAAGACACGGAACAATTATTTAATGCATCAATGAACGTGCTTAGGATTATAAAATAAAATAATTCAAAACAAATCCAAAAACTCTATATAAAATGACACTCTTGAAACGCTTAAGACATATTTCTTGTGTCAGAATCTATTCTACTTTTCTACTGCTAATTTCTTTAAAATGTTAAGAAAAAAGTGACCTGCGCAACTCTAGCTTTGGCAAGAAATAAATAGTTGTCGCTTTATTTCTTGAAGAAAAACAGAAGTTTGGGAAAAACAAAAAAAAAAAAATATAGTAAAATAACATTGAAATTCATATAAAAAGCGGGTTATTTGCAATTATTCAACATGCAAAACGGAACGACAAAACTTCATGACAATTTCATATTTCTTGAGCATTTTCTTTTCAACAGCATACCGCGCTTTTACTTTTAAACTTTTTCAATCCTTTTTTGCCAAATTAGCGTCACTTTTTATTATCACCTGACCAGTATAAGTATTTACAATCTAATTATTACTTTCTCTGATAATTCAATACGACTGCATTGTGTACTGCTTTGTAATTTTTGGTAATTTTTTTAACTTCTTGGTATTAGTAATTTTCCAATGATGCCAGCATGGTGAAAACAAAATATGGGCTTTGGTAATTTTTAATTGGGCCAGTGTTTGATTTTGTTTGTGGTAAAAAAAGTGAGCTTTTTGGCCAGTGGGAGTTAAGCAAAAACAACGTTTTTCTTCATCCTCCTACGCGTTTCGATGCATTTTGCATCTTCTTCAGGGAGGTCTGCAATTTATTGAAACAACATAAAATAAATACAATTGACATTCAATTAACACACAATAAGTATTGCACTTACATTACAATTAATATGTAATATTTTCCTTAAATAATACTAGTTGGTTCGTCTTTCGTCTTTTTTCGTTCGTCTTATTGCCATAGAGTAGGCACAGTTTATGTTGTCAACGTCTTCTTTGAAGTTTACACATTCGTTTATTCTTTCCTGTATTCTAAGCCCTTCTAATGTTAGTCTTGTTTTTGTTCTTCGTTCTTTGTCTAAGATGCGCACATTCGTAAAATCCCCTTCATGGTTGTGCTTTATTAAGTGTTGGGAAAGTGCGGTAGTTGCTTTTTGGTTTTTCGCATCTGCTTTGTGTTCGTTCATTCTTACTTCTAACATTCTCTTTGTTTGGCCATATATATCCTTTCGCAATCTTTGCATTTGACTTCATATATCACGTTGTTTTGTTGTTCTTTTTCGACTTTGTCCTTTGTTCTTGTAAAGATTTTATTTAATGTGCAATGAGGTTTGTGGGCAAAGCTAATGTTGTTGTTGTTCTTCGTAATCTTGTGTAAGTTTTTGTTGTCCGTTAAACCTGGTATATATGTAACTCCTGTGTATATTTTGTTCTCTCTTGTGTTATTTGTTTGTGAGTTGATGTTCGCTTGGTCGATTTTGTTTATTGTTGTTGTTATTAACCTGTTGATCACTGTATTTGGGTATCCATTCTTGTGAAGTGTGTTTTTAAGTTTCGTCATATTTTCATTCCTGAACTCCTGTTCGCTTAAAATCAAAACTTTTTTAATTAGACCTATGGCCGTGTTCCTTTTTTGGTTCCATGGGTGGTTGGAGTGGTAGTTGATCATCCTGGACGATGCTATGGATTTGCAGTACCAATTCGTTTTTAATTTTTTGTTTGCTCTAATAACTTCGATATCTAGGAAGGCAAGTTTTCCGTCTTTTTCTTTTTCCTTCGTGAATTGGATTTTCGTGTGTTGGGAGTTGAGAGTTTTCAATATGTCTTCCATGTCTTTTATTTTAACTATAGCTAATATATCATCTACATATTTGTCTAGGTATTTGATATATATGTCCTTGGTTTTAAGTTCAGCAATGCTGTCGTCAACGATTTTATCTAGTACAATATCTGCGACTGTTGGGGATAATGGATTCCCCATAGGCATTCCATATATTTGTTGGTAGATGGTGCCATCATACATGAAATAATTATTGTCCCTTAGACAAAATTCTAAAATTGTTCGAAATTGAGGCTTGGTTAGTGAGGTGTATTCCTTCAAAGTTGGCCACTGTTGTAATATTGTCTGAGTTGCTAAGTGGATGGGTATGTTCGTGAATCGAGATATCACGTCGAAGGATATGAGGACCTCATCATCTTCGATGTCTATTTTCTTCAATTTTTCCTTTACCTGGTATGAATTTTTTACATTGCGTTCGTCAGAAATTATATTTTTTAATATTTGTCCTATGTATTTAGAAAGTTTGTAACAAGGAACATTAACGGAAGACGAGATCGGGCGGAGAGGCATATTATCTTTGTGGATTTTCGGGAGTCCATATAGTCTAGGTGCCGTAGCGGCGTTGCATGTGAGTTGTAGTTTCTGTTTCAAATCAAAGTTATTTTTCTTATATATTTCATTTACGATCTGATTGTTTTTTCTTTGCAATTTTTGCGTTGGATCCTCTCTAATGGTTTTGTAAGTGTTTCTATCGATTAGTAGATCTTTCATTTTTTGTTTATAGTCCTCCTTGTACATCATAACCGTCTTATTGCCCTTGTCCGCATTTGTTATAATTATGTCGTTTTTATGCTGGTTAATGAGTTTTTCTGTGTTTTCAACCCATTTTAAAATTATTTTATCCTTTGGACTGTTTTTTATTCTATTTTTAAATGTGCTGATTTTGGATGCAAACTCGCATCTAACAATGTCTTTTTGTCGTTCGTCCTCCAACGTCTGTATGCCTTGTTCTAGGTCTGCGATATGGGCATTTTGAGTAGAATTTAAGAAATTTCGCAATTTCCACATACCAAGAGGTATGCAAAAGGGTGCTACCGAATTAATTTTTGAATTTTTCTTGATATGAAATAATAAATAATTAATAATATAAAAAAAATTCACATATGAATTATTGTTCGCTGGGTCTCGAGCTTGCAAAACTTATAAATATGTAAACAAGGAAGACCGCAAAAACCAACAACAAAATATTAAGAACCGTAGCACGGGCTTACGTACATAAATATGTACAAACAAAAAAGTCCAGCACACACATTCGTACGTATGACCGAAGGTCTAACAACAATGTGTGCTCACTGTTGGCAAAACAACAAAACAACAAAGGGAATAAGTTGAAGCGGAGATAAAAGCATTGTGACGTCACAGGGCATCATAGCTTAGATGTTAGAATTTTCTAACAGCGGCTTTGGTGCAGACACTGGTTCGCATCCCAGTGTGCGAAAAGGGATCTGATGATGAGCCTGCAAACTCTGAAACATGTAATCCTATCCATCGCTGTTGATTAAACTTTGTAATTTTCTCCAATTATCAATTTTTCCCAAAAAACTGACAATAAAAAATTCAACTATGAATTATTGTTCGCTGGGTCTCGAGCTTGCAAAACTTACAAATATGTAAACAAGAAAGACCGCAAAAACCAACAACTTAATAATATAAAGTTAAAATTTCCAAGAGATTTTAAAATAAGGTAAAATCCTTAATGATGTGTATTTCGTAATGAAATAAAATATGGAAATTGAAGTATTTAATATGATTTCAAATAAAAACAGTTATAAATTAAAATAAATATTTGAAAATAATACAAAGAGAAACGGCGTTTTGTTTGTATCTTGTAAGCGTTTTTTAATCCCTGTAAACCACTCAAATGCGTAAAAAAATATCATCTTCTACATATATTTCCTGCAGCTATTAGTGGTAACCAGAATGAAAACGGCAAACGACAAGCAGCATCTGTCAAATTATTTTTACACGTGTTCTTATGGGGAGGAATTTTTTGAACACGACGCGACAAAGCGGCAATCAATCACAGATGCCGCCGTCGCCTGATTAAATCTAATTCTATTTTGACAAGCGGCAGATAGTTGCGTTTGGTTTTTTTTGACAATAAAAACGAAAGTTCCAATTATTACAGAATATGCCTCTTTCACACAATTTGTACTTCATTCAACATTTTTTGCTACTTTTCAAGATGATTTGCACCTGTCGCCCCTGCTCTCATTATAATCATGTCGCCAATGCTTGACGGCAAATATCGTCAAGCTTCAGTTTTTCGTCGTTGTCGTTCGCCGCCGTCGTGTTCATTGTGGACGGGCCTATTTTCTTAGATTGTACTATTTCATACTGTTACGGCGGCTTGCTGCTTCCCAGCAAAAAATCGGTAATGACTTCTGAGTGTAATCTCTTCAAAAAGGCGTTGCCTTGTAATGCCTTCAATATAATTTCACTTCTTTATCACAATACGGGTAATGCAGTAAAACCGGGTGTGAGGGTAATGTATTACACAAGGCATTGATTTAAATGAATAAAAATAATTTCACTTCTTTAACCCGTTGCCGGTAATTCAGCAAAGAATAGCTAATCAGCTCTAATATAATGTATGCCAGAAGGCATTGCTTAAAATGGTTTAAAGTAAATTCGCTTCTTTTACCCATTCTTAGTAATGCATAAAAGAATGCAAAATCGAAGTACGCTCAAATTTGCAACTCTTTAATTTGCCTTTGCTTCTTCGATCAATTACGGGTAATGCAAAAGAAAAATAAGAAAAAATCCCGTTACCTTCTGTGTAAATTTCCATTCGACAAAAATCATGTTTGGAATTGTTCAATTTAGTTAGTTTGAAATTGTGGTCAGTGCGTGACGCGTCATTTATAAGTAAAACAGTGAGTGAATAACTAAAAAAGTGATTTAATAAAATAAAATTAAAATGCTCAGCAAAAGACAATTAAAACGTTTAACAAACATAAAAAAGAAGGAAATAGACCTTAAATTTAGTGAAATTAATAGTGCAAGGGATATACAAAGTGAAAATAATAGGGACAATACTGCGTCATTGCAACAATGTATTGACAACGTAGTGGTTCATGGAAGTGATAGTGAATCTGTGGAAAATAATTTAGAAATAAATACAGAAAACGTTGACTTGGGAGTGGCGCCACTAAGGAAAAAGCTAAGATACTGGTTTTTAGAATTGTTTCCCTCTGTACGATGTGTTGGGAGTCTTCTAAAAATAATGAAAAATGAAAATCTGGATGTGCCTTTAAGTGTTCCAACTCTAATAGGCTCAACAGCAAACTGTGTAACTCGCACAGTGCCTCCAGGGCAATATGTCCACATAGGACTAAAAAATCAGCTAGAAAAACTTGTGTGTGAAATTACTGAGGAAAACTTAGAAGTACTAGAGATTGATATAGGGATAGAGGGGCTGCCCTTATTTAAGAGCTCATCAATCTGTCTATGGCCTATATTGGGTCGTGTTTCCAATTTGAAAACAAATCCTGTTTTTCTAATTGGAAGTTACGTTGGGGAGAAGAAGCCTCATATTATTGATGTTTATCTTCACGACTTTGTAGAAGAAATCAAATTTTTTGCACTTTATGATTTTACGTGTAACAACAAGCTAATAAAGATCTCTATACGGGCCATTATTTGCGATACACCCGCTAGATCTTACATTTGTGGTGTAAAAGGACACACATCGTTTGCTGGGTGTTCCAAATGCACGCAAGTCGGCCAACGAGTCTAAAATACTACAGTTTTTCGTTCATTCGCTGGAGCCCAAAGGACTGACTATGAATTCGCAAATAGGTCAGATAAAGATTTTCATTTAGCTTTTTATAAAGATAGGGTGCATTGCCTTGAGGAAATAAATATCAAAATGGTCACGCAATTCCCTTTGGATGTCATGCATCTTATTGACCTTGGGGTGGTTAAGAAAATGATTGGCTTAATTTTGAATGGCAAAACCTCAGTTAGAGTCAGTTCGCAAAAACGCATTGAGCTTTCATCCTTTCTGTCGTCCTTAGCACCTTACATTCCAAAGGATTTCGTGCGAAAGCCAAGGGGATTTCAGGAATTGCCACGATGGAAGGCTTTAGAATTAAGGCAGTTTATTTTATATACGGGGTGTATTGTTTTCAAAGACATTTTACCAGAAGATACAGTGGCTGTCAGAAATAAGTAAACAAGCCAGCTTTCTGAGATAAAATCCATATATTTTGTAGTTTATTTTCGGAAATTTAAAATTAACACATGTTTTTATTAATAGAATACTTAACTTATAAAAATGACAACCTAAACTTTAGTTCACAGATAGAAATCAAAACATAGCCATAACAAAAGTAAGAAAAGAAAAAATTTTATGTGTCATAAATAAGTGAACATTCAAGTTAATGACCGCAATGCCCGCCATTATTTTGTGACATTCTTGCCAACCGTGACTGTAGAGAAAGCACGTATTTTCTGCACATTTCTGGACAAAAACTAGGCCAAGTCTCAAATATTAAATCCTTTAACTGCTCCAAATTACGTGGGCCTCTCTCACTTATCCGAGTTTTGAGCCACGCCCATACGTTTTCGATAGGCGATAGATCGGGACTTTGAGGAGGCCACTCCAAAGTATTAATATTTTCTTCAGCAAGATATTTGGAAACAATTTTGGCTTTATGTATAGGCGCATTGTCCTGTTGCAGAATGAAATCCTCACCAATTAAACGCTTACCCTCAGGAATTATCACATTTTGCAACAAGTTCAGATAAACCTGGGAATTAATTTTACCTTCGAGCACTACTATTTTGCCTACTCCATAAGCCGAAATGCATCCCCATACCATAAGGCCCTTGTCTCCAGATTTAAGTGTGGGCTTAACACATTTAAAAGACAAAGCTTCGCCGTTCTTACGCCAAACGTACATCTGACCACCACTGTATTTCATGCGAATCATAGATTCGTCCGTCCAGAGTATTCTATACCAAAAACTTTCAGGTTGTAAAACATTATCGGAATAAAACTTCATCCTTTTTTGCAAATTGAGATTGCTTATGTATGGAATTTTTCGTATAACCCGGCCGTTCTTTCCGTCTTCATACAGCCTTCTGCGTATAGTTGACAAGGATGGTGCTTCTTTGCCTTCTAAAACGAGCTTCGAAAGAATTTTAGGGGCAGAAAGGGTTGGATCCGTGCTGGAAATATTTTTTATTCTTTTATCCGTTCTTATCGTTGTAACTTTTGGTCGCCCGGGGGAGTATTTACGATCCACACGTCCGCTATCCTTAAAGGCTTTGACGACTTTGAATATTGCAGCCGGTGATTTATTGAAAATTTCTGCAATACTTCTAAAGGTTTCACCTTTTTCGTGTAGCTTAATTACAGTTTTTCGTTCCTCAGTGGTTAAACGCGCACAATTTGCCATTTTTATAGAACTAAATCGCAAAATTACGGAAAAAAAAACACGACGAAAGGATGCCAAAATAATACAACAAAAAGTGTATGTATTTGGATCAAAACTTTTTGAATTAATTAAAGATAATATCACTTACTCAAATGAAAGTAAAAAACTCTGTTACTAAGTTTAAAAAAAAAAAATAAATTCAAGAACAGTGCATGTTTACTTAATTTTGGAGCGCCCGCGAAGTGTGTCCGTTTACAATCTCTTACACAGATGACAAAATATGAGCATTTTAAATTAAATTATCTTCCTTAATGAGAGGGAAATGTGTGGCTGTACCTGAAACGGTAAATCTTTAGATTTTGGAGCGCTATGCCTAGAACTATGTAATACAATACAATAGTGACGTGCTTGTTTACTTATTTATGACAGCCACTGTATGTACAATCACTTTTTACATCTTAAATGTGCTTATAGGCTTCTCTTAAATCCAAAAAATGTGTCTGTAAACATTGAAACGGCGAATAATAAATTGAAATATTTTGTTGAGAGATTTTCAAACTATTATGGAGACACAAGCGTCTCTTTTAATGTACATAGCTTGTTACATTTAGCTGATTGTGTTACTAATTTTGATCCTCTCGACACATTTTCTTCATACAGTTTTGAAAGTTATTTGCAGGTAATAAAGAAAAGCATTAAGAAATCTCAGTTTATTCCTCAACAAATTTTCAACAGGTTCAATTCGCGGCCAATTTCGAAAGCTGTGAGAAATTTTGGGCTTAAAAAGGACTCCAAAGGGGTGATAAAATCGTATAGAAGTGAATCAAATTCATATTTTTCTACAAACTTTCCCGATAATTTCTGTTCGACTATGTGTTTTACCTTTTTAGTAATAACAAAATTTGTTGATGACAATATTTTTGCGGCAAAAGCGTTTTTAAATCCAGAAAACTTTTTTACAACACCTCTTAATTCCTTGGATCTCGGAATTGGTATTGTTGGTTCTAATCAGCTGAGCTTGGAGAAATTGTACGATTTGAGCGAAATTTCTCACAAACTAATTTCTTTACCTTACAAGGAGAGTACAGTTTTACTGCCCCTTGCACATAGCTTAATCTGAAAAAAGCTATTCCTATTTCCTATTATTTATTTTTGAAAGGATCAAAAGTAAAATTTTGAATTTGGCATAAGTCAAAAATTTAAAAGGAGAAGCGATAGAAGAATGTTAACAATAAATTAATAAACAAAAATGGCTGAGACAAAGAAACGGCAGACCGAAATTCGTAATTTAAGTGGTAAGTACTAATACAAAAATCATTTAAAAGTTGAATAGTAATCTCAATATAATATCAGAATAAGATTAAAAAACATCACATCTCAATGAATATTGAATTAACATAAAGGCGAGATAGGGTGTTTTTTAAACAAAGTTGGAATAGGGTGTTATTGAAAAACATTCTGAGATAGGGCGTTTTTGAAAAATATTTTGAAATGGAGTGGTCTTCCACTCAGTAGTTGAGCTATACATACTAATTTCAAAAACACATACATTAATTTAAAAATTTCAGAGACAATATTGGAACTAAGAGGAAAAATAGAAGAGCTGAAAAATATTGTTTTAGAAAAGAATCCAGCAACAGAAAATCTACAATCGGAAATTAATGCAATGAAGGGTAAGTTTATAGCACTTTCCTTAATCTTATTTACATATGTACTTTTATTAATTTCTATCCCAATAATAATATCGCACCCATATGTGGATCTTAAATAAGCTAACTCAAAAATTCGAAATTTCGAAGCTATAGATAGCTCTCTAGTTCTGAACATTGTGATTTTTTGAGTTTATCGCTGTTTAGATAACTATATGTAGGTATGCGGTATATTTCGTCTCTTAACAAAGCCCATCCAATTCTTAATTTAACTTGTCTAAAACAATCTTTTGCAGACACTTATCACTCAAATTTGGAAAGTATTAAAAAAATTTTAGCGGAACAAAGCGTGTCATTAAAAAGTATAATTGACAATCTAAGCCCTTTGCCGAAATTCGCTTCAAAGTTTCCCATAAAAACACAGGACGAACTTGACAGCGTGGAGTCATTCATTTGCGCAGAAAATCAAGATCACATGGTAAGGACTTTTAACTTTATTGCTTATTTTTACAGCAAATACATGCACATGATATTCCTAATAAAAATATATTTTCATACTAATTTATAAATATATATATTTATATTTTGCGGCAGGTTGGAACAGTGGTACAATTTATTAGAAATGGCGGTTTTAAACATAACTTGCAGTCGATTTTAGGGCAGAATATAATATTAGAACATAATATGGATGGGAAACAAGGAAAAAGTCCGCTGCTTCGTTACACGAAACTAATGGCTGTATTTTTTGGTAAGTATATTTACTTTCATTTCTTTTCCATTCCTGGCCTTTCTCCCTTTACTTAATTTAATTTTTTAATTTTTTAATTTAATACTTTTTATTTTAATCACCCTAATGTATGTATATTTTTATAATTTTTATTTCAGAAGCTGCTCATAATTTAGGAATTGCAGAAAAAGATTGCAAAGAGCAGATTCGACACGCAATGAAAGCGGTAAAAAATCGTTATCACAAGGTCTCATGCCTGAAGCGGAAGCACCCTGAAGACTTTCCTGAACAAAATGACCAGGAAAAATAAAAACAAAAAGCAAATAAATGCATAAAAACGCTAACTATGTTATATGTGAATAAGTATGTATACGAGATACTGAATTTGTAAAATCTTACTTTAAATTTTAATTTTATTTAAACTCTTCATATGAATATGTATATACAACAAATGTACATGAGAGACTGAATTTGTAAAACTTTTAATTTATTCTCTATATTTAATATAGGAAGCCATTCCAGACCCGCTTTCCCGTAAGGGGTTCTTGCTTCGATTCTATAGATTTAATACAGGAAGGCATTCTAGACTTGCTACTCTGTAAGGGGTTCTTGCTTCGATTCTTTAGATGTAATACAGGAAGGCATTCTAGACTTGCTACTCTGTAAGTGGTTCTTGCCTCGATTATTTACATTTAACATAGGAACGCATTCTAGACCTGCTTCCCCGTAAGGCTTGTTAGCTTTGCTTCTACGGATTCAATGTGTAAGGCATTATGTATCCGCTTCTTTGTAAGGCGCGCTATAATCGGTTTTTCAATAGTAGCTGTAATTTGTTCTCCATTCGTTTGACGGTAGTCCACAAGGCAAGGGCTTACCTCCAATGACATGACCATGTTAAAGTAATAAAGTAAAGAAGGGAAAGGGTAAGCGATTCCGATTTTTTTTCCTGATTCTTTTTTCACTTCTAAGGTAATCGTGTTTTTTGCTGGGTTGGTATGACACTTCCAAGTTGTAAGCGCTCGTAATAAGGGGTAAAGTGGAAAGAAAGTAAAAAAAAAACTGGTTAGATTATATAAACAAACAAAGATGAAGTAGTTTATTAAAATCAAATAATTAAGTACAATTATAAATGAAATTAAAAATGAAAATATATGGAAATGAAATTCGAATGGATGGAATAAGTACTGCTTACCTTTGGGAACTTGGCTGCTGGCGATCTCTTGAACGTTCGTACAAGAAGTGACCCAGGGAAAAACAATAATTCAGTTTGTATCCACCGCCGAATAGTAGCTCTCGCTCTTATCGTTGGGTACGATTATCAGTTTCGACCGAGATAAAAGTCAAAGCTCTGCGTACTAGGGTGTGCCGTAATATTTAGGCCGGTGGCCTAAACACATACTATAAGTTCTCTTTCCCGATCGTGCGATATTTTTTAAGTTTATCGAAATGTTCACTTACATATTATTCAATGATTTTCCCAAATTATTTTTGTGGGTTTTTTTGCTTTCTGGCTCCTCATTGTTTATGTTCCTAATGTCATATGAGCGGAAGAGCGTTTCGTATCAAGTCATCTTTGTTGAGATGCTAAGTTGATCTTATGCAGAACAAGTCTGATAGTTTTCTTAAAGGGCCAAATGAGTGAACCGTTGCAGGAATTTAGTTGTGACCTCTCATACTTGCTCTGATAATTGATTAGCGACTACCAATAACTTCTCTCAGTGTGAAATGTTATTTAATTTTATTCTTTCGTATTTTCATTATTGCTATTAATGCTAATTTCTTAACAGGGGTTTTAAAAGTGAATAGAGTAATTATTCTAGTACCTACTTATATTTTCTAATTTTCGAAAATTTCGGGGGGGTGGGGGGGTTTAGCTGACATATACATCGGACAATACATATCGTGTATAACGCCTTTTAGCAGGCATTGTTCATGCTCCCAGAAGGCAATTAATGACGGACTATTTTTTTTGAACAACTAGTAATCGTGTTTTACATATTCTTGGAAATTAGTTGAAACTTTTCCGTCACTATTATTACAAGACATATGAATCAGTTACGAGCCAGTGGTTACTAGTCTTGTGTTTAAATTAAATTCATACCTTGGCTGTAGGGACCATATTAACTATATTTTAAGCTAAATCTATTTTGTATTAAGGAAGTTGTGGCACACAGCGGACTATGTCCAAATTGATTTGAAATTGAAGCTGGTAAGAAGTCTCCTAGTTCCACTAATATCATTTATTTATTTATTAAAGTTTAGGCCTATAATACAGAGTACCTTACAGACTAGATATTTACGTTTTTAAATGTCCTTAAATTAGCATAATAATTGATAATTGTTACAATTATAATGAATTAAATATTCGTGTACAAATTTTGTATAAAAGTGGATCTCGTTAAAGAAAAATCGACAGTATGAGACCTTGACAAATCATTCAGTTCACGAAGCGTACGAGGAATGGGCGCATTACTTTAAATTTTTTTTATGAAAAATTTGGCTTGAAACCTGAAAATTTTTTTTTTTCATTGTGTTAAGCAGCCATTATGCATACTTAGCATATACTTGACTTGACTTGGGAACTGCCACTTAGCGTTCTGTTTAATGAAGTTTGTATGTATCCGATTACCCTACTTGACTTGACTTAGAATTCTGTTGAGTTTTGATTTTCTATGTAAATTCTAAGTTTAGTGAGCGCCGTGAGAGAACTGTGTGATTTTTTTAACATTTTGAATAAAATCCTCCAACTATTCTCTAGAGATAAGAATTTTTGGATGTATATTATTCATATGGCAGCCGCAAAACTTACTGTCAAATAAATTAAATTCAAATTGACTATATACTGATTGTAGATAAGCTCAGAAAATCGAAACCTAATGCCAAGAAAATGCGTTTTGGTACTTTTTACTGAGTTAGATGTAAAAAATCACACGACTACTTTTTAAAATCAATTCGATATGGAAAACTTTTACTCTTATTTGAAACTGGCTTGTGTGCTCTCTTGTTATAACAAGTTCTATGCTAAGTATCCATAAAGGCAGCTTTAGAAAATGTCTAGAACTACATTGCTAAATCCAGTTGAGTGCACCTAATTAAAAACCAAAACTACTTCTCTTGAAGGGCTACCAAACCTTTTTTTGCATTTTGATATATTTTTGCCTACACTCTATAAACAGAATGCAAAAATGCAAGCTTATTGCCAGTATTTTTTTGTGTAATTTTAAATTTTTTTTGCATAGTCCCGCACTGAAAGTGTATTTTTCTTATTTACACAGCAATTCCACAATCTTACAAAAACTTATGCAGTAAAAACACATATAGTTAGAAAAGTTACTAACAACGTTTGTAAGCTAACACAAAGATTTGTAAATTTACAACAAAAGAACAGAAAAAAAAAAAAAAGTTTGCAAAAAGTTAATAATCAGGTAGTAGATGTACAATGTGTGTAAATTCGCAGTTATTAAGCTAGGCAACTTATTTGCTGGCTTAATTTGTGTATATTTACATGCTTTTTTTTAAGAGTGTACCAAACACTGAAGCAAGAAAAAAAGAGGTTGTAAATATACTTTGAATACTAGTGAGAAAAGAATCGACACCCACCACCTATTTCGATAGCACGAAAAGGAGCTGCCTATATGCCGCTATGTCTGAATTTGGTTTCCCCGCAAAACTTATACGGCTATGCAAAATGACATTGAGCAACACCACCAGCCGTTTGAAACTAAACGAGGTTTCAGACAAGGTGAGCCCCTATCGTGCGATTTCTTTAATTTGATGCTGGAGAAAATAATACAAGCTGCAGAACTTAACCGCGCTGGAACAATATTCTATAAAAGCGTGCAACTGTTACTCGTAGTATATGCCGACGACGTTGACATTATCGGCCTTAACAACCGCGCCGTAACCTCTGCCTACTCCAAACTAGAAAAAGAAGCGGAAAAAATGGGTTTGGTGGTGAACGAGGGAAAAACGAAGTACATGCTGTCGTCAAGCAAGGAGTCAGCGCAAGGAGTCAGCCACTGGCAGAAAAAGTTCGAAATAGTGAAGGACTTCGTTTACCTTGGATCCTGCATTAACTCCAACGATAATGTCAGCCTAGAAATCCAACGAAGAATTGCTCTTGCAAATAAATGCTACTTTGGACTGATTAGGCAATTGAAAAGTAAAGTCCTCTCTCGACGCACGAAAATCACACTCTCCAAGTCACTCATCGGCACCCACCGGTGGAAGTAGAGGAAGAGGAAGACCACCACTCCGATGGAAGGACCAAGTGAAGACCCACCTGCGATCTCGCGGGGTCTCCAATTGGCGCCAGTTGGCGCAACGAAGATATGACTCGCGAGCTATCTTGGACGGTCAAAATCGCTCAGGCGGTTAGATGGCCCTGTTGGGAATTTATGAGCAAAAATAACACGAACTCCCTTAATGTAAATGAAAGTCCCAAAGGCATGGTTGTTGAATGAAATGCGCATATCAATTCATATATATACGATGGAGTTTATTATCTGTATTAAACAGTATGGATTAACATAGTACATTTACGTAAATGATTTTTACTTTCTTATTTGCTATTTTTTCCCATTAATATTTTTGTTTTCAATTAATATAAAAATGACTCTTTTCAGTAAGCGGTTCTTGTTAGAATGTTTTAGAAAAAATGTTACAGGGTGACATACAAAAAAAAAAATCTTAAACTTCAGTTGATTTCAAATTTAGATCATAAAATAGACCACAGTGTGGTACAAATAAAGGAAAACTAAAATAGATTAGCCAATTACATATCGGCTACACAACAGGCCCTTTAAAGAAGAAGAAATATACATTATTTGCATGGTTAAAAAAAGATCATAGGGTTTTGAATAATTTTAATGAAGAACAACATATAAGTTTAAACTTGTTAATTAAGTGTTCCAATTCATATAATTTGTAAAACATTATGCTGAAAATAGGAAAACAAACTGTATGGAAAAATCGTACGTTCGCGACCCGTACTTTCGCGACCGGTATTTAAGCGTATATATAAAAATGTACTGAAGATATTTTAACGCGAAATAAACGTAAAGAAAGTCACTTTATGCCACTTCAATATGTTATCAACCGTTTTGAAAAAATCCATTCCATTTCGCTGAAATTTGAATTTCCAGTTGCACAAAAAAGTCACTTTCATTTTGCGTACGTTCGCGACCACATGTTTATTGCCCCCACAGTCTAAACTAAAAATCGAACAAACCTTCCTCTTCCACCTAAAATTGACCTTCCAAAATGCAATTTTTGGGCCCATAAAAGCGTACGAACGTACTGTTCGCGACCGTGGAAACACCCATATGTAAATCGAAGATGTCTTTGCAACATTAAAGCGAATCCGCTCAAGTAAAACAGGGCAATGTACCAAGCTGTTTTGATGCGGGCGTTTTCAGTAAAATAGATTACAAGTCACAAAGAAACCTGCAACTTGCCTTAGATAACTGTGTATTGCATCTTAGTCTTTTTACACAAAATAATTCATAAAAGGCAGCCTGAGTATCTTTACAGAAATCTAAGTTTTTCGAGATCAGACAGAACTTGAAATCTTCTAGAACATTCCTTGTCAGCGCTGTCAAACTTTGGAACTCGCTACCAAATAACATTAAAAATGAACGCAGACATATGTAGGCCATTTATATTGGCTTTATCCCAGTTTTTGCTATAACAGGCATAGATATACAACTAGTAGTATTAATGTTATTTCAATTAACGTATGTATCTACGGCGGATCATACAAACCATACATATATACATATAATGTTGCACATTATCTATACTTTTAATACATTGTTCTTTTGTTTATTTATTCATATATTTTTTTATTTTTACTTCTGTAATAAAATTATAACAAATTCAAACACCATTGTTTATGTACTTTAAGAGACAATAGTCTTACTTGTACAAATCTTATTAAATACAAATACAAAGAATATATATTTTTGGAATTCACTAAATTTTAACAATGCCATTTTTCAAAACGATTTTGTTCGGGCTGAAGATTTCTCATCCCGCGACGAAATGTATGGACCCACCACTTCCAATGAAACTAATAACAAAGCCTCGGATAATGCGAGTGATAATGGTTGATGCCCTCGTAAACGCAAAACCTGATATCACCGAAATACAAGAGTCCGATGAATAAGGTAACAAGGCCATAACACCTTGACATTTATTGGAGTGGACATTAGACCGGGTTGGTGCCCATACAAAAAAAAAAAGTTTGCAATTACCCCCCTAGGATGAAAGATGACCTGAGGCGAATTAGGGATGATAAAAATTTTCATCCTGCGGGAGTCCTAAAAACAGCCAAAATCGATTTTTATTCACAACTTTTTTATTTATAATCCGATTGCAAAGTTTGATATATCGTTGAATAGGTATTTTTTAGTACTACATACATATCTCCTGAATGTCCTTTTACTCAAAACAGACCCCAAACCGAGTTAGACCCCCTATATAAAACTTTTCTCTTCTTGTTATCTTTGAAGTAAAAAAAAATATAAGTAAACAAAGAAGTTACGGTGACTTGAAGTTTAATTGCACATATTGTATATGTAACTTCTACAAATAAAAATATTGACTACATATGAGTGTATGTGTATGTCCATATAAAATTAGCTGAACACGTTTCAGAATTATCAACATCACAATATTTTTAAATTAAATTTTGACGAGACTCAAGCAGACTGTAGCTGCTGCTTTCCAGTTTTGAAAAAATATGGCCCAAGCGATTATGATCTGTAACTGCTAGCGCAGATTCACTAACAACACGAACGAAACGTTCCGTATTATGGGAATGGCATAAGAATTCTGCAATAAACCATTCAATAGAAAAAACTCAGTCACTTGTTACAAAGTTTTACCTGGTAATTTTATAACTTCAGCTTCAGAATATTGATAAAAAGCAAGTTGTTCTTTGCGAAATTTCAAACGCTCTCTAGAAATTTTATTTTTGTCTAGAATAATATTATCAATGTAAGATATAATTTTTTTTGAAATATCCTGGTCAAAATCTTTATTAACTTTAACGGCTATAGAAATACGCAAATCTTGGATAAGAGTGGTCGCGAGGAGTGCTCCAAAGTGGTCTGAAGTATCAGTGCGATCTAAGGCCATGGCGTAGTTTCGCAAAGATATGTCGCGCATATTCAGCGATGGCCCAGGAGTTGGGAACGTACCCATTCGATATTACTGACGGGTTAACACATTCAGTAATTGTATAAGATTCCAGTTCGCAAACACTTGTTGCTTCTCCTTCTAGAGAATCAATTTGTTTCAGTCTTGTACTGCACTACTAAAAACTGCTTTGCTGTGTGTGAGGTTTAACGACCAGCAGAACAATTACAACTCCCAATATCCCCAATACTACACCTGCACTTGGAAATTCGAAACAGATTGTTCCATTCGTCCTTTTTAAATCGTATTGGATGTCTGGTAACATCACGATATTTTTCCCAAAAACTGACAATTAAAATTCATTACGAATTATTGTTTCTCTGTGTCTCGAGCTTGCAAAAACTTACAAATATGTAAAAACAAGAAAGACCGCAAAAACCAACAACAAAAGATACTTTTTTATAATATTTAAAAATTTTCGTTTCGTAGGGGATGCAGTGATAACAGGAATTCCTGTTCGATGCCACAATTTTAGTATTTCGGCTGCCACAATTCCCGCATAACTTAAAAGCTTAAGGTTTTTTTTGTTTTTTTTTTTTTTGATACCATAGTTCTTTAAAAAGAGTAAATACTCAACTATGTCGCAATCGGTTGGTAACTCTGATTTATTTAAATTACGTTTTTTAAAAAACATGCTTCAATTTTAGCGTATGTCACAAAATTCAATAATGCACCAACTTTCTTTTTATTTTACACAGAAATAACAAAAAAAAAACCAAGCTTTATCTGTAAATCGACTGTAACTTTTTTGTTTATTAGAATTTTTTGTTACTTCAAAGGCGAGAATTGCATAGCTGACTGAGTGGTTTATTATTATGAAGAGAAAAGTTTTATATAGGGGGGTAGAAATCGAGTTACGCGGTCTAACTCGGTTGGGGGTCTGTTTTGAGTAAAAGGACATTCAGGAGATATGTAGTACTAAAAAATACCTATTCAACGATATATCAAACTTTGCAATCGGATTATAAATAAAAAAAGTTGTGAATAAAAATCGATTTTGGCTGTTTTTAGGACTCTCGCAGGATGACAATTTTTATCATCAGGGTCATCTTTCATCCTAGGGGGGTAATTGCAAACTTGTTTTTCGACCCGGTCTAGTAGACATGCACGCCATCGCAGTCTTGGTGTTGGATTTGTGGTGGGAGAGAGACTTAGCAAACAGATAGTTTCGTTCTCACCTGGGACTAGCGTCTCGCCGTAATGGGTATAAAAGGAAAGCTCTTTAAAATATGTTTCATCTGCGCATACACAATTGAAGATTATGGAATAAGTGTTCCTTCACCAGACCGTAACGAGATACGAGAAGAAATATCGCGATTAAAAAACATAAAATCCACTAGCGCTGATGGGTTGCCGGCTGAGCTTTTCAAGTAGTGCTGCTATGCAGAATATGCTCGAAGAATGCTTGCCTGCAGGTCCTCTGCCCAATCCATAAGAAAGGAGATCCTCTCCTGATATTTGGTCGTGAGATCTTATTTTGTTTGTTTTACTTTTTTCTGCAAAAAATAATGGCACTTGATATGTTTCGTGCGCAAACATGTGTTGCTGTACTCAAATTTCACGAAAAGCACTTGTACATATATAGGCACTCACAGTTTAAAGCAGTCAGACAATTCCTAAGCTATAACGATTGGAGACACCACCAGTCCTAGCTCAACCCCAGTTTTCAAATGTCTGCTTTAACACAGAGACCGTAACTGTCAAGGGTATTATTATAAAACTCGCGAATTATATATTATTCTCAGATTTTTTTTTTAATAACAATCAACTAGAATAGTTATCTTCGAGTTAAATTTTTTATCAAAAAGTATCATTATTTTTTTTTTTTAGTAAAAAAACTTATTCGATCAAAAAAAATAAAACTAAAAAAATTATTGTTAAAGACTTTAGTCAAATTGTGGTGTCAGTCGATTGGTATCCCGTGTATTAAATATTTTTGAGAGCTGGTACATTTTGTGAACAAAACAAATTAATTTAAGGTGTGGTATTTAATAAACAAAATAATAATTTAAACAAAAAAATGCGCAAAATAGCTGCTGCTACGATTTGCATTGTGACAAGTCTAAAGGCATGGACAAGGAAGAGGAACCTGCTAAGAAAGCGGAAGCAATGGTGGGTTAGGCCAGGCTTCGGGATAGAGAAACACTGCGTTCTAAGCTGTTCCTGCGAGATCCAAAGTGAGTTTTCATGTAATTTTTTTAATCAGAGACAAACCTACAAACATATCAATTAATTATGATTTTTGATTAATCAAAAAGGTGTTTACTCGATTAATCAAAAAGAAAATTAATTGATTAATCGGCTTTTTGATTAATCGTTTTTTGCATAAAATGATTAATCGTATATTAAAACGGCACAAATTTAGAAGTTCCTTAATACTTCAACCATTTGTTGCATCTTCGCCATTTTGCCCATTCAGACAACATCTCAAAATTTTCTTACATTTTTTTATTTTTTAATATTTTGAAGCATGTTTGGTTTTTAGTTTTTTTTTTATTTTCAAATATTTTAAGGCAAACTTTCACATAAAAAAATGAGTTAATTAATCAGTTTTTGATTAACCATTTTTAAAATACTCGAGTAACGCTACAAGATTTAGCAAATTTATCAAGTGTTATTTTTCCATGAGTTATATCGATACTGTGTTTTCAGATCCAATCGTAAAATTTATTTGAAAGTTTAGTTAAAATTCAGTTGAAAAATTCAAACAAGTTTTTCGATTCCTTTTGAAAATACAGTATCGATATAACGTATGAAAAAATAACACTTGATAAATTTTGCTATATCTTTTATATTTATTAACCGATTTGGAAATGGTTTGAATATTTTTTTTTTTGCAATCGATTCATCTCCAATACTGCATCAAAATAAATGCAAAAAGGTTGCTGCTTCTAAGTGCTATTTAATTTTAATAACGAAGCTGGGGAAATTTTGCCTGATTTCTGAAATGCATTTGCAAATAACTCTTAAACTCATAATCTAATTGGAAAGATTTTTATCGTAGGTTGTTAGGGCAATGAAGGATCTTTAATAAGATGAAAAGGGTTTTTTCATCGGATATTTAGAACTGGGGATTTTTTGAATAATACGAAAATGGCGTTTTCTCACGTTGTAAGAAACGATAACTTCGCAAAATATCAATACCTATGGCTCTTTTTAAACTTTTGTCTTTAGAATCGTAATCTGCAAGTTTTTTCACGTAACAAATGTGAACTAAGTTTACGGCTATCATGTTTTTTATATGATCTGTTGCAACCTGAGTGCATATGGGTTTTAACAATTTCAAATGCAACGCGCGAGTTCCAAAAGTTATCCGATTCGAGTGAAATTTTGCACGTATCATATTCCGCCCGGCGAACTTAAAATTTGCAAAAAAAAAACAATTAAATAACGAACAGTTTAATGTAAACTGTATTTTTGCAAGGTTTAACTGCGGTTCCAACTTTTTCCACGGGTGCTATTGTCTATATTTTCCAGCAAACAGGAGCAATGCTTTGGTTGAGTGAATCATTTATCATATCTTTATATATGTGAGCTATGTAGGTCGTTAAAATAAATACACCCTCCTCTGAAAGTACAAAAAATTATTTAGGAGATTGCCTATCATCTTCTTTCTCAACAAATTCACTGTTAATTACCAGGGTTTAAAATGCTGCAGCCAAGTTAGCAAAAGTATTAAAAATGGAGCTGTGGCTGTGTCTGTAGGTAGGCAGCCGTACAAAGGGTGCTTGTTTTTAACTTGAAACAAAGCAAATAGTTCAAGCGTAGCTTGCAATTTGAAACAAAACAAACACAAGCCTATGTTGGTTGACATATTTCAGCAGCAATAAGCAGCGCAGTAACATGTTTCGGGGTGAAAAAAAAATTAGAATTTGTGACCCAGTGTTTTTAATTGATTATTTTATGGTGAAATATTATTTGGTAACTGAAATTGCAAAGATATAAAGGTTTTAAACATAGGTACAGACTTCATTTCATTAAAAACAATGTGAGCTTCGCAGCCGCAAACGCATGAAAAGACAGCCAGGCGTGCTTTTACCTTTAGCCCAGCCAAGAACCAAATGCTTGCTGTAAAAAGTTGTGAAGCAATTTTAAACCCTGTTACTCGTAATTACTAGTTTAGTAATGTGCTTTTTATATTCATGTTACCTTCATTTCTAAACACTCTATCCTCCATATATTTCTTCTTTTTGTACTTAATTGTTCTCTTATACGTTATTTTAATGACATTATAATCATCGCAGCAACTTGTATTTCTTGCATTAATATAGGACTCAAGTTTTCTTTTATTAACCCAATAGTGCCCACTGTTACATATATGTAACGCAGCAACTTTCGAATTGAAACAGCCGTTACTCATAGCAGGCTAGTGAAATTTCGATTTATGATTGCTTTGTTGGGCCAGTGTTGTACTTTATTTTGGTAGTTTTATAGAGCTTTCTTGGCCGGGGAGTTAAAAGCGAAAAATAAGTTTCCCCTTTTCCTCCTACTAGTTTCGGTGCATTTTGCACCTTCCTCAGGGAGTCTGCCTTTTATTTAATAAAAACATAGAACAATTAACATGTGCCTATGTATACTTTCTTGCACTCTTCTCCAATTTTTCCATTACATCTTATTTCATATATAACGTTGTGTTGTTGTTCTTTGTCAACTCTGTCCTTTGTTCTTGTAAATATTTTATTTAGTGTACAGTGTGGTCTGTGTGCAAAGTTAACATTGTTGTTGTTCATAATTTTATTTAAAGTTTTGTTGTCCGTTAAGCCTGGTATGTATGCGACTCCTGTGTATATCTTGTTCGTTATTTGTTTGTGTATTTTTGTTGGCATGTTTTATTTTGTTCATTGTTGTTTTGATGAGCATCTCAGTGATAGCATTAGGGTACCCATTTTTGTATAATATGTTTTTAATTTTCATCGTGTTGTCGTTTATGAACTCCTCATCACGTAGAGTAAAAATTTTTCTTATTAAGTTGACTGCCGTATTTTTCTTTTGAGACCATGGGTGATTGGAGTTATAATTTATCATTCTGGAGGAAGCGATAGTTTTTGTGTACCAATTCATTTTAAGTCTCTTATTTTCTCTCGTGATTTCTATATCTAGGAAGGCCAATTTGTTGTCTATCTCTCTTTCCGTAGTGAATTGGATTTTTTTGTGTTGGGAACTTAAAGTTCTTGATATTTCTTCCACGTCTTTAGTTTTAACTATAGCTAGTATGTCGTCTACATATTTATATATGTATATGATTTTGTTTCAGTTTGGTAGATAGTTCCGTTGAATAAAAAGTAATTATTGTCGCGTAAACAGAATTCTAAAATTGAGCGGAACTGTGTTCTAGTTTACGTAAGTGTGTTCTTGTAATGTCTGCCATTGTTGCATAATATTATGAATTGCTAACTGTGTTGGAATATTCGTAAATAAGGAAACTACGTCGAAGGATATGAGGACTTCGTCCTCGTTTATCTCCGTTTTTTGCAGTCTATCTTTCACTTGTGATGATTTTTGAATGTTGTACTTTTTGGACGTTATTTTTTTCCGTATTTGGCCTATGTATTTGGCGAGTTTGTAGCACGGAACGTTTACTGATGACGAAATCGGACGTAAGGGGGTGTTTTCCTTGTGTATTTTTGGAAGGCCATACAGTCTAGGGGCTGTGGCTGCTGTGCACGTGAGTTCCGCTTTTTGTCTCCAGTCGAAGTTTTTTTGTTTGTATATTTCATTTACGATATTGTTGTTTTTCCTCATTAATTGTTGTATTGGATCTGTTCTCATGGTTTTGTAGGTGTTCCTGTCACTTAATAAATCGTTCATTTTCTGCTCATAATCCGTCTTATCCATCATGACTGTCTTGTTGCCCTTTTCTGCGTTTGTGATGATGATAGAATCCTTATGTTGAGTTATATATCTCTTTGTGTTTTCAAACATCTTTAATATCATTTTCTCTTTTGGTCCATTCCTTAATTTGTTTTTAAATGTGTCGATTTGTTTCTTTCCGAGAAATAAGATAAACCATAGAGATCCAATTTAGTCAATCATTCGGTCAGTTGCATATTTCAGTTCATCGGTATTAGTCGTTGTGTGAACAAGTGTTTTTTGCAATAGTCTAAAAAGGCAAAATGACAACGAGACACAGGTAAGAATAAATATTAAAATACTAAAAAGTGTTTTACCAGTGAACTTTTTTTGTAAAATAACTTAGAAATATATATATTAAATTACAAAAATGTAAATTTTGATGTTTGGGAGCTGAAGGCTGCTAGGGAGAGCTGAAAAGTGGAGTGTGACATATATGTAACAGTGGGCACTCCTCCGAACTTTTAAGTAGATTTATTTTTGTATGTGTAGGCCAGAGAAAAGTTGTTACCGTGTTCTTTTTCGTATGATTACGTAAGTAAAAATGGTTTTGGCATTTAGGTACTTGACTTTGGAAGAAGCTACACATATTCTCGAAGAAATGATGTCGGACGATGATTGCGATGTCCTAGAGAAGTTAGTCATTGAATCGCCAAGTGCTCAAAATCTTGATACTGATGAGGATTCTGGAGAAGAAGATGGTGCTGTGCGACCATACAATTTGCCCAAATCTCAGTTAACACAGCCATGCGAAATTTTCATGCGAACTACACGTACAAAAACTCAGAGTTCTGAAGATGAAGGTGGAGCAGAAATCTTTGAAGATGCACTTATAGACGTTATGAACTCCTCATATAATAATCTAAATATAGATCTTTTAAGATCAAATGGCACAACTCCAGCATTGGATTCCATAGCCTCTAATATGGAATTGGAAGAAACGCCAAATAGAATTTCTCGTGGCAAAGCATCTTCACGGCCAGCATAGGGCACACTATCAGCGGGTTCAAAAACGATTTCACGCAAAAAAAAACTAACAAAACGTCAGAAAAAAACGAGAAAAACAAACAAAAAAACTAAGCCACGCTCCGAGCCAGATGTTGAGTGGGTAGATGATGACTATATAGGACATCCTAATATTTTTCCTGAGCCCAACTATGTAGATTGTGGTAACCTCTCGCCCCATCAGCAGTTTGAAAAATTTTTCGATGATGAGCTTATAGATATGCTCTGCAAAGAAAGTAATAGCTATGCTGTATATTCCGGTATGGTCAATCCAAATATTGTTGCTGAAGAAATGCGAGTTTTTATTGGAATACTTATAGTCACTGGTTATGCTCATGTTCCAAACAGGATATTGGTCAAACGAAACAGATTTTCTAAACATAATGATTATTGATGCTATGCGTCGAAACCGCTTTGACATAATATTTCGTTCTATCCATTTTATAGATAATGGTTTTTGAAACATTTTCACCCGGAAAGATGTTTGTCATACGATGAATCAATGGTGGAATATTATGGCCGACATGGCTGTAAACAATTCATCCGAGGTAAGCCGTTAAGATGTACAAAATGTGGAGCCTGAATACTCTTTTAGGTTATTTGATAAATTTTGAGATGTACCAAGGATCAAATCCTCGTATGAAAGAGGAATATGCTCTCAAATATGGGAAAAATATAAAGCCGCAATTTTGTATGTTCGACGAATTTCACGAAAGTATCAAGAATTTGGAATTTTGTTTTTATTTTGACAACTTATTTACCTCACCTTCAGGCTTAGCTGGACTTAGGCAACGTGGTTACCATGGAACCGGAACGATTCGACCAAATATTATTCCAAAATCGTGCCCTTTGCAGTCGAAGGAAGAATTGAAAAAACTTGATCGTGGTTACATAGAAAGCGCGAAAATGGCATCAACCGGTATAATATTTACAAAATGGGTTGACAACGCTGTTGTAAGGGTGGCTTCTACTTTACATGGCAAACTATCAATTACCACCGTTGGTAGATATTCGCGATTGGAAAAGAAACGGATTATGATACCCTTGCCACATTCTATTCAACAATACAACAAAAACATGGGTGGAACGGATAGAATGGATCAAAATATAAGTGCCTATAGAATTGGAGCGCGTGGTAGGAAATGGTGGAATCCAATTTTTACTTGGCTAATAGATGTGTCAATACAAAACGCTTGGATTTTACATCGGAAAGGAGGAGAGCACATGAGCCAACTAGACTTCCGGAGAGCTATAGCGCGTTATTATTGTAGAACTTACGGAGTATCAAAGCCCCCTCAAAGCTATCGTCGAGTTGCTACTCAAGATGCTCAATATTCTAGCCGTTTTGACGGAATTGGTCATTTTGTGGTCGAAACGGAGGGCAAAAAAGGCGCCGCTGTGCTGGTCTCAATTGTGCAGCTGCCCCTTCTACTATGTGTAAAAAATGTAACGTTGGTCTATGCATAAAATGTTTTGAAAAATATCACTACCCCATCCATAACTAAAACTTTATCCATATATCCATATTTTATTATATTTTCGTTATGTATGTATATTGCATGTATTTGTTTATTTCCCCTCTTATAAATATGTAATAGTTAGATACAATAAACCAGTGAATTGTTTTTCAAATAAAATAAATTAAAAGAGTGAATTGTTACTCAAACGTGTATGAAACATATTTTTTTCACTTGCAATAGGCGGTCAAAACGTACTCAGTAGTGCCCACTGTTACATATATGTAACGGCTCATAACTCCAAAACCATCAGAGCTACAAACACAATTTTTTTATATAATGCTTGTACGACCAAATAAATACCATGTTCCTAGCTCATCTGGATCGCTGTGGGCACTAATGGGTTTAGCAGTCCAGATCGTACCACTTATTTCTTAGTTGTTTCCGGATTCGCTTCTCATATGTCGATATTTGAATAGCTTCAATCAATATTTCATTCCCAGCATTTATTTTATTGTCGACGTCACCGTTAAGCACAGAACTAAAGTCACAAATGCGAAGCAGGTTCAAAAGATTTCAAGCGCTAAAACACTCCCAAAAAACAACCGTAGAATATTCTCTCATTTTGCAATACTTTGTTAATTAATTGTCTCATGGTCCGAAATTCTATATTCATCTAAATTTTCAGTTTTAATCTGATCATTATTTCTGAATAACAAGTCGATTTTTATGGATGAGTGTGCGGTTATTCTAGTATCGAAAGTAACTCTTTGTATCATAGCCATTTGTGCAAATAAACTTGTTAGCTGGGTGGAGTATGTTGACAGTATATTCACATTTACATATATTAAAATCTCTAGTGATTATGCTATTGTCAGACTCCTCAATGTGCATCCTTATGATATCCCTTACATCTACATATATATATAAAATTCCAATTATGTATCTGACTATGGACACACTTGGCTCCTAAACGAATAAGCCGATCGTAACCAAATTTTACACACCCACTGGATATCTTCCACGGATGGTCACAGGCTAAAAAATATTTTGATATATAAAGGCGGCGTGGCACCTCCCATACAAATGGAATTTTTCATTGTCCGTATCTCTGGAAGTATTAATGTTAGACCACTGAAATTCGGTGAGGGGTTGAATGGGATCGATCCCTACCACCTCCAAAAAAAACTGGGGACAATGACAAAGTCGGCGTGGCACCTCCCATACAAACTTAATTTTTCAAGCTGAATATCTCTAGAAGGATTTACGGCAGGGACTTGGAAATTGGTACAGAGCTACATATGGCTGATTCCTTGGAAACTGATATATTTCACATTGACTTTTTGTGAAATGTCAATGTTACGATAAATGACTTTTGAAAGTGTATACCGTGTAAATGGGGTATAAGAAATAGCCCCCGTTTCGCATTGCGCTACAACTTAACCCATTAACGACCACTGTACCCATACTTATTCAAATATCGAAAAAATGCATTCTAAATATCGAAAATATATAGTTTTGGTACAACCATTTCATAAACTGCTTTAAACGCGATTTTGACAGTCCAACATAGCTCGCCAGTCATTTCTCGCCGTCGCCAACGCGTAGAGGCCCATAAATCTTTCGCAGAACTTTTCTCTCGAATACTCCCAATGCAGCCTCGTCAGATGTTGTTAGTGTCCACGCATCTGCACCATATAGCAGGACGGGAGCGATGAGTGACTTGTAGAGTGGGATTTTCGTGCGTCGAGAGAGGACTTTACTTTTCAATTGCATACTCAGTCCAAAGTTGCATTTATTTGCAAGAGCAATTCTTCGTTGGATTTCTAGGCTGGCATTATTGCTGGAGTTTATGCTGGATCCAAGGTAAACGAAGTCCTTCACTATTTCGAACTTTTTGGTGCCAGCAGTGGCGTGGGTGCCAAGGCGCGAATGGGCTGACTCTTTGCTTGATGACAGCATGTACTTCGTTTTGCCTTCGTGCACCACCAAACCCAGAACACATATATATTTGGTGGAAATTGAACCAAGAATTATTGTATTTTTTTGTGTTAACGGTGGGCTATATACAAGGTGGCGCAAAAGTAATCTTCCTATCAGAAAATGCTATAAATTTTGCGATTGGCCCCTAAAATCAATTCTGTTTTGACATTTGTGTAGTAAACACATGCAAAATACACCTTAATAAACAATGTTACGCTACACTGCTCCAGAACGCGGAATATTGCTGACTTGAAGAGGAAGATGATTTTTCATCAAAAATAATCATGAGTGATGAGGCCCATTTCCATCTTAGCGGGTACGTAAATAAGCAAAATTCTCGCTTCTGGGGCACTGAAAATCCGCGTGTAACCCACGAAGAGCCATTACACCCGCTCAAAGTCACTGTATGGTGTGCTGTTTTCGCTGGAGGAGTCATCGGACCTTTGGTCGCGGACCAAACGGTTACTGTGAATGGTGAGCGCTACAGAGCAATGATCAACGAGTTCTTTTTGCCGCAAATTGATGAATTGGGATTGGAAAACATTTGGTTCCAACAAGACGGTGCAACAGCACACACTGCACGTTTTTTTTTTTTTTTTTTTTTTTTTTTTTTTTCAGAGGAGGAAGCATCGAAAGCCTCATAGTCAGTGTATGACTTTAACACACTAAACCTCCTACCGTCATGTACAGATCCCCCCGGTACTACCGTTAAGTATTCCGTCGGGAGGTGGTTTGAGCACATGTCTCAACGTCAGTTGGTCAGCGTTACTGTACTATTTCAGTTCTTAGCTGGGGATCTTTTGTTAGATTTTTCATTCATCTAGTCTGAAGTATTGATCATATTGATCAAAGAAAGTCGTTCTTGTCCTACTACCAAAGATATGTATATAGATATAGCTATATAGGCATGTACATACTTACACTACATCTACTCGCTTATTCTGTCTCACTAGCTCTTCTGCATCTAGCCGGTTGGAGTGGCCGTGTTTCCGGCCCGCATCTATAATAATTCAGTACGTTTATAAGTAATCAATTATACTCGCAACATACTGCACGTGCCACAACCGATATGCTGAAGGATGCATTTCCAGGGCGCCTAATCTCCCGTTTTGGCGATTCGCATTGGCCAGCAAGATCGCCTGATTTGACCGCTCCAGACTTCTTTTTGTGGGGCTTTTTGAAGTTGCGGGTCTATGTCAACAAGCCTCAGACTCTTGCAGCTCTTAAAGACAATATCCGTCAAGAATGTGAGGACCTATCGCGGCCAAAGTGATGGAAAATGCCATAAAAAGGGCTCAAATGACAATCAACTGTGGCGGCGGCCATTTACATGACATCATATTCTCGACCTGATGTAAAAAAAATTAAAAGACCAAATAAAAATAATCCACAAGTAGAATCAAAGTTTTTCATTTTTTTTTTTTAATTACCGCCAAAAAACATCGGTAGATTACTTTTGCGCCACCCTGTATATGTGAACAATATGCTCCAAAATCAGTTTATTCATGTATTAACACTAAATAACAGTTATTCCTGTATCAAAACCAGTAGAAAAAAAGCTGTGACATTTTAGGGTTGTGACATTTCATGTTTAATCTATTCTCATTTTAATATGGCTTAATATTTTTGGACTTCCGTTAGAAATTAGATGTATGCCACCAAGGTCTATATGTGCTCTAATTTCACTGGATCACAAATTCCAACTTTTTTTCTGCACCAGAGACGCCATAGTGAAATTCCTATGTAAAATCACCTCCTAATTCCGAAAATTAATGGTACCGTTTTTGAGATATTTACGATTTACCGTTATTTCAAAAAACAAAAAAGATGGCTCCACTTAATCGTGTATATCTCAAGAACAAATTGAGCTATTCGAAAACGGTTTCAAAAATTTGAAAGCTTATAAAATTTACTATAAGTACATACAGTACATACAACACTTTTTGCTAGGTCCTGCAGATTCAAACATAGTGAACAATCATTATGGATTTTTTTAATTTTTTTTGTAAAAATATAAAAAAAATTGTACTTTGCGAGGAAGCATCTCGAAAACTTGTTGTTTTTTTGCAGATATTTTTCTCCCCCTCTAAGCTCTGTGTTATTACAAAAAAAACAAGCTATCAGTGAACAAAATCGATGAACCAATACAAAAGTTATAAGCATTCAATGCTTAAGTATCCTACTGGTACATATGTGTTAGTATTCGTATATCAGTTAGTTAGCAGGTAGATTTTCGAAAAGTTATTAGATACAAAAAGCTGTTAGTGTCGTTTTCTCAAACCTAGGTACATTTTAAACAAGAGCATATTTTTGAGGCAGGTAGTGTTTTCTTTGTAGAACTAGGGAACCTTTTTGTTTAGGTAGGCTTGAATTTTTACTGGATCTAAGTATAAATAAGAGTACATGCGCCTTGTTCCTTCATAATATCTGCAAGGCTCGCCGGATACTGTTCAGTTTATAATTGCAGTTTATAACCCGTCACTTACTTCAAAATAAAAAATGAATAAAAGGGCGCTAGAGTTTGAGTGTACAAATGATCCAGATATGTTCTGTTTCATCTGCGGTCAATTTATTGTTAAAAGTATGAGACGTGTGTTTTCAAATCCTTTGAAAGTTACATACTATAAGTGTTTTGGAATTGAGCCTAAAAACAATGAAAAACCATGGACACCGAACACTGTGTGCACCACATGCCGAGTCGAACTGATTTCTTCGGAAACCGGAACAAAAAGGTACGTTGTAAAAATTTGGCATTTGTTCCCTTTTAATGCATAACTGACTAATTTCTCAAACTATCTATTTAGGCGACGTGTGAAATTTATTACACCAATGAAGTGGAGGGAACCAACTTGCCATTAAACGGGCTGCTATATTTGTACTACAAAAGTACTTGGGGTTGGAAAGTCCAGAAAAGTAACCTATGCGAGCGTATCTACAGTGTCATTACCAGAACTAATTTCAACAGAAGCGACATTTCCCAAATCAAATTTAACTTTAGTTCCGGCTCTAGTTTCATTGTCAACAGTAGTATCTGATTACGCGGCATCATGTTGTACTGAATTTCAAACGGAAAACGAAAGAAATTCTTTGTCACAAGCACAACTCAATGATTGGATAAGGGATTTGGAATTGTCAAAGGAAAAGGCCGAACTACACGCCTCTCGAATGCAACAATTTAAATTTGTTTCATCCGATGTTAAGCGACGGTTATTTCATTTCACCACTGGAAAGAAAGGGGAAGTTGTTACCCGATTTTGACTGAATTTTAATGTGCGAAATATCACGATTTATGGGAAAGGCTCAGAACCTTATTTTTGGAAAAATAGTGACTTACGGGGTTTTGCAGTGTGGCTGTCGATATTATAGAACTCGTCACGAAGAATTTTCCAAGTACTATACGAAGGAGGACAGTGTTTGTTACTGCAAAGACATTGCTGGTCTATTCAAACAATTTGGTGAACCATATGATTCAAAAGAGTGGCGATTGTTCATAGACGGCAATAAATTAAGTTTAAAGGCCGTATTATTGCATATTGGCAGCCAAAAGCCATCTATCCCGATCGCGCATGCACGAAGAACATGATTGGAAAATATGTGCCGATCTTAAAGTCGTTGGAATGCTATGTGGTCTACAAAGTGGATACACAAAATACTGTTGCTTTCTATGCAAATGGGATAGCCGAGCTCGTCAAGACCACTACATCATAAAGGATTGGCCAGAACGAATCGAGTTTCAAGTTGGGGTAGATAACATAAAAAACTCTCCACTTATAAAGAAGGAAAAAATAATTCTACCTCCGCTCCACATCAAGCTCGGCCTTATCAAAAACTTTGTGAAGGCTTTGGACAAAGAAGGCGAAGCTTTTCATCATTTGAAGACAATCTTCCCAGAGATTTCAGAAGCAAAAATCAAGGAAGGCATTTTTGTGGGACGGCAAATAAGGAAAATGATGACCAATAACCATTTCAAAGAACTATTGTCACCAGTGGAGGCAGCAGCGTGGGATTTTTTTGAAAAGGTCGTTACTTCTTTTTTAGGCAAACACAAAAGCCCTAACTACGAGATGATAGTGAACGACTCAATCAAAAACTATGCGGAAATGGGTAAATAAAAAAACATATTATAATAAATTATATATTACATAAATTTACATGAGAATATATAGCCATAAATCTGAATTCATCGTCCAGTTCCGAACAAACAAGAACGGGAAAAATATATGTAAACAAAAAATTTGTTCTGAATTGAAAGATAAATCCAGCCTAAGAAAATTATATACTAATGTGTCACTTATGTATTTATCTAATTTACTTTTTTATTTTCTTTTAGGAGTAAATATGTCTTTAAAAATTCATTTCTTACACTCCCACTTAAATTTTGTCCCGCAAAATCTTGGCGACGAAAGTGACGAGCATGGCGAAAGGTTTCACCAGCAAATGAAAGTGATTGAAAGTAGGTATCAAGGATTCTGGGATGTCGCTTTGATAGGCGACTACTGTTGGTTTCTCATAAGAGAAACCGATCCTAATGTAAATAATGTAATGGATATATTTACTTGAATGCTTATAACTTTTGTATTAGTTCATCGATTTTGTTCACTGATAGCTTGTTTTTTTTGTAATAAAACAGAGCTTAGAGGGGGGAAAAATATCTGCAAAAAAACAAAAAGTTTTCGAGATGCTTCCTCGCAAAGTACAAATTTTTTTATATTTTTACAAAAAAAATTTTAAAAATCCGTAATGATTGTTCACTATGTTTGAATCTGCAGGACCTAACAAAAAGTGTTGTATGTACTGATTATAGTAAATTTTATAAGCTTTCAAATTTTTCAAACCGTTTTCGAATAGCTCAATTTGTTCTTAAGATATACACGATTAAGTGGAGCCATCTTTTTGTTTTTTGAAATAACGGTAAATATCTCAAAAACGGTACCATTCAAGTAAAAATAACCTTGATTTTCGGAATAGGAATTTCACTATGGCGTCTCTGGTGCATTTTGGCTGTAAACCAGTGTTTTCAAGGAAAAATTACAAATAGTTTAGAAGAAAAGCTGTGGTAAAGTTGTGACATGAGAAATTGTGGCACATATATTAAACGCAAAATCTTCCCAACCCGTCTTCAAAATGGGAGCTGCTCCAGCACAGGTAAATGTTAACATTAGACTGAGCATGTGTCAAAAAAAATTAATATTATATGTTAATTAATATTCGCACACGCCCACCACAATTTTTTGATTTTTTACAAAACTGGAGAACAAAGTTTAGTCCTCTATAGGACCCTAGTCAAACACATTATTTTTAAAACAATTGTGGCATATTGTTACGCTCTTTATCCTCTTTTAAATCAAATTTTGTTTTGATCACAATTTATAGCATATAATGCCAATAAAAGTACATGACCTCAGCTAAGGGACACTATAAATTGTTACTTTTTTTTTATTTTTTGTGTGTTTTAAAAAATTAAATTTTGCACTTGATTTATATTACTCGATGAGATTAATAAGACTGCATATCAGTTTATTTAAAAAAATGTCGGTTTGTTATAAATTTTTGACATTAAAGTCGGTGAACACAAATATATCAGTTTCCAAGGAATCAGCCATATATGATATTAAAACAATTTTTTCAACAAACTTAATTTTTCAAGCTGAAAAGCGTTTAAGGTTGGGACCTGAAAATTGATCAGGAGATTAACGATATTAATAGCTCTATGTAGCGTGTTTCCGTGTAGGAAAACCGTCCTCGCTATTTATTTGCGCTCCGGGACAAAAAAAAAACTAAAAATTTTGTGTATCGTGCAGCCTTAAACTGAAAACTAAAATTATATATGAAGGGTTTAGAACAAATGGATCTAAGTGACTCCGAAATTTATTTGAGATATTCAAGTTTAATGTTTACTGAATTTTGAAAATTCTATGTAAAATCTGGGTAGGGCGTTTATTGTATGGGAAATAGATGACACCAGGGTTTGAATTGCTGGCTGAAAAATAGCAAAAGTTTGAAATTTTTAGCTTAACTAGAAATCAGTTTTTTGTCAGTTTCGAAAATTTACTTGTAGTCTATATTTATAGTTCAAAAATATTTCAGCAGCTAAAAATAAGCAAAGTAAAAAAAAAATATTTTTCATTTTACTTCAGCAGCAAGCTGAACGGAAACGAGCTTCAGCAATCAGCAGAAAAAAAACTAGAGAATTTTGCTGAAGCTTTAAGCTATTAGCCTTTTGTATTCAAGTTTTTTCAGTTTTCATATTTTTCAGTTTTTTCACAGCAGAATTTTTGTTTCGAATTGCTGTTTGAAAGATAGTAAAACTAAATTTTTTTTGCTATTTTTCAGCAGCTATTTAAAAATTTCATAGGGGAATACAAATAATTATACGATGTTCTGATCGTACTGGTGCAATTCCTTCGATTGCTATATGGCTTTTTCCTATACTTACATCCGAAAGACATAGTATGTACGGATGTGTATATGGAAAAACAAAAGTGAGACGAAGTATTATTCTCTGACTCGAAATATAAAAACTTTTTCCAACTACGCCTCGCATAATAAAACCGTCTTCAGCCTATTGGGGGCCCTGGGCATATTAGGATAATGGGGTCCCAATGGCTTTGAGAGAACACTATTTTGTTAGAATAGACAAAGAAAGTAGATAAACTAAGTTAAATAATTATTTTTATTAACAATCACATGAAACGATATAGTCCACAAAATGAACTCTTTTAGCATTTATAGGTTAGCGATTAAATATATAGAAATATAATTTGAAGAGGGCCCCTTCTAGATCTCAGATGGGAAAATCGTTAGTCACTTCTTCAAAATCTTTGCTTTTTAGGACATCCGATTCTATGGACATCAGCGACAAGCCTTTACCTTTTCCAGGATTCCCAAATTTTTTTAATTGTACTTCTATAAATGGATCGAATTCACTCAATAAGTCTACATATCCCAAATAATTTACGATATGATCGTTTTGCTAATAGCACAAAAATTAACTAGCAAACGATGATTTAATTAAAGAATACCTCAGAACACAATAAATGGTTTGATCCCGTACGAGTTAGAAAATATGGAGTGCAATAACAACCAAGTAAATAGCGCCCACGGGAGTTATTTCCTCAAAAAAAGGATAAAAAGCCTACCAGCGTTATTTTTATTACTCGTAGCTTAATCTTTTTATAAATTTCATATACAGGAAATGGTATTATAACTTGGGCCCACTATTAAGCATACCGAAATGATCAGGACGATGAGCTGAGTTTATTTAGCCACGTCCGTCCGTCTATTTGAACGTAAACTAGTCCATCAGTTTTAGAAATATCTCGATGAAATTTTGCAAGCAGGCGTCATTTTGCATAGGATTAATCATTTGTCGGAACCAGACAGATCGGACCGATACAACGCATAGCTCCCATACAATCGATTGTTCCGATGAACGGGTTTTGGCTTATAGCTCTTGAAGTTAAAATTCTGGGACCTTAAAGTTTTGCATAGTTAGTACATATTATATGCGTAACGTGGAAATGCATTTTGGGCTATACATTTTGCAGTTAAAGAGCTAGAAACGTAAAATTGCAGGTTTAATACTTATGTCATATACATACAATAGGTGTAGTGAAAATCAGCCAGATTTGACCAACATAACATATGTAGCTCCCATACAATCTATCGCTTCGATACATGTTGCCTGGGCTTTAAATTAACAGTTCTGAAAAGTTTGTACCAATTGTAAGTAAGGATCTTCTTCTTCTTTAAATGGCCATCTAACCGCCTGAGCGATTTTGACCGTCCAACATAGCTCGCCAGTCATTTCTTCTTTGCGCCAACTGGCGCCAATTGGAGACCCCACGAGATCGCAGGTCGGTCTCCACTTGGTCCTTCCATCGGAGTGGTGGTCTTCCTCTTCCTCTGCTTCCACCGGCGGGTGCCGATAAGTATACCTTCTGGGCTGGAGCGTCTTCGTTCATTCGCACGACGTGGCCTAGCCAGCGAAGCCGCTGTGTTTTAATGCGCTGTACTATGTCGACGTCTGCGTAAAGCTTATACAACTCATCATTAAATCTTCTTCGGTACTCTTTCGCAGAACTTTTCTCTCGAATACTCCCAATGCAGCCTCGTCAGATGTTGTTAGTGTCCACGCCTCTGCACCATATAGCAGGACGGGAGCGATGAGTGACTTGTAGAGTGTGATTTTCGTGCGTCGAGAGAGGACTTTACTTTTCAATTGCCTTCTCAGCCCAAAGTAGCATTTATTTGCAAGAGCAATTCTTCGTTGGATTTCTAGGCTGGCATTATTGTTGGAGTTTATGCTGGATCCAAGGTAAACGAAGTCCTTCACTATTTCGAACTTTTTGGTGCCAGCAGTGGCGTGGGTGCCAAGGCGCGAATGCACTGACTCTTTGCATGTACTTTGTTATGCCTTCGTTCACCACCAAACCCATTTTTTCCGCTTCTTTTTCTAGTTTGGAGTACGCAGAGGTTACGGCACGGTTGTTAAGGCCGATAATGTCGATGTCGTTAGCATATGCTAACAGTTGCACGCTTTTATAGAATATTGTTCCAGCGCGGTTGAGTTCTGCAGATTGTATTATTTTCTCCAACATCAAATTAAAGAAATCGCACGATAGGGGGTCACCTTGTCTGAAACCTCGTTTAGTTTCAAAAGGCTCGGAGAGGTCCTTCCCAATTCTGACTGAGCTGGTGGTGTTGCTCAATGTCATTTTGCAATGCCGTATAAGTTTTGCGGGGAAACCAAATTCAGACATAGCGGCATATAGGCAGCTCCTTTTCGTGCTATCGAAAGCGGCTTTAAAATCAACAAGTAGGTGGTGTGTGTCGATTCTTTTCTCACGGGTTTTCTCCAGGATTTGACGTATTGTAAAAATCTGGTCGATGGTAGATTTTCCAGGTCTGAAGCCACACTGATAAGGTCCAATCAGTCTGTTCACGTCAGGCTTCAATCGTTCGCACAATACGCTTGACAAGACCTTATATGCGATATTCAAAAGGCTGATTCCGCGGTAGTTGGTGCAGTTTCCAGGATCACCTTTCTTGTGGATTGGGCACAGAACACTTAGATTCCAATCTTCGGGCATGCATTCATCCGACCATATTCTGCACAGAAGGGGTGCATACGCCTTACCAGCTTCTCGCCGCCATGCTTGAATAGCTCAGCAGGCAAACCATCAGCGCCAGCTGCTTTATTGTTTTTTAACCGGGATATTGCTATTCGCACCTCATTATAGTCGGGTTCTGGGACGTCAATTTCGTCGTCTTCGATTGTGGGTTCGGGTTCGAGCTCTTCTCTGGTTTCTTGCTCCATTTCTCCATTTAAAAGGGCAGAGAAGTGATCCCTCCATATATCTAGTATTCTCTGAACATCAGTCATCAGGTCGCCGTTCTCGTTCTTACAGGAATTTGCTCCGGGCTTGAAACCTTCCGTCATTCGTCGAATTTTTTGATAGAATTTTCGGGCATTATTCCCATTGGCTAGCATCTCAAGCTCATTGATTTCACGCTTTTCTGCCTCTCTTTTTTTTGCCCGGAAAAGTCGCCTCGCTTCCCTTTTCAACTCGCGGTAGTGTTCACACACACTCCTTGTTGCACTCGATCTTAGCGTTGCCTTGTACAGTGCAGGTCGGCACTCTTCATCATCTTAACAGTTGTTTCTTCTCGTTCGCCGGAATCCAATTACTTCTTCGGCTGCGGTACGGAGTGCTCCAGAGATGTGCTCCCACTGCTCATGCATTCCACTGGGTTGAATTGTGCTCTCAGAGAGCAGGTGTGAGAGTCGGTCTGCAAAATCATTGGCGGTCTGTTGCGATTGCAGCTTTTCGACGTCCAGCTTTCCTTGCGTTTTCTGTTGCACCTGTTTTGTCGTACAGAGGCGGGTACGAATCTTAGCTGCTACTAGGTAGTGATCGGAGTCGATGTTTGGACCTCTTATTGTGCGAACATCTAAAACGCTAGAAGCATGCCGTCCGTCTATCACAATGTGGTCGATCTGGTTTCGCGTTCTTCGATCGGGAGACAGCCATGTAGCCTGATGGATCTTCTTGTGCATAAACCTGGTGCTGGCAATGACCATGTTTCGGGCACCGGCGAAGTCGATCAGCCTGTACCCATTTCGCGAAGTCTGGTCGTGCAGGCTGAACTTCCCGACTGTGGGTCCAAATACACCCTCTTTGCCCACCCTGGCGTTAAAGTCACCAAGCACGACTTTGATGTCATGACGGGGGCAGCGCTCGTAAGTTTCCTCCAGGCGCTCGTAGAATGCATCCTTTTCCACGTCGTCTTTCTCTTCCGTCGGAGCGTGGGCGCAGATAAACGAGATGTTAAAGAATCGTACTTTTACGCGGATTGTAGCGAGACGCTCATTCATGGGTGTGAACGACAGTACTCGGTAACGGAGTCTCTCTCCCACCACAAATCCCACGCCAAATCTGCGCTTATCGACATGCCCACTCCAGTAAATGTTGCAAGGTGGTTTGTTCATATTACCTTGCCCCGTCCATCGCATCTCCTGTATGGCGGTGATGTCAGCTTTAGCCTTCCTCAGGGCCTCAACCAACCGGGCAGCGGCACCTTCCCCATTGAGGGACCGGACATTCAAGGCGCATGCCCTTAAATCGTAGTCCTTGTTTCGTTTGCGTGTGTCGTCATCTAAAAAGGGGGTTCTCATATCCGAGGCTTTTTTGGATTTCATTGGTACGTTGTTTTATGTGGTGGGTCCCAAACCCAACGCACAACCCGTTCCACGGGAGGTTGTAATTTAAGTTCACGTTTATATAGCGAGCCGCTTGATCCAAGACAGACGCCCGCTTACAGCCGCACCACTAGGTGATCAGACGCTGCTTGTAAACCCCTGATAAGCCCTTAAACCGATTAGGTCGGAGTAGCCTTGCCAGGTTGTCGCCTTCTCACGATTAGCTCACCACCAAACGGGTGTTCGGTGGCTACCCAGAGGATGCTTGGACGCAAGCGCCCGGAAGTAGTGAGCTGCTTGGACCGCATGCAAAAGAATCGCTCTGGCCATTCCCAAGTGAATGGCGATCAGAAACTTTCCCCACTTAAGTGGACTTCTACACGCGGACCCATCCTCCTGGATCGGGCACTAAAAAAATGTATGCGTATTCATTCCTTACTTGTTTCTGTTTGACTTGTGTATGTCTCAACAAGCAACCCATGGATTTTGCATTACAACTTTGTGAAGATTTAATATTATTTTACATAAGTTTTTAGTTCGTTGAGTTATTCAGTGCGTTATTTACAAAAATGGCAACGAAAAAAATTATTAACAGAAAAAACTTGGAAAAGTTCTTTGTATTTGAAAGCGAAAATGCTAAATGTAAACTTTGCTCGCATTTTCTTAAAAGCGACAGAATATTTAATTTAAAAATGCACATTTTTAAAGTGCATAAAATAAGTGAAGATGAATTCGCGTATAAGGATAATTCCCTGATTCACAGTATCGATAAAAAAAATCAGGAAAAGAGTGATAATAGTAGAAATAAATAAAAAACAGCTATTTCGTTCCTACATCGGGTTAGTAACGGAAAATAGTCTTCCATTAAGTGTTCTAGACTCTGACAATTTTAAAAATATTGTAGAACCTATTTGTCGGGGACTATCGGAATGTGGTAAAAAGATAATACTAAACAGCAGTATCTGTAAAAAAGTCTTAAATCCGTTGCGGATGGTATACGACTATCCATAAAAAAATAACTTAACCAACAGCTAATATCGTTAAAAACAGACAGTGCGACGAGCTTAGAAATATATTCGGTATAAGTGCACAACTTATTAAAAATAACGAAATACAATCACGAATATTGGGAATGCTGGAACTAAAGGGCTCCGGCGCAGGCTCTTCGAGAAATCTCGCAACAGAGTTTCTCAACACGTTAAAAAAATATAATATAACCTTAGCTCAAATTGTGTCTATAAAATCAGATAATGGTGCAAATATGATAAAATGTACCAAAATTTTACCGCACTTCACGACTTTCGACGAAGAAAATGATGAGCATGATGCAGACCAGGGCAACGATTTTTATGTAAAAAATATCAACAACTTTGAAAAGTTTACGGAACTCCATTAGGCGATATTAAAATCTGCAGATGTGCTGCGCATACTGCGCAGCTTTGCGCATTAGGTGTGATCAAAGATGCTGAGATAAAATATTTTTTATTTTCGTGCCGAAATTTAACAAAATTTATTAAAAAACAATCGAAAGGGGACCGAGAGATTTTTGATTTGAAAAAATTAGCAGTTCCCCAGCTCGACTGTCCAACGAGATGGGGGTCCACATATAACATGGAAACGTCCTTAAGAAATGCGAAATAGGTTTTGTATAAAATGGAGTTAGTGAAAAATAAGACCCTGGACGAAAACTTTGAATTAGGTGACAGTTTTTGGGATTTCATTGATGCATACTTTGTTGCTTTTGAGCCTCTACAACAAACAATTATTAAATTTCAGCAAGAACAATTGCATTTCGGAAATTTTTACGCTGAATGGCTGAAGTGCAAAATATGCACAAAAAAGTCCTGGAAAATAACAGTAAAATGTGTATAGAAAAAATTGTGAAAAGTCTTTTGGAAAATATGGAAAAGCGCACAATAAAACTTTTTGAGAACGAAATTCTGATATCGTGCCTATACCTCGATCCACGGTTTAATCACACATTAAGTGCCGTGCAAAAGTTAGAGGCCTAAACATACCTTAAAAAGTTATACGAAAGAATACAAGATATGAGCAGAAATATCGATACGCAAAGAAATATAGAATCGTCAGCTTCACCGCCCGAAAGCAAGCAATACTCTCAAAAGGCAAATGAATTTTTGAGTGAATATTTATTCCAGAATTTTCAACATACAAATATAGACAACATTGATGTACGTATAAAAATAGCTACCATTAACACGCGTGGATATCAACGTTCTCGACTTTTGGAAGAGTAAACAGTATAGCGATCCAGAACTATATGCTTTAAGTAATATTTGCTTCGCAGTCCCACCAACTCAGGTAATACATTTTTAGTAAATGCTTACTTTATTCATTGACACTTGAGCGTTTGAACGGCTTGTCACTTGTTACTTTATAATATTACTTATACGACCTGTACAAAAACTTCAGCTCTGCGACTACGGTGTTTGTGAATTTCAAAAGTTGACCATAAACTTAATTATAATGCATTTCTTAATCATAATTTCAGGTAACGATTGAGCGCGCGTTTTCATCACTAAAGCTCATTTTGGCCGACAACCGGAGCCGCCTTAATGAGGACACTCTTGAAAACATTTTGTTAGTGAAACTTACCCTGCATTTTTGGATAGAGCTATCGATGATTTACCATTGTTTGAAGATTATAATTAAAATATACATATATACATCTGCATACGTAACAAGAAATATTGTACGATTTGGCCTTAGATAATGCTATTATCAAATTGAAATGAAACTTTTAATATTGTACGAGTCAATATTTAATAACTATTCACAAATATATGAAATAAATATCATTTACTTGCTTACTTTTTTGACTTTCATCGCCTTTCATTAAAATAGAATTTATCTCTGGTCAGCTATTCACCACGAAATGGCACCTGTTGGCAAAAGTAATTTTTCGTTGAACTTCTAAGCCGAAATTGCTTTTGGTTAACTTTGTAGAGCAGGGGCTCCTCGCGTATGTTCGTTTCTGTACCAACAAACAAGAGTTCCTTTCCTGTGGGCGCAGATGAAGAAAATATTGAGTAATATTTCCTTTGAGGTAATCGCAATAGACGTTGACATGTTCGATGATCATACATATTTTCTTGCACTGGCTATCGCATCCTTTGAATTACGGTTATGCCCTTCATATCTTCCACGTTAAATAATCGTTCATTACATGACTTGAACAACGCAGGTGAACATCGAATTAGATGTCAAGCTACCAACTGTCTCGCACCCCAAAATCTTAGGGGTCACGTTTGATAACATGTTCAAATACGGCGCTCATGTTACCGCAATTGCCAATAAAGTCCAAAGCCGTAACAAAATCCTCAAGTCTGTAGCTGGCAGCACTTGGGGTAAAGACAAAGAAAGGTTACTAGCTACATATAAGGCAATTGGTCAGCCGGTGCTGAGCTACGCGACGCCATTATGGACGAGGCTTCAGGTCTGCCAGAACAGCGTCCTTCGAACCGCCACTGGATTTCTTCTTATGTCTCTTGAGCATCATCCCCATAATGAAGCAAACATGCTCGGCGTAGAAGAGCACAGTGAGATATTGACCAGGCAATTCCTGAGATCAAACATTTTGATGAGATCCGGTGGTGGCGCGAACTAACGTCAGTGGAATTAACGTCAGTGACGTTAATTCGCACCCAAAAAGCGAATTGATGTCAGTGACATTAAGACGCATGACCAAAAACGAATTAAAGTCAGTGCCGTTAATTCGTATAATATTTTGACTTTATTTCGCTTTGGACATGCGAATTAATGTCATTAAGGCATTTGGGTTTGAGATTCGACGAAGGAGCGCCGCAGGCGAAAATTTGACTTAGGTCAGACCCCAATTCGGGGCGTGATCCATGGTATTTATGTGCAGAACTCCTTTCCGAATTGGCGGCCTTCGACCGCGCTTCAAAAAATAACCCTGGGCTCCGCCATTCCAACTCCGGGTGTGTGCCATAGCCGTGGCTACCGCCACGGTGATGTCCTTCCGCGTGCCACGTTTCCCACTTTCACACTTTTTTGGCTTAGCCTAATGTGCCATTACAACAACCACATGAAAATGACAGAAAATTGTGAACTTTAACTGCAAATAACTTTTGAACGGTTGTAAAAAATCTCATTTCAGATTCTAAATCTAGACGTGGGTAATCGTTTACGTGGGGTAGCGAGCGCTAATACACAACCAAAAATGTTGAGATATGTGTCAGGAGACGCGCTTTGGTCCCAGGAGCATGAACATAACTCCGCTGAACCAATATTTTTAGTAGTTTGCGAGATATTTGCAGGTCAAGTTCAGAATTTTCTGTTATTTTCATCTGGTTGTTGTAATCACATTACCCTGTGAGAAAATAGTGGCACGCGGAAGGATATCACCGTGGCGGTAGCCACGGCTATGGCAACCACCCGGAGTTGGAATGGCGTAGCCCAGGGTTATTTTTTGAAGCACGGCCGAAGGCCGCCAATGCGGAAAGGAGTTCTGCACATAAATACCATGGATCACGCCCCGAATTGGGGATCTGACCTAAGTCAATCCCAGATTCATTTTTTAAATCCCAGATTCATGATATAATGATCATAAGTCGAAGGTGATAATGAAAAATGAAAATTTGGAATATAAAAAAAATGTACTGACTTTAGTTCGCTTTCTTAATGCGAATTAATGTCAATAACGTTAGTTCACTAAAAATATTGACCTTAGTTCGCTTTTGGCATGCGTCTTAATGTCACTGACATTAATTCGCTTTTGGGGTGCGAATTAACGTCACTGACGTTATGCCGAATGACGACATGCCGAATGTCTGTCCTGCATGCGGCCTGTCCCCACACGATACTAACCATCTATTTGTCTGCTCCACAGAGCCTGCTCTTCTTACACCCATTTCCCTCTGGTCCACTCCTGTCGAAGCTGCTAGGTTTCTAGGACTTCCGTTAGAAGAGTTTGATGACACTAGTGGGTAAGGACTCTGACTACATAGGCAGGGCGAAGTAGCGCAACAACAACAATAACAATTTCTCAAAGCCCTTTATTATATTTCATTGCAAGGAGAAGGTTTTATGTGGCCCTTCCCTTTCTAACGTAAATTCTACCACATCTGCTGGTCTACAGGTGATGTTGAGGAAATATTTAGGAAATGGCTACCCAGAGTATAAAAAAAAACGTAAAAGTCCGAATGAGACAGTTGCTTGAACCTCCTGCAAATAAAACGCTCCAAGATTTCTTTGCATTGCAATGCAAATAACGGAATCTCCCTTCAGGGCTATGCACTGTGTGTGAACGCTTCCGTGAAGAAGAAAATTTAATCAAAAAATGAAAACGGCGGCCTGATAACCGATGCCTATATGTTAAATTTCCGCATCGCCTAATTTTCCCTGCCTCATCCATCGCATCTCTAGATAGTGGTGAAGTCAGGTTTTGTGGGTTTTCACTAAAATTTGGTTTTATTTAGTGGGTACCAACCCCATATACACATTCGGATGTAAGTATAGCAAAAAGGCATATAACAATCGAAGGAATTGCACCAGTACGATCAGAACATCGTATACATTTTTGTATTTCCCTATGAAATTTTGAAATAGCTGCTGAAAAATAGCAAAAAAAATTTAGTTTTACTATCTTTCAGTCAGCAATTCGAAACAAAAATTCTGCTGTGAAAAAACTGAAAAATATGAAAACTGAAAAAACCTGAATACAAAAAGCTAATAGCTTAAAGCTTCAGCTGAAGCTCGTTTCCGTTCAGCTTGCTTGAAAAAAATTTTTTTTTTACTCTGCTTATTTAGCTGCTGAAATATTTTTCAACTCGAGCACAAGCAATTTTGAAATACTTGAAAATAGTTAAGCATTTTCAAACCCTGGATGACACTGCAATGTCCGAAATGACTTGGATGTCTTTGCAAACAAATAAACACCATATTTCACTATACAAATATGGGTGTAACTCACAGTTAGATCCTTTTAGTTCTGAGCTCTTAATATTATAAGTTGTATACGCAATGAAGTGAAGAATCGTTAATTTTCTATTAAAAAGTACCGGTGTAATAACAATTTTTGAAATGAAATTAATAAACGAATCTATTTTGGGCAGAACGAAGTTTTCCGGGTCAGCTAGTACGTTGTAAAGTCGGCATCACTGCTACTTGGTGAATGATATACTAAACGAATTTGCCATTTTAATGGACATTTATCTATTTTATTATAATGCACCACATATTCTTATCAATAGCATTATTGCAAACTGTTTAAGCTTTAGAGAGAGCGAGTAGTTTTTTAAGTTATTATTATTTTATTTTATTATTTTGCTCAGGTTCTGGCGCCATCTTGCTCAAATAGCATTTATTAAATCATTTGGCTCAGGTTTTGACGACCGTGTTGCGCAAATGTTGGAAATTGTTTGTTCTTTGAAGAACGAGTGTGCGGATCACCTGTGACACCTTTATGTATTAACTGGTAGCGAACACTGTTGGCTCTAAGGCATTGCGCGTGATTGGCTCCCTCATTTTCGCTGTAAAAAACCACACTTTGGCTCAGGCCTAGGCGACCGTCTTTCTCAAAAATCAATTATCTGCTCTTTGGAGAACGGGAGGTGCGGGGCACCTGTGACACCCTATATGTATTTATTGGCTTAAACACAAACTATGTTAAATTTTACACTCTCGTGTACGTCCCAGTGGGAAAAGGTAATGTATAGGAATGCATAAAGTAAATTAAGTAAATTTTTTTAGAGCGATGTCATAGGAAAAGTAATGTGTCGCTCGCAACAAACTGAAGCGACAAACTATACATTATTTCTTATATTACTTTTTATAAATGAAAAGATGCATTACAAGGGGCACATTATATCTACCATTACTTTGAATGAGAGAAAAGATGCATTACCTGCGAAAATTTGTTTCCCTGCGTTGCGTCTTATCAAAGAAAATGCAACTTATAGCCAATACTAAGGGGGGAAGCTTAGATCGAGCACATTCGATCCTAACCTATTGGTCTAAGAAGAATTCAAATTTAGCTAAGAGGTGGCTCTTTAACATCGAATCTCCTTGGGTAGTAACTATACTCTTAAGAAAACATAAGGCACAGTGAAAATAATTTAAAATATAGTACTACAAATGAAGGGCGAGAGTGCAAAAGGGCCTAACCCACAATTTCAAAATTTTTCAAGGCGCGAGAAAAACGTTCGCATTTTTCGAATTTTCAGTGTATTGATCTGAAAGTCAAATCACTTTTAGATCTTGATAGCATTTCTTAGGGGTTCAAATTTCATGCGATTCGGTGCAGTAGTTTCGGAATTACGAGACTTCGAATTTCTCATGGGCCTAACCCAAGGGGTGCCGAGAGTGCAAAAGGGCCTAACCCGAAGGTGCCTTTCACTTTGCCGGGGTCAGCTATTGTTCATTTCCTGTTTTTTATGAAACCAATAATACACATTTACTATGAGTTTGAAAATACGATTGTTAGACCTTCAGATCATTTATTATGTATTGTTGAATAAAACAATACATTTATTATTATTATCTCCGCTAGTTTTCAATCTAGAGAAATGAAATAAAGTGGAAAATGATTAGTGGGGATTACTCCACAACGCCTTGATTGCGGTTTTTTGAAATTTTGATTAAAAATTGCCAATACAAAACGATTTACATAAACGTCAACATACCGATCGCACTTTGAACTGCCACAACATAACCTACGAAAACACAATCAAAAAACACTGTCGTAGGATAATTACTTGAAGCTTCTCATTAACGCTAAACACCCTAGATGTCGTCGCAGACTTATGGTTATAAGTCATAATGTTTAACTCAGAATCCATTATTAAATTTGTAGTACATGTTTCCGCACATAATACAATATGTGGTTTCTTCAGTTCAATAAGACGCTCTAATTCGACTTTGTTTGCTATTATGCTTCAAATATTGAGACAAAATGCAATTTAAATTATAGAGCTTGGTATTTCTTTTTACGTAATTCTTCGATTTTTGTTATGTATTCGCCTTTTCTTGCCCTGATTGCTAATAGCCAATCTTCCTTTTTCAGTTCTGCTGATATACCAGACATGTCCTGTCCAATGAATCATAGTGTTCATATAAGCGCACATTTAGCTCCTTATTAACTCTGGCACAATAACACATTTATTTATGGGTTCTTTTGAGAAAATCGCATATTTATGTTCACCTAAACCTTTTGTACTCACTTACTTTTCCTTGCAATCAGCAGCTTTATGATTGAAGCCTTTGCATTTAAAACAACACAGAACTTACACGGCGTCGTAAACTCTACAACGCTTCCAGCTAACACTGAGTTTCTCTTCGGCTAGTATTTTCACAAAACCTTGTACGTCCACTTCAAGTATCGCATTATAGAAAATTCTGTCATTCTTGTTTATTCTTGTTTCGTACTGCTTGTTAATTTTTCATATGTATTTCACTTACACAATTGTTTTGCCGTTTGATTCTCTATTTGAAATGAATGCCAGTTACAGTGACTGTTGGTTTGACTTTTGCAGGAATCTTTACTTGATAATGGTTACAAATATTATAGATTGCATTTTTTATTTTTTCTCGCTCTTGCACACTGACACTTTCGACAGTTACCACACCGCTCTGCCGTCCCCTTATATTTGTCATTTGCAGCTGCTTAGGATCAATTTTCGAGTTAAAGTAATTTTTGGTTTTTTTCGCATCTTGTTTGGTAGGTATGTACTTGGTTTAATTATTAATCAAATATTCGAAGTTTTTCGCCTGGTATGAGTCGTAGCCTATATGCAAAGATTTGTAAGCAACTGCACGAAAGCACTGGCTGATAGAAAACTCGGCGCGCTGAGCGTCCAAGAGCTCAGAGGTGCGGAGCGGTCATTTGCAATATACAACAAAACCCGTATCAAGAAGAGTATGCTCTCCTAAAGGATGACACACAAATCAACGCGTGTAGTATCTACGCTTGTCAAATTAACGATGGAGTAATGAGAGTTAATGGTCGTCTAGGCAAAATAAGTTTAAAGAAATTTTCATATATATTTTTGAATATATATTTATTATTAAAGTAATAACATGAATTATTCTTAAGAAGAACTGAAATATAAAAATAGTTTTTCATTGGGTATGTGAAAATATCTTTTTGGTACAAAGTTATTTAAGAATTTAAAGTATAAATTAATAATATTAGTACAAATTAACATAATCATATAAATTCCCCCTCATTTAAATTAAGATACTCCTGTATCGTAACTACTCATAAAGAATACATATCATAGTTCAATTTACAAAATTATAATAAACATTTATTGAAACATTAAACATTAAAAAAAAGTTAATCTTCTATTTCTTTTGTATCACGGATGCCTTCAATTTCAATTTTCTTTTAATATTTGAGGGATGTATATTCTCTAAGTTATAAATTTATATTTTGGTTCTTGTTTATGTCGAACTGATTTATGATTTTTGATAAATCCGTCTTTTCTCCTCTCATTATAATTTTCTCTTTTTCTATTTTTTTTCTCAATATAACCATCTTTTGTAATAAGTATATTGGAATATATTTTACGTTTATCGAATTCTCCAATTTCAACATTTATTGGTTTTTCTTTTATTATGAAATGAAAACTATTATTATAAAATTCAATAGCTTTACTAATTTTCTCTTTAATATTAAGGGTATTATATTACATAGACATCATTCGTATTTTCTCAGTAATTGTATTATGCAATCTCTCTATATCTTCATTTCCTGTAGGGTTATTTGGTTTCACTAAATGCAGTTCAATATTTTTATTTTTCAAAAAATTTTATAGTATCAATACCGTCATACATTTCAATAATTTTATTTTGCATAATATAATATTTACTATCATCCAATTCAGAATATATTCCTATTTTACCTTTACCAATATTTCACCGTAATATATTTTCCAAATTGCTTTCTAAATCAGAGGAATTTATACAAATTTTAGTATTTTTATGTTTAATATCTATTTCCTTTTGTTTCTTATCTGTTAATATATGGTTCAATCGTAAGCCCGTTTCTTTTGAGAGAAGTGAACTTCAATGAACCTTCTCGTCCATGAAGACATTTTAAACAACTTATCTTGAAACAGTGCCGAACTAATTTTGAATTAAATGAGCCTTTTCGTTGTTTGTGTCAAGATTGTAATTCTCATTCTGGTAAGTTTGATATTTCAGACTCACTATGCAGCATAAAAAAGTCAATTCTTTCTATCCTAAATACATACCACCAATTTTTTTTCATATCCTTGTTTCTTATCTTTATTCTTAACAATTAACTTTTCGCTGTCAACTAATGATTTATTAATTGTGTAATCTTTTTTACTTAGCTGATGAGGTTTTCTCTGTAGCTGAGAAGTTTTAGATCTCGACGATTAACAAACCAAAGCCTTTCAAAGGCTCGGCACGAGAGAACAATCCGAGCGTCATGCGGATGCGCCCCTCGCTCCGGTCGGGCGGGATATGGTGGGTAATCCGTTGGGTATTATTATAATATTATTTGGGTTTTAAACCTATTACACATTACATTAACTACAGTATCTAATATATGAATAAAAGTTTGTATATTTTCTTCTTGAGAATGAATTGTTTCTATATCAGTATTTGCATTATTGAACAGTGATTCAGAAGAAACTGATAACATATTGATTTCATTCGTATTTGCATCAATCCTGCTAAGAAAATCAGCTACTTGATTTTCCTTACCTTTAATATAATTAAGTGCTATATTATATCCACTTAATTTTATTAACCATCTATGAAGTCTTGGATTCATAGCTTTACCCTGATATTTCACAAAAAGCCAACACAATGGCTGATGATCTGATAAAATTTAAAATTTCGCACTATAAAGATAAGGCCTAAAATAACTAGTTGCCCAAACTATTGCAAAAAGTTCTTTTTCAGTTACTGAATAATTTTTCTCATGGTTATTTTCAGTTCGACTAGCATAACATATTGGATGTTGATTCTGTTGCTAACAGCCCCTAATGCATTAGTACTTGCATCAGTAATTAATTGGAAAGGTTTGTTAAAATCTGGGTACTTAAGTACAGGTTGATCTGTTAAAATAATTTTTAACTTTTCAACAGGCATTATATAAATAGAATCATTTAAATTAAGCTTCATATCTTTTTTTTAAATATTTTATTAATGGATATGCTACTCTAGAATAATCTTTAATAAACTTGCGATAATATCCTGTTATACTTAAAAACGATTTAATTTGCTTTATTGTCTTTGGTATCTGAAGTTTTAAGATTTGATCAACCTTAGCTGGATTAGATTTAACACCTTCAGTTGTTAAAACATGGCCTAAATACAATGTTTCTTTTAGTTTGAATACGAAGATTTGCCTCTTGTAATTTTGAAAAAAACTTTCTTTATATCAATTACATGTTCCTGAAAACTAGGTGAAAATACTAATATGTATATCATCAAGATATACAACACAAATCTTATTTATCAAATCTTTCAACACAAAATTTATTAGCCTTTCAAATGTTGCACGTGCATTCCTTAATCCTAATGGCATACGGACAAATTCATAATGTCCATAAGGAGTAGAAAAAGCTGTTTGTAAACGATCTTCCTCCTTAACAAGAATTTGATGGAATCCTCTCGCAATATCTATAGTAGTAAAATATTGTGAGCGTCCTAATTTATCTAAAATATTTTCTATATTTGGAATGGGAAATTTGTCATCTATGGTAATATTATTCAAAGCCCTTTGATCTAAAACAATTCTCCATTGTTGTTCCCCACTATTATCCATAAAGGACTATTATACGGAGATTTACTATCTCTAATGATTCCCTGGTTTATCATAAAATCTATTTGTTTACAAACTTCCTTTTCGTGTATTTGAGGATATCGATACAGCTTGGAATATATTGGTTTATCAACAGTTGTTTCAATTTCATGCTGAATAACATTTGTACTGCTAAGAGATTGACCTGCTATATAAATTAATTCTCTAAACGAAGTAAGAATATTTTTACAGCTTCTTTTTCCTCATTATTAAGATCTCTAAACATTATGTCAAGAACTTTCTTATCAATATCGCAAATTTCCAGTTGATTAATTTCATTATATGAATAAAAAAATTTATTTTGTTGCAATTTATAATTAAAGTTTCATTATTCATATCTATCACTGCTCTCATTGGTTTTAAAATATTTTTTCCTATTATTGCGTCGAATAGTTTTCCTTTAAAATCTGTTAGCTTCCAAGACATTGTTCCCTTAGCATTGAATTCACTAGGTAATTTTGTAATACTTTTATTTCTAATTATAGTCGAATTACACTGTACAACAAAATGAGGGTTCATCTCTTAGTAATTGATGAAACCCAAAAAACTGGAAGGTCTATCCTTCTCGTATCAAAACCTCATACCAGGTTTTCGGCCTATAGGTCTGGATTTTTTTTAATTTGAGTTTAAAGTTTTAACCCTATGTATAGGGGTTAAGTGAGGGAAACTTGATAAAATGAGGCAATTGGTTACAAAATAGTGGCTATATTAATGTTTTTTGGGGCAGGGAATTCATTTTTGATGTTTATTTTTACATAAAACTTACGATAGATGACGCTGTGGTACAATTTTTCAAATTTTTTAACAATTTTTCATGGAAAAATAGTTTTTAAGTACTGACCGAACTGTCTTCTTTTTTTTGAAACTGTATAATCTTCGTGTTAGTGTCATCAGCGATTACTTCTCATATAAAACAGAATAAAACATTACTATTTCTACTTAGAAACTGTTAAAATACTCTTTTTTCATAGAAAAAGTTAAAAAAAATATTTAAAATTGTGCCGCAGCACCACCTATCGTAAGATTTATTAAAATATTAATGTCAAAAATGAGTTGCTCGACACTAAAAACATTACTTTAACACACGTTTCGTAAGCAATTGCTACTATTTCTACGTAAAAACTATTAAAATACTATTTGTCCATGAAAATTTGTTAAAAAATTAAAAAAATTGTACCACAGCGTCATCTATTGTAAGTTTTATGTAAAAATAAACATCAAAAATGAATTCCCTGCCCCAAAAAAACATTAATTTAGCCACTATTTTGTAACCAATTGCCTCATTTTATCAAGTTTCCCTCACTTAACCCCTATACATAGGGTTAAAACTTTAAACTCAAATAATAAAAAATTCAGACCTATAGGCCCAAAACCTGGTATGAGGTTTTGATAAGAGAGGGATAGAGCTTCAGATTTTGTTGGTTTCATCAATTACTAAAAATCTTGTTGTACAGTGTTATTAATGGTTGAAAAACATATCGACAGCCACACTGCAAAACCCTGTATGTTCAAAACCAAAAAGTTTTCAGGAGAGCGAAAAAACTGTGAGAATTATAACGTATGTATATGAGCGACGGTTATTTCATTTCACTACTGGAAAGAAACGGGAAGTTGTAACTCGATTTTGACTGCATTTTAATGCGTGAAATATCACGATCTATGGGAAAGGCTCAGAACCTTATTTTTGGAAAAATAGTGACTTACGGGGTTTTGCAGTGTGGCTGTCGATATACTATTTCTAAGTAAGATTCTTTTATATTCAAGTAATTTTCCTTGATTTAAAAGTGAAGTTGTTGAACTTGTATCAACCAATGCTCTCAATTTATCATTATTTATTGTTATTTCAATTATGGGTAATGATTTTGTGAGGCTGTTAAATAAAAATTTTCATGTAAACATTTACCTGGTTCTTGATTTAATTATATATGGTCTACATCCATACTATTATTATTATAATTATTATTATTATTTTGTTGTTGGATTTTGCGGTCTATTTTGTTTACAAATTTGTAAGTTATGAGCAAGCTCGAGACCCGTTAACAATAATTCTAAACGAATTAATATTGTCAGTTTTTGGGAAAAATTGATAATTGGAGAAAAATTACAAAGAAAAATCAACAGCGATGGATAGGATTACATGCTTCAGAGTTTCCAGGCTCATCATCAGATCCCTTTTCGGACACTGGGATGCGAACCCGTGTCGGATTCTGACTCGGATAATTATAATAAATAATTATTTATTGTATTGTTTGGAGAAATAGGATTAATTCTAAAATTATGAACCGTTTTATTTTCATAATTTCTTATTAAAGCCTCTTTATCGAGAAAATTGAAGGCATCTCTTAAATTTGTAAAATTCTGATTTATTATAATCGAAGCTAAATTTAAATCTATATTAGTTAAAAATGTTTTTGAAATAATACTTTCTGCATTAATTGGTCTAAATTCTATTGGATTAGTCTCGTCAAACTCAGTTTTTTCATTAATTTCACACAAAATTTCGCATAACTTGTTAAAATAATTTACTAACTATACCAACATTTTTTATAGAAAATGCTTGTTGGTATAAACTATAATAAGACTCTTTTACACCAAAATTATTTATTAAAATTTTTTTTATAGCTTCCCAAGATGGGTTTGGCCCTAATGTTCATACAGTGTTCAAGGCTAGTCCTTGAATTTTATTTAAAATTATTCTTCTATGTAAATAATCTAATACTGGTTGCTCACCATTGGCTAGAAGTAGCAGTGACTCTACTTCTCTAATAAAAGAAGTTAAGGCATAGGAAGCATCACCTCGAAATTCTTTAATTTGTTGGGCATCCCTCACTATATCCTTGAAAGTAAGTTGTAATGCCATTCTTTTTTTTTATTATCACCCTTTTATTTTAATTGAAATTATTATGTTGTACCTTTTTTGTTTTTATCTGTATATGTGGTTGTTTGCTATTGTTGATTGCTGTTGTTGTTGTTTGTTTCTGCGTATTTTTGTTGTTTGTACTTGCAGGTTGTTGTTGTTTAAAGTTGCTATATGTTGTTGTTTGTATTTGATAGATGTTTCTGATATTATACAAAATTCCGGGTACTTAAAATTATCCTTGCTGCAATAGTCGTGTATAATCCTTCATGTATTCCAAGATCAGTTTTATTTTCCTTTCCATTGAGATAATCTATTTCATAGTTAAATTCCTGTAATTTAAGCAACCATCTTTGATGTCGCGGTGAACACTCTTTCCCCTTATACTTAGTATTTAAATATTTGATTGGACAATGATCGGTTATGATTCTAAACTTTTTACCATAAATGTAAGGTCTTAAATAAGTTACGGCATAAATAATTGAAAGAAATTCTTTATCTGTTGTACTATAATTTTGCTCGTGATTATTTAGAGTCCTTGAAATATAACAGACAGGATGCCCTTGTTGCGAAAGGACTGCACCTATTGCATAGTCACTCGCATCTGTAGTTATAACGAACTCTTTGTCGTATTCCGGATATTTCAGAATGGGATGAGAGGATATTAAAGCCTTCAAATTTTCAAAACTTCCTATATACTCAGGATCATTAGTATTAATTTTACAACTCTTTTTTAGATATTTTATCATAGGATAAGCTATTTTGGAATAATTTTTTATAAATTTTCGGTAATATCCGGTAATTCCGAGGAATCCTTTAAGCTGTTTTTTAGTTTTTGGTATTTCTAATTTATTAATCACATCGATTTTGAAAGGATTAGGCTTAATACCTTCTGATGTTATAATATGACCTAAAAATGGGGTCTGTTTCTGTAAAAAACAACATTTGTCTGGCTGTATTTTTAGGTTATGTTCTTGAAGTTTTGAAAAAATTTTCTCTAGACTAGCAGCATGTTCTTCCAAAGAAGTTGAAAAAATTAGGATATCGTCTAGATAAACTACACAGATTTTATTGATGTACTCTCGAAGGACTTCATTTATAAACCGTTGGAAGGTGGCAGGCGCATTTTTAAGCCCGAAAGGCATTCGAGTGTACTCATACAAACCTGCCGGAGTTACAAAAGCGGTTTTTTCAATGTCTTTTTCAGCCATCAAGATTTGGTGATATCCCTTTGCTAAGTCCAGCGTGCTAAAATATTGGGCTTTACCCATTTTATCTAAAATGCCGTCTATGTTAGGTAAGGGGTATTTATCATCGACGGTTAATTGATTAAGCCGTCTATAGTCTACAACGATCCTATACTTTTGGATTCCTGATTTATCGTTCTTTTTAGGGACTACGATAACCGGTGAACTATATTTACTTTTACTTTGTCTTATGATTCCCTGACATTCCATTTCACTTATCTGTTTTCTAATTTCTTCCTCATGTTTTGGTGGTAAGCGATAAATTCTTGAATTAATTTGCTGGTCAGTTATTGTTCTAATTTCATGTACTACTGAATTAGTGCTTGTTAAAATATCGCCTTCTTTATAGACAAGTTTTTCAAATTTAGCCAAAAGTTTGTTTATTATTGCCTTTTCTTGCCTATTCAAATGATCTGTTTGAATATTTTTAATATCGCTTACCTCCAAAATATCTACCTGCTCTAGCAAAGTTTTTGTAAGAGATGGAAGGATCAAACCGTTACATAATTTCAGCTGCATATTTGTAATGTCAAATATTTCAACATTGTTGCTTATCCAATCCATGCCCAAAATCATATCGAATGGTTTATCAAAATCCAACATTACCCATTTCATTCGGCTATTTTGTGGAGCATTAAACTCTTTAGGACTAGGTGTAATGACCGTTTTATTCGGTTTACTAACCTCGCCACTTATTGTTCTTAAAGTGGTTTTTTCTTTCAATAATAAAATGGGTAAGTCGAATTTTTCAAAACTACATTTTTTTAAAATGCTTAGAGTTGATCCAGTGTCAACTAAAGCGATAAATTTTTGATCAAACAAAGTTAAATTAATATAAATTTTTGTTACATCCGAGGCTAGTTTATAAAAAAAATATCCTCTGAATCATTCACCCTTTCATCTAAAGTGTGACTCATATTATCAACATCCATTGGAGTATTTGATTTTTGTGTTTGTCTTGTTTTATTGGAATTATAATTATTTTGCCGGCTATTTGAACCACCACCTTGCCATTGATTATTTATGTGATTGGGAACTTCGTTTGAAAAACGACCACTGGTATTTGGATTGAAGGTAACATAATTATTTTGATCAACAGTCGATCTCTGATTAAATGAATTATTACCGTAAGTATAATTTGAATTTCTAAATCTATTTGACTTTTCATAATTATTAAAGTTTTGATTTCCATTATTAACCCGGTTTGGATTATTAGCAAAATTTGGTGGATTATTTTGGCAAAAACTAGTTTGATTTCGATTACTTAAATATCTGGCATTATTGGAATTATTGCGTGGAATGTTGTTGGTATTTTTTATTGAGAGAAAAGCTTTCAAATTATTTTCATCCATTCCAATAAAATCATTAATAATATTTTCTGTCTCCCTCAGAGAAAAAATATTTCTTATGGTATATGCCAATGTACCACTAACTAACTGTTTGATTCTCTGTATCAACATTCCAGAAAAAAATTCCTTTAAAACTAAACCATTTTCATTTAAAGCACAAAACTCCGTTATGTCGTCAATAATATATTTTACCTTTATACACAAATCTCTAACACTACTTACTCTAAGTGCTGAAATTTCGGCCGTAAATTCCAGCTGTCAGGTGGGTCCATGTGAATGAAGTTTTTAGCAGCTCCTTGAATCTTGAGGTCATAAATAATTTGATATGCCACCACTTCTTGGGAAGCATAATCCAACAGTACTCGGTCCACTGCATGAATAAACGATGGCAACATTTTTGGGTCACCATTGAATGCAGGCAAATATTTAACATCTTTCTCAATTCTTCCTCTTAATGTAGTTGTTTGCTGTTGAGCTGATTGACTTAAGAGCTGTGTTAAAGCTACTATACACTGCTCAATCGGGCTTGCTGAGCCACCGGCTGCCAAGTTTTGGTTTTCCATTTTGTTTGCTATCAGTTTTTGATGTATGCAAGAGTAATAGTTATAATTAGGCTTTTACGAATCACCACCTCTAGTTTATAAATTTTAAAATATGTGTTGTTTTTTATTTTTTTATTTTTTTGCCTTTTTACTGTTTGTCTATTCACTTGTATGCACTTTCACTTGCACTGTTCGCTTATTTTTATTTTAAGTACTTTTCTTTACTTTCAATATATTTTTATTTATAGGTTCTTTATTTAAACATATTATGTTGTGTCTGCAGCACTATTAAAAATGCCTTTGTTATCAACACATTGTTTAAAACCCGTGACTGCGCCAGTTAAATAAGTCGAGAGAGAGTAATGCTGCGAAAGTAACAAGTCTTTATTCATTGACATCAGCTTAATACTGAACTCTGTTCTTAAAAATAATTTGCTTATTGCCTAAAAATTCTTATTCGTATGATATTACAGTTAAAAAACATCACACCATCTAACTGCTCAATTCCAATAGTCTCATTTATATTTAGTTGTTGCGACTTAATACTAATTAGTTGTTGTTGCTTAAACATTTGTAAGTACATTAGAATTCACATTCTTACAACAATAGTAAAACGATAGTAAAGCAATAGTAGCGTAGTCATGACAACACTTCATTTCCATTGATACAAATTAACATGTAAACAAATCATATTAACAGCGAATGACATTTTAACATTATATTATTACGTTTTAACATTGTGTATGCTGTTAGCGTACAGTTGTAAGTTTACATAGGTATGTACATATAACTCGCGCAACCAGCGGTACCCCAAATGGGACAGCTACCGGCTGATCGGCTTACACCTTTTGTGCGAGCGTTTACGTACGTAGGCCTATATTATATGGAGCTATTTACAATCGTTATTGGGAGGCGTACGGAAAAACGGTGGATTGCGTTATTCACGGGTTTGACGACGCGCGCGGTTCATATTGAGATGGCCAAGGATTTAAGTACAGATACATGCTTGCTTTGCATCAAGATAGATTTTATATGTCGACGTGGTACTCCCGTCCGGATAAGGTCGGATAATGGTACCAATTTGATGGGCGCAGATAGAGAGAAGAAGCGCCGCCAACTCGAAGAATTCAAAGAAAGAAAAATCTCCGATGCCCTATCTAATCAAGGAATAGAATGGGTGTTCAGCTGCCCGTTGAACCCACACGCAGGCGGCTGTTGGGAGTGTTTTATGCGCTATGCAACACGTACTTAACAATGAACGATTACCTGAACAAACACTGTACAGTGTGATGTGTGAGGTAGAAAATGTTGTTGAGATCTAGTCCTGGTTTGTGCAGGTGGCGGAAATCAAGACTGCTACTAGTATCTTTCGAAGACCTGCTTGTATATTGGCGAAGCTCAATGTAGGTGAATCTAGCAGCGGGTAGATTCACGGGGCCCGGGATGTTGTGAAGGAATATCCTTTGAATCTAAAATAATTTGTTTCACATGTCAGCCCTGTGTGGTGCTTTATTTAATTGTTATGCTTGGCAACTTTGTCTAAATGTCATGTACATATGTATTTTCACGTGTATCTACTTGTTAAATTGATTGCCAAATGTAGCGCGCTTAATTTTCGTTATTCCAAAGACAAAGAGGCGCGAGGACACATAACGTGTAAGCAACTTACTTTATATTTTAATATTTTACTTATATGCAACTAACTTACAGAAAAACAAGTAAGGAAAGGGCTGTCTTCGGCTATGCCGAAGGCTTTATCCTTTCATGAATACGCACAACTTTTCTAAGTGTCCGATCCTTACTTACAATTACTTACAAACTCTCCAAAACTGTTAATTTAAAAATACATAGCCAAACCACATTTATCGGAGCAATCGTAATATGGGAGCTATATGTTATGTAAGTCCGATCTGTATAATTTTCACTACACACATCACATATGTATATTATAAGTACCAAACGTGCAAAATTTTACGTTTCTAGCTTTCTATTTGCAACATTTATAGCCCAAAACCCATTTATCGAAACTATCGATTATATGGGAGCTATATGTTATGTTGATCCGATCTAGGTGATTTTCACTACACATATTACGCATATAATATGTACTAAGCCTGCGAAATTTCGCTCTAATAGCTTTTTAATTGCAAGAGTTATAGCCAAAACCCATTTATCGGAACAATCGATTGTATGGGAGCTATGCGTTGTATCGGTCCGATCTTCCTGGTTCCGAAAAATGATTAATCCTATGCAAAATGGCGCCTGCTTGCAAAATTTCATCGAGATATCTCTAAAACTGAGGGACTAGTTTGCGTTCAAACAGACGGACGGACAGACGGACGGACGGACAGACGGACATGGCTAAATCAACTCAGCTGGTCGCCCTGATCATTTCGGTATACTTAATGGTGGGTCTATCTCTTCATCTTCTCACACTTACAAACATCGGACCAAAGTTATAATACCATTTCATGTTCATGAAAGGTATAATAAAAATACTACAATTGTTTTCTGTTTTTCACACAAAACATCGCGAAGTTTTATTTTGTCTCTTGTTCTGGTTTGAGGAACAGCAGCAGATATTTCTCCCTATTTTCGTCCTAACAAGGAAACACCCTTATCAAATATACCTTAGAAGTCCCAATTCCCTACTTTCTACTTGAATTTATTTCATTCCAACGGCAGCCATTGCTCTGTACCCGAATAACCCAATCAAGGGACGTTGAATGTTCAAACTCTATCCAATCTGCTCCATGCAAAAGATGTTTAGTTTCTTTCAAACTTGTGTGGCTGTTCATGGAGGACGCCAACGGCTCCAGTGCCTATTTCAGATACATTCTAGAGGACTGGCAATACTACTATTGTCACTGATGCCCTACGGCACCAACACTTCATACATTACCGCCGTTATATTTTCCTTAAACAAGTCCCTTCTTGATATGAGCCCATCTTTAGGACTAGAGTTTGGCGACAAAATCAGCAGACTGAATAGCACACTGTATTTTAAAACATATCTGCTAGATTGTTGTTACCAGAACGGTAATATTAAAAGGTCAGGGGTCGGCCTAGTAGCAGGAGGTCATTTGACCGATTTAAAGGAGGCAAAGTACAAAGATTTTAGAGAGTTTTTCTGTATTTAGGTCAATAAAAAATCCACCCCATACCTGTCTTTGACGGCGTTACGTTCTTAAATGGAGAACAAATGTGATCGAAATCTCCCAACTTTTCCTCTAGAGTCACTGGCTGTATATTCGCCCCTATTACGGTTGTCAACATCAAATGTCACGTCGTATTAATATCAACATCAATATCAACGTCGCGTCAATGCAAAACTGGTATTTACTTCATCAATGTATTGACGTTGACGTGTTATCGATAATTTAATAGCAAAACTACGATCCTTATACTTTTGACAGTTGTTTATTTACAATTTGTTGCGCATATAATTCTGCTTAAGATTTAAACTTTTGTTTAAAGATGTTTTTTTTACATTATAAGCCGGAAAAAGCAACGCAAATCGCGGTAAAACCTTCCATCGAACGTCAAGTGTTAATACACATAACAAGTAAATATTTAGTAATGTGATATTTTTAATACTTTTTATAATTTTAATGTAATTAATTTTACAATTGTTTTACAAATGTGTTTAAATTTTCATGTTTATTGTCCTGTGATTACTGTTTGTAACAAATGTATTAATTTAGTATACATATCTAATTAAACAGATTCCCCAGATGAAGGCGCGGAGAGCGTCGAAACGCGTAGGGAAAAACAACAACAACTAACTTGTTTTATTTAACCGGCCGTAAATGCTCAACCCAGCAAACATAAATTTAACAAATTGGCCCAACCATATAATAAGTATTTTCTCTACTTTGTAAGATATATATAATCACTAAATAAAAATGTATGAAATTTGTACTATTTTACTGGGGAACTTTCTTTTATTCCCCTCTTCTCGTGTACTTCCAAAATACAACGTGGCCTTTCAAATTGCTAAGGGCGTTCGCTTTGACGTCTGTCGAAACAGATACCACCTTATATTACTACACTATGGCGAATATACTAGCTGGAGAAAGGACTAATGTAGGCTGGGAACGGTGCAGAGTGTATGATGCAGTCCAAGTACTTTGTTGTTTTAATTGCAAAAGCTTTCATCATAAGGCCAGTGACTGTAAAGAAAGGGAAGTGTGCACAAAATGTCTGGGTGAACACAAACATACGCAATGCCATAAGGAACCAATCTGGAAATGTATCAACTGTATAAGGCCAAATAAGGAACTGAACCTTGGGCTTGATGATAACCATGATACTATGGATAGAGAATTTCCTGTATATCAACAATCATTATCCGCAAGGAAAAATAAAATGGTTTATTAGCAACCAAAGCATAAAAAGTACAAAAATCGAAGTAGTCGGGTGCATAGCTTAGAATGTATATATCTCAATATTTGTAGTATAACAGCAAACAAAACCGAACTGGAGAGGCTTCTCGAAATAAGAAAACCAAACATTGTACTATGCGCAGAAACATTTCACAACTGATCTTATAATGGATACCGAATTAAATATTCCAACATACAAATGTATTCGTTGTGATTCCCATAGTAGACATACGGGTGGTGTCCTGATGTATGTTCATGAAGATTTAGAGTTTAGTATAGTCTGTAATATAACCATTAACATGAATATATGGTGCATTATTATAAATATCAAAAAATGTGCGTTAAAATGGCAAATTGGTGTACTTTATCACTCACCAAGTAGCAGCGACGCCGACTTTATTACGTTTTTAGCCCAGATAACCCTAATGTCCTATATGTAGGACACCAATTTCATGTTGATTCACGCACGCGATCTATGGCCAGGAAATAACGGGAATGTATTTTTGCATGCAATAGAAATTGCGCAACAGCGTTAGTAAGTGTTTACAGTCCGTCAGTGAGAGAAGTGCTCGTTGTCTCATTCAGAAAATTACTAATTTTGAAAAATGCAAAATTATAACATACGATTTCAAAAGTGAGTTAAACTTTATATGATAAAAGTTAACAAATATATTTTTTTTATTAAAAAATTATAAAGAAATAAATGGGGTTTCAAATGTGTAAAATTATAGTAAAATACATTGAAAATTAGTTAGTAGTAAAAGTGAACAAATGTTAGTGTCCTACATATAGGACATTAGGAAGATAGGTGTCTACAAGAATTTTTTTTTCAGGGGTCTCTCGCTTCATGAGGTTCTTGTTTTGTTGGAAGATGGTGAAGAAAACACTGGCAACATCGATGAAGTGGTTTTGTTTCTTCCAGCAAACGGCAATATTACTGACGAAGATTCTGGTCCTGAGGAAGATTTTACCGTAAATAATTTTCCATCTGCCCAACTGCAAGCGCCAGCAGAAATAAAATTTAGTGAACCGAAAGCAAGTGAAAAATAAAAAGACGTTTAAGTGGGTGAAGCAGGATTTGATTTTGACCGAAACAGAATTTGAAAACCCTGAATGCGCTGCCGCTCTGGAGAGCCCATTGTCTATATTTTCTAAATTCTTTGATGATGAAGTTATTGATCTTTTTGTTAACGAAAGTAACAAGTGCGCACAAAAAAATAATCGTTCCGGAAATATCAGTACAACCGAGTTCAAAGCTTTCTTGGGAGTAATGATTATCAGCGGATACTTGCAAGTACCAAGACGTAAGTTATAGTGGAAAAACGCAAGGGATACTCACAACTCATTAGTATCAGAAGCCATATCCCGAGACAGATTTGATCACATTTTCAGCAATTGTCATGTAAGTGATAATGACATTTTAGACCCCGACGATAAGTTCGCAAAAGTGAGGCCCTTATTTCACCTACTAAATAAGAAATTTATGGAAAATGCTACTGTTAAAGAAATTCATTCAGTCGACGAAGCCATGGTTCCATACTTCGGGCGTCATGGTTGTAAGCAGTACATTCATGCTAAACCCATACGTTATGGATACAAGCTATGGGTAGGCGCAACGCGTTTGGGCTACATAAACTGGTTTGAGCCATATCAAGGAGCTTCGACCAACATAAGCAAGGATTACACTGACCTCGGTGTTGGTGCAGGAGTGGTGCTGGAATATGCTCAAGCCCTGCCTCACAAATGGCCCGATTTCAAGTTTCATCTATTTTTTGATAACTTTTTCAGTTCGGTTGTTTTGATAGAAAAACTTACGGAGTGGAATCTCTACGGAACGGGAACAATAAGAGAAAATCGTCTGAAGGGAGTTTCCCTTACCAACTCTAGTATCATGAAAAAGGACAGCCGCGGAAGCTATGACTACGCTAAGATTAGAGATCAAAATATTATTGCTGTAAAATGGAATGACAACAACGTTGTATGCCTTATATCAAATAACGCAGGAATTTCTCCCGTTCATACGGTGAAGCGTTATTCCCAAAAAGAAAAAAAGAATATATATATATAACAACCGCATTTGATTTACATGTATAACTCTAACATGGGAGGAGTGGACCGTTCTGACCAAAACATAAGCTTGTATAGGACTTCAATCAGGGGCAAAAAATGGTACATGCCTTTGCTAGCCCACTGCATTGATATGGCGCTCCAAAAACGCTTGGATCATACATCGCGAACGGGGCGGAAGTTTTGACCAACTGAGCTTTAGGCGTGCGGTGGCTACCATGCTGCTGACTACCCATCGAAAGCAACCAACCTACCAAAAAGGCCATGCAAGTTGCTCAAAAGAAGTCGAGATTCGCTATGACCCGTATGGATCATCTTGTAGAGCCACACTACAAGATGTGTAAAATGCAATATTGGAGTACATACAAAGTGTTTTGTAAAGTTCCATTCCAATAAATAAAAATATGTTTTTATACGAAATCCTGACTGAAAACCTCAAGGAATCAGGCAATAATATCATCATTGGAGATTTTAACATCAATATGAATGTATCGTCAGCATACTCGAAACACCTACTAAGTTTATTCGCACAAAGGGCAATGATACAAAGAACTAATTTCAATAAGATAATCACAGAGAACTCGTCTACTAAAATTGACTTGCTCTTTAGTAATAATGACCAAGTTAAATCGGAAAATATAGTTGAATATAGAATTTCGGATCATGAAACAATTAATTTCAAAGTGCCAACAACAAAGTTTTGCAAAATGAGAAGTTACTCTACTTTTACCTCATGGGAATACTATAGTTCCGAAAACCTTTTAAATAAGCTGAGAACATGCGATTTTAGCTTTATGCGTAATGCCGGAGTAGAAAATAAAACTTTAGCCCTGAACAATATTCTTACTGAAGCAATGCATGCACTGACATATGTGAAGAAAACAAGAATACAACTGAGAAATAAGTGGTATGACCGTGAGCTTGCAGCTCTCCATAAAAGAAAACTTGAGCTATATAATATTGCCACAGAAACAGGATATTGGGATGAATATAATGTATTAAAGAAAATATACAAAAGTACTATTATGTATAGGAAGAAGATGTATATGGAAGGCAGAGTTCACAACAATAACGGAAACATGAAGCGGATGTGGAAGTGTCTGAAAGGCCTCGCAGAGCTTACAGATAACAAAAAACATATCACTAAGATTGTAATTCATGGCGCATGCCTCGATAATGAGTACGACATAGCTAATGCCCTAAACAATTTTTTTGTACAGAGCATAGTCGAAATTAATGATAGTATCGAAGAAATGCCTACTGCATCCGAACTAAACGTTGATCGCTCGATCGCAATAGAACCATTTCTTTTCACTGACATTGTGTTAGATGATGTATGAATATCACAAAAGCATTTAAAAATAAATATGGCGGAGAAAAGCTTTTATCTGAGGGTGTTTTTAAGGATTCCATGAATTACATTGGTAATTTTTACAAAGACATTATCAATGAGTGCCTAAATAATGGCATTGTTCCTAACTGTTGGAAAGTTTCAACAATAGTACCTGTGGAAAAAGTAAAAAATACAGTGAAACCGGAGGAGCTACGGCCAATCAATACGTTACCCTCAGATGAGAAAATTATGGAAATGGTGCTGAAAAATCAGTTGGTGGCATAGGAAAGCACAAAGTTATTATACCATAACAGTCTGGATTCAGAAAGAGCCATTCTTGTGAAACAGCACTAAATATGGTTATTGCAGAATGGAAAAAAGATATATCAGATAAAAAAGTTGTGGTGTCTGTCTTCTTAGACTTGAAACGGGCCTTTGAAACAGTTGATAGACGGAAATTGTTGAATGTCTTGTTCAAAACTGATGTCAGAGGAAAGACCTTGGAATGGTTCCGAAGTTATCTGAGTAACAGAAAGCAAAGAACTATAATTGGGAAAACAGTTTCATAAGTTGTGTATGTAGATATTGGATTGCCACAAGTTTCAGTACTTGCACCGATACGATTTACATCGTACATAAATGATATAAAAAAATGCTTAAAATATTGCAATATATGTCTAATTGCGGATGATGCACTGCTCATCATCAGTGAGAAAAATGCCGACTGTGCAATGCAGAAAGCACAAGAAGATCTTGATGCTCTATACAACTGGTTGTACCTTAAAAAATTGAAGTTAAATGTAGATAGGACTAAGTTCATGGTATTTTGCAAAAACCAGAACATCATACGTAATAACGATTTAAACAATATAACCCTTAAGATAAAAAACAAAGAGTGACTGAAATGAAGTATTTATTGATGAAAACTTGAATTTTGGAGAACATATTAATTATCTTGAAAAAAAAAATTGCGCAGAAAATGATTCCTGTACAGAACATGCAAACATATTAGTAAACATCATAAATTACTTGTATATCGTTCAATTATTGAACCGCACTTCATATACTGCCCTACAATTCTGTTGATAGCGAGTGATATGCAAATTAAAAGACTACAAATACAACAAAACAAGGCAATGCGATTTGTATTAAGATGACCCCCAAGAACATCAAAAACTATAATGCTGAATCAGTTAAACTGGCTTAGTATAAAACAGTCAATAAGTTACTTCACTTTGAAATTTATACATCATGTAAGATTAGGAATGCTACCGAGTTACCTGAGCAATAAAATACTATATAATCACGAGATACATAGTTATGGAATTAGATACTGCAATAATATAAGACCGCCTATAGTAAGAACAGAGTTCGCAAAGAAGACTTTGGAATATACAGGGTACAAAATGTACAATGAACTGCCTTCTGAGATAAAAGATTGTGAAAATATTAATAAGTTTAAAGTAAAATTATTTTTATATTGTAAATCACTGAATATTCAATGAAATAAATGTTAACCTAACATTAACTAGGTCTTAAAGACCGTAATAAATTTATAATAAAAATAAATAAATAACTACATATGTATAATTTGAACGCAAATAAACAACATCATACATCAGTATTTGGTACTAACTTTTAAATGTAATAGATAAAAACGATTTAAGGTGTCACAATTTAGCAATTGGTTTTGGTTATGCTATTTGGTGGACAGTGAGCAGCAGTGTATGGACATACAAATAAAAATATTTAAAAATAAGGTAAATAAGGCGCATTTCATTTTGCTCGCTATTAATATATATAAAGTAACAGGCCCGTACGCACGGGGGGTTTTGGGGGTTAAAACCCGCCCATGCCCAAATCTAAGTTGCAAAAATTTTCAAAATACAGTTTATAAATTTTGCATTGAATCCTGACTCATAATTTTTGACAAAATTAGGTAAAAAATTTTACGGAAGAAGATATTGGTGAAAGTTGCAAAAAATAAGGTTGGCCAATACATAAGTCCGACACTTTGAATAGCACTTGGAGCTTTCCGAAATTACAAAGTTGTATAGCGTATGTTCGTTTGGCATTTTTCAAAAATCACAAAAACTGTTCATTTTGTGAAAACAGTGAGCAGTTTCAGGACCTGGTTAATAAGGTTGTTATGAATCAGAATTATGATTAATCAAAATATGATTTAGTCGGTTCATCGTACGTCCCTAATTTGCACCATGCAATTGATGTCATGGCCAAATGATGCTAAGGTTGTGTCAAGTGACCAGCTGACTTCTACTTTCTTCATGAGTATTGACAGAATTCTTTTCCGTACCTCAAAGAGTTGCAATGTTAAACGGACTTTATTTATAGCCTTGTATTCATAAAAGTACGTAATTGGAGCTTTTTCGGAGAGAAGAAATGAATATTGTAGATCGAATGAACTGCAAGGCTCAATTATATGAAAGATTTCGAGTGTTTTCTGACCCTTTTTGTTGTAGGCGCAAAGAGAATTGTGAGAAAATGTACGTCGGAGTGCAGATGAGCGACAACGTTCAATTATGCGAATGTTTTCGAGCATTTTCTGAGGTTTTGGGTCTGGGTATATGTTTCAGCAAATTTGTTTATCTTAGTGAAAAATGTATGCGAATGCAAATCAAAATTAAAAACCCCCCCAAGGCTAATTCCTGCGTACGGCCCTGTAAAATAATATATACAGTGAGCCGAATTTAAAAATGATTTTATTCTTAACATACAATTGATGATGAGCTTTTAACAATTTTAATTTTAAAAGTTTCAAAGTTTAACTAACCTTCCTAAACTTGGTCTAATTTAAATGAAAATTAGTAAAAAAGACTTGGCCTGAATTTAGTGGTGATATCGATCTAAACGTTACAATTTTTAATCAAATTATTCGCTGCCTTTTTGAGAAGTACATTCCTAAACGTAAAGTAATCTATGATCTCCCAACACAAGCTTGGCTTACTAAGCTTAAGACACTGAAACACAGAAAAACAAGATCTTTTAAAATATATAAGAAATACGGATTAAATAAACATTACTTACTGTATTCCATTCTACGTCAGAAGTACATCGACTTAAATAAAAAGTGTTATAAATCTTACATTTCTAAAACTAAACGAGACCTTGTTCTCAATCCAAAGTCATTTTATGGTATTGTAAACTCTAAACGTAAAGTAGCGGGATTTCCCTCAGCCATGAAACATCAAGACATTATATCTAGCGACAGTCAAGATATCGCAAATTTCTTTAGTCAATTTTTCACTTCAAACTATTTTTCCGTCACCAGTTCTGACTTTCAAAGTTATCCTTATAATCTGTAGGGAAAAATGTAATTAGTTCTCCAACTATATGTGCCAAAGATGTTCTAATTTACCTTAAAACATTAAAAGAATCTTATAAATACGGTCCTGATAGGATTCCTTCGTGTTTCTTGAAAAAGTGTGGGTACCACATGTATCAGCCCGTCACCAATTTATTCAATCTATCACTAAGGTGTGGTGTTTTTCCATCAGCGTGGAAGGAATCATTTCTTGTACCACTTCATAAAAGCGGAAGCAGGTCTTCTATTGATAACTATCGTGGCATTGCAAAGCTTTCTGCCATCCCGAAATTGTTTGAAGCTATTGTTACAAATCAGCTAACGAATCTTATCTCTACCTTGATTTCTGACTGTCAACACGGGGTTCCAGCCGGGTCTCAATCGCTGGATATCTTCTTACCTTAGTGACAGGACACAAAGAGTAGTGTTTAAAAATTGTTTATCCGATGTCATTTATGTCTCTTCAGGAGTTCCTCAAGGAAGCCATCTTGGTCCGATTCTGTTCTTGTTGTTTATAAATGATATTTCTACAGTAATCAAATTTTCAAAAATGTTAATGTATGCTGACGATGTAAGGCTTTTCATGTCAATTGGGACTTTTGAAGATAGAAATAGGCTTCAATCAGATTTAGATTCACTAGTTACTTGGTGCGATTTAAATTATATGCCGCTTAATCTTAAATAATGTAAATACATGCGTTTTTCGCGTGGAACCTTGCAGCCGGCTTCCTGTACAATACAAAATTATAATCTTGAGGAAGTGTATGATTTTGTTGACCTGGGGGTCACTATGGACTACAAGCTCAGTTTTAACCGCCATATTAACGTAACAGTCAATAAGGCTAAAGGTGGTCTTGCATTCGTTAAACGGTGGTCTAAAGAACTTAGCGACCCTTATGTAACTAAAGCTCTTTTTACTACATTAGTCAGACCAATTCTTGAATACGGTTCCATAATTTGGAACCCGCGTTACCAAGTTCATGTAGATCGACTTGAATCAGTTCAAAAACAATTTTTACTATTTGCGTTAAGAGATTTTCATTGGGATCCCTTGGATAATTTACCACCGTATACGAGTCGCTTAACACTAATTAATCTTCACAACCTTTCTAGCCGAAGAGAAATGCTTGGAATTGTTTTTATGGTCAAATTACTAAATTGTTCAATCTCGAGCCCGTTTCTTCTGAGCGAAGTGAACTTCAATGTGCCCTCTCGCCCATCAAGGCATTTTAAACCACTTATCTTGAAACAGTGCCGAACCAATTTTGAAATAAATGAGCCTTTTTGTTGTTTGTGTCAAGATTGTAACTCTTATTCTGGTGTATTTAATATTTCGGACTCACTCTGTAGCATAAAAAAATCAATTCTTTCTCTCCTAAATACTTAGTAACAAATAGTTTTCTTATTCTTTGAGTCTAATTTTTAACAATAACTTTCTTCTGTTAACTAATTATTTGCTAATTATGTAATCTATCTTATATTTACTTTACTTAGATGATGAGGTTTTCTCTGTAGCTGAGCGGTTTTAAATCTCGACGATTAACAAACCAAAGCCGTTCAATACGGATGCGCCCCTCGCCCCGGTCGGGCGGGATATGGTGGGTAATCCGATGGGAATTAAATGAATAAATAAAAGACATATACACGTGCATTACCGCATTCTATTGTGGGACAGTGTCATATACCAAGCAGACTTATTCGTCCTATTAAAGGTATACACTCGGCAGAATAAGTCTGCGTAAAGGTATATTTTTGCAATTTCTAACCACTTTTGCTTTGGTAAAATTATTTTGACTAACTTTCTATGAAAAAATTACCAAACCATAATAGTTTCTGTATTATATTTTGAGCCATTATTAAATAGAAAATTAGTAAAATTAATTGTACCAAAGCAAAAATGGGTGAAAATTGCAAAAATATATCAATACCCCAGTTTTTTTTATCAATAAACGCAGATTAGCGAAAACAAACCGATCCACAGTGTTCCGTGTAGAACAAGCTAGCTGGACAAAATCAAAGTTCTTATTCCAAGAAACGTGTAATGAGAAATGAAAGAAAATAAACCAACTAACGGGATTTTTGCTTTTTTTTTATATTTTTGCTCATATATATTGAGTAATTGATGCAAGAAGGCAGGAGTGGCCGTAAAATGCATTGATTAATATGCAAAATTCTTGTTGGATATTAAGCTTCATATTTCTTTTAAGTGAACACTTTTATATAATTTTTTTGATGGACTCTAAGCTCGAAGGTAGGTAAAATTTTGTAATAGTAATTCTTTTGCAATTAGAGTATTTTCAATGTATTTAACATTCCGTTATTAAGAAGAAAAGGTATTTTTTATCTATATTTTTAATTTTAGAGACAAAAAATGTACATACATCCGCCGACATCCGGGCTAAATTTTACATATGTTATAGTCACAAGTATTCTCTAATATTCAAAAGAAAAAACCTTTGCGAATTCTTTGCACATCTATTTAAATTTTTTTTTTTGGAGATTTAGCTATCTCTAAATATAAAATAAGATGTATGTACGTACCTGCTCCGACGAGATTTTTGAACATTTAACGCTAATCTACAAACGTCAAAACCAATTCCCAGGTACAGGGAACAAACACGTGGCTACAAAACACCCAAAAATAAAAGCGCAAGGTCAACAAGAGCACACCAAAAGCAAAAAGCGAAGATCAACCTGTCACAACCTACCGCACCAGCCACCAAGGTTTAAAAACAGGTACACACAATGCATTCCCAACGAAGGTATAACCACACTGGTACGCTACGCAAAACAACCCCATTTGGGAGATACCTAAGAAAAAATTTAAAAGTCTGACTTCAGAAGTCTTAAGTTTATTGTCCCCCGATAATGTTGAGGAGTCAATAAATACCCCAGTTGTTTCAAGCTTTCACAGAAGTGTTGCTGATGCTCATGACTATACCACAAGTGACTCATCGAATGAAAGTGATGATAGCGAATAATAACATAATTATAAAAGATACGATAACCCATATCTTTTTATTCTATCAGGTTTTATGTAATTTAAATCTATAGTCTTTTCTACTTCGTATGATACTTTACTTTACGTTTTTGTAATAAGTAATTTTCACATAATTAATTTAATTATTTATATCGTTATTGTTGTTATTGTAATTCCCTTTTTTATTCCTGACTAGTACTATAAAATAATTTTATAAAAATTGTAGTGCCATGATAAATACTCAAATAAATACAAAATATGTATGTACATATGTCCTCCGGCTCGGATCCCTGCACGGGAAAAAATTCCGCCACTGGACAAGGCGTTGAACAAGTCCAAAGCAGAGCTAGCCCAGCCAGGGCTACGCGCCCGAGTACCGCATCGACGGGTTCGGGCAGGCCTCCACGGCCAGCAGTCACCCCCTTTCGGTCGTCTGCTCAGAGTGGTGCGGCTAAACCCCTTGAGAGAAAGCAGTTACCACGCGTAACCGCACTAGCCAAGCCCCTTGATGGTACGGCAAGCGCGGGGAGCAGTGGACAGACGGCCAATCTCCCCAGGCCCATTCGGGGACCCTCCCATCCACAACCCAAAAGTGCTGGCCCCAATCCCTCCACGGGAGGGCGCACAGCCCCGATGGCAGCCAGCAGTGCTGCTCGGTCAGCACCGAAGAACGGGCGCAAAATCTCCCCCTCCGTTAGGGCGCAACGAGACCGCAGATCTGCGGCCAAGATATTCTCGCGACTGGGTAACTTGCCTCCCTAACTTGGGCAACCAACCTCCTCGCCGCTAAGCAGGAGCGAGAAGCCGGAAAGCCGCCGAGGGCACCAGCCTCTAAGATCAGGCGTTCTCAGGAAAGCACCGCGAGTGACTCCAAGAGGCACAGACCCTCGGCGACCTCCCCGAGAGCCGCTGCGGTGAACCCACCCAGACCGTTCAGTGAGGTGGCCAAAGAGCACCTCACCCTCGCGGTACTGGACAAGGGGCACCCAGATGGGAACATAACACCAGACAACTGGAAGTCGGTGTTAATTGCTTTGTGCGGGGTCTACGGAAAAGTCCTCGAGAAGTTTCCGGGCCCTGCACCTAGCATCTCAGGCGGTGAAGGTCCCACGGGAAGCACCTTGAGTGAACCTGCTGGAAAGGCGCACTCATTGGTCGGGTATGATACCGCGAACGAAGACTCCGAGAGCGACACGGCTTCGGTGTCGGGCTTCGTCGGGTCTACCTTCGGCCGGTGGGTGCAACGGTCCGAGAGCCAGCTGCTGGACTCTGATGCGGAGGACGCGGCACTTGACATTACAGTCATCACCGCTGCTGAACGCGTAGAGACGGTGGCGATGGACGAGGGCTCTGTCACTGACCTATAAATTTTTGATGATGCGGGTTCTACAAATTAACCTGCATCACTCTAAGGCAGCTTCGGCTGCCCTCCTCTTGCCTTGAACCTTGGATCGTCGGCAACAAGGTGTGCGGACTAACTTCTGGTGTCTACCAGGTGGTTAAGACCCCAACTATAGGTAGGACCAGAGCTTGCATCCTTGTTAAAAAGACCCTCTCTTACTTTCGGTTATCCAATTTCAGCGACGCAGACACAGTGAGCATCAGCCTTGAAGTAGAAGGCAGGCAAATCTGGCTAACTGCAGCCTATATGGCGCACGATGCCCCCCAATTACCTTCCAGCTGCCTGGTAAACGCAGTAAAGGAGGCAAACCGACGGAAGCTGCCGATAATAATAGGAGCTGACGTCAATGCGCACAATACAGTGTGGGGTTCTACGGATACCAACCCTAGAGGTGAGTGCCTTCTTGATTTTATTTTATTACATAACCTGTATATAAGCAATGCTGGAAGCGAACCTACGTTCGTAACCGCAAATAGAAAGGAAGTCCTTGCCATTACGCTAATCTCTGACCCGGCACTGGGTCAAATTGAGAACTGGCACGTCTCAAAGGACAACTCCTTCTCTGATCATAAATACATTTGTTTCTGTCTCCTTGTGAGACCACCCACTCTTGCAGCTTACAGAAATAGGAAGAGAACGGATTGGAATGTTTGCAAGAACATTCTATCACATTCGCTTTGTAAACACGCTTCTCACGGTAGACTCGGTCTACCGAAAAGATCTGATGAAGCGCACATCCACCTGGAAAGCGGGTCGGCTTCGATCGGTGACCTCGACTCATCGTCTAAAATTGACGAAGCTTTAGGCCTGATCACAGAGTCCCGTAACGCTGCCTTTAACGTCTCCTGTCCAGTTACCAGACCGAGGAACAAGACGAGACCACCTTGGTGGAGCTCCGAAATTTCTCGACTCAGGAAAAATAGCAGGAGAATGTTTAATGAAGCTAAGCGGACTGGTTCTTGGCACGAATATAAATAGGCCTTAAAAACTTTCAAAAAAGCAGTCAACAAAGCCCAGAAGAATTCATGGGGGGACTTTTGTACCAACATTGAAACCAACTCAGAGGCAAATAGACTGCGTAAAGTTCTATCTAAAATTCCCACTGTTCCGACCTTCATCCAGAAACCCGATGGAGACTGGACATCGTCCAGCGGCGAAATGGTAGATCTCGTAATGGAAACGCACTTCCCAGGCTGTTCCACGGAGCCACCAACAGCGGGACAATTTACGACTCTATAGAGGGGATAATCACCCCCCAAAAAGTCGAATGGGCAATCGGAGCCTTCGACCCTTTTACATCTCCGGGACCCGATAACATATTTCCCGCCGAACTTCAAATGGCCAGAGGCATTCTCTGTCCCATTCTGTGTGAAATCTACACATCATGTCTTAGGCTATGCCACGTTCCGCACAAATGGACCGAGGCGAAGCTAGTCTTCATACCGAAAGGAGGACGAGTCTCGCACTCAAAACCTAAGGACTTTCGGCCTATAAGCCTTACATCCTTTCTTCTTAAAGTATTGGAAAGAATACTAGACGCGCACATTAGGGATATTCTGCGCCCTCTTGACCTCTCGAAGGCTCAACACGCATACACTAAGGGCTTGCCTTCAAGGAGTACACGCTGGGTATTTTTCTCGACATTGAAGGAGCCTTCAATAACGTACTCCCACAGGCCGTCATCCAATCCCTTCGGGGAATGGGACTGGAACCCCCGCTTTTGGGATTCGTTAGTCAGCTCCTGGCAAAGAGAACTATCCAGGCTGATCTGTGTGAGGCCTCAATAGTGCGATACGCATCTCGAGGCACCCCTCAAGGGGGAGTTCTATCTCCTCTATTGTGGAACCTAACCGTTAACACCCTGCTTCTGGAACTGGAAAACACCGGTTACCAAATCATTGCCTACGCCGACGACATCGCTCTGACGGCCACTGGCAGGCATCTTCAGACCCTAAGTGAACTGCTCCAATCGGCCCTGAACCTCGTGGAGGACTGGGCTATGGCAAGCGGCCTTAGCGTACATCGCCCTAAAACGGAAATGGTCCTTTTCACAAGAAAATACAAAGTACCAGCTTTTACACCACCCCATCTGAACGGGGTAAGGCTCAACCTCTCCCAAGAGGTCAGGTACCTCGGCGTTATCTTAGATAGCAAACTCAACTGGAACAAGCATGTTGAGGACAGATCCCGGAAAGCTATCACTGCCCTATACGCATCAAAAGCAGCCGTAGGGAAGAAATGGGGCCTGAACCCCCGGGTGACACATTGGCTGTATACTGCTGTGGTAAGACTCATCCTCTTCTATGGTGTTGTTGTATGGTGGCCTGCTCTAGAACGTAACAGCATCATAGGAAGTATGGGCAGGGTACAGCGGTCTGCGGCGGTGCTCATCACGGGGTCACTCCCATCCACGCCTACCAAAGCTTTGGAGGTCATGCTCGACCTACTCCCGGTTGACTTGTACGGTAAACTCCAAGCAAGCTACAGCGCAGTAAGACTGAGCGCTGTTCAACGATGGAGCGACACCATATTTGGACACGCGAAAATCTTGGAGACCATACCCCAAAATCTGAAAACCGTGGACTACACCCTACCTATAGGCCACGGCCCAAATACCAAGTTCTCCACCAAAATCCCTAAGAGGGAGGAATGGAAGGACAGGCACTTTCTAAACCCGCATTCAGACTCCATATTTACAGACGGCTCGAAGCTCAACGGCAAAGTGGGCAGCGGCGTCTATTCGGAGGATCTTTCACTATGCTTAAGCATTAGACTACCCAGCCACTGCAGCGTATTCCAGGCTGAACTTACGGCCATAGAGGAGGCTGCTCGCTGGCTTCTATCTTAAAACCGCACATCTGTGTCCATATACAGCGATAGCCAGGCAGCGATCAAAGCTCTTCAGAGTAGTAACTCTACCTCGAAAGTAGCTCAAGACTGTAGGCAATTGCTCAATGATTTGTCTTCGAAATGCTCCACAGCGGTAGTATGGGTTCCAGGCCATGGCGATATTCCTGGAAACTGTGCTGCTGACGAGCTGGCAAGGAAGGCCACGGAGCATACAGAGGAGAACCACATTGGGAGCATCTCCCCGCCTCTTGCCACGACTAAGCTATGGCTACTACGTGAATGCGAGAAAAAGGCAAACTCTAGGTGGGCTACGGAAACGACATGCGAGGTGCCCAGGCAAACTTGGCCCCGCATCTGCCTCAAAAGAACCGAGTCCATACTCAAACTTGACCGACCCTCCTTTGGTCTGTTGATCGGGGTGCTCACGGGACACTGTCTCATGGGCGTACATGCCAAGCGCATGGGGGTTGCTTCAAATGATTTCTGTCGCAGCTGCAGGGACGAGGAGGAAATCAAGAGTGTAGAGCACTTCCTCTGCAGCTGCCCCGCGCAGCCAGAACCCGGCTGGAGTGCCTAAGCAGGTGCCTATTCCTCGGCCTAGCAGAGTAAGGCTCTGCCGAAATTGGAGACATCCTGCGCTTCATTAAGCGTACAGGGTGGTTCTTTCAATGAACAGTTCTCTTAAAGGTAAAAGGGACTTAAACCCGCTCAGTGGTATCACAATCGGCCAGTCGGCCTAAGTGCGCCTCTCGGCACCGCTGAGATGCGGCCACTTTAACCTAACCTAACCTATGTACATATGTACAGTCACTCACATAAATAAGTAGACACCAATTTTTGGACCATTCTTACAATTATCGCTTTCGCAAAATTTATTTTAACTAATTTCCTATAAGAAAATTTGTCACGATCTGTAACAAAAACTAAACAAATTTTCATCAAAGAATTTTTTTTCCAAATTTTTTAGTGTATTAAGATTTGTAGTCCATTCAATTTAAGTACAATAAAGTAATATTCTTAAGTCCCTTAAGTCCCTTAAAAAGAACACTTGGCTGAAAAAATTGACTTAGTTGTAATAAATGACTGCATTTGAAACGGAAAATCTCATAAAATGATTTTATCCAGCTAGCTTGTTCTCCACAGAAACACTGTGCGATCGGAAGAATATACGAAAACATAAAAAAATACTTAATTCTGCGCTAAAATTCTGTTTCTGCTCTTACCGTGCAAATTTGATCTGGTATTTTAATACCAGCCCATACAAGTCAGCCTTAAACTCCTTTGCCAGTTAAGGGAGTTCAGTTGCCCATTCCCGGCCATTTGATGCCACAAAATTCCCCAAATCGTTCCAAGGATCAGTTCTCTCGGCCTTCGACATATTCCCCCATGCACGTTGCATCACCTCAGAGAAGCCATTGTCGCATCATCAACCTCCACAAGTTCGTCTGTGTCGCACAGGGAACCAGGTGAGGAGACAGGCAACAATGTATGTTTAAAAAAAGGGGATGCCAACCGACTGACACCACAATCAGTCTTTGGCACGCTCTGCTTTATCAGCTTGATGGTAGGTTTCAAATTACGTATCAATAGACAATTTTGTGTAAGTTTGCACCTTCGGTGCTTAGGCTATTTTTACATATAATACGTATATGTATATGAGAATGGCCATACATGTAATGCCGTTTTCTCAATGTCTGATGAACTGCTTAATCAAGACTTTAGCAGAGGTTTTCTCAAAACTGCTTAATCAATGTCTGATTATCGACAATGCCTTGGTTATCTTCTTGTAAAAGCTATCAAAGGATAGACCATTGATTATGTGCTGATCACAATAAAAAATGATGGCTGAAAGTAAACATTTGAATAATTTTTAAATCTTTTTGCAATCATATTATGTATGCATTCACAACGCAAATTTTGAGAATGTCTACTCAAAAACGTTCACAATGACCAACTTTATTATTATAACTTAATCAGACTTTTGTGTAAAGTTTATCATGACCAGTTATTGAGTAAACGGTTATGTTATGCTCCAATCAGCTATCTAGATCCGTATCACGATCAAAATTACACCAGAACGATACGTATCAGTTGCATGCAGGGGCGGATCGTGGGATTTGGGGCCCTGGGCTTATGTTACTCGGGGGTCCTATTTTCTATGGTGATGCAGTATATAGTTATTAGGAAAAAAATTAGCTTATAAAAACATTTATTTATCAAAACAAATATGACAAATGTAACAATTAGGAAATATACCAACTAGTTCCTTTTCATAGATAAGCTTATAAATTTCACTGCAGGAGGTGTAGCAGTCTGATTTAGATTGTAGTAAATATGATTTTAATTGAATGCATTCATACTAAATTTTCATCTACGTCATCTGAATAATATTCTACAATATTGCGTACACTTTCCAGACCCACATTTTCCTGGTTTTTATTCTGCAAAACCATTACTTACTCTTACTTACTAAAATCAGGACACCTTAACAAACTAGTCGCAGAATCTATACACTACACTTTTAAGTTATATACAGGCATGTGCTAGCAATCGCTCGATTTCATTCCGGTACCGAAATCTCAAATCGCACGAACTTGTTTCAGGTGCGATGAATTTCATGCGATTTGAATTATGTTCGAAGTTAAGTTCTTTTTCTGCTTATTTGATAAGTCAAAGTGACTGAAAACGTAAAGAAAATAACGCGACGTGTTCTAAGAGACCATTCCAATCCCTTGGACCTTCCAGAAGGTGTGTAAGTGCTTATATAAAACTGTTGGGCAACCATAAACTGTAAATTTATATTTTCAGCTTCGTTTCATACTACCGAATACATAAAAAAGCTTTTCATAGTATTGCAATAGATATAAAGCCTTTAATAACCCTACATTCCGCACTTTAATCCTTTACTTGATATTACAACAACCACATGCAAATTACACAAAATGTTCAACTTTAATTTCAAATATCTCTTGAAAGAAATAAAAAATCGAGTTTTCCCCTTTGGAGGTCAAAACGCCTCCTTTGATAACTCTCCCGATATTTTTGGACCTGTATTAGTAGCTACGAGCGGTCGTATACAATTACCAAGGAAACAAATGGAACCATTAAAACCAGCCATTTAGGTCCTTTTGCCTGCCACCCTGGCTGTTTAGCTGCTTTTCCAATTGTGACCAAAACGCCTCTACTGCAACGCGGTCGACCTTTGCAAAGTTTTTGGCAATATTACTGTGCTGCTCCATAAAGTTTAAAAATGTATTCTCCTGACCCCTTATAAATAGAAAAAATGGAACAGTTTATTTAAAAACAAAGAAGAAGCCATTTTTTGACTTTTTCTTTAGTTTAATATAAATTCACGACCGTACAATAAGACGATTTCAAAATGGCCAACATTTAGTGATTTCGATTTGAAGCACATGCCAGATTTTTGCGATTTTGATGTTCGAAAACGAAAACGTAGCACCGAAGTTCGGCACATGTTAGCATAATTTCGGTGAGATTTTCACACGAAAACGATTTGTAGCACATGCCTGATAGTCACTTTATTAGCAGCACACAGCCAGTTTTTGTTTATTTTTGCACTTCGAAGACAAGCATGAACTAAATTCTTGATTTGTTTTGTTTTTGGCCACCTGAAATGACTCGAATACTATGCCAGATGTCTTTTGGGGTAGTGCTGGGGTTAATGGAAGCCGTAAATTTTGCCAAGCAGTCACGTCTGGCCGCTTTGGAATGGAACCTAAAGGAAGCATTAGCTTTTTTGTAAGCTATTAGATTGATTTCGTTTTGATTCTTTGTATATTCCCTCCATGCTTTTTGTTTTTTTTCCCTAAGACAGGCTAAGTCGGTACTCCACCATGGGACGGAGGGGCGGTGGGGCTTGTCCTTTGTTTGGGGTATGTGTAGATGGGATGCTGTGCGCAAAATCTTTGTAATTGTAGCGGCTTCTTTGTTGATGTTATCTGAAGTAGGTAGTTTTGAGCAAATATTATCGGCGGATTTCTGAAAATTTGGCCAGTTGGCTTTCTCGGTAATGAATCTAGGTGGTTTCCTCACTCTGTTTTTCTGGTGGTTTGATTCTAGGCTGATAATAATTGGGAAATGGTCACTTCCATGAAGATTTTTTAGGATTCGCCAGGAACATTTCGGAACTATATTTGCGCTACAAAGTGAAATATCTATGTTGGTGAATGTCTTATGGGTAGAAAAGTGGGTCGGAGACCCATCGTTCATAACTACAAGGTTGGAGGCAAGGATGGCTTCTTCGATATTTTTTCCTCTTTGATTTACTGTACTGGAACCCCAAAGAGGGCTCCAGCCGTTCAGATCACCTAACAACAGAACTGGCGTTGATATGGTCGTGAGCAAGGAAAGGATTTCACTTGAATTGAAGTTTTGGTCTGGTGGGATATACATTGAAACTACAGTAAGTTTGAACCCTATGTTCACTTCGACTGCTATTGCTGAAATATTTGAGGATATATTTAATTTTTTCTGGGGGATATCGTTTTTGACTAACATGCATATTCCCTGTTTACATGAAGTATTTGTGGGCAGATTTTGATAATACCCAGTATAAGGTCTGGGCGGTGTGGGAGAGTTTTTATACTCCAGATGAGTTTCCTGTAAAGCGATAATTGCCGGTCTATGTTCATTTAGCAAGAGTTGCAGTTCTTGATAATTATTAAAATAGCCTTTGATATTCCATTGAAGTACCTTAATCATCATTAAATTAACAAAGAGTAAAAAAAAAAAAAAGTACGAAAAAAGGGTGCAAAGAAATAGTGAAATTATAATATAAATATCAAACTGCAACAGATATATATAAAAAATATGTATTTGTAAGTTGTGGTGTTATGTTAGTTATTGGTGGATAATTGCTTATATGTTTTTTATGTTTTTTTGTTTTGCTTAGCCCCCCTTTACGCGATTCGGCTCCCTCCCCCGTGCCCACCCGCCAGCGCCCAGAGACCAACAGAGAGCACTTAGTGCATCTCAGTTCATCCCGACCGCGAACGAGTTGGGCCGGAGGGAGAGCCAAACCGGGTAAAGGGAGGCAGATATTGATTTAATCTTCGTCAGAAGACATTACTATGGGTTCGGAAGGGGAGGTCGTGGTTGTGAGCAAATGAGTGTTAATCTCATTCATAGTGCTCAAGTTAGACAACTCAAATGAGCAGTCTGCAGGTAGATTTGAAAAATTTTCTTCGTTTGTGTTGTTGTTTAAAAATGAATTTTGTAGAGTTGATTCATTAGCGTGGCGATCGTAGTGAACTTGTGGTATGTAAGCTATTGGTTGTGTGTGATTTAATGATTGTATGAATGCTTGGGTGTTTTCTCTTAGTTGAGAGATGGGTTCTGGTATGCAGGCTATCTCCATTGTTGGAGCGTAAATTTGTTCGTTGGGGAGAATATTGTTTGATGCTTCTTGAACTTTAGGAAGGGTATTATTTGATGGTTGAATATTTTCTATTACGGTGTTGTTTGTGGTGTTGGATAATACGGCAGAGAATGTGGGAGAATTTTCGGAGAGAGTTGGAATACTTGTTTTGTGTATTTTTGCAGCTTCTCGCATTGTACACTTCTGCGTGACTTTTATTTTCAATATTTCTTTTGCTTCAATGAATTTATCACACTTATTGGAGGAGGCAGGGTGATCTAAAGAACAGTTTGCGCAATATGTGCGCGTACAGTTTGTTTCGGGGAGGTGCGGGGGTAAATTGCAATTGACACATGCTGGCGAACGTTTGCAATGTTTTAGGGTGTGTCCAAGCAGCTGACATTTTTTGCAGCGCATGGGGTTAGGAATGTATTGCCTAACTCGAACATTGCGCCAAGCAATATCCATCTTTTCAGGGATTTGGAAGAGGTTGAAAGTTAATAGGACTACTCCAGTTGGGTGCAGCTTGTCATCACTGCCTTTTCTTTGGAATTTGTAAACCTCGACAACTCCTTGAGATCTAAGTTCCCTAACAATTTCCTCGTTTGGCACATTGGCCAAGAATGGGGCGTAGACTGTACCTTTGGTGTGGTTAAGGTTTTCATGATACTTTGCGTTGATAGGGCATATGCCGGGAAGTTCTTTTAGGGAGATGAATCTTTCAGCAGCGCTTTCGTTGTTAACTAGTAATAAAATATTACCGTCACGAAGCTCAGATATAGTTTGGAATTCCGTACATACGGCACGAATAGAATTGTGAACTGCAAAACATGAATATTTTGATAGTGGTTTTTTTTCATCAATAGATTCCAGAACTATGAACTTGGGGTTTGCTTTTTTTTTGGGTGGTTGAAGACTGGGAAAACTTAGGATTGAACTGTCTATTAGATTTTTTTTGTTTTTGTTTTTTACTTTTCTTTTTTTAATAATCGTGCTATCAGAAAGCAAGGCGAACTGATTAGCGCTAATGAGGGGCGGCCCAGGGGCCATGATTTATCACTCAATTATAAATATTAATTAATTTATATGCACTGGGTGTATATAAAAGAAAAAATAAACAATCAAATAAGAATGTCACAGAGAGCCCACGTGGGTAGCTACGAATAGCGAGAAGTAAGGAATCACAAACGACAAAACGAACCGATCGCTATGAGAGATCAACTCAGAAAATGGGACGTTGACTGAGTCTGTTGAAATAGCCAATCATTTTTCCAAAGTTTGGTCAGCGAGTTCAAGCGACACCAACTTTGATGATAATTTTATAAATGAAAAAAATGTTACGCTTAGCGCGCCATATCATCAACCTCAGTCGATCTCAGAAGCCGCGAATTTTATAGAAAATCTCATAACGCCTGCCGAACTTGACGAAGCAATGCACTTCGTTAAGGGAAAGACCCCAGGACACGATAGAATATCCTACGATATATTAAAAAATGCTCCGTCTAACCTGAAAAGCAGGCTTCTTAAACTTTATAACAATATCTTTATCAAAGGAATTTTCCCACAAACATGGAAAAACGCCGATATTGTACCAATATTGAAACCAAATAAATCGCAAGATGACGTCAATAGTTATCGACCTATTTCACTTCTTTCTTGTCTCAGTAAGATCATAGAAAAAATTGTCGCGAAACGCATCATGTGGTTCGCGTTAAAAGAAAAACATTTAAGCCCCAACCAAATGGCTTTTAAGCCCGGGCAAAGCACATCCGACGTGTTATTACACTTCGAACATCAACTGTCAACTGCTATCTCAAGCCGAAACCATATCACTGTACTTGGTCTGGACTTCGAGAAAGCATTTGACAGGATCGGAATTCATGTAGTTTTGAGGCAACTTAAAAAATGGAATATTGGCGAGAAGATATTCAACTTTGTAAAAAGCTTTTTAACCAACCGGACATTTCGAGCCAAAGTAAACCATAAATACTCAGATAGGGTACCCCTGTATAATGGAATTGCACAGGGTTCCCCTATATCAGTAATTTTTTTTATCATCGCTTTCGATGAAATTAATAATATATTGGCAAAATATGACGTCATGCACTCTATTTATGCTGACGATGTACTTATTTTCTCGAAAAGACAAAACTTAATGGAAGTAGAGAGCATATTTCAGAATTTACTGAATGATATCTCTCTCTGGGCCTTGAGCTCCGGAGCCAGATTATCATTTAGTAAATGCAAAACACTACATATTTGTAAAAAACGTAATTGCGGTAATTTTAACCTGGTATTTGATAACCGCACCATTGAAAGTGTAACAAATCTAAAAATATTAGGTATTATCTTTGATAGGACACTTAGCTTTAAGGAACATTGTAAATACATAAAAAGTAAACTTAACAGTAGATTAAATCTTATCAAATATTTTGCTTCAAGACATAGTAATGTTCATCAAAACACGTTAGTTAACATAACAAAATCTTTAATAATGTCCGTCATTGACTATGGCCTACCAATATATGGACAGTGCTCTAAAAGCATACTAGCGAGCGTATCGGCAGTCTACCATTCAGCAGTCCGCAAAAGTCTTCGTGCTTTTCCAACGACACCTACGAAAAATGTCCTGGCCGAAGCCGGTATCCCCGAACTGAGAGACCGAATCGAGTACACTACACTTCGCCTAATCCCAAAGTTGTTCTGTTCACGTAACCCTATCATCTACAATGACCTAAAAAACACCACAAAGAGAACCACAAAACTGAAAAAAGCCTCAGTCATATATAAAGTCGGCGAAGCTGCCGCAAAACTCCGCATGCCCTTAAAACCAAAGCTGACTCGACCGTCGAGATTCCCATATTGGGAACTCCCCAAACACAACATTATTACAAACCTTCTCAAATACCCAAAACAAGATACATCAAACTCGGTATACCAAACGCTATTCTTGGATATCAATCACCACTGGAAAGAAAAAGGCTGGAATTTCATTTTTACCGACGGATCAAAAGATAAAGACTCAACCTCCTTTGCCGTTGTGTCTGAGAAAGGCCGTATCCTTCGAACCGGTCTCTTATCTCCGTACAACTCTGGTTTCACCGCCGAAACGATGGCATTAAGCCTCGCGACCGACTACGCCTCTTCGACCAAAGGAAGATATGTAATTTGCACGGATAGCAAATCTGCCATCTCAGCTCTTCTGAGCCCAAAACTTAAAGAGCCTATTATCGCAAAAATCCGGGATAAGCTATGTCAAAATAAAATGAAACTAAAAATTATGTGGGTACCCGGACACAGGGGAATCACTGGCAATGAATATGCCGATATTGCAGCAAAAAACGTCAGCAAAACGCCTAGCTTCCTTTCCGACGAGTTTGTCAAAAATGACGTTCTCAGAGAAATTGATCACGTATTCAACTCAAATACAACGGTGAGCTGGATGTCATATGATCATAGCTACAAAATAATAAATCCACAACGTGTCAAAGCTATCCTTCCGACAGGCATAACTTCTCTACAAGCAAAAATCTTCACCGGCTCCGAGACATTCCAAAATCACCCACCAACACCTTGTAAAAGGAACACCTGCCCCAATCTGCTCAGCATGTGACTGTCCACTGTCCATTATACATATAATAGACAACTGCACGAAGTACAACAACGGCAGAATAAACATCTTCAATGGCAGGAAACCTTCTGATATATTGAAAGAGATTTCACTCGAAAACATTTTAAGTATATATAAATATATATTCCAAATTGGACTACTGTATGATATATGATCAAAATTCTTACTTCAGAAAAAAAAAATAACAAAACAATTTACTAAGTCTAGTCTAATGATCATTTATTATTAAGTAAAGAATCCTTTAGAACTAGAATTAGAGCTACTATAATTATTTAATTCGGGCCGATAGCCTTAGTCGCTAGTGCCTCTCGCCTAGTAATATAATTATTTATAATTGTATTTCTAATAAATAAATAAATAAATAAAAAATTCTTGATATACGGGGAGTCCCTCAAACGTATACGCAATACACACGCATGCTATAAAATACACTGTCTATAGACAAACGAAGTGGCAGGTGAATTCCCTATTCGTTTGATGGTTGCGCACACGAGTTAATTGGTAGATCCGCCCATGGTTGCATGGAACTGTTTGTGTATATAGGTGTGTATATGTCTGTGCTACCAAGCAAATAAGGGTTGGTGTTAAAAAAATTTACTACAAAAAAAACAAAACGAAATACAGATCCGAAATTGAACCAGAAAATACCAGGATCACTAAATTGTTGTTCTATCTGGATCACTACTGATTAAAAATCGCCTATTGTTGAATCTTCGTAGAAACATAATGATTAATTAATTGTTTGTGTAAAATTGCACAAAATGTAGTAGAAAAACAGCTGCCTAGCTTAATAGACGTTAATTTAAACACGTTTTATACCTTTCATGGAATTTTAATCTTAATCTTAATAAATGTGATGTGTGTTTAGATGTTTATGTATCCATGTGTTGAAATTTGGTATACTGACATCTAATAGTGTAAAAGGATTTTATTTTTATTTCAAACTAGCTGACCCAAAAATAGATTTTTTTTTATTAATTTCATTTCAAAAATTGTTATTACACCGGAATTTGTTTTAATAGAAAATTAACGATTTTTCACTTCATTGCGTATACAACTTATGTATAATATTAAGGGCTCAGAACTAAAAGGATCTAAGTGACATTTTTATTTTAAATTGAGTTATTCCCATATTTGCATAGTGAAATATTTTGTTTATTTGTTGGCAAAGAGATCCGAGTCATTTCGGACATTGTAGTGCCATCTGTTTCCCATATAGTAAACGCCCTACCCATATTTTACATAGAATTTTCAAAAGGCAGGAAACTTTAAACTTGAATATCTCAAATCAAAATCGGAGTCACTTAGATCCCTTTGGTTCTAAACCCTTCAAATATAATTTTAGTATTCAGTTTAAGGCTGCACGATACACAAAGTTTTTAGTTTTTTCTGTCCCGGAGCGTAAATAAATAGCGAGGACGGTTTTCCATAGATATCGTTAATCTCTTATCAATTTTCAGGTCCCAACCTAAAACGCTTTTCAGCTGGAAAAATTAAGTTTGTATGGGAGGTGCCACGCCCCCTTTTCCGATAGCCCCCACTTTCATGCGCAAAAATTGTTTTAACATCATTTAGATATGTACCAATTTCCAGGTCCCTGCCTTTAATCCATCTAGAGATATTCAGCTTGAGAAATTAAGTTTGTATGGGAGGTGCCACGCCCCCTTTTCCGATAACACCCACTTTTATGCTCAAAAATTGTGTTGATAGCATATAGCTCTGTACCAATTTTCAGGTCCCTGCCTTAAATCCTTTTAGAGATATTCAGCTTGACAAATTAAGTTTGTATTGGAGCTGCCACGCCCCCTTTTTCGTTATCCCCAATTTTTTTTGGAGGTGGTAGGATCGATCTCATATAACCTCTCACCAAGTTTCAATGCTTTAACAAAAATATTTCCAGAGATATAGACTAAAGAATTATTTCATTCGTATGGGAGGTGCCACGCCCCCTTTTTCGTTATCCCCGGTTTTGTTGAAGGTGGTAGGATCGATCTCATATAACCTCCCACCAAATTTCAGTGGTCTAACCTAAATACTTCCAGAGATATCGACTAAGAAGTATTTCAATCGTATGGGAGGTTCCACGCACCCTTTTTCGTTATCCCCAGTTTTTTTTTGGAGGTGGTAGGGATCGATCTCATATAACCTCTTACCAAATTTCAGTGGTCTAGCCTAAATACTTCCAGAGATATCGACTAAGAAGTATTGCATTCGTATGGGAGGTACCGCACCCACTTTTTCGTTATCCCCAGGTTTTTTTGAGGTGTTAGGAATCGAAGCCATACAACCCCCTCACCGAGTTTCAATGGTCTAACATAAATACTTCCAGAGATACGGACAACGAAAAATTCCATTTGTATGGGAGGTGCCACGCCCCATATATACATAAAAATATTTTTTTGCCTGTGACCATCCCTGGAAGATATCCAGTGGGTGTGCAAAATTTGGTTACGATCGGCTTATTCGTTTAGGAGCCAAGTGTGCCCATATATATTAGTAGATAGATAGATAGATAGATACATAATTTGAATTTTATGTATATAGATTTGTGGGTTCCGACCCTGCTAGGGACTATACTATATCCTATACTAATGATATTTCGCAGGTATAAAAAATATAATATGGATATTAAACTAAACGGGCGGACACAGGGCTCGTTTGAACCTTCAACTATTTCGATATATTTATCGTTAAATGAGTTATCGGTAAAAATGTATTTGTATTTGTATTTGTATTTAACTTTAACTTTTAAAAGATTATCAAAAGAAATGCCAAGCAACTGTTCCGCGTGAGAAGAGATGTGGTCAAGTCTACCTAGCCCGTAAACATATATGGCAATGTTGTTGTACACAACATTAACTTTCTTTTTGCATACATAGCCACAGTTAGAGTAGATCTCACAGCCATAAAGTAGCGTAGGTATTAAGTACGCTTTCGCTATAAGCAGTCGAATGTTTACCGGAGTGTAATATTGTGTCAACCAGAGTGTGCGGAGCATCCCATACACTTTTCCTACCGTGCTAAAAATATGGTCTTTCCAAGTCAATGTTTTGTTAAAAACTATACCTAAATTTTTGGCAGTGTCAACGTATTCTATAATAGTATTGTCCAAGGTTAAATTATCCAAGTCAGTTGTTACGAACGACTTTCTATTAATAACTATACATTTCCACTTCTTAGGGTTAAGACATAAGCCGTTCATTGAGGCCCACGCACCAATATTATTTAAGTCATATTTTATGTTATCTATACATGAATTGATACGATCACTAGGGCAACACAAATACAATTGGACGTCATCAGCATAAATATGAACTTTAGAATACTTAAGGACATCAGGCAAGTCATTTACGTACAAAACAAATAACAGGGGACCAAGGATTGAGCCTTGTGGGACACCTCGCAAAACACTTAGGAAATCAGACTTAGTACTACCCACGCTTACTGCCTGAGTTCGGTCGGAAAGGTAGGATCGAATGAGGGCTGACGCATGACTAGAGAAGTTAAACAGATTTTCAAGTTTCAGGCAGAGCAGAGTATGGTCAACCGAGTCAAAGGCCTTAGAGTGGTCGAGAAGGGTTAAAAAAGCAGTATTATTCTGGTCAACTTATTCTCGAATATCTTCTATCACAGACAGAAGCGCCGTTGTACAGCTTCGGTTTGGCCTGAACCCAGACTGGCAATCTGTCAGAAGGTTGTTTTCGTGCACATACGAGGTGATCTGTCCATGCAAAATACGCTCAGCTACCTTCGATAAGAATGGCAGAATCGCTATAGGCCTATACTCTTTGTTTTGCTTAGGAATAGGAATGACCTTAGCAGCTTTCCAACACTTAGGAAACATACAAGTAGTCAGAATCGAGTTTACTAAATGTGTAACGTAGGGAAGGATTTTTGTTCCCATAAAAAATTGAAATTTGGGTGTTAAATAAAAGGACAAGGCCACAGGTTTTATTTGAACTGTTTAGTATTTCGATATTTTTATCGATAAAATAGTTATCGGTGCAAATGTGGTTCCCACAAAACCTTGAAATATGGGTGCCAAACAAAATGGCAAGGCCACAGCTTTCACTTCAACTACATTTTTTAATTTTTTTTAGTTATGTAAAGAGTACATAAATGTTTTATTTTTCTAGAAAATCAAACCAGTTCTCCAGCCTTAGGTCAAATATATTGAACAGCCCGCATGCCTTTTATTTTTCCGTTCTAACTTTAGTCGCTGATGGTAAATCTTAAAAATACGAATAAACACCCATAGTTATATTTTTGAAAATCGTTTGCTATACTCTGTTTTAGCAATATTCGAATTATGTTGAATTTAAAAATAGGTGATCTTCCAACATTTAAATTTAGCCGTTAATGAGAATTTTAAAAATACCCTAAAGGGGACTTTGGTGAAGGCTTCAATAATATTATATACGTATGTAAATGTCACAGTTTGAAGTTGAAATGCTCTTTTATTTAAATTGTCACTACTTTTAGCATATTTGATGTAGATCAATAAGATTTGATTTGTGGGTCCCGTATATCGTGGTCAAAGCAATTACAGAAAGTTGGGACTCTGCGGACTAGAAATAGCGGTTTTATTTACCTAATCATTAACGACAAATCTCCCCCAAAGAAAATTGTGCATTGTATAGATAAGTTATGTTTCACTTTCTCCTTCTTCTTCTTTAAATGGCCCTCTAATAGCCTCAGAGATTTTGACCGTCCAACAAAGCTCCCCAGTCATTTCTTCTTCCCAGTCCAACTGGCGCGAAATCGCAGATCGGCCTCCACTTGACCCTCCCATCGGAATGGTGGTTTTCCTCTTCCTCTGCTTCCACTGGCGGGTGTCGATAAGTATACCTACTGGGCTGGAGCGTCTTCGTTCATTAGCACTATGCCCATGTCTGCGTAAAGCTCATACAGCGTCATTAAATCTTCCTTGGTACTAGCCCTCGCCAACGTGTACAGGCCCACAAATCCTTCGCAGAACTTTTCTCTGTTTGTTTGTTTTAACAACGAAATCACTCCCCGAAGGTTTTGGGGAGTGTTGTCGAAATAACAGTCCTTGGCCGGATATGAATCCGGTACGCTCCGGTACTCCCTTGCGGTACTGCCCGACTGTCGTGGGAGCGATTTGGTATGACCACCGCAACCTTCTAGGTCATGTCATCCCTCCTTCCGAAAGGAAAGAGAAGATGGGTAATGAGAGGTGGGAGGCATCATATCCGTAGATCAACCATCGAGTTGCACATCATTACCTTTGTGCATATTGGTCGCCTCTTACGACCGGTATGCCTACCGCGGGCATATTCTAAGCCCCAACCCGCAGGAACTTTTCTCTCGAATACTCCCAGTGCTGCCTCATCAGATGTTGTTAGTGTCCATGCTACTGCACCATAGAGCAAGACGGGAGCGATAAATGACTTGCAGAGTGTGATTTTCGCGCGTCGAGGGAGGACTTTACTTTGCAATTTCCTACTCAGTCCAAAGTAGCATTTATTTGCAAGAGTAATTCTCCCTTGGATTTCTTGGCTGACATTATTGTTGGTGTTAATGCTGGATCCTGCACTATTTCGAACTTTTTGCTGCCAGCAGTGGCGTCTGTGTCAAGGCGTGAATTCGCTGACTCACTGCTTGATGGCAGCATATACATAGTTTTACCTCGTTCACCACCAAACCCATTCTTTTTCTAGTTTGGAGTAGGCAGAGGTTACGTCGCGGTTGTTAGGGCCGATATGCTATCAGTTGCACGTTTTTATAGAAAACTAGCAGACCTGGCCGACGTTGTTCTGCCTGACTAGTGACTTCCCTAGAAATAAATTTTCAATATTTTTCTATTAATTTTTAACATTCCATTTATTGCAGTGCTTATGTATATCCTACAATATTTCTGGTTTTCCCGTCGTTGGTATAAACAAATAAATTTTTTGGAGGCCTAACTCAAAAAACGGATCTTTTGAACTCAATGAGTATGACCACAACCGTTATGCGCTGCTGAGCAGATGTATAGATGTATGTATTTATTTAGCTCTATCCTATTCTATTTAGACTGTCCTTAAACACGGATCACTTAACTTTACTATTATGATTTTATGAAAATCCTTTAATACTCCGGATATGTACATATAAATTGCAATAACAAACAAAAAGAATGAGGTGCATTCGTTAAGATTAATGGACATACGTTAAAATTTCACTAAAGCAAATACATTCTGGGATATAACGAAATATTAGCCGCAAGTTCGTAGATTCATTAAGGAAACGTTAAGAATTTATACTAAGTAACCCGAATGTTTTAGCTGCCATTTATTTAGACCCTAGGTATCAGATTTTGTTATCAGACTGCGATAAAGATATAGCAAAACTAGTAAGGAAGTCTAAGTTCGGGTGCAACCGAACATTAAATACCTAGTAGTGATCTGTTTTGGTATCCCAATTTACTCAGGTCTATTTTAATAACGGAAAAGTTGTTATAAAGACAACTGATTGTTTTCGATTAAAAACACTTCTTTTGTGAGTGGTAAATTCAATTATCACTAAATAACAAAATATAAATAGCTTTCCTCATGTTCATGAAAGGTATGAAAATAAAAAAAATTTATTTAAAAAAAGGCAGTAGGGTGTTAACTACTTGCCCGTAAATCTTGCTTGTTTGTTATTCGATTTGCGTAATTTTTGGCAGGAGTATACTACATACTATTGGGAAGCATCTCACATTTCATTGAAATACATTCTTGAAATTCCAAGCAATCACTTTTGAAAATAGCAGAGCTTTTATGCTAAAAAGTGGGCGGCGCCACGCCTACTTCACCAAAATCCACAAAATTTGTTTACAGTTTAGTTTTGTTTAAAAAGGCTATTATGTGTGTAAAATCTTATTTATATAACTTATACAATTATGGAAATATCGCGATTTTAATTTTACGAAGAAATATTTTAGAACTATGTTCAAAAAGTGGGCGTGTCCGTTCACCGATTTTGTTTATTTTTTCAGCAAAGAGTTAGCTTTATATGTTGAACACTTTCTCCAAATATCGTTTTAATAAATCAATTTTTACCGGAGTTATGGCATGGAAAGTTTTGTGGAATAATCCCCCCTAAAGGGGCGGGGCCACGCCCATTTTAGAAAAATTTTGTGCTTTCGACTTTCTTTGCCCACGAACACTTTAGAGGTGAAATAGAAATGATATACAGCTAGTTTAAGCAAAGTTATAGCATATTCAATATATCCATGATCCTTTTCAAAATCTTTCGTATAAAATTGGGCGTGGACCTAATCCGATTTCTCTAATTTTTTTTCGAAATATTGCCTGTATTAATATAAATATGTGTGCTGAATTTTATTTTGCTATCTTGAGCGGTTTTTGATTTATGATTAATAATATTTCCAAATTTGACTTAATCAAAAGTGGGCGTTGCCACACCCTTTTTAAAAAATTTCTTCACAAATTTATTTTTTGCCTTAACGGTAAGGTACACACCAAATTTTATCCTTATAGGTGTATTATGTACTGAATAATCACTCTTTTTGTATTTTCGAAAATATTATATATATAGAAAGTGGGCGTGGCTTTTAACCGATTTTGCCTGTTTTCAATACCGTTCAGAGATATGTAAAAAGGAACCTGCATACCAAGTTTCATTGAGATATCTCAAGATTTACTCAAGTTATCGTGTTCACAGACGGACGGACGGACGGACGGACGGACATGGCTCAATCAATTTCTCTTCTCCTCCTGAACATTTTGATATATATAAGTCAATATCTATCTCGATTCGTTTATGCCGTTACATACTACCGTTAGGCGAATGAAGTTAATATACCTTGTGTGCGAAGCACTACTAGGTATAAAAAACATTTGATACAAGTTTTCGACCAAATATCTAAAATCCAATGTCCTCCTCAATCTAAGATAAAAAATAATAATCGAATGATCTAAATAATAGCTAATTAAATAAAACTGAAGCTTTACCAGATAGGACGTCATTAATTGTTTCAATGATTCTCCACTTTCAGACGTTTTAAAATTCTGGAAAACAAATTCAGAGCAAGAAATTAAAAAAATCGCTGAGATTGTACTTGCAGCTCCTGCCATACAAATGTCGGTCGAAAGAGGGCAAATTTAGATGAAGGCTTGTTAGAAGACATTCTTTAGATAAACTGGAATACCCAATAAGCTGATGTGTTTTTGCAGTTTAGATTCTATAGTTTTTATTAATTTCATTTCATCAATTGACCAAAAATAATTATTTTCGGAGCGTTTTGCATCCCTGGAACTGCCAACTTTTCCAAAATAAAGCCTTTGTTAGACCCAATGAAGCTTTTAACGAATTGGGAAAGTTTAAAAGAGATCGATCATAAAGTTTGGACATTATTGAAGTACAAACAAAACACAGAAAATGTGGGCGTGGCACCGCCTACTTTTCCAAATTATATAAATCTTGACCAAATCATTAATTTAGAACAATATGTTCAGAGTAATGACGAATTGAAATTTTATATAGCCCAACTAGGAAAGTTACGGAAACGCACAAACCACCATGGTCGTCGTCTGATCTCGACAAGCTCAGAACGTCTTGTAGGGCGGCTTTCAATAAAGCCAAACATGATAGGCATGAACCCGCATGGGCTGCTTATAAAGCGAATCTAAATTCTTATAAAAAAGCAATCCGAAAAATCATTAATTTCATCAGCGATGGGCAAAACGGCTCTTACGAGTATTTTGCAAGAATAATATATGTACAAACACACATACGGTTGATAAAGAGAGTATCACGGCAACGCTGCCAACAAGTCTGAAAAGAGTTTCGTCTTCCTACGATTGTAGGAGAAATGTGCATTAGCACGTTTTTCTACTACTACTTCCTCTAATGCTACTACTTTAAAAATACTTTTTTAAATATTTGTAGGCATATATTGCAAAATGAATCGGCTTGCATATAATTAAATGTATGTGAAGGCCAAATGGATGTCAATAATGCGCTGCTTAACATAAAGTCGACTTCAGACTATGCTTATTCCACTTTTCGTATTTCTTGCCAAAAAATGTATGTTTTTGTTTTCGTTCGAATGCAACACCGTTTGAGAATTGGTCAAGGTTGCGAGAGAATGTTTCCTGTTCAGTTGTTTAGGGTTCCCGCAACCTTCTTGCGATGAATATGATTTGAGGCGGAGCGTAGGATTTTTGCAATACATTTTTTTAATCCCTCAACACCGAAAAACAAAAAAACGTCTCACCTAATACCCGCTCCACTCAAACTGATTTAGGAGCCGAAAATATGCCCATCCGAATTGAAATTTTATATAGCCTGGGGGCGTGGCACCACCCACTTTCCCAAAAATGCCTATGCTTTAACCCATGATCCCAAGAGTATACTGTGAAAATTTTATTAAAATCGGTTAAATACTTTGGACGCCTATAAAAAACACACATTCATTTTTATTTATAAGATTGTCCCAGCGCTGTTAAGTTCCTGGAGATTGTATTATTTTCTTCAACATCAAATTAAAGAAATCGCACTATAGTGGGCCACCTTGTCTGAAAGCTCGTTTAGTTTCAAACGGCTCGGAGAGGTCCTTCCCAATTCTGACTGAGCTGGTGGTTTTGCTCAATATCATTTTGCATAGCCGTATAAGGTTTCCGTTGTTGTTTGCCAATTCTTTTCTCAAGGGTTTTCTCCAGTATTTGGCATATTGCAAAAATCTGGTCGATGGCAGATTTTCCAGGTCTGAAGCCACACTGATAAGGCGCAATCAGTCTGTTTACACACACTTCTTGTTGCATTCGGTCGTAGCGTTGCCTTGTAGGCTTCGTCCTTTCTTTTCTTTGCAGCTCGGCACTCTTCATCAGTACCAGTTGTTTCTTCTCGTTCCTCGAGAATGCTTTTGTGATATGCTCGCACTGCTCATGCACTTCACTGGGCTGAATTGTGCTCTCAGAGCATAAACCTGGTGCTGGATATGACCATGTTTTGGGCACCGACGAAGTCAATCACCCTGTATGCATCGGCGAAGTCTGATCGTGCAGACTGAACATTCCCGACTGTGGGTCCAAATACGCCTTCTTTAAATTAAAGTCGCCAAGCAAGACTTTGATGTCATAACGGGGGCAGTGCTCATAGATAAACGAGATGTTAAATAATCGTACTTTTGTGCGGATTGCGGCGGGGCGCTCATTCACGGGTGTGACCGACAGTACTCGATGACGGAGCCATCACAAATCCCACGCCAAATCTGCGCTTATCGTGTTAAATGTTACAATTTGGTTTGTTCGTATTTGCTTGCCTCGCTCTTCCCATCTCCTGTATGGCAGTGAAGTCAGCTTTTGCCAGCCGGGCAGCGGCATCTTCCCCATTGAGGGACCGGGCATTCCAGGTGCATCCTCTTATATTATAATCCTTATTTCGTTTGCGGGTGTCGTCACCTAAAAAGAGGATTATCATATCCGAAGCTCTGTTGGATTCCATTGGTATCTACGTTGTTTTATGTGGTTGGTCCCAAACACAATGCACAACCCGTTCCGCGGGAGGGTGTAATTTAATTGCAAGTTTATATCGCGAGCCACTTGATCCATGACAGACGCCCGTTGCAGCCGCACCACTTGGTGATCAGACGATGCTTGTTTAAATTAACTCCTGACCTTGCCATTGTGTTCGGTGGTTACCCAGACGGTATTTGCACGCATGCGCACGGAAGTAGTGGGCTGCTTGGACCGCATGCAAAAGAATCGCTCTAGCCATTTCCAAGTGAAACTTTCCCCACTTACGTGGATCTGCACACACGGCCCCATTCTCCATGTTTTACTTTACACAAACTAGTCTATCAGTTTTTGAGATATCTCGATAAAGAATTTTGTAATACGTTAAAACTACGCATCGTACAACGCGTAGCTTCATGCAATTAAAAAGGAAATAAAGGAATACAATTTTGCTGGTTTGGTACATACGCAATTTAGCTAGTAAAAATCCGTCATGTCGGACCAGCATAACATACTCGTATGTATAGGAACATAGCTAGGGACACAGAATGGGTAGCCCCTTTTAGGTCATGTCATCCCTCCTTTCTTAAGGAAGTAGAAGATGGGTAAAGATCAACCATGGATTTGCACGTTATTACCGTTATTATTATGTACATGTTGTTGCTGTTGTATCACTACTTAGCCCTACCTAGGTAGTCAGTATCTTACCCTTAGAAACCTAGTGGCTTCGACAGGGATATACCCCTTTCCGACCTATAGCAAATCTAGCCAATGAATTTGTCTGTATTTTTGGACGGACCCTATCAGTTTAGTTAGTGTAGAAAACAGCCAGCCAACAAGTTTTTTTTCCAAATTGTTCGTATATCCTTTGTTTTCAGGATACGCAAAATTATGTCATTTTAATATAACCAGCATATGCAATAATTTCTGTTACCGAAATACACTTGATTTTCAATTTAAAATTAATTTGTTTTAATTGTGATAACACTTTTTTATATTAAATTTCACTGCTTACACAAGAAAAATAAAATGTCTTACTAACTCTTTCGACTAATTTTTGCAAATATTTTAATCAGCAACACCAAAACAGCAAAATTCGCGAAAATTCACTAACATCGATAACTGTCCGTTGTGTTTGCTATCAAGAAATTAACTCGTATATATGTATACGTCAGTTTATTTTACTCTACCTCAAGTATTTGTGGAAATATTAAGACTTAAACCTACACGCACAATTGTGCGTATACGGTCGGAAAGGGGGAAATGGGTGTTAGAAGAGTAGGCTTGGTTGAGCAGACAAAAAAATTATTAGTATTGTGGGGGGGCAAGCCGCAAGCCGGACAAACATTCGGCAAGTCGTGGCTCAGTCTGGATAAGTAAGAGTTTAACCTATTACAATATCCAGAGCTGAGTTGGGCCAGCATCACTCTTGTTCCCCTAGGCAGTTCGCGCTCTCCTTCGCAAAGGGTGGAGTTGTTGCCTGAAGAACGGCGTTCGCGTGGAGAGAGCTGACATAGGAATTTACCGAATCGGTGTGGATGAGGCTAAGGGCCTGCCGGTGCACCTTAGGATCAAACCGCGTGGAAATCAGGTGCCGGATCTCATCGAAATGTTTGAGTAGATGGCTTCTTATTATCCTGGGGGGGGGGGGCGGATTTTCGTTGACCAGGCGTCTGTTCGTATGCTGTGGTTTGCAGCAGTTGAACAGGAATGATGCTCAGGAGACATAAGAAGACATCCAGTGGCGGTTCTAAGGTCAGTGTTCTGGCAGACCTGAAGCCTTGTCCAGTGAGTGTCTGTAAGCCCAGGCTGACCATATTGGAAGTCTCGATACATAATAGTTAAACAGAAACGGGGATAGGACACCACCCTGTGGCACCCCTTGTTTAACTATTATGGGTTTTGATCTAGCGCCTCTGAATTCAACCGAAGATTGACGGGCACTCAGGTAGTTTGCAGTCCAACGTTTAAGACAGGGGGAAAGGGACTAATCTTCCAAGTCTTTTTAATAGTTTAGATTAGATTAGATTTTTATTTATTTGTAACATTTGCAAGCTTGAGACCCAGTGAACAATAATAATTGGTTTTAATTATTATATTCGATTTTTGTGGAAAAATTGATATTTGGAGAAAAAATTACAAAGTTAATCACAGCGATGGATAGGATTACATGTTTCAAAGTGTCCCCACTTATCATCAGATCCCTTTTCGGACACGGATATGAACCCGTGTCTGCACCAACGCCGCTGTTAGAAATCTAACAACTCAGCTATGATGCCCTTTGTAATTTTTTCTCCAAATATCAATTTTTCCACAAAAATCGAATATAATAATTAAAACCAATTATTATTGTTCACTGGGTCTCAAGCTTGCAAATGTTACAAATAAGTAAATAGAAAGACCGTAAAAACCAAAAACAAAATACACTAAAACCAGAGCACGGGTTAAGTACAATAACAATGTACAAACAAACAAGCCCAACACACGCATTGATACATATGGACTGATAGTCTAAGCAATGTGTGTATACTGTTGGCAAGACTAAAACAACAAAACCAAAGGAAAAATTTAAGTGGGGATGAATGCATCGTGACGTCACAGGGCATCATAGCTGAGTTGTTAGATTTCTAACAGCGGCGTTGGTGCAGACACGGGTTCATATCAGTGTCCGAAAAGGGATCTGATGATAAGTGGGGACACTTTGAAACATGTAATCCTATCCATCGCTGTGATAAACTTTGTAATTTTTTTTTCTCCAAATATCAATTTTTCCACAAAAATCGAATATAATAATTAAAACCAATTATTATTGTTCACTGGGTCTCAAGCTTGCAAATGTTACAAATAAGTAAATAGAAAGACCGTAAAAACCAAAAACAAAATACACTAAAACCAGAGCACGGGTTAAGTACAATAACAATGTACAAACAAACAAGCCCAACACACGCATTGATACATATGGACTGATAGTCTAAGCAATGTGTGTATACTGTTGGCAAGACTAAAACAACAAAACCAAAGGAAAAATTTAAGTGGGGATGAATGCATCGTGACGTCACAGGGCATCATAGCTGAGTTGTTAGATTTCTAACAGCGGCGTTGGTGCAGACACGGGTTCATATCCGTGTCCGAAAAGGGATCTGATGATAAGTGGGGACACTTTGAAACATGTAATCCTATCCATCGCTGTGATTAACTTTGTAATTTTTTCTCCAAATATCAATTTTTCCACAAAAATCGAATATAATAATTAAAACCAATTATTATTGTTCACTGGGTCTCAAGCTTGCAAATGTTACAAATAAGTAAATAGAAAGACCGTAAAAACCAAAAACAAAATTAGATTTTATAATTTCAATAAGATGCAGGTTGATTTTACTGATAACAATTGGTTTTTTATTTCGAAGGTGCTTGTTTCTTTGCGGCTGATGACAAAATGGCCGAGTTGCCGGTCGTCGTCTTTCTTTTTCTTTTTCTCTTTTCCTTCACACTAAACACACAGTGCTACCAACCAATAAGCCGTGTTTAGTATGGTCAGGTGTGTTTAGTGTGAATGGAGTTGCCACTAACTTCTTACAACTCGGCCAATCTGACTATCAGATCGCCCTCGATCAAATTTTTTTTTATTTTTTCAATCATTTTAACTTTAGTACTAAGTGTAACATAATTATTATTTTTATCTTAGGATTAAGCGTAACCTAACTATCACTTTACTAAATTGTATAAATTAATGACTTAAATAATTTCACTCTACATGAATCTCTTAATCTATTCGGTAGTATTGCCCTCTTCGTCGTCACTGGGTTCGACCTCGGTATTTGATAGCCACTTTCGCATTCTGTTTGCTTCTACAACCCCGTCATACGGAAGCTGCGTAATTTGGCAGTTTTCTATATCCCGTATCACGTAACGATCGTTTCCGAGGACTTTGAAAACTACGTAGGGCCCTCTATACTTCGGGACGAACTTTTTGTTGGTCCCCACAACTGTATCTACATTCCTAATGGCCACGAATTCCCCTACCTCATACTTTTTTGGATCTTTACTATGCTTAGAAAAATAGTTTTTGTGGTACTCTTGAGTGTTCCGGATAGCCTCACTAGCCTCAGCCCTTATATTACCTAGGTCTCTCGTTTCACCATTTTTAAGCTTTTCTGAAAGGTACTCTGAGAATTCGTCGACAGGTTCGCCCCGCTGCTCTACCCCAAAAAGTAGCATGCTGGGGGAATTCTTGGTTGTGCTGTGGGTGGAGTTATTTATAGCGTATTCCGCTTGTAAGAGTCTGCTTGACCAGTCAGCGTGGTTTATAGGGTCGGAAAGCTTCCCTAGCATAGCCTTAATTACCCTGTTTACTCTCTCCACCTGCCCGTTTGCTTTTGGCGAGGCCACTGATACTTTAATCTGGCTGATGTTGCGTTTTAGAAGAAACTCACTGAACTCTAGCGAGGTGAAGCAAGTTCCGCGATCTGAAATGATTCGTCTTGGTCGGCTATAGTAGCTGAAGTACTTGTCTAAAGCGCTCGTAACTTCGCTAGTGCTAGTGGAGTTGGTCGGGTATAGTTTCACGAATTTAGTGAAGGCGTCTATTACTACCAATAGGTATTTTCTTTTTGAGCGTAACGCCGGTAAGGGACCGAAGTGGTCGATATGCAGCATATCGAAGGGCAGCGGTACTTTCGGTATGTTGTATAAAGTCCTTTCCTTTGCAGTGGGGGGGGGCTGAGTACATAATACATTTCAGGCAGTTCCCTATGAAGTCGGTAACTTTCTTTCGAAGATTAGGCATCCAATAAAGTCGAGTTATTTTGTCGCACGTTTTATCAACTGCCTGATGGCCTACCTTCTCATGAGATAGTCTTATAATGTTTTCTTCCAATTCACTTGGTACGTATAGCAATCTGGTTCCATCTTGTTTTAGCCTACACACTAAACCGTCCTGTAAGTCAAAGTCTTTCATATTGCCTACTTCCAACTTCTCTCGAATTTTCTTCAGATTTTCGTCACGTTCTTGAATCTGGAAGTCTACGTCGGTGGAATATGTGTCTATTGCCATGACGCAGCGGCTTAGGGCATCTACATGTTTCATCGCTGTACCTCGACGATGGATGATCTTGTAGTCGTAATTCTCCAATTCTAGGGCCCACCGGGCTATACGGGCATTGACTTGTTTTTTTCGAGGCGAAATCGACGCAAGGCATATATTATTGCCAATGTTTCTAATTCGAAACTGTGGTATTTCCCTTCGGCGGCCGAAGTAGCTTTAGAAAAATATGAGACTGGGTGCATTTTCTTGTCTTCCTGTCTCTGCAGGAGGACGGCCCCGAAGCCGGCTGCACTAGCGTCACAGTGTAACTCAGTTTCCCTTAGTGGGTTGTATATTGATAGTACGGGGGCCTCTGATAACGAGCTTTTTAATTTCTTAAAGGATTCGATACACTTATCGTCAAGTGAGAACGGCAAGTCTTTCTTCAGTAAGTTAAGTAAAGGTCTAGAGATTTCGGAGAACGATGGGACGAAGCGTCGGAGGTACGAGAATAAGCCAAGGCATGATTGGAGCTCTTTATGATTGGTGGGTATCGGGTAGTTCTTTATGTCACTGACGTGGGCATCACTCAAAGTTATCCCGGCGGCGGATGCCGAATATCCTAAATATTCGATCTTTCGGTACCCGAACCTACATTTCGACAAATTAAGCGTTAAACCCCTTAATTTTATGCGTTCTAGCACTTTTCGTAATAGGGCCTTATGTTCATCGAAGTCGGCGGTTGTCACTATAATGTCGTCCATATATATCATTATCTTTTTAGCTTTTATGAAGTCACTGAATATGTTGTTGATAAAACGCTGAAAAACGGCAGGGGCATTTTTTAATCCAAACGGCATTTTAACGAATTCGTATTGTCCTCAAGGGGTGACGAATGAAGTGTACTTTATAGAGTCCGGTGCGACTTGGACCTGGTGAAAACCATTCTTCAGATCGAGGACTGGGAAAACTGATTTGCTTTCTAGGTACTCAACACAGTCGTCTATTAGCGGGAGTGGGTAGTTGTCGCGTACTGTAATTTTGTTCAGGCCTCGGTAGTCTACACAAAGGCGTGTCTGTCCGTTTTTCTTTTTTACGAGGACTATTGCGGAGGCGTACGGAGAGTTGCTGGGTCGTATAATACCGCGCGTCTCGAGATCGTTGATAATATATTGAACCGTGGTACGCTCAGCGAAAGAGAGCCGGCGAGGGGCACAGTGGAACGGTACCTCAGAGGTGAGGTGGATGCTCATCTCATATTCAAGGCTCCACCTCTACTTCTGAGTCGGTGTACGACTCGGAGATGATTTTCTTGAGGCCTATCACGGATCGCGTTACTAGTGTGGGATCGATGTCTATCTCAATGTCCCTATTCTCGACGTCGATATTAAAAATGTCTGGAACTACCGAGTCCCTTCCCTCTAGTCTTTGCTTGTTGTAGCTGGTGGCGTCACCGTCGTCTCCTGCGTCATTACCTCTGGGGTTTGCGTCATCTACCACGTCTAAGTGTCGGGCCCTCGCGTCTAAGTTGGAAGCATTAGCATTGAGTTCGGCATTCCTATTTACGGGGTTGGGATCACTGTTTATCCCACTGGTCTGTGTATCGCGGATGTCATCGTCCGTCCGGATAAGTTTCGCGTCGGCGCTTACGTCAGTATCGGAATGGCTATAGGCGGAATTTGCATTTGTCTTACTAGTTTGAGTGTTACGAATATCGTCGTCAACCCTTCCTTCAGTATCGGCATTTCTATATACGGAATTTGCGTCTGTGTTACTAGTTTGGGTGTTAGGAGTATCGTCGTGAACCCTTTCTTCAGTATCGGCATTTCTATATACGGAATTTGCATCTGTCTTACTAGTTTGAGTGTTACGAGTATCATCGTCAGCGCTGATACATTTTGCATCAGCTGATGAGGCGCGAGCTATAGCCCTATCATTTGTAACAAATTCCTCGGGGCTAACTATAAGTTGGGTGGGCGGCAAAAGGTGGGGTGGGCTTTAGTTTTCAAAGCCCTCGGCTTCGTTCCCGGTCGCCTCACTAACACGGGCGGTATGGCTTTTATTTTCCCTAGGACCCCTTGAGAGGTCAAACCCATTGATAATAGACGTTGCTTGACCCAGTGGGGGAGTGTAGTGTTCCATGGAATTATTTACTGACTTTAACTCTTCTATCGTGTATTTGAATTTAAGTTTTGTCAAAAACATCTTGTTTTGTTTTAGAAAATCACGGCCTAGCAACAACGGAGTGGACATATCCTCGTCATTTAGAACGTTAAGTTTTATTTTGGTAACTTTATTTTTAAAATTTACACGGCAATTTACAATATTTAATATATTTAAGTCTTTTCCTCCAATGCCAATATATTTCCGCGTCGGTTTTTTAAGGTGGGCGTTCACACGAGGGATGAGAGACCTCCTCACAAAGCTAGCCGGACTGCCGGTATCAAACAAAGAAAGAACACTATTAATCACTACACTTCCTCCCGGGTTAATTTCAAAGGCAATACTTACAATATCTAAGTTGTCGAATCCTACTATCTCCTCAGCGTCCACGGCGTTTACGGTTCTGTTCGGCAGCGGCTTCAATGTTTTCTTTGGGTTTGGGCATGAGCGATGGTCGTGACCAGTCTTCCAACAGCGAAAGCAGGAGTCAATTGGGCGTATAGGGTACGGGCAGTTTGGTTTGATGTGCCCCCTCTGCGAACAATTGTAGCATAGTGGCATATCTTTTACAGCTGTTTGGGTTTTTACTTGCTGCCCGTATGTTGTTGTTTTTGCTTCGGTGGTGGTGGTGCGCTTGTTTGTTATCGGTAGTAGGTATCTCTCTTGATACCTATTTACTAGGCTCTTCAATTCTGCGAGGGTGCGTGCCCCCAATAAAATATGTAAATTGCTTAATTGCCCGCTCAAGCCGTCCAGTATGAAGTCGATTACTTCTTTTTCTTCCACCATTCCCTTCTTCGCCAGTGCCTGCATGGTTAAAATATAAAAGTGCAGACTTTCCGTACGTCTGTCCCAGCGCCTCTCAGATAGTTTTTTGTAAATGTCGTGCTTGCTCATTACGGAGGTAAACTCCTCCAGTAATGCCATCTTTAACGAATCATAATCCAGCGCGCATGTAATTTCAAGAAATAATTTTGCAGTACCTCCGAGGCAGCGGCGGAGGCAAATAAGTTTGAAGCGACTATCAGCTTCCACAGAGTTCATGATCCCCTCGAAGTCAGTGAAAAAGTTGCTTATTGTTAACGTGCCACCTTCGCCTTTGAATTTAGGCAAGGCGTGCTCGATGTCGCAGTAGTCGACCTTACGTGTGTTACTATTCCTTGATGAGTCGGCACTTTCCAGTTGTTCATTAGTTCTAGTAGCTCCTTCTTTCGCCGCCAGTGCTCCAACTCCTGCTCTAGCTGTGTGGGGCCTGGCTTATCACGATTTGAATCGTACGTGTTTTTTACCTGAAACGTTCGGGCAGTAGGGACGGCAACTGTCTGGTCGGCATTAGATTTGGCGGCAGTGGCGTCTTGGCGAGCGGCAGCGGAATTCACACCCGTGGGTGTCGGTACTTGGTCGGCATTTGTGGCGTTTTGGTGAGCGGCAGCGGAATTCACACCCGTGGGTGTTGGTACTTGGTCGTTATAATTTCAATAAGATGCAGGTTGATTTTACTGATAACAATTGGTTTTTTATTTCGAAGGTGCTTGTTTCTTTGCGGCTGATGACAAAATGGCCGAGTTGCCGGTCGTCGTCTTTCTTTTTCTTTTTCTCTTTTCCTTCACACTAATTTCGTAATGACAGAATTCATAAAAAAGGCGGGGGTGTGGCAATCTATTGCAAAAATAATATACAAGTAAACCCAATACCAGTTTCTGAGGGCCCAGGAGTAGAGTACTTGTTTGTTGAACTGCACGATAGCTGTGTTAAGATGTTACTATCGTGCGTATACAATCCCAACAGATCTATAGATCTGGAATGTTTCTTTTCGACTTTGGCTCCGTATTTAGTTGACTATGATTACTTGCTGGTATGTGGAGATCTAAATGTAAACCTTCTTGTTCAAGAGTCTACTAGTGATAGACTGTTGGATAATGTTGCCGCAGCTGCTCTTTCTATTGTTAATAGGAATATACCCACACGATTTGCTAATAACTGTTGCCCTAGTCTATTGGATTATTTTATTATCTCTGACCTTGCTATTGTGCTAAACTTTGACCGGATATCATTTTTATCAGATCATGACCTAATTTTTTGTGCTTTAGATATCCAACTCCACCGCTCGAATACGAGTAGTACATACAGTTTTCGCGATTACCGCTCACTTAACAATAATTCTTTGTACAATGATCTATCTGCTATAGATTGGAGTGAATGTTGGCGACTACTGACTGTGGATGAAAAGCTTGACTTCCTCAATAGGAAAATTTCTGAAGCTTATGAAAAGCATATTCCTGTACGCACTCGAACAATGAAATGTCAGGCATGCCCGTGGTTTAACATGAATGTGTTAACAGCAATTAAAGCTCGCACTAAAGCGTATGTACATTGGAAAAGAAAGAGAGGCGAGGTGGACTGGGAACTTTATAAAAATGCTAGAAACCATGCGACAAAGGTCGCTAAAACAGAGAAGTTTAAGTTTTTTTCATCGCGGCTGGATCCTGGGCTTCCACCAAAGGTATTGTGGCGAAATTTAAAAAATTTGCATGTGGTTGGCGCCGCGCCTGCTGAATGTACCCTTAGCTCAGATGTGCTCAACAATGCGTTTGCTAGTAGTCCTTCGTGTATTGCTAAACCTGTAGATGCCCTCTCTCGTATATCTGATAGATTTACTGGTGATGTGTTTGAATTCGCAACGGTGTCGGAGACCGATATAATACGATCTATTGTTAAAATCCGAACTAATGCAGTTGGTGCGGATGAAATTCCAATAAAGTTCGTCAGGATCATTATGCCTTTTATTGTAAGCACAATCACGCACATAATCAACCATTCTATTACGGTCTCATGTTTTCCTAAACTGTGGAAAATGGCCAAGGTTCGACCTATCCCTAAAAACAAAAAAGCAAGCTTACCGGGGGATTTTAGGCCGGTGAGTATTTTACCAGTTTTGACCAAAGTGTTTGAAAGTTTGTTAGCGGAACAGATCAGCACTTATTTGGCTAGTCATAATTTACTCTCGCCATACCAGTCAGGTTTTAGGGCTAAGCACAGCTGCTCAACGGCTTTACTAAAGATAATGGATGATATACGAGAACCTTTTGATAAAGGTCATCTAACAATACTTTGTCTGTTAGACTTTTCGAAAGCGTTTGACTCAGTTGACCACGCATTGCTGTGTCATAAGCTGCAAAAATGTTTCGGATTTGGTAGTACCGCTCGAAAGTTAGTGGAGAGTTATGTGTCAGATAGATATCAATTTGTGAGTAATGGAATGGATGCATCGGAACCAAAAAAAATTATGTTTGGAGTTCCTCAAGGCTCCATACTAGGTCCCTTGTTATTTAGTCTCTTTGTGAATGATGTGTTCAATGTGTGCAAATATGCGAGTATACATGCGTACGCTGATGATATTCAGCTGTATTTATCTGATAATTTTCATAATATAAGTGACTTGTGCGTTAGGGTAAATAGCGACTTGTCGTCAATATTAAACTGGGCGAATGACAATGGCCTCTGTCTTAATGCCGGTAAATCATATATGTTGCCCATTGCAAAGAGAAATACCTCGAACCTCACAATTCCAAAAATAAGCATTGGAAACTCTGATGTGACAACCGTCACGAAAGCTAAGAACCTCGGCATTGTGATAAACTCTACCCTCACTTGTGCTGATCACGTAAACTCTGTGGTAGGTAAGGTGTATGGTTCGTTGCGTAATCTTAGGCAGACCGCGCCCTTTACCCCACTTAATATGAGAAGAAAACTCGCTGTTCAACTTATTCTTCCACTTATTACATACTCGGAGTTAGTTTACAATAAGCTGGATTCAAGATCTGCGCATAAAATGGAGGTAGCGTTCAATCACGTCACTCGATACGTTTATGGCTTGCGCAGGTTTGACCATATAACACCTTGGAGATCTCGACTGTTAGGCTGTAACCTGTTTGATTACCAGAAGGCAAGGAGTTGCATTTTCCTGTTCCGTTTAATCTCAACCAAAGCACCTTCTTATCTGTATAATAAAATTGTATTTAATAGGTCGCTCCGGTCATGCACTTTGTCTGTACCCAGTTTTAACTATGCAACCTCGACGAGGCTGTTTTTCGTCAACACCACGCGTCTCTGGAATTCTATTCCAGTTGCTGTTAGAAACTCTTTAAATCAGAACAACTGCAGACGAATTCTCTACGACTATTTTGCTAGCCACTGATTATGATTCTGAACCGTCCTATCTAATGGAAATGACTTATTAGCTAATTTTCTCAACACTTTTTCTATTTCTCAAGAATGTTAACTGTAGGTTTTAAAATTATAAAGATTGTTACTGCAATACATATGTATAGGTTAAGTTGTCATTTATGCTTTGTCAAATTGTAATTCTTGTTTGTTGTACGATAAAAGATTTTATTATCTTAAATTCAAATTCAAAATTCAAAAAAAAACACACAGTGCTACCAACCAATAAGCCGTGTTTAGTATGGTCAGGTGTGTTTAGTGTGAATGGAGTTGCCACTGACTTCTTACAACTTTTATTTAATTTTTCTTACAAAGCACTTTATATAAATACATAACAATAAAAGCTTAAGAATATTTAAGAATAGCTGAGCTTAAAATTCAAGAAAAAGTAAGTAAGGCACCCTTTAAAACAGGATAACGTTTTAGTATTGGGTGCTATCTCAAAATAAAATTAATGGAAACGTATTAGTGTGTGGGGTGAATGTAGATAATTAACAGTGCATTATCCAAATGATACATTAAACATTGAGAAAATTAAAATTAAAATTAAAATCAGGTTAACAGCTTCTAGGAAAGAGGGTTCAGCAAAATTTTGATATCGTTGTGGGATAGCTCTAGTAGAAACGATTTAACATTTAATAAAAATTTACGCAAATTTCTAATAGCACGAATAGACGCAGGTAAGGCATTGTAAGCTTTGCCAGAGACTATGGTTTAAAAACTATTGTAATGTGCAGTACGAGATAAAGGAACCGAAACCAGTCCTTGTAGGTTTCTTCTCAGGTTATAGTTGTCCGAAACAAGGCTATTTAAATACCCACAGCGTACCTATGAAAAATATCTTTAAACATTTGTAGTAACACATATTTTTTACTGGAAGAATCCTCAGATTCCAAAACAACTCCATGGTGTGGTGCAATCGACTAACATTACATATTTTCCAACTTAAATTTTCGTCAATATAAACACCAAGATACTGAAAGTCTCCCACTTTTTCAATTGCGAAACATTTATCGCAACAGCTTGTTTCAGAGCAACAGCAAGGTCGTCTGCGAACGCGGTGACTTTTCCACAGAATGGAAGCGAGAATATGGGATTCAAATAGATCAAAAATAGTATCGGGCCTAAAACGGATCCTTGAGGTAGTTGTAGTAGGACTGCTAAAACTATTGCCAACCTTTACTTTCTGAACTCTATCTGATAAGTAGCTTTTAAACCAATCATAAATAAAACCACGTAATCCCGCGCAATAAAGTTTGTCTAACAAGATCTGGTGATCAACCATATCAAAAGCTTTCGTGATATCGACGAACAGACCAGCACAAATCTTTTTATCATCTAGCTCTTTGTATATATACGAGCAGAAGTCCAGCAAGGCATCTTCTGTAGACCGTCCGCATCTAAAACCGAATTGCATTGCGCTGAAAAAGTCCTTGTCGTCAAGAAAGGATATAATTCTAGATTTAACAAGTTTTTCAAAAACTTTTGACATGGAAGAAAGCAAACAAATTGGCCTGTAGTTATTCACATCTTTTTTGTCCCCCTTTTTAAATAAGGGAATAACGATAGCACATTTTAGATCCGTCGGAAAAGATCCAGACAAAATACTTGCGTTGAACAAGTGAGTTAAGATGTCAACTAAATTGAAAGCCACATACTTTAGTACTTGATTAGAAATTTTATCATATCCGCATGATCTGGAGTTGTTTAAAGTTCGAATTACTTTTAAAATCTCAGTGCCGGAAGACGGTTGAAAGAAAAAACTATTGTCCGAGTTGGAAGGTTCAGAACGCAAAGATAGAAATTGTGACGAAGAAGTATAAACTGGCGTTTGCCCGATTGAAGAAAAGTGATCATTAAAACAATTTGCAACTGTTGTAGGCTCAGATAAACTTTCACCACCGTAACAAAGAACAACAGGTGTTTCCTTTCCTTTACAGTCTCGGTTCAGATGCCCGTTAATGATGCTCCACTCTTTCTTGGAGTTGCCATAGGCAGACCTAAACTCATTCCTATAAAAACTGTCACGCTCCAGACGTACTTCATTTCTCAATTGCCTACACAAATTCACATACCGGTTTTTAAGTCTTACATTAGATGGATTCTTACTACACTTTTTCCCCAGTTTATTTTTTAAGCGCGTTTTTTTACCAATTTATTGCTAATCCAGGGTTTTAGTTTTCTTTCTGACCTACGCAGAGTTACAGAGAAAGTAGCTGACATTACGTGGCTTTTAAAAATATTCAAGAAGATACTGAACGCATTGGATACACTTTCTTCGGCATAGACTTCATCCCATGATTCAAAACGCAACCGTTCGTTTAGATTGGAAAAATTTATTTTAGTCAAGGTGGGAAGCCTCTTACTTTTATTTCCTTTATATCCACCTAAGGTGTTTATCAAAATACCAGTCATGGTATGGTCTGTTATTTTAAGGTCAAGATTTATGCTCCTGAATCTGAGAGTATCACACCGACTACGGCAGAATACATGATCTAAGCACCTTCCAGAAATGCTACGCGTTGGTTCATTTAAATTGGAAGTTAGACCATTATTAGCCATTGTTGCTAGGTAACTATCTACTGTAGAACTAGGTTGTAGTATAACTAAATTAAAGTCACCTAAGACCACAGTATTACTTGAACTTTCACCACTAAGAACATCTGAAAACTCTTCCAAAAACGACTGTATTTGAACCGCATGTAATCTATAGGCACAAATAAAGGTAAAGGCCTTGTTACACATATTTAACGACACCTTAAGAATATCGGCGCTCGCGAGATTAAAATGAACAAAATCACATTCATATATACTACGAACGAAAACACCAACACCTCCTGCAGAATATCTGTCATTAGTGCTAGCAAAGAAACTATATCCAGGAATCACAAAATCACTTATTTTGTGTGAATAAATCCAAATTTCAGACACAAAAATTAGGTCTGGGTAGTTTTTAAATACCCCTAGATTACACAACAAAATATCAAAATTTTGCCGAAGACTGCGAATGTTCTGATGAACAACAACAAATGAGTCATCAGAGTCATACAATAGGTTAACATCATTAAATGGACTGATAATAGCGTGGTTGTCTGTATCAAAAAAATTACAAAAGATCATAGCAGGAAACTAATAAAATATAATTTAACTATGGAACTTTTGACAAATCGTCAAAAGTTCTAAGAGAAACAACCTCACTATTATCAGCCTTTTTCATACAAATTCTACCATGCTTCACCCACAAATACTTATAATTTTTAGTTTTTTTAATTTTCCTCGCCACTGTAAGGAGAGCTCTGTTATACGAAGTTAAGCTGTCATTTATGTAAATATGTATTTGCTTTGTTGTTTACATCACCAAAAAGCTCTGTAGTCGATTTCGCTTTTACCTTTGTCTTACGTGACATTATTTTCCTCTTTACCTCAGCATTCGCAAAGTGTATGCGGAGCACTTTTTTTGGTGGAAGAGAGTCATTTCTTTGCTTGAGCGGCTTAACATAGCTCTTTATAATCTCTTCAGAAGGGACAGAGATGTCAAACGCAGTGTTCAAGATGCGTTTAGTACACTCACTAGCATTTTCATTTTTTAGCTGTGGCACACCAACAATGTCAACAGCACAGCTTAACAATTGCTGTTTTCTCCAATTTAGCGCATTCTCAAGCTTGCATACTCTTTCGCTTAATTTCGAGTTTTCTTCTTTGAGCTGATTTACTGTGGAAAAGAAATCCGCGTTGAGTTTTTTAAAGTCTAGTATTTCTTCGTACAGCAGTTTTAAAGTTATTTTTCCTTTGTTTTCAATATTTGCTTGGTCATGCGGAGGGTGTTGGACCGGTTCCGTTTGATTTTTGTTGGATGTGTTATTTACGTTCTTTGGAGTGCAATCAGCATTGCTATTGTTTGTTAATTTTTGTGGTGTTGCTGCGAAAACACGTCCGTTCACTCTCGATGTCTATACGCTAGTAGTTTCAATAGTTTTTAGTTTTTTTGCTTTGGCCAGGTCAAGCGCAACTAGCACTGTCCTGTGGTTTGGGCGCTATCTGAGTGGTGATGGCGTTCAGCGCGGTGGTGGTGCTATGGCTTTAGCGAAAACCATCCTGATGTTCGGCGAGTTGAAAATTTGCGGTGAAATACGGTAGTAAGACAGACTGCAACACTTTCACTACTGGCGAGATGAGTGATATCGGGTGATATGACTCCCCCACGGCAGCTGGCTTGCCAGGCTTCAGTAGTGGGACCACCTTTCGTTGTCTACATCTTTCAGGAATGACAAAGGTGGGCAGGGAAAGCTTGAAAATGTGTGTTAGGTCCTTATACCTTCGTCGCCGAGATGTTTCAGCATCAGCATGGAAATGCCAACGGGGCCTATATATTGGGTGTTTTTGACCTCCGAATTGCCTCTTGAATCTCTGTGGTGGAGATGGCAATGGGCGCATCGCTGTTTTTAGGTTTATGCGCTACCCTGGTGGTTCGGCGAATTTCCTTGTCCAACGGAGGATGCATTATAAATTGTCGGCAGAAAGCGCTCGCGCATCTTGTAGGTTTCGACTGAACCTTATCGCCGAAGACGATAGATATTTTGTCGTTGGGTTTAGTCGGATTGGACAGAGATTTCACCGTAGACCATAATTTCCCAACTCCAGCAGAGAGGTTACAAAACCTTAGGTGCTCCTCCCACTTAGCACGTTCGTGTTTATCTACTAGGCGTCTGATTTCCGCATTGAGATCCTTTATTTCAGGATCCGTAGGGTCCAGGCGTCTAACATGGTCGCTTTCCTTTGCCAGGGCCGCTGCCTCTGCGGGAAAGTATGGACGCACTTCCTTTATTCTACCTGACGGAATGGGTTGATGGGAGGCTGAAGTTAGGAGCATGCGAAGCTCCTTTTCCCCTTCTCGTACGCCAGACGGAGTGGGGAGAGCAGCGAAGGTGCTCTCTGTTGTAATAAGTAAACTATCCCTGTCGGCTTTACTGAATTTTGTAAAAGTGGGGCGATCGATAGAGACCACTATGAGTAGGTGATCTGAAGCGTTAGCATCGGACGCCAGTCAATACAGTTTATAAGGGCTGCACCGACTATGGTGATATCTGGCGAGCTGGAGCAGTTTACCGCCACTCTAGTGGGGGCATCCCCATTTACCGTGCAGAACGTCGAATCGTATATTTGGTCAGCCAGCTCCTGCCCCTACCATAGGCCTGCAAGCTATAGTCCCACAGGTCGTGGTGTGCGTTGAAGTCACCAAGGATGACACGATTCTCGCCCCTGAGTAACGCACGAATGTCGGGGTGGTAATTCCTGGGACAGCAGGTGACAGGAGATATGTAGATTTTAATAATTTCAAGGTCGATATCGCCTGACCGGACAATCATACCTTGACGTTCTATGGTGATGTCCCTCGGGTCGACGTCAGGCTCAAATAGACGATCCTGCATAGATTGATGCGTAATGAATGCCAGACCACCCCCAAGTCCTCTCGCACGATCGCAACGGTGAATGTTGTAGCCGTTGCAGCTCCTGAGGGTGAACCGTTCACCGAGCTTTGTCTCCTGGATTGCCTAGATTTTAATATTATTTGATATCATAAAATTGACGATTTCAGCGACTTTGCTTGATAGGCCGTTGCAGTTCAACTGCATGATGCAGAAGTGCTAAGGGGGAGAAGGTTGATGGGGGGGTGAAGGACTGGTGCATATGCCTAGGTGGTAGTAGGCTGGGTCGCGCACTACGGCGCATTCTTGAAGTAAAAAAAATCGCACTCACGGATGGTAAAGGCGATTCGGACAACGTTGATGGTTGCGTAGCTCGTCAGAAAGTCGCAACGCACGTATCAGTTCACAAGTTCCTGTTTCCAAGTGCAGAGCATATAAGCAGGTGAAACAGGCCAAGGCAGTTATTGCACTTGACTGATGCCGCCGGTGTGTATAATCTTAACCGAAAAACAGTGCACGTAGTAAAAGAGACCAGGAGCTGATGGTTATGACTTATATTCGTACTGATGCTGGAAGAAGAGGGGCTTATTTTAGGGGCGGGACACGGCGGACGCTTAGCGTTGCTCAGATCCAGATGGGAAGTGCTACGTAGAGTAGCTGTGAGTTGTTGACGCCATGGGCCGTGAGCGGGCGCTAGAATAGTCTACTTGCAGATGTGCATTGGTAATGCTAGTCGTGGAGACTGAAGCGACAGAGTCAGCTATATGTGGCGGAGCGATACTTGATCGACGACGGGCACTGGACGTCGTAGGACGAGAACAGCAAGGGGCCACAAAAGTTCTATAAAAACTAACGGGCCTATGTGTAGAGGGATTTAGTCCGGAGCAACTAGTTTTGTGCAACCATCTTAGATAGACATAGATTTTCTTCCAGCGTATACAGCAGATCCATTCTCTTGGGCCCGGGTTGGATTCAATACCGGCCCGTAGCAAGAGGGTCTTGAGCAGCCCTGCAGCTGGGTTCTCCTCGGAGGATTACATTATTGGGGGGAGGGGGATAACTGACGGTTTAGGCAGGGGGATAGCGAAATAACAGCAGGGACAAAACTCGTCATTCCGGTACGTAGAACCGGCTTAGACGCCTCTTACGGCCTATGTGTCTACCTCGGGCATATTCCAAGCGCCTAACCCTCAGGGGTATGTATCTTATCTTTGAGAAAATGTAAATAAGCAGCAGCAAATACCTTTGGTGCTTGAGGATGTTGATCGGCGCTGTAAAACAGTAATATCTGTATTTCCTCCAAACATTGCCTCCTCACATTTTGTATTTAATATCGGTTCATTTGATGTCGAAACTTCTTCGTTCAGAAAACAATTTTTGTTTTTTAAAGTTAGATTTAACAAGTTTTTTGATACCCTGTTATTTATACTGTTCGTAAGGTTTGCTTCCTGCGTTGGTATAAATCTGCAAATATTATATAGTTTAATAGGTAAAGACTAAAAAAAACAAAAATTGGTATACAAATATGGTAAAAGCAGCCACATTAATAACAAATCCACCACTACTAATCATGACGCGAGGGCTTGATATAATCATAATTGGCTTACTTGTAAGTGAATAAGCTCAAACCAAACAATAATCCTGGATTTAAAATGCTGCAGCGAAATAGTTCAAGCGACTGCAAGCCGCAGAACTGCAGCACATATTGTTTGCTGTAGCTGGCAACTTAAAACAAAATAAGCACAAGCTTATGTTGGCTGACATATTTCAGCAGCAATAAGCGGCACAGAAAGGACTATAGCACAGACTGCAGCACGGTAACAGGTTTCGGGGTGAAAGAAAAATTTAGAATTTGTGACCCAGTGTTTTTTATTGATTATTGTGTTGTGAAATATAATTTGGTAACTGAAATTGAATCTTTAAAAGATATAAATGTATGTATCGCGATTTTTGGGGCTTGACGCGAGATGTGTTAAACATAGGTACATACTTCATTTCATAAAAAAAATATTAGCTTCGCAGCCGCAAACGCATGAAAAGGCAGCCTGGCGTGCTTTTACTTTTTTCTTTGCAAAATTCAAGCAACAGTAAGTGAAGGCTGCTGCAGCCGTGACCGTCCCTGTTGGCTATGGATTTGTTTATTTCATAACGAGCGACAAGCAACTTGTTCGTACTGCAGTTATATGCGTATCCTTGTGCTGCTGCTGTTTTATTTTCAAAGCCCAGCCAAGAACCAAATGCTTGCTGTAAAAAATTTATATGGGAATTATTGCTATCTTTATTTAGAAACTTTGAAATTGTTGGGTAATTTACGGTAATAGCTATGCTATAAAAAATAAAATTGACCTACATCCGTATGAGAATGTTACATGTATACTGAATTATAGCAAACTGTAGAGTAAAGTTATTAATCGCTTTAGAGTTACACGATCTGTAAGATTCCAATCGACCTAGTCGCCGTTGAAGGCAGGGGGAGGGGTAAGTTATCTTTAACAAATCGGAAATTTTGGGGGGAATTTGCGTGTTTTCCATCGGTAACGCTTTTGAAGGCGGTGAGGTATTTGGCTTTTCAGCGTTTGTTGAGCTGATAATGTAGAACTCTTCCACATATTGATCAGGGAGAGTTTTTCGTGATTCGGTTCGGGAAACGGAAGCACTGGTGTAAATTTAAGAAAATTACATCTTGTGAGGTTGGTCGGTCATTTAGGTCCTGAGACAGATTTGACAAGAAAAGTGTAAAGCCTCTATTCGTATCAATAAGGTAGAGAAGGTAAAGCTCTTAACATATGTAGTTTCGAGATATACGACAAAACTGATTTTTTGGGATATCAAAAAATATAAGTGCAACCCGAAGTTGTACACCAAGAAGTAATTTTTTAGTTTAATCTTTTTGATTTTTCCTTTGTACTCAAAACGAATCGCTATCAGTTGGTATATGGGCAAAAACGCGGAAAAGGGCATATACGTGTCCACATTCAATATTTGGATTAATGTTGCAAATTAACAAAAAATAAATGCGACAGTCGTTGAACATGTGTGCAATAAACCCTTTGCCACATCGAAAATGGTATCGTATAGTCCCAGCAACCCGGAGACAACCGAAAACTACCTCAAATGTCCCCTCCGTGGCATGTCCCAAACAAGAAATTCGAAATTCATGAACCGGAAATTTGAGAACGATTCCACCTATGCATCTGTGAACTATCGGGAACCTTTCACGGGGATTCAAACTACAATTCCTGCAACATTAAACATTAGATAATGTTATAATACGCGAGTTCCCCATGCTTGAAGTGTGCCCTCGACTCCGAACGAAAAGCAGAAAGCATTGGTCTATAACGGTGGCGGGACATCAGAACGACAATTTGTGACTCCCTTTACTGGCTAAAATTCTCCTGTCACGGTGTACGACGCTATACTCCTCCGAAATGGATTGACCGACTTTAATGAAATTTTGTATGTATATTCGTTAGGTCTGCGCGATGATTGTTACCTATTTTTTATGTTCCTAAGTGTTACCGGGACCGAACTATTCAAAACTATTTCATATGTGGCCTGATTTGCTTGAAATTTGGTATGTGGGTAGCGGTATGCCCACGTTAAAATATGGGACAATTTTTCTTCCGGGAAATGAACTCTGGACCGACCTATTCAAAACTATTTCATATGTGGCCCGATTTAGTTGAAATTTGGTATGTGGGTAGCGCTATGCCCAAGTTGAAATATGGGATAATTTTTCTTCTTCTTTTGGTATGTGGTTATCGCTATGACCAAGTTAAAACATGAAAATAAATAAAATTTGTATGTATATTCGTTAGGTCTGCGAGGTGGTTGTTATCTATTTTTTATGTTCCTAAAGTCAATTCGTACATTTGATTCATGTTTTCAAGTGACATCATTCGGAGCATCAGAAATCGTTAGGAACTATAAATGGTCAGCAATTCAACTTAATATTCAAAATTAAAGGCCAAATTTATCATAAAGTAGGCCCGTTGCTGCCAATGCCAAACGAATCACCCAAATTTTTATTTCAATTGCATAGGTACACTGCCGCCCTATGTGGGTATCAGCATATCTTTAATAAAACTCTAGAAGAGTTGTGTCTGCATATTGAAAATTTCTTTGAAAACTGACTGGGGATGACTTGGGAAATGTTTAGGCACAGCTAAAGAGTCAAATGGAAAGGAGCTAACAAAAGGTCTAAGTTAGGCTATTAAGAAACGGTTCAGTTGGTTGCCGTAGACATAACGGGATATAATGTGGGAAAATAAATATTGTTCTGAACCTTCTCTGCCTGTAAATTGTCTTCTCAAGTAGGGTAGCAGAATTTTATGAACTACTTACATCCCGAGCAACGACGGGCATCCTGCTAGTATAAATGTATATATAACAACAACACAACAATATGTAAAGTTGTTGTAACTATGCTGCTAGTATTAGGAGTGGGATTTTTTTCGAATAATATTCGAATAAACACTATTCGAATAAACGAATAAAAATATTCGTTGCAAAAAATTCGAATAGTATTTATTCGAATTTTTTTATTCGTTTATTCGAATAGTATTAATCGTTACTATTACTATTCGAATAGCACTATTCGAATATTTTTGTTAATAGATTTTTAAAGCGATATTCGCTGTTTCCTTTGGTTGTACCTATGAGCGTGCATTTATGTTTTGTATGTTTTGTATGTATGTATGTATGTATGTTTGCGTGTACAAATGTGTGCCCAAGCAGTAACAATATTTCTTTCATTATTCGAATAGTGGTAACGAATAGTTGTATTTATTCGGTTAATGGTGGTTGCATAGTTTCTGGATTATTATCTTAATAATTAAATAGATATTTGTACAGTGTTGTGGGAATAATAAAATACAATTATTTGTAATAATTGAAGCTGTAAATAGACATTTACTATAAAGTTACTATACATAAATATGTATTTGTACATTTATATGTTTATTGCAGTTACATTTGCTTGGTAAGTTTTGTGATAGGGCTTCAAGCAAGAGATGCCAGGGCCGAAATTCAATGTGTATACTGTTTATTATGGTAACAATAGGACGGGTTTGTGCTGATTTTTCATGTTCACATGTGTAAATAGTTTAATTTGCGTAAACCAACTAATACTATCTACCTGCTTCCTATATTTTGTTAAATACTCATATATCTAAATATATCTACTTGCATTTACACGTAAGTAGGCGTGGTCATAGAAATTTGCGCACTCTTTGTATTGAATAGGCTGGTTAAGGAGGATCATTAGTAGGTAGATTTTTCATTGAACAACTGAAGAATTGCATACAGCGCGACTATTTGTTTTAAATTTGGATCTCTAAGCTCGTTAAATGAGCACAAAGGACCTACTTGCATGAGGGATTGCGAATTAATATATTTTAAACAATGACTGAGTATTCTAAAAACGTTTGAAAAAATTAAATATTGCGCATCTAATACTACACCCTCAAGAAGCAAATTAAAACCCGATCTTGTATCAGCTTTGATGTTCTTACACCAAAATTGACCAAAAAATTAAAAAAAAATTGTGTGATTTATTCTAGGTTAAGAGTAATAAATATCCTAAATTTAATTAGCAAAAAAAAATAAGTCTTCGTTCTTATTAAAGGGAGTTCCGTTAAACACTTTTTTGTACAAGTGCATAAATTTTCCATCCAAACACATAGTATGCGCTAAATTTAAATATATGAATTCGCAATCCCTCATACAAGTAGGTCCTTTGTGTTCATTAAGTTAACGAGTTAAGACACCCAAATTTAAAACAAATAGTCGCGCTTTATGCAATTCTTCAGTTGTTCAATAAAAAATCTACCTACTAATGATCATCCTTAACCATACATATTTATGTAAGTACATTTACATGAGTATTTAACAAAAAATAGGGAGCAGGTAGTATTATTTTGTGTATGTTACTTTACGCAAATTAAACTACTTACTCATGTGAACATGAAAAATCAGCACAAACCCGTCCTTTTGTTACCATAACCAACAGTATACATAATGAATTTCGGCCCTGGCATCTCTTGCTTGAAGCCCTAGCACAAAACTTACCAAGCAAATGTAACTGCAATAAACATATAAATGTACAAATACATATTTATGTATAGTAACTTTATGGTAAATGTCTATTTACAGCTTCAATTATTACCAATAATTGTGTTTTATTATTCCCACAACACTGTACAAATATTCATTTAATTATTAAGATAATAAGCCAAAAACTATTCAACCACCATTAACGGAATAAATACAACTATTCGTTACCACTATTCGAATAATGAAAGAAATATTGTTACTGCTTGGGCACACATTTGTACACGCAAACATACGTACAAACATACGAAACATAAATGCACGCTCATAGGTACAAGCAAAGAAAACAGCGAATATCGTTTTAAAAATCTATTAACAAAAATATTCGAATAGTACTATTCGAATAAACGAATAATACTATTCGAATTTTTTGTACCCGCCGAATAAAAGTTTTATTTATTCGAATAGTCCCATGCCTAGCTAGTATAGATGTTAAGTGAAAGAACGAATGCTGGGAGTATGAATGTGACAAACGAATGTAATGAGTATGTACTATATATATACATTAAGGTGCCTCGCCAAAAAAAGATGCACTGTTTCCACCGGAATTTCAAAATTCACTCTTTTCTAAGGACTCCCCCCAAAAAATGGTGCAGTGAAATAACTCCCAAATGAAATAACTCCCATGAAATAACTCCCAATGAAATAAGTCCCAATAAAAATGAAATAATTCCCAACTTTAATAAATGAAATAACTCCCAAAGAAGGAAATGAAATAACTCCCAATATTTGGCAGTTATTTCACAATGAAACCACAAGTCCCCAAAAAAATGAAATAACTCCCAAACGAAAAAAGTCCCAAAAAAATGAAATAACTCCCAAATGAAATAAGTCCCAAAAAAATGCAATAAATCCCAAATCAAAATTTGAAATGGTATATTTCTACAATATAATCAGTTACAATGAAATTTGAAAAATACAGGACAGCTTTGGACATGCGAATTAATGTCATTGAGGCATTTGGGTTTGAGATTCGACGCAGTAGTGCCGCAGGCGAAAATTTGACTTAGGTCAGATCCCCAATTCGGGGCGTGATCCATGGTATTTATGTGCAGAACTCCTTTCCGCATTGGCGGCCTTCGGCCGCGCTTCAAAAAATAACCCTGGGCTACGCCATTCCAACTCCGGGTGTGTGCCATAGCCGTGGCTACCGCCACGGTGATGTCTTTCCGCGTGCCACGTTTCCCACTTTTTCACTTTTTGGGCTCAGCCTAATGTGCCATTACAACAACCACATGAAAATGACAGAAAATTGTGAACTTTAACTGCAAATAACTTTTGAACGGTTGAAAAAAATCTCATTTCAGATTCTAAATCTAGACGTGGGTAATCGTTTACGTGGGGTACCGAGCGCTAATACACAACCAAAAATGTTGAGATATGTATCAGGAGACGCGCTTTGGTCCCAGGAGCATGAATATAACTCCGCTGAACCAATATTTTTGGTAGTTTGCGAGATATTTGCAGTTAAAGTCATTTTCATGTGGTTGTTGTAATCACATTACCCTGTGAGAAAAGAGTGGGACGCGGAAGGACATCACCGTGGCGGTAGCCACGGTTATGGCACACACCCGGCGTTGGAATGGCGTAGCCCAGGGTTATTTTTTGAAGCGCGGCCGAAGGCCGCCAATGCGTTAAGGAGTTCTGCACATAAATACCATTGATCACGCCCCGAATCGGGGATCTGACCTAAGCCAATCTCAGATGCATGATCATAGGTCGAAGGTGATAATGAAAAATGAAAATTTGGAATATAAAAAAAATGTACTGACTTTAGTTCGCCTTCTTAATGCGAATTAATGTCAATGACGTTAGTTCGCTAAAAATATGCCCAACAAAAATGAAATAACTCCCATTAAAAATGAAATAACTCCCAATGCGTGGATTACAACCAATGAAGTAAGTCCCAAAAAATGAAATAACTCCCAATTTCCAAAAATTATGAAATAACTCCCAAAGATATTTTATTGGGGATTATTTCATTTGGGAGTTATTTCATTATGAAATAATTCCCAGTTAAAATTATGAAATAAGTCCCAATGAATTGGGAGCTATTTCATAATGAAATAAGTCCCAACTTGCATGGAAAATATTTGGGAGTTATTTCATTTTTTTGTTGGGAGTTATTTCATTTGGGAGTTATTTCACTGCACCCCAAAAAATTTCGAAAAAATATTAAGATTTACCGGAGCTAAACTGCGTTAAAAAAACCCTAAAAATATCGTTTTTTTATGTATAAAAGGAGTATGAAAAAATGCTTTTTAATAAAAAGCATCTGAGATGATAGAGTGCAAAAGGTAAGCATAAAAAAGTTTAAAAATTGTATCAATACTATTATTGTATACCTGTGTGCTAATAGTTGCAATGTGTTAAATTGGACCAAAAAGAGTTCAATTTTGCAGAAATGGCAACGTCTCGAAAATACCTTTCAAATGATATCCTAATCGTCAAAATCCCTTAATAATTGGCTGAGTTATTAAAGTTTTCCACAAACCTACCCCTTGAAATATGACCAAAAACAGCATCATACATCTCAATATTTAGATTGCGTTGATAAAATTTTCAAACATTTTTATACTTTCCTTTTGCACTCTGTCATCTCAGATGCTTTTTATTAAAAAATATTTTTTCATACTCCTTTTATACATAAAAAACTATATTTTTAGCGTTTTTTTAACGCGGTTTAGCTCCAGTAAATCTTAATAATGGTATTCATGTAATCGTGTATACAGCGTGTAAAGCTCATAAACGCTTAAATTTACGAAGTGCGTAAATGAACTGTCAAAATTTTTATGGAAAGAAGTTTACGCAAGCTTCGTAAATTTCTCAACTGATTTCGGTGCGTAAATGCTCGTAAACTCAATGCTGTAAAAAAATTCCAAGCTGTAAGCACACCAGCATTGAATAATTATAAGTTGTTATGTAAATATAACTTTACTATTAAAATGAAATAAATAGAACCAAATAAAATAAATTAAAACAGAGTAAAATAAATAAACTGAACGCATCTAAACATCGCTGACTGACAACTTTACGTGGCTATTTACAGGTTCGTTCATATAACAGGGTGTGTAAACTTATAAAAATACACACATCGTAATTTTCTACTATTATATGAATACCATTAATATTTTTTGAAAATATTTTGACCAATTTATAATTCCGATGGAAACAGCATGTCCATGTTTTTTTGTATGGAGCGTGAGGCGCCTTAATATACATATATGTGCTGGGGATAGGGTTGCCAGAATGCAATAGTGGATTATCTGTACATTAAAAAAAAATATCTGGACTTTTCTGGACAATTTAGAAACTCAAAATGAAACCAGTTTATAGCAAAAAAATTGAAAATTTTTTATTAAAAAACAAAAATTCATTGGAATACATTTGCTATGTACATACATATGTAGGTATTTTAAAAAAATATGGAACAATTGTGCAAACTCTTTAAGTTCTCAAGTTTTACAAAAACATAAACTTAAGAATTTCGGTTCCATAAATATTTTGTAATATTTTGCGCCGCTTGCAATAGTTCTGTACTATCTTCTCGATTTAAGAATTCGACGAACGTTTTACAATTTTCATCCATATTTAATCTTATAACTAACTCAGCTTTAATTAAATCAATAGCCATTTTATTACAGTATTCCATTTATAAGTCGTCAATATGTAATTCATTTTTTAAGTTTAAAGCAGCTATAACCATTTCTACTTCATCCCAAGAAATTAAGGTTTCTTTTAAGCTAAACAAATATAAGTATTTTTTTATTGAGTTATCACTGAAATCATAATGAGTCGTTAAATAACACTGATTTACAGCCAAAATTCACCAGAGACGCCATAGTGAAATTCCTATGTAAAATCACCTCCTAATTCCGAAAATCAAGGTTATTTTTACTTGAATGGTACCGTTTTCGAGATATTTACGATTTACCGTTATTTCAAAAAACAAAAAAGATGGCTCCACTTAATCGTATATATCTCAAGAAAAAATTGAGCTATTCGGAAACGGTTTGAAAAATTTGAAAGCTTATAAAATTTACTATAATCAGTACATACAACACTTTTTGCTAGGTCCTGCAGATTCAAACATAGTGAACAATCATTACGGATTTTTAAAATTTTGCTTGTAAAAATATAAAAAAATGTGTACTTTGCGAGGAAGCATCTCGAAAACTTTTTGTTTTTTTGCAGATATTTTTTCCCCCCTCTAAGCTCTGTTTTATTACAAAAAAAACAAGCTATCAGTGAACTAATACAAAAGTTATAAGCATTCAAGTAAATATATCAATTTAATGCTTAAGTACCCTACTGGTACATATGCGTTAGTATTCGTATATCAGTTAGTTAGCAGGTAGATTTTCGAAAAGTTATTAGATACAAAAATTGATTGTTAAAAGTATGAGACGTGTGTTTTCAAATCCTTTGAAAGTTCCATACTATAAGTGTTTTGGAATTGAGCCTAAAAACAATGAAAAACCATGGACACCGAACACTGTGTGCACCACATGCCGAGTCGAATTGATTTCTTCGGAAACCGAAACAAAAAGGTACGTTGTAAAAATTAGGAATTTGTTCCCTTTTAATGCATAGCTGACTAATTTCTGAAACTATCTATTTAGGCGACGTGTGAAATTTATTACATTAAGTGGAGGGAACCAACTTGCCATTCAACGGACTGCTATATTTGTACTACAAAAGTACTTGGGGTTGGAAAGTCCAGAAAAGTAACCTATGCGAGCGGATCTACAGTGTCATTACCAGAACTAATTTCAACAGAAGCGACATTGCCAGAATCAAATTTAACTTTAGTTCCGGCTCCAGTTTCATTGTCAACAGTAGTATCTGATTACGTGGCATCATGTTGTACTGAATTTCAAACGGAAAACGAAAGAAATTCTTTGTCACAAGCACAACTCAATGATTGGATAAGGGATTCGGAATTGTCAAAGGAAAAGGCCGAACTACACGCCTCTCGAATGCAACAATTTAAATTTGTTTCATCCGATGTTAAGGTAACATATTATAGAACTCGACAAGAAGAATTTTCCAAGTACTATACGAAGGAGGACAGTGTTTGTTACTGCAAAGACATTGCTGGTCTATTCAAACAATTTGGTGAACCATATGATTCAAAAGAGTGGCGATTGTTCATAGACGGCAATAAATTAAGTTTAAAGGCCGTATTATTGCATATTGGCAACCAAAAGCCATCTATCCCGATCGCGCATGCAGTAAATACGAAGGAAACATATGAGATAATGCAAAAATTGCTCAAGTTAATCAAATACGAAGAAAATGATTGGAAAATATGTGCCGATCTTAAAGTCGTTGGAATGCTATATGGTCTACAAAGTGGATACACAAAATACTGTTGCTTTCTATGCAAATGGGATAGCCGAGCTCGTTAAGACCACTACATCATAAAGGATTGGCCAGAACGAATCGAGTTTCAAGTTGGGGTAGATAACATAAAATACTCTCCACTTATAAAGAAGGAAAAAATAATTCTACCTCCGCTCCACATCAAGCTCGGCCTTATCAAAAACTTTGTGAAGGCTTTGGACAAAGAAGGCGAAGCTTTTCATCATTTGAAGACAATCTTCCCAGAGATTTCAGAAGCAAAAATAAAGGAAGGAATTTTTGTGGGACCGCAAATAAGGAAAATGATGACCAATAACCATTTCAAAGAACTATTGTCACCAGTGGAGGCTGCAGCGTGGGATTCTTTTGAAAAGGTCGTTACTTCTTTTTTAGGCAAACACAAAAGTCCTAACTACGAGATGATAGTGAACGACTTAATCAAAAACTATGCGGAAATGGGTAAATAAAAAAACATATTATAATAAATTATATATTACATAAATTTACATGAGAATATATAGACATAAATCTGAATTCATCGTCCAGTTCCGAACAAACAAGAACGGGAAAAATATAAACAAAAAATTTGTTCTGAATTGAAAGATAAATCCAGCCTAAGAAAATTATATACTAATGTGTCACTTATGTATTTATCTAATTTACTTTTTTATTTTCTTTCAGGAGTAAATATGTCTTTAAAAATTCATTTCTTCCACTCCCACTTAAATTTTTTCCCGCAAAATCTTGGCGACGAATCTTGGCGAAAGGTTACACCAGCAAATGAAAGTGATTGAAAGTCGGTATCAAGGATTCTGGGATGTCGCTATGATGGGCGACTACTGTTGGTTTCTCATAAGAGAAACCGATCCTAATCTAAATAAGCGTCAAAACAAGACACATAACTTTTTCAATTATAAAATAAGATCATAGAGTTAAGACAGAACCATATGTACATACACTATTATTTGTAGGGTACTTAAGTATTAAATGGATATATTTACTTGAATGCTTATGACTTTTGTATTAGTTCATCGATTTTGTTCACTGATAGCTTGTTTTTTTGTAATAAAAAATATCTGCAAAAAACCAAAAAGTTTTCGAGATGCTTCCTCGCAAAGTACAAATTTTTTTATATTTTTACAAAAAAAATTTTAAAAATCCGTAATGATTGTTCACTATGTTTGAATCTGCAGGACCTAGCTAAAAGTATTGTATGCACTGATTATAGTAAATTTTATAAGCTTTCAAAATTTTCAAACCGTTTTCGAATAGCTCAATTTGTTCTTGAGATATACACGATTAAGTGGAGCCATCTTTTTTGTTTTTTGAAATAACGGTAAATCGTAAATATCTCAAAAACGGTACCATTCAAGTAAAAATAACTTTGATTTTCGGAATTAGGAGGTGATTTTACATAGGAGTTTCACTATGGCGTCTCTCCTCCCCCTTTGGAGAACCTCATTTAAAAAGGTCCGGCATAGTACACAAAATTATATGTAAAGGGACTTGATGTCGACACTCTGAATAACGGTAGACCGCCTATGAGCTGTGTTGCAGCATCTTGCTTGAATCGTTTGACTGCATTTTTTAATCCAACTATCCAGTATTGTATTTCCACCATGTATTGCCGCGAGATGAGCATCTTTGATAAATTATGACGCCAAGTATGGTTTCGGTAAGATTATTGGATGCTTTATATGGTAGCTCTAAATTTTTAAGCCATTTTTATCCAAAAAGGGATTGAGGTTTGCTATTTCGCTGGAACTTTTGACTGCCTTTCCATCAACAAGTTTGCTTTATTCTTCTCTAAAAATGTTCTTCTGTGTTTGTCGGATAATGCCCAATTTAGCTGTCTGAAGCTCTTCAGCCGGTAGATGTGGAAATTGCCGAGTTTCCTTCTTTTTACAAAAGCGTAAAATGTATGCTACCAATCTTTGTAGTTTTAGACAAATTAAATATTTTTTAACTAAATTATCAACGCTCTGCTGGCAAGAATAGGTTCAACAAAAATTAGCACAAAAACTGTGAATGAGGTGTTGTCTGGGGCCATCCTAAATGTCGAACTACGTTTTCAGTAAAATCGGGACTGCTCGTTTTCGCGAAATATCCCACTTTAACCCTTTAGTAGGAAAAAAATACGTTTGACGTTTTTCTCAGTGTCAAAAGCCTGTGTGTTAGAAAGAGAAAGGAACAAAGATAACTTGTAGAATTTTACAATGTATACATTGTTACACTTATAGCGGCTCAACAAATAACTAGTATAAGAATAGGCAACACATAAAATATGCACTTGACTTTGACGTGCTATGGAATTTGCTGACTCGGCATAAATGTTTTGTGGTTCAAATTCACACGCTGTGTGCTTCCTCAAATAACTATGATATTAGCAACGTAAATATCTGTACATGTGTTAGCGATGTTAGACACATGAAGAAATACATATGTATGTATGTGCATACATAGCTATACTTTATAAGTTAACTTGGAACAAGTTAATACCACCCACCTTCTCAGCTTAGCACAAGCTAGTCGTTCCCATATCATAAATTAGTCCCATAAATTGTTTGCAGCTAAACAAATAGCTGACAAAAAATTCTTTAATTGTTTTGCCGAAATACAACTACTATTTCTGCCAACCCAAATAAAATTCCCCAAACACTTTGCCCAATATGATCGCTAACCCAAGTCCGATCGCATTTAATAAATTATGAATGCAAGCCTAAGCGTTTTTGTGCAAAAACGATTAAGCAACATTTGGAAAGTATGTTACTTGATAATTTGGCCCTCAAGCATTTCCAAAGCGGCACGCCGCCAATCCATATGTTGACATATCATGTCGAGCCAGCATTATGCGAATATGGGTCGCAGTGAAAAATGCAAGAGCAAAACTATTTACATAGAAAATGTTTTCCAATATTTCCAGCACATAGGGAAAATAGCGCATGTGCAGTTACAGCGCAGGCACAATATAAATAAAATAAATACAAATAAAATAAATAGAAAATTTCTGTATGAAATAGTGGAGTCTTATTTTGATATTTAATAGTGAGCCCCCGGAAAAAATTAAACTTCCGTTTTATTATTTTATTAGCAGACCCGGCAGACGTTGTTCTGCGTGACCAGTGACTTTCCTAGAAATTATATAAATCTTGACTGAAGGACACACATATCCAAAAATCTTTAATTTAGACATAATATGTTCATAGCTATGTAGATTTAAATTTTATTTAGCCTGGGAGCGTGGCACCGCCCACTTTTTCAAAAATTAATATAGCCTAATTCGTACACAACAATCTTCTGAACCAATCTGGAAAGTTTAGAAGAGATCGACCATAAACTTTGGACATTTCAAAAATTAGAATAGCCTAAATCGTACACAACAATCTTCTGAACCAATCTGGAAAGTTTAGAAGAGATCGACCATAAACTTTGGACATTATTGAAGTACCAAAAAACCTCACTTTTCCAAAATTACATAAATCTTGACCATAGGACACACATATCCAAAAACATTAATTTAGACCAAATATGTTCAGAGTTATGAAGAATTGAAGTTTTATATAGCCAAATTGCAAATAATAGCAAAAATTGATATAGCCTATGCTTTAACCCATGATCCCAAGAATATACTGTGAAAATTTCATAAAAATCAGTGCAGTACTATGCAAATGATTTTTGATTTAGCTGAAATTGAAAAGTAAGTAAACAAAAATTTTAATGCTTTATTGGAACACCATTTTTACCGATAACTCATTTATCGATAAATATATATATCAAAATATCGAAAAGTTAGAATGAAAGCTGCCCCTTTCGTTTGATACCTATATTGTAGGACAATTTTAAGGTTTTTGTGCAATCATATTTTGACCGATAACCCAGTTATCGATAAATTTATCGAAATATATCGAAGTATAAATGAAACCTTTGGACCTCCCCTTTCGTTTGATACCCGTATTGTAGGGAAATTTTTAGAGTTTTGGATTATTGACGTATAATTAAGTTATCGATAAATTTATTGAATTATATCGAAGTTTAAATGAAAAATGGGGACTTCCTCTTTCGTAAATACTCATGTTGCAGGGAAATTTTTAGGTTTTAGGGCAACCTGATTTTCGCCGATAACTCTGTTATCGATTAATTTATCAAAAAAATATCATCTCTGTGAATCCTTCTAGGTCACAGAGAATATGTGTACAAAGTTTCATTTAGTGCATTAGTTTTGGCGTGAAAACGTAACAAACATTGTTACTTTCACATTTGGGTCAATTTCAAAAAAAACGCAATTTTTGTGTCCCCGCACTTTACACTACTATTTTAGGTAAAAAACAAATTTAAAAAAAAAAAAACAAAAATGGGACAGTGATCACCGAGGAATATGTAACAAAAAAACATAATTCTCAAATTTGTATATTTGTTTTTTTGTTTATTCAGTATGGTGTTTTGTTTCTCCCTCTGACTCCTTTCATACAAAAGCATGTGTCCCCCGTTAGAATTTTTAGTAAACAAAATAAAATAAAATCAAGAAAAAAGTTACTGGGCAACATTTAATTTTTCGAATTATTGGGTATCTTTCTTTTGTTTTGATTTGATATAGTTGTCAAAAATTAATTAGTGCGAATTTGGCGTTGCAAAGAACAGTTGTCCCCCCAATTTGCATTGAGCGTCACTTTTTTATAAATCAAGAAATATTAGCAGTTTTCAATTTTCATTTAAATAAAGTAAATAACGTAAGAAAAGTACAAACTTTAATTATTACAATAGTGAAAAAGCGAAAACAAAAACTATTAAAAAAAGTGTGGATTTGCGTAGTTTTTGTGAGCACCATGGTAAGGGCGCGATAAAAATTCTTGAGCGTCACGCTAATTTTTTTAAAAGTGAATATATTAAATGTAAAAAATTAAAGTTGACAATCATTGTTTACATGGTCTCAACTCATTTTTTTATAATTTGTGAATTTGGGAAATAAATTGCCTACGGAAAAAACCAAAATAGGCAAACATTTCATGAGCATCACTTTTCATACATATTGCTTCATAGCTTAAAATGCTTAATTTTGATTTTATTTTTTAATTTTCAAGAGTAAAACAACAAAATTAACGGCGGCGGAAAGAGCACGAAAATATCGCGAGAAAATAAAGCTCGATAAAGCGCCTATGTGTATAAGTTTCTTCAAGAATTACTTCCTTTTTTTTAAATTTTGTTAAAGACATCAAAGAATATGTATGTACATGTTTAGTTTGGTATGAAAATTTTTGTTTTTTGAAGAATTTTTGTTTTCTTTTATTTACTTTTTGTAAAAAATAAACTTTTTTTCGTTACACTTTAAATTTGGCATTATTTCTTGTTTACGTGCAACAAAATCTCTTGATCGTCACAAAATATCTTGAGCGTCACACTTAGTTTTTTTTTTCCTTTAAACGCTTATATTTGCAGTTTTTTAAATGCATTGTTACAAGACTATTACTTTGCAAGTAACCCCTTAGTTCAAATCTTTTTTTAACAAAAATTTACATATTTTCATCTTGATCGTCACAAAATATCTTGAGCGTCACACTCAGTTTTTTTCCTTAAAACGCTTATAAATGCAGCTTTTTTAAAATACATTGTTACAAGCCTATTAGTTTGCAAGTAACCCCTTAGTTCAAGTCTCTTTTTAACAATAATTTACATATTTTCATCTTAAAATTTGTAAATAACTAGTCACTTAAAAAAAAAAAAAGTAAATCAAGGTGAATCGTGATTTTGTGTTTATAATCGAAAAGGTGATTTTGGCAGAAGTGAATCTTGAAAAACAAAAGAACAACATAGTAAACTTGAATCTCAAATATTTTTGCATTTTCAGCGATTTTTTATACATATTTGGTGTGTGACGCTCAAGATAGAAATCATAGAAAACCTAAAAAAAAACCAAAAATATTGATTTTTTTGAGAGCCTAAAGGTCCCACCGGATTCTTCATCAATTTCTACATAAATTGGCCACTCTTGCAGGCAAATTGGAAAAACTTTAAAAATAAGCAAAAAAAACTCGTTGTGTACGTTTTTTTTGAAATTGACCCATTTATATATTAGTATGATATGCTGATACCCACAGAGGGCGGCAGTGTACCTATGCAACTGATTTTTGATTAAGCTGACATTGAAAAAAAAGTAAACAAAAATTTTAGAAAGACACGGCCAATTTTTTTTTTGACAAACTAAGTTTGTGATTTTGTATGTTAATTAAGTTGTTTTATGTTATTTAAATAAATTTCAGACCTCCCTGAGGAAGGTGCAATATGTACCGAAACGCGTAGGAGGATAAAGGAAAACACTGTTTTTTGCTTACCCCTTCACCGGCCAAAAAGCTCCAAAAAATTTTAAAATATTAACTTGAACCACTGGCCCAAATAAAAATACAAATTAAATACCATTTCGGAGAGCTCAACCGAAGAAACCATTCGAATAACATAAAACAACAAACATGAAGCACTTTTTTCAACATATTAGATTTAAGTATGATAATGACACCTGCTACGAAATCAAGCAGTTAAACAGCAACAATCAAAAACTTGCAAAACAACAACAACGGCTGAAATTCCTATTAAAATGCAAGGATTATGATATTACACCACCCCATCTTAAGGGTAAGACAGGAAAAATGATACATAGCTTTAAACTTGATACAACGCGTAAAGAATTACAGAAGCTAGAAATAAACTTTTTGAGGAAAATATTGAATTTGGAAATAAAAGAAACAAATATACAAATAATGTTAGTAAAAAGAGGTACAGAATATACAAAAACAACACTAAAAAACAAACTAGAAGAGGAAGACTACTATAAAATCATAAATAACCAATCTATTTATTTTAAAAACACAATATCCGCTACAGAAATTAATCTAAACGAAAAGCTCAACAAACAAATTAATAAAAATGTGGAAAAATACGGTTAAAGAATCAACGAGGACTGGTTCATAAATAAAACGGACATTCACATACCCCAAGACTGCCGCTGGGTACTATCAATGGGGAAAAAGTTTGCTTTACCGGTAACGAGGAAAACGTTCTCACCGATACACTTAATAGCCGATTTGGAACAAGGAATACAGACCATAGAGGATGAACGTCAAAAAGACAGTGTCAGATGCGAGGTTGCATCAAAGATCAGCTCCTTTAAAAATAGGATTAAAAACTGGTCAAAAGATAAAATAATTTTAAAATGGGTAGAGAATACCAAAAAACTTATAAATCAACATAAAGACGAGATAGTTTTAACAAATGCTGATAAAGGCAACAAGACAGTCATGATGTATAAGACTGAATATAAGCAAAAAATGAAAGATCTTTTAATTGATAAAAATACCTACAAAACCATCAGAGAGGATCCAACTCAAAAGTTACAGAGAAAAAATAATCAAATCGTGAATGAAATTTATAAACAAAAAAACTTGGATTTGACACAGAAAATACAACTTACGTGCAACGCAGCCACCGCGCCTCGATTATATGGACTCCCTAAAATCCATAAAGATAATACGCCTCTCCGTCCGATTTCGTCTTCCGTTAATGTACCGTGTTACAAACTTGCAAAACACATAGGCCAGATATTGAAAAAAATCACGTCAGAAAAATACAATGTCCAAAATTCGTACCAAGTAAGGGAAAAATTGAAAAAATTAGAGGTCGAAGATGATGAAGTCCTCATATCTTTCGACGTAGTATCATTGTTTACGAACATCCCCATCCATCTAGCAATTCAAACCATTCTACAAAAGTGGCAAACATTAAAAGAGCACACGTCACTCACAAAAACTCAATTTAGAACAGTTTTAGATTTTTGCCTAAGGGAAAATAATTATTTTATGTATGATGGAATCATTTATCAACAAATATATGGAATGCCAATGGGGAATCCATTATCCCCAACAGTGGCAGACATAGTACTAGATAAAATTATTGACGACAGCATTGCTGAACTTAAAAATAAAGACATATATATCAAATACCTAGACAAATATGTAGATGATATATTAGCTATAGTAAAATTGAAAGACGTGGAAGACATATTGAATACTCTAAACTCCCAAAACACTAAAATAAAATTCACTAAGGAAAAAGAAAAAGATAAAAAACTTGCCTTCCTAGACATCGAGATAATTAGAGCAAATAAAGAGTTAAAAATAAATTGGTACTCGAAGTCCATAGCATCGTCAAGGATGATTAATTACCATTCCAACCACCCATAGAACCAGAAAAAGAACACTTCAATTGGCCTGATTAGAAAAATAATAACTTTAAGCGACCAGGAGTTCAGAAATAAAAACATAGAGAAAATTAAAAACACACTTTACAAAAATGGGTACCCTAATGCGGTGGCTGATACACTAATAACAACAACAATTAACAAAATAGATCAAGAAAGCAGTAACATACAAACAAACAATGCAAGAGAAAACACAAAATATACAGGAGTCACATACATACCGGGTTTAACGGACAACAACAACTTAAAAAGAATTATTAAAAACAACAACAACATAAGCTTTGCGCACAAACCACACTGCACATTAAATAAAATTTTTACAAGAACAAAAGACAAAGTCAAAAAAGAGCAACAAAACAACGTAATATATGAGGTTCAATGCAAAGATTGCGACAAGATATATATAGGCCAAACAAAGCGAATGTTGGAAGTAAGGATAAACGAACATAAGGCAGATGCTAAAAACAAAAAAGCAACTACAGCACTTTCCCAACACTTAATTGAAAATAACCACACAGCTGATTTCGCGAATGCGCGCATCTTAGACACCGAAAGAAAAACAAAAACAAGATTAACATTAGAAGGGCTTAGAATACAAGAAAGAATAAATGATTGTGTAAACTTCAAAGAAGATGTTGACAGCATCAATTGCGCTTACACTATGGCAATGCAAAACCAAAATGTGCGGCAAAGAAGACGTGTGTATCAACCAAGATAATTTTTATTATTTTTTCAAATTTGAATTTTATTAATAGTAGATTGTAATGTAAGTGCAATATTTGTTAGTTTGTGATTTTGTATGTTAATTAAGTTGTTTTATGTTATTTAAATAAATTTCAGACCTCCCTGAGGAAGGTGCAATATGTACCGAAACGCGTAGGAGGATAAAGGAAAACACTGTTTTTTGCTTACCCCTTCACCGGCCAAAAAGCTCCAAAAAATTTTAAAATATTAAGTGAATTTAAAATTAGAATATCTTGTTTTTTTGTTGTCCGATTTTGATAAAACAAAGTGAAGATCCCTTTCTAAGCTTCAAGCAGTATACTCCTGAAACTCTCATCAAAATCCATTTCTTAGTTTCCGCGATCCTTAAGTTCAAACAGACAAACAGACCAGTGTACGAAAATAAACTATATTGTACAGTACTATTTCGTTTTGTTTCTTACTTTCATAATTCAAAACAAAACAAAACCCAACGGCTCAGTTCACTTTTCAATTATAAAATACTTTTTTTCAAAATTACAGGAAAATCAGAAAACAAAACTAAACAACTTTTTATGCACCTACGTATGCATTTGTAGTGATTCTAGCAGCAAATTGACATAGGGACTTCTCTTTTTGCTCATGACCGTACTTATAACGCTTAGTAAAGCTCAGCATGCATATTTCAAGTGGAGGCATCCTTTGAGAGCAGGGATGGGCAGTTTCGGCAGAGAGTGGTCGTTGCATGCGTGGAATTGTTTACAACAGCGTGCGTACGAAGCAGGTGCGCCTATAGTGATGACGAAAACTTCGACCGCTGGGCGACGCTGCCAGGCTTGCTTGAGGGTAATAGGCCAAACCGAATCAGTCCGTGAATGCGTCAGCTACGTGACGTACGTCAATCTTAGAGCAAATTCTATTTTGACGTATCCGTCGTATCTGGTGTTACGCATACAAACACCCGAAGTCTACTTTGCTGAGTCTGCTGAACGCTTGAACAGTTCACCTTGGCTATTCTTGGGAGTTCCACTATTGAGGCGCACGGACAGTGATGGAACGCATTATCTCCTGCCGCGGTTGCAACAATCCGACGGCGAAAGAGACGGTGGAGCAACTGCTTTGCGATTGTAATTAATACGGTATGCACAAGCGTTTTAAAGGCGGAATCTTCGGCCATTCTTAAATCCTTCCGTTTTTTGTAAATAATTCTAAGCTGGCATTTTCTATTTTTTCTCTGCTAACGATTTGAGTTATTTTGACCTCCCCGTCACCATCTCTGCCATTACTTTTTTTTACCAAATAGTCTTTGTATATTTTGAAATGAAAATTTTTCAAATGTCTTTCTAAATTGCCCGCGTGGCTATTTAAAGCTTTGCCATCGCAGTTTTCAAACTTGCATATGGCTTTGTCATTATCAAAATCGAAGAGTTTGCGCAGTATACTATTTTTCGGTCGCGGCATTTTTGAGTTAGTTTTAGAGCGAAGTTAATTGTGAAATACAATATTTTTTTTAAGTTAAAGTTTCAATTTGAAACGTTTGTGTGTACAAATAAATATTTGTTGGAATTGTCACAAACAAAAGGAAAACGTTTGGAAAATGTAGCAAAATGTACAAAACCAAAATGACATGATACACGATGAGCAAATGTACAGTATTTTGTACTGTTTATTTTCGTACCCTGAAACAGACAAACAGACAGACAATAATTTTAAAAATGGATCAGATGTACTCTATAACATTCCCCAAGTCATCCCCATTCATTTTTTCAAAGAAATTTCCAATGTACAGACGCGACTTTTCTAGAGATTTATTATAGTATAGATATGCTGATACCCACATAAATATTTATTTAAATTTATTAAAGAAAAAAAAAATCATAGGTTCCTCCCTAAAAATGAGTATATCTTTTTTGTTTGTTATCCGATTTTGATAAAACAAAGTGCAGATCCCTTTCTAAGCTCCAGGCAGTACCTATATTTGTGAAAGTCTCATCAAAATCCATTCCTTAGTTTCCGAGATCCTTAAGTTCAAACAGACAAACAGACAGACAATAATTTTAAAAATGGATCAGATGATCTCTATAGCATTCCCCAGGTCATCCCCAGTCATCTTTTCAAAGAAATTTTCAATGTACAGACACGACTTTTCTAGAGATTTATTATAGTATAGATATGCTGATACCCACATATGTATTTATTTAAATTTATTTAAGAAAACAAATTTCATAGGTTCCTCCCTAAAAATTAGTATATCTTTTTTGTTTGTGGTCCGATTTTGATAAAACAAAGTGCAGATCCCTTTCTAAGCTCCAAGCAGTACCTATATTTGTGAAAGTCTCAAGAAAATCCATTCCTTAGTTTCCGAGATCCTTAAGTTCAAACAGACATACAGACAGACAATAATTTTAAAAATAGATCAGATGATCTCTATAGCATTCCCCAGGTCATCCCCAGTCATTTTTCAAAGAAATTCCCAGTATATAGACACTACATTTCTAGAGTTGTTTTATAGTATGGATAAACCGCAATATCGAAAAGTGAAAGAAAAATTAAAGCTGTGGCCATGCCCTTCGTTTGACACCCATATTGAACGCATTTATCAAAGTTCTATGAAAACAACATTTTGACCGATAACTCATTCACCGATGAATATATCGAAAAGTTAAAATGAAAGCTGTGGCTTGACACTTTTATGCTTGTAAATATTAATGTTTTATTGGAACACTATTTTTACCGAAAACTCATTTATCGATAAATATATCGAAGTATCGAAAAGTTAGAACGAAAGGAAGGAAATTTTAAGGCTTTTGGGCATCTCATTTTGAACGATAACTCAGTTATCGATAAATTTATCGATAAATTTATCGAAATGTATCGAACTTAATGAATCCTGGGGACTTCCCCTTTATCGGTAACTGATACCAATGTTGTAGAATAACTTTAAGGTTTTTGGGCAAACACATTTTGACCTATAACTCAGTTACCGTCAAAATGAAACCTGGGGACCTACCCTTTCGTATGATACCCATATTGTAAGGACATTTTTGGGCAATCACATTTTTACCGATAACTCAGTTATCAATAAATATCGGATTCTAAGTGAAACCTGGAGACTTCCTCTTTCGTTTGATACCAATATTGAGGATACACTGAAAAAAAAAATCTACAGTAAACGGCCGTCAAATTGATAGTAAACCCTGTCATTTTTCGTCCAACAGTGGGTAATATAAATTTTGAAAGTGAGCCCCTATCATTCTTCGAATATACTATCATATTGATATGAATTACTGTAAATTTTAAAGTGGATACTGTAATATTTACAGTATTACCATCAATCGCTTGAAAGTGGTTTTGATATGTTACTTTCAATGTGCACTTTCAACTTTTTTATTTCAGTGTAGTTTTGAGGTTTTTGGGCAAACGCAGTTTTCCGATAACTCAGTTACCGATAAAATTATCGAAATATATCAAAGTCCAAATGAAACCTGGGGACTTCCTCTTTCGTTTGATATCTATATTGCATGTAAATTTTGAGGTTTTAGGGCAACCTTATTTTCGTAACATGCAGTAATTGCGTTGAGCGTCTGCTTGTTAATGAAAGACCTTGAAGACTCGTCCCTTCCCCCCTGTGTTAAACGTTGGACTGCCAACTACCTGAGTGGCAGTCAATCGTCGGTTGAATTCAGAGGCGCCAAATCAAAACCCAGAATAGTTAAACAAGGGGTGCCACAGGGTGGTGTCCTATCCCCGTTTCTGTTTAACTATTATATAGCGAAACTTCCCCCTTCATCAGAGGGTGTCTCGATCGTCTCTTACGCCGACGATTGTACGATTCTGGCAACAGGCCCCTCCGTTGAAGAACTCTGCTCTCGCATAAATTCATACCTCCCAGCCGTGTCCGAATTTTTCGCAGGGAAAACCTGGCATTGTCACCGAATAAGTCCTCGGCCACCCTATTCACGACGTGGACAACGCAAGTGAACACGGAATTAGACGTCTACGTTGATAGTGTCAAGCTACCAACTGTCTCACACCCCAAAATCTTAGGGGTGACGTTTGATAACATGTTCAAATACGGCGCTCATGTAACCGCAATTGCCAATAAAGTCCAAAGCCGTAACAAAATCCTCTAGTCGCTAGCTGGCAGCACTTGGGGTAAAGACAAAGAAACGTTACTAGCTACATACAAAGCAATTGGTCAGCCGGTACTGAGCTACGCGACGCCAATATGGTCGTCGGGTCTAGCTGACACACACTGGGCGAGGCTTCAGGTCTGCCAGAACACCGCCCTTCGAACCGCCACTGGGTGTCTTCTTATGTCTCCTGAGCACCACCTTCATAATGAAGCGAAAATGCTCGGCGTTAAAGAGCATAGCGAGATGTTGACCAGGCAATTCCTGTTCAACTGCTGCAAACCGCAGCATCCGAACGGACACCTGGTCAACGAGAATCCGCCCCCCAGGAGCATAAGGAGCCATCTACGCAAACACTTCGATGAGATCCGGCACCTGATTTCCACGCCGTTTGCTCCTAAGGTGCACCGGCAGGCCCTCACCCTCATCCATACGAATTCGGTTAATTCCTTTGTCGGCTCTCTCCCGGCGAACGCCGTTCTTCAGGCAACAACACCACCCGTTGCCGAAGAGGAGCGCGAGCTGCCTAGGGAGACTAGGGTGATGCTGGCTCAACTATGGTCTGGATATTATAATAGGTTAAACTCTTACCTATCCAGACTGAACCCCGTCTTGCCTAACGTTTGTCCGGCATGCGGCTTGTCACCCCATAATACCAATCATCTTTTTGTCTGCTCAACCGAGCCTACTCTTCTAACACCCATATCCCTCTGGTCCATCCCTGTCGAAGCCGCTAGGTTCCTAGGACTTCCTTTAGAAGAGTTTGCTGACAATACTGGGTAAGATACTGACTACCTAGGTAGGGCTAAGTAGCGCTACAACAACAACAACAGCGTCTGCTTGTTTGTGTGAATATGTGTGTGCCACCCTACATTCACATGTGTGCATGCATGCATTGTTATGCGGTTGCGCTCATATTTTTGTAGCTGTTCTGGCTGAGTTCAAAAATAGAGTAAATAGAGAGCAATGTGTGGTCTGTTGATGCTCTCTAAGCACAAACGACTAAATGGCAAAGCGTCTAAGCAAAGATGGGTTTTCATACAAAATTTATTTGAATCAACAAGTTCTTGATAAAATTTTTATTTAAGAAAAAGTTGCTATGGTCCTATTCTGGCAAGATTATGATATTTTAAAATTTGAAATAAAAAAATCGGGGCAGTGGATCGGCTGTTTAGCTCTAACAAAATTTCGAGTTTGAACTTTATATAATAGTATAGATATAGATAAACATATGCATATCTGCATGTGCCAGGAATGATGGGCACATGTTCATATGTTTATGTGTAGGCACATAAATAGGTATGCAAGAATAATTCCGACCAACGCGACTACAAGCCAAATGCAGCCGCGTATACAATAGCTAAGTAAGTATGTATGTATATAAATTCAATTATTGTTTGACACTAAAACAAACAATAATAAATAAATTTAAGTCTGCTTATTTTTCAGCAGCATTTAAAAAACAACAGCAGTAAGATTGCAATAATATTACACAACATACTGTCCCGAGCGCAATCACATATTCACCGATGGCTCTTAGCTTAATGAGGAGGGCGGAGGATGCATTTTCAGACCGGAGCTTGGACTAAAGAACTCTTCGAATTATTTACCTATTATTGCAGTGTGTGCCAAGCCGAAATGCTGGCAATACACAGAGCTGTACATCATTTAGTGTTTTCCCAATAATGGCAAACTGGCTGCACTTGTTGAAACAACAACAAGAACTCACTTCGCTTTTGAGTGTAGTCAAATCAAGACTTAAAAAGTTCGTATGTGACAAAAGAAAATCAATAATGAAAAGGGACATCGGTAACGGTAAAATTAACAGGAAAAAAATAACAAAAATTTTAAGTGTATTAACAAACACGAACCATCGTACCTTAAAAACTCCAAATAAAAAATCATTCCAATTAAATTGGAATCGTTTAATATGAAAAAAATATAACAACAAAATGCATGCATGTACAAGCTAATAATAACATTCGTAACTACAAACATTACAACTAAACAAAATAAAACGTGAAAATAAGGTGTTTCTTATACAGACGGACAAATACATTAAAATACAGTTTACATAATAAATAACTACATACATTAGAACTAAAAAATAATAAAAATAATAAAAGGTGAAAATATGGCGTTTTTTAAACAGACGGGCAGATACATATATTAAAATACAGTTTACTCCTAGGCAGCAACAGGACAATTTAGACCGAGAAAGGCAACAGTTTAAGGTCTACAATCAAGTACAATGTATTACAAATCAAACAGACGAAAATTAAATTTGCTGCAAGTCAAACTGAACCTACATACAAATGAATTACAAATTCCAACAAATGGTTGTTCTAACAAAAACTTAACCTAATGCAAAGCATAGAATAAAATCTACACCATAATTGTACCATATAGTAACAACGGGAAAAAGTAAAACTAACCGTAACAGAACACTAAAAACAAAGATATTAAACAGAACAACACGATAGAGTTCCCACGCAGTGGCACTACTTAAAAGCGGAGAAAAACAAAAAAAAAACCTTAAACCACAAATGGAATAAGAAGAGTACAAAAATCTTGTATCTAACATTTGGAAACTAAAGAACAAAAAACAAATAAGCAAGAATTTCATAAAATACACTTTAATTTTTTATTAATATAAGAATTTAAAATAGTTATTTCCATCAGTTTTACAATGGAAATGAATTTGGAATTCAAAATCATGCAATTTTTTATTCCAATTTTTGGAAATAACAAATTAAAGTTTGGAATTAGGAATCGAATGATTGTAAAATTGATAGGAATTACAATTTAATATTCTTAAAATAATTAAAAACTAAAATTAGGAAATAAAAATCGCGCGATGATTTGACACAAATTTTAATTTTTCATTTCCAAAAATTTGGAATAAAAAACCGCGCGATTTGGAATTCCAAATTCAATTCCCTTGTGAAATTGTCGGAAATAACTATTTCAAATTCTCAATTCGATTTTTTGCTCCAAATTTTCGCCTGCGGTCCATTAAATGGACTACAGCAGCAGTGACTCAGAAAAATGCTGTTTGGGTTATGCGATGTATGCGATACATAAACATCACACGTGATATTACCAAAAGGTCAATAATGCCATAATAGCTTTATTTCACATTCATGATGGAAATTATGCCATATTGAGAAGTAGGACTATATGGCTTTATTGTACCCCGCCCTCCTTCAACATGCGGAAAATATATACAACTTTATTTACAAAATTGAACTTACTTAGGTTTAAGGTCATACGCAGGACAGTTAATAATATGGAAAATATCTGCAATACATCTGCAATACTTGTTTGCAAAATACAAATTAGGGTTCGCTGATACAGAAATATCTTCAGTTTCACTTCCTCTTAAGGAATTCGAAAAAATGTAAAGCGAAGAGTGCTTGTTATATTTCCATCCCAAATAATAACTGCTGTACATTCCTTGCGAAGACTTTTCCCTCGTGCAGTAACCACTTCTAACTTCTCGTTTATACAAGCTAGTTTCTGTTTTAAGTTTTAGAATTGTAGAGGATAATGCAGTTTCATTTAAGACATTGTACCCATATATTTGACTACATCTCGCTTCATAAGCATGCTCGGCATAATCTTTTGTGTAAAGTGTCTTTCCGTTAGTATATTCCGAATATTTTTTGTTTGACCATAGGTCGCAAGGTAGCTGAGACCAAATACTGTAAGAGGAAGCTAGGACAGCATTTACTTCGTGATTATTTTTAGAGGAATCGACGTTTTCAAAAACATTTATGTAGTATTTTTTACCAAAAAAATAGTTTGGATATTTTTCAGAAATAAATACATCACGCGGCTCAGCTACTTCTACCAGGTATTTCCAGTTTCTTTGTTTAACTAAAGCAGATACAGAAACGACACCAATTTTATTTCCGACATTATCAAAAGCGTATTTGGTATCATGTTCGAAATTCGGCTTACATACGACATATTTTCCAACTGAGCTTAGTTCATATGGACATTGCCTTAAAATAGTATTCAAGGAACCCGGCGGAACGCTGACGGAACGATTTTCTGTTTTTAATTGTGTACTAATTTTTTTACATTCAGTCGTACATATAAGTGAATTGAAATAATTGCTGCCTTTCATCTTGCTAGTAGTATTAATTTCATCATCAAAATTGATTTGAAGCGCAGGCTTTGTGGAACCAATTCCATATAAAAGTAATTCAAAGCAAATTCGGTAAAACATGTATCCAAAATAACAATTTCTGTCCCATCCAGATGCATTTTTTGCAGCTTTAGTTCTAAAGGACATGAAAAAAGACTCAACTTCACTAAGTATAAATGGTCTCTTATTTTTTACCATCAGGGACGTTTCGGTGTTTCGAAATGGCGGTACGTGCTCTAATACTTCTACTTTCAGAACCAATTTGTTCGCTTTTACTTGTGATTAAGCGTATTAACGAATTACTTGCACATTAGAGTGGGTTGATTTGTAGGGGAGGGAAAAGGTAAAAAACGCCATAGCGGAAACTATTCTAGGGGTCATTTTAAGCAACTTTGCTAAGGAAACTTTAGGTCTAAAGTTGGCTTGAAACCCCCGGAAACCGCGTTGAAGTTTCATAGTTAGGGTAATGAAAATTTTTGTATGCGACCTATCACACTGTGTGACAGCGAGCATTAACTTTTTACGGGACATACCTTAAGTTGTAGTTCTAGTCAAGCACACAAAAACTACACAGGGAGAATTTCGAATACATGGTCAACATCTGGAAATAGGGGGCAAAACCCCCTTTTTAATTATTTATTTATTTATTTATTATGTCTAAATTAGAGCAGACACTTTAGAAAAGATTTAGTATTTTCTTAAATTAATTATTACATAAGAAAAAAGTGCTTAACTTATGTTTAATAACTAATTTGGAGCTTGTTAAATCCAAATCTAAAAAATATGAAAAGTAGTTCAGTTCAATAAGTGTTCTATTCAAAGGAGCGTTCGCCCCGTAGACGGTTCTATTAAAACCCACACGAAAAACTTCAAAACTACGACAGTTACGGCGGGGAACATTAAAATTTATGAGCTGCAGAAGGGAGGGGCAATCGATTCTGCCAGAAACAAGATCAATAACAAAAGATATTGACAAAATAGTTCTCCTATTTGTTAATGTTACTAAACCTAATAATCGGCAACGCGAAACGTAGGATGGCATAGGCTCGGAAAAATTGAGATACCGCAATGCAAAACGAATGAAGCACTTGTGAACCCTCTCCAAACGATTTATATGAACCGCGTGGTGTGGCCTCCATATAAAAGCTGCATATTCTAGTTTGGAGCGAACAAATGCAGAATACAAAATCATATAAGTATAGGGATCTGAAAAGTTAGAAGAGTGGCGTTTGACAAACGCAAGAGTTCCAAAGGAATTCGCGATAGTGTAATTCAAGTGTGTATTAAAGCTAAACTTACTGTCAAAGTATATCCCTAAATCTTTAATTTCATTGACTTCAGTAAGACATGAATCTCCTAGGAAATAGCTCGTCTGCAAAGGTTTAACCATTTTCGATATATCTGAAACTTTAACAGGTCGATGTCTGTACATTGCAGATATTCCAAAAAAATTGATACGGTCAATCATTATTAGGCCAATAGAATCCAAATCAACCGTTTTTAGAATATAGGTGGGCTAGCGGTGACCAAAAATGTGTAAGTACAATATGGGTATGAAACGAAAGGTGCTTACAAGTGATACATTTCAATATCTCAGCTTGTTTCGGAGATATCCCCAAAAATATGATGTGCTGTATTTTGCCAAGTATGAATGGAAGACTTTCTTTATTTAAAGGATTCTATAGGAAAAATTTTCATTACCTAACTATGAAACTTCAACGCGGTTTCCGGGGGTTTCAAGCCAACTTTAGACCTAAAGTTTCTTTACCAAAGCTGTTTAAAATGACCCCTAGAATAGTTTCCGATATGGCGATTTTTCACTTTTTAATCAACCCACTCTATTGCACATATCATTTCTTTACATAATTCTAACATTTCATGTACATATATTTAATTTTCCAGTAGAGATTAGCGCCAAACAAGAACTGCCACACACAATAAAATACCTAAATGTATCGTAATACTTCTTAAGAAAATAAATAGTTTCTCTTATGAAATTTTCGGTCTCAACTATGGCAGATACGGATGCAGCTACAATCCAGTCATTACTTCTACTTCTTTCATTTTTAGTGCAATCGATATAGGCGTATATATTGGGCACACTCCAATCGATCATTTTGCAATATTTTTCAGTCAAAGCAAGTGCACCTAGGGATCCTGCAAAATTTTTCTTACAATTGGCTTCACATCGAAAGTCTACATTAGCACAAATATTAAAATGTTTCTTTGAACAAATAGAATATATTAAATCAGTGCTCTGGTTTGATCTTTTTTCATCGTCTAGAATGAGCGGTGAACATGTAACTTCATTATGGTCAATATCTATTCCAACGCAATTTGCCAGGTTTAACTCATATGACGTTTTCAAGAGAATAGTTTTCTCTTTTACGAATCCAATATTCTTCAAATAATGTTCGGCTAGAATAAATTTAAAATTAAAAGGCCGTATAAATTGAAACAAGTTTTTCGAAGTGTTAAGATCTGCTGCTTTTTTCAGGAAATGTTTTTTACTTTGATTGCACTTTGACGTGGATATTTTGGAATCACATTTAAACCCCGCACTGGTACTCCTGTCTAATGGTGTTAAAGTTGTTGAAAAGTTTTTGATGACTGTGAAGGGGAACCTACAACTACATTCACCCATATATCGTTTTCTTATACCGTTTCTCTGTAGAGAAAATATTGAGTGAGAATTCCATTTTTTAAATTAAATTACCTACTATTATCAGCTTATATTCAGTAAACCTACATCAGCAACTTTAACGAAAAAAGGGTTTTGATGGTAACGTGAGTTCTGACTAAGCTTTAACCCATGACAATTTCGGCCAACGTAAAAGTAAGCGTTTATAGCACTATCATGACGAAACTAGTAAGGTAGAAGCAATACGACATACACACATCCATACATAAACTTTGTATGTATTTTGTTTTTGTAAGTTGTGAGTTTAATGTCAAAATTACACTGAGAAATAAGGGTAGTGTAAAAATTTTACAAAAAGTTCAAACTCAGCTGTTCTAATAACTAGGGCTGCTATAGTTTATTTCAATAAAATAAGTGAGAAAACTACACTTGTCACAGATATTGTGCGGTCTACATCGAATTTCATATTTTTAATTTGATAAAACTTGAAAATGTAGTTTTGGGCGACCTTGAGCGACACCGAGTCACCTTAAGAACAGACTTAATCATACCGATTCTAAACACAAATTTCTTGGGAGATTTCTCCCATTTCCCATTCCCTCAATTATGAACGCACATTTTTTGGGAGCTTCTCCCCATCTCCCATCTCCCAATATCACAAACGAACTTCGAAAACTCGAATATGCATTTGGGAGGAAAAGTAGGTATTCTGAACGTTAAAAATATGGGAGAAGCTACAAATTATTTAGGGAGACATTTCCCTGAACATTTTTAAGGGAATTAATAGAAAAATGTGAATAACTTATTTGAAATGACTAAAAAATTTACAAAAATATAATGGTTTTCAATTTGTTTGCCAATCAATGATAAAAATAATCTATAGTTGCGTATGGAATGTGTAGTTCATCACTTTAGCAACATAGTTTTAAAAAATGTCGGTGAATTAGCCAATGACGGATATATGAAAACTGTGGACGAAAAACCGCAGGATTTATCTGGTGCAAGAGGTACCGTGTTTCGCCCTAAGGGTCCAATGACCGGGGAGCACCGTAAGGAAACTGAATAGGTGCCAAATATTATTTGATTTCCCGTATTTGGGGTATCAAAAGACGCGTATTGTCCACTAGACCACTCCAACGGGTGCGGAATGCCTTCTGCACAGAAATTCTGAGGATGGCGTAGCCGGTGTTGGTTATTTTTTATGTGTGGCTGAAGGCCGCCAATTCGGAAAGGTGTTGTGCACATAAATACCACGGATAAGGGCTCGGCGCTAGCCTTTCATAGAAATAATATGTTTAATTTTCGCTTCCGGATTATTGATCTAGGGGTCAAAGCGGGTCTTTTAATATCCCCCTCGGTAAAATCCGATAAATATTAGACATTGAACCGTCTTCTAGAACTGTACCGTAAAAACATTTTGCACTGGCCGTCCTGTGTTGAGTTGGAATGCCACTTCCACTATATCTTTTCCCAGTCAAACGATTATGACAAGTTGATACACTTTTTATTTAATTAAAACATAGTTTAATTTATATAAACCTGCATTATTTTTAACTAAATACTTAATTTTTAAATATGTAAACAAAAGTTGTCCCAGCATTTGTTCACATTTTTACACTCACCAGATATGTCAAAGATGTTCGAAACAGCTGATTCGAGCTTCGAATTCGCTTTCCCAAAGTTTTTGGGAAAACTCTTCCCCCAGGGAGTTCGGAATTGGGAGAATTGCTTTTTGGGAGACAGAATTTTTTAGGAGATGAACTCCCATGGGAATATTCAGAATTGGGCTGAATAAAACATTCGTAGGAAACTGGAATTGGAACAAAGAAATAAAAATATAACCGAGTGATATGCGAACATTCTTTTTACCGAGAAAATATACAAATTCGCCGAAATATATTAACTAAAACAGATGTGTCATATTTAACTATTATTTTATACAAAAGTAAGTTTTACGTACATATGTACATACAAACTGTTGTTTACAGCCAATTATTGTTATTCGCAGGTACAAGTATGAACGGAGATACTGAGCTTCAACAGAAAAGAAAAAAATATGAATGTGTTTTACAACAGACGTGGCTACAAAATGGGGACTCGCAAAGTAGACGAAAAACATGCGAAATGTATTTTCTGTAACTTAAGTTTTACAGTAAAATGGGATGGCGAAAATGCTCTATCTAATCACATTGGAAGTGAAAACCATAAAAAAACGTTAGGACGGTGGATGCAAACTCGTTAATAACAGCATTTATGCCACAAAAAAACTCCTCTGAAGAAATGAAGGTAGCTATTATAGAAGTATGTTCTATTTACCATGCTATAAACCACAGTCACAGTTACTTGAGTACTGAATGCGGAATCAATTTAAATGCATTAATGTATTCAGACACATCATCAGCTCAAAAAGTTCACTGGGGGAGAACTAAAGCTGAATAAATTGCTTTAAAGATTCTTGCCCCCCGTTCAATTGAATCCACTTTGCAAGACTTGAAAATTAGGCGTCCACAAGTTCACTTTTCTATAGCTATAGATGCTTCAAATAGAGGATCTCAAAAAATGTATCCAATTGTTGTTCGTTATTTTGACTGTGATAAAGATATTCAAAATAAACTTATGGATTTTTTTAAAGACGCGGAGGAAACTTCATCAAAAATGTTTAAAAATATAGAAAAGTTCGTAGAAAAATATAATATAATTACAAACCAAGTTTCTGCAGATAATGCTTTAGTAAATTATGTTGTACGCAATTCTGTGTACCAAAAAATTACAAATAAGTTTCATGATACAAAAGTCGTAAAGGCTAATTGTAATTGTCATGTCCTCCATAATGCTGCAAGAATTTCTATGAAGACATTGTGTTTTGATGTTGAACACTTAGTTTTGAAAGTTTACGCCGAGTTTTCGAATAGTGCAAAGGGCACCAAAGAACTATAAACCTTGAAGAATTTGAAATTGAGTACAGAAAACTTATTCGCCACGGACCGACCAGATGGGCTTATTTTAGGTAAAGCTGTTGATCGCTTAATGCAATCGCGGCCTGCCATATCGATGTATTTTAAAAGCCGTGGTGAATCTAAATGTCATCCGGTTATATGGCAATTCGTACAACGCAGTAATTATGATGATGTCGGAAATTTATCTTCAGAATGTTTTCTTTACTTTACGCATCATTATTTGAATATTGGCACTAGAGAAAAATACGGTTACGTCAGCCGAATTACATTCTATTCTTGTCAGCGTTAAGTCTAAAACGCAAGGCCGACAACTAGATCAGTTTTTTGGAGCCAAAATCATGAGGAACTTGAAATTTCTGGACAATTCAGACCAAGACAAATTCAAGAATGATGCTAATGAAGTATAGAAAAAGACAATAAAATATTTAGATCAATATTATGATTTTGAAAATTCGGTCTTCAAGTTATTTAGCAGATTTGACTTAGCCAATGTGTGTACAGATTTCTCTGAGCTTTCAGAAGTTATCCGGACTATTTTATCTATATCTATAAGTAACGCTTTTGTGGAGCGTGTTTTCTCATTAATGGGAAATTTATGGACTAATGAGCGAAACTGCATGTCAGTAGATATGGTTAATTATCTAATTATCTAATCTAATTATCTCAGAAAACTGAGAAATACGGATTTAAAAATTAAAAATTGCGCCAAATAGTTACAAAAGTACTTTTTTGAATGTTTAAAATGTTTCCCTACTAGACAGTTGAGCCTTTTATAAGTACTTATAAAAGCATTTTCATTAATGACGAATGCCCTTAATAATGTGTTCAATTTTGTTCAGGCCGTGTGAAGAATTTGAACACTTCCCCTCATCGATGTGATATAATATCTCGTTTTTACTAATTGTATTGTATTAAATGAAAAAATATATCTTCTTTGCTCTAACAAAGCCTCAAACTATTCATTCAAATGCTTACAAATCACTTTGAAAAATCAACCAAACTGCTCAATATTTACATCTTCAACATCTTAGAACTAAAATTCAATGTGCTGAAGAATAACCTTACAAACTGTTCATTCCTAATGCTCTAAGTACTTAAAAATGGCCTTACAAACTATTCATTCGAGCTACTTACATATATATGGCCTCACAAACTATTCACAGCAAATGCTCAAACCCCTAATATTTTCTCTCCAAACTACACACATTATCTCTCCAAAGTACTTATAAGGAAGAAGAAGATTCAAATTTAGATTTTTTTGATATGACATTTGAAGACATTTATTTTGCATTTGCATATGTACATATATACATATATGAATTTAAGAAAAAACTACAAAACTGCATATTTTACAAAATATTTGCATAATATGTAAATAACTTTGTAGACAAAAATTATTTCATAAATATGTACATACATACATTTTAAATATTTGCACTAAACAAATTCTCGGCAGCTCAAACTCCTGAATGGTGTCCATTGTGGCCGATTCTCTTATGACACGAACCTAGATCCGACCACGCAGTTGGAGAGGTTTACTGGAGTGCTGTATTAGGGCAATGAGACAATTCGGCCGGTAGCATATAATTTAATTTAAATGAACATTTTCGCGGCACACATTTTATGAAAATTTTTGAATTTGAAAACTGTTTCTTTAATTTTTTTTCATTTTGACGTTTGATTATGCTGACATCTATCAAATTCGAAAAGTCTATCAAAAAGAAAACATGACATAAATTATATGTATTTCTATTTCCTTCTATCTTAAGCATTTTTAAAAGGTAATAGTTCCGTCGATATTATCTCTTTTGTGCATTAGAAATTCCAAAAACAAAATTTATTTTGGAAATGTGAATGTGCTGGAAAATGAGGGGGGATTGCACAAATGAGCTAAACTTTTTGCCCAAAGTACTCAACATTGTCTAGTAGGGTTGCGTGTTTAAATAATTTTGTTTAAATAAATATGTATAACTGAATATGGATAAATATATGTTGATGTGTTTATCTACACGAAAGTAAAATGTCTTTAAATGTCTAACACTTTTTTAGAAGACTTATATTTAGACAAACCGGGTTTCACAAACGTCTGAGATAAAGTGTTACTTAGATTTTCATAGTTAGCCATTTTCGAAACTCAAATCTCCGGTTTTTCAATATTTTCAAGTTGGCAGCCCTACTAATAACACGGCTTGTATTATTGGATCATGATTATCAAATTTGTCCATCAGCAATAATTATACCTTTCATGAACATGAAATACCATGTATAACTTTGGTCAAATGTTTAAAATTAAGAAGAAGAGTTGCACCCACTAACAAATATACCGAAATGATCAGAGAGCTGAGCTGAGTTGATTTAGCCATGTCAGTTAGTCTGTCCGTCTTTTTGAACGCAAACTAGGGTCACAGTTTTAGAGATATCACGATGAAATTTTGCACCCAGGCGCCATTTTGCATTGGATTAATTATTTGTCGGAACCAGCTTCATCGGACCTATACAACGTATAAATGTGGTTTGGGCTATGTATCTTAGAACCAGACTACTAATATTAATTTATGGTTGTGCTAAAAACAAAGATTTCCATATCTTTTTGTACTAATTTTAAATCCTGAATAAATGATAATCTAAATGTAAATTTACAGTTTTGAAGAGATTGTTGTTGGGATCGGACACTTAAAAAAGTTATGCGTATTCATGAAATTTATAAAGCCTTCGGCACAGCCTAATATAGCCATTTTCTTGCTTTTTTTTTTCTTTCGAAGAGCAAAAACCGCCAATAGCATATTTATTGCGGGGAAAAAGTATTGGATTTGATAGAAGCATCTGTAAGCATTACACAGTACAACAGCCAATCTGACAGTGCATGAACATGAAATGGTATTATAACTTTGGTCCGATGTTTGTAAGTATGAGAAGAAGAAGAGATAGACCCACTATTAAGTATACCGAAATGATCAGGGCGATAAGGCGAGTTGATTTAGCCATGTCCGTCTGTCCGTCCGTCCGTCCGTCTGTTTGAACGCAAACTAGTCCCTCAGTTTTAGAGATATCTCGATGAAATTTTGCAAGCAGTCGCCATTTTGCTTAGGATTAGTCATTTGTCGGAACCAGCAAGATCGGACCGATACAAGGCATAGCTCCCATACAATCGATTGTTCCGATAAATGGGTCTTGGCCTATAACTCTTGCAATTCAAAAGCTAGGAACGTAAAATTTTGCAAGTTTAGTACATATTGTATTTATAACGTGTGTAGTGAAAATGACTCAGATCGGACCAACATGACATATAGCTCCCATATAATCGATAGTTTCGATAAATGGGTTTTGGGCTATCAATTTTGCAGTTAAAAAGCTAGGAACGTTAAACTTTGCACGTTTGCTACATATTATACATGTAACATATGTAGGCAAAATCAGCCAGATCGGACGAACATAAGGTATAGCTCCCATACAATCGATTGTTCCGATAAGTGTGCTTTGGCATTCATGAAAGGTATAAAGCCTTCGGCACAGCCGAAGACAGCCCTTTCCTTACTTGTTTTTATTTAACTTTGTATTTAACTTTCTTGGGTTTCGCCAATACTCGATTTTGGCACCTCAAAAATGAGAGATGTTAATAGCCTGATAGCTGATTTTAGTAAACAAATAAATGGTTGTGTCCAGACTTACATTGCAAAATTCATTCAGTGAGTGGGGGTTTTTGATTAATATATGAAAATATTATGAATTTTGAAAGAAACGAAGTTATACTACGCGAAAAGACAATAAAACTGTATTTTAGAAAAAACTCTCATTTTTTCTGAACTTGCCCTTTTTTTGTTAAGGCCGAAATTGACAATTAGTTTGCATATTTTTCAAGATCTACATATACCGAAATTTTTGCTATAAAATTTCCTACAAGATAGGAGGGAAAAAACTGGTCGTGTCTTAAGCGGTTCTATAGATTTCTGACATCAAAGTTCGATATATATAACGAAAATGAGGTTTTCGTTAAATTTGATTGTTGACATTTTCGACGATATCTTTTAAATGGGGAAGTCAAAAAAAGTGAGCGATAGCATAAATTTGCGCAAAATCTTCCCTTTTGAAGAAAAGTAAAGATTGTTGATATAGCAGATGTACCAAAGAAGATAATTAGGTTTGAATGTGAGAAAACAGGGATAAATTTTGCAAATTTAAAAAAAAACAGTCAAATTGAAATAACTCAGAATTTGTCCGGTTTACCCCCCCTTTTTTCACATTTTTCTATGTTTTTCGATGCTTTGAGCACGAAAAAAAATATATCAGCTTTGGTGCAAAATCATTGTAAGACAGTGTTATTAATACCACAAAAAGGAATAGAAAAAGGAACCTTTATTGCAAACACTATAGTAAATTCTCATCATTCATTTGTAAGAATCATAAATACAACAAATAATAATGCATTAATCAAATATTGTAGTATAAAGTATGAAAACTTAGACAATTACACAGTTATGAAGAATGAAAACTTAAAAAATGATATTAACAGTAAAGAAAAGTTAGAAAGATTGAATAAAAATTTTCCACCATTCGCTAACCAATCGCTTACGGCGTTATGCTCAGAATTTATTGACATATTTTCATTACAGCTAACAATTTTTACAAACAAAAATTACATATGAAGGATGATAGTCCTGTTTATATAAAAAACTATAGACCCCCAGAAGCACATAAAGGCGAAATTAGCAAACAAGTCACTAAATTAATTCAAGATGATATAATAGAACCTTCAATTTCAGAATATAATAGTCCAATTCTCTTAGTTCCCAAGAAATCTCTCCCCGGCAATAAAGAAAAAAGATGGAGATTCGTTATTGATTACAGACAGGTAAATAAAAAATTAACGGCAGATAAATTTCCGTTACCAAGATTAGACGATATTCTAGACCAACTCGGTAGAGCTAAATATTTTTCATGTTTAGATTTAATGTCTGGATTTCACCAGATAGAATTAAGTCCAGAATCAAGAGACATTACGTCATTTGCAGCTGATAACGGCACATATCGCTTTAAAATATTGCCTTATGGTCTTAAGGTAGCACCAAACTCATTAAAAAGAATGATGACTTTAGCTTTTGCTGGTTTGAAACCATCACAAGCATTTCTGTATATGGATGATTTAGTCGTAATAGGGTGTTCAGAAAACCATATGATAAAAAACCTGAAAGATGTCTTCGCAACATGTAGAAAATATAATTTAAAATTGCACCCAGATAAATGCTTATTTCTCCGGTATTAAGTAAGGTATCTTGGACATAAATGCACTAGTGCTGGTATTTTACCAGATCCATCCAAATTTAATACTATAGAATTACTATAGAAGATTTATTCCAAACAATGCAGAATATTCCAGAATACTAACAAGACTCTGCAAGGAAAATGTGATTTTTGATTGGACAAAAGATTGCGAAAAATCTTTTGATTACTTAAAAAATGCACTATTAGCCCTATGTAGTATACTACAATATCCCGATTTCACTAGAGAATTTTGTATAACAACAGACGCAAGTGGATTTGCTTGCGGAGCAGTCTTGAGTCAAGAATATGAAGAAAAACAGTTACCAATTGCCTATGCTTCAAGATCTTTCACAAAAGGTGAAACAAATAAAGCTACAATAGAAAAAGAATAAGCTGCTATTCACTGGACCATTACATATTTCCGACCATACGTTTATGGCAGACGATTTACAGTAAAAACTGATCATAGACCTTTAACATTTTTATTTTCGATGAAAAATCCATCATCTAAACTAACTAGAATCAGACTAGATTTGGAAGAATATGACTTTGGAGTGGAGTACAAAGCTGGAAAAGAAAATTACGTAGCAGACGCACTCTCACGCATAGATATCAAATGTACGACGGAGTGCTGCGGCTTAAAGTACCTAATGGAGTTAAGATTGTCGGATTCGCGGACGATATCGCATTGATTGTTACTGCCAAACACTTAAGTGATATATGTGAAAAAAACTAATGTAAGCATAGCCAGCGTTCAATCATGGCTCATGCAATATGGACTACAGCTTGAGGAGCACAAAACAGAGGCAGTACTAGTATCAAGCAGGAAGAAGGTAGATCAGATCACGGTACGAATCGGAGACCACGACATTGAAACAATGCCTGCAGTTAAGTATCTGGGAATCATGATAGACAGGAGGCTGTCTTTCAAAACACACCTAGAATACGCGAACGAGAAAGCAGCGAAAGCAATATCATCATTATCGAGGATAATGCTAAATGCACGAGGTCCAAAGCAAGGGCGGCGTCAGCTACTGGCAGGCGTCGTGAAGAGCCAACTACTCTACGGGGCTCCGGTATGGCAGCACGCTATGGCGTATCAGTCGTACTTACGCGGGGTAATATCGACCTATCGCTTGTGTGCTCTCCGAGTTTGTAACGCCTTTACATCTCAACCTAATATAAACGCACAGCGTTTGCGGACGCACAGAAGTCTATACGCAATTATTTGAGTAACCTAAATTAAAGCCCGTGCCTTGCTTTTATTGGTCTAAATATGAATAGTTTTATAGTATACAGAAGGTCAAATTTGTGTTTACAACATTTGGTTGACGTTTTAAATTCAGATATTTGTCTAAAACAGTTCTCTAAAACAACAAAAATGATCAAACAATAATTTGTAAAATTACCATAACCTCAATTCAAAACGTCTCGCACAAAAATCTTGGATTTTGAGTTAGCTTTTAGCGCACGCAATTCTATTTCGGTTACTCTCATATAAGTTGTATGAGCATGAGACAAGTTTGACAGAAAACTCACGTTGTGCGTTTATATTAGGTTGAGCTGTTAGAACGGTATCAGACGATGCCACGCTGGTAATCTCAGGCTTGTGCTCAATCGACATATTGGCAAAGGAAGCAGCCACAATGTTTGAGGATAGAAACTCGGGGTCCGAAGCACGCGAGACTAGTATTCAAAATTGGCAAAACAGATGGAACATATCCAATAAGGGGCGCTGGACATACCGCTGTATACCAGATATTAAAACTTGGGTAACGAGAACACACGGGGAGGTAGATTTCTACCTGACTCAGTTCTTAAGCGGCCACGGATGCTTTAAAGAATACCTTCATCGGTTTAAGCACGAACGCAACAACGTATGCGATCACTGTGGAGGCGAAGTAGTGGAAGATGTCTACCACGTGTTCTTCGAATGCCCCAGATCGTACAGCTTTAGAAGTAAACTACGCAGCATAGCCGATGAGGACTACACTCCCGAGTCGCTGGTTGGTCACATGCTACGAAGTAAACAAAAATGGATAGAAGCGTGCGAGGTAATCGCAGAAGCCATGAAGTGGCTTAGAAGTCTGGAACGGCTGCGTCGCAGCAGGGAAGACTAAAGAAAAGAGCAAACAAACACGTAAAACAAGAGGCGGGTTGGAAACACGGCCTTCCAACCGCCTAGTTTAGCGAACCTGTACCAAAGGCGCAGATTGCAGATTGGAGATTCAGCCTCTCCACTGTAAACAAACATTTTAAGAGTACGTATGTATCGCAAACGCGGGTGGCAACTCGGCCGTCCAACCACCTAGTTTAATAGACCAATACCAGAGGCGCAGATTGCAGATTGGAGATTCAGCCTCTTCACTGTATTGACCTGCAAACAAAATGGGAACACCGCCAGGTCCACGCGACACAAACCAGAAGGAGCAGATTGGGGACACGGCCTCCCCACAGCATTGCCTTGTAACTGAATATGTTGTGAGTATAATTGATTATTTATAAACATATTGAAGTATTATAGATGCGGGCCGGAAACACGGCCACTACGACCGGCTAGAGGCAGAAGAGCTAGTGAGACAGAATAAGCGAGTAGATGTAGTGTAAGTACATGCCTATATAGCTATATCTATATATTTTTGGTAGTTGGACAAAAAACGACTTTCTTTGATCAATATGATCAAGACTCCAGATGAATGATGAAATATAACAAAAGATCCCCAGCTAAGAACTGAAATAGTACAGTAACGCTGACCAACTGACGTTGAGACTTGCGCTCAAACCACCTCCCGACGGAATACTTAACGGTAGTACCGGGGGGATCGGTAAATGACGGTAGGAGGCTTAGGCACGGTTTTTCAGTGCAAGTTTAACTCAATTTGTCAGTTAAACTAAGCTTAAACTAAGCTTAAACTTGTTATGCAGTTTTTCAGTCAACTTTGAACGAAGTTTAAACGGAGTTTAAGCGGCCAATCTGCCAGGGTTAAACTCTAGTTAACCTGTCAGCTGTTTGCATAGTTGATTGTTTTAATTGTGAAGTATTTGGTGAGAAATTCTTGCTTCTGGACATTTGAAATTTATTTATATTTATATATTTTATTTAACTTGTACAGGGCGTATCTTTATCTTTGTTCACACCGATTTTTCATTTAGCAATTGCGTTAAATATGTAAACGAATGTTATCTGTTGCCGATCTAGATAAAAAAAAACCAATGTTGCCGTATAAAAAGCAGATCAAAAAAGCGGCCTTAAACTCTCACTGAAAAACCGCTTTGCAGTTTAACTAGAGTTTAAATTTATGCCAAGATTAGGCAAACTTAGTTTAAACTGAGCTTAACCAATGACTGAAAAACCTGGCCTTAGTGTGTTAAAGTCTCACACTGACGGTAAGGCTTTCGATGCTTCCTCCTCTGAAAAAAAAAAAAAAAAAAATAGATATCAAAGACCTAAAAGATATATCAGTACAGGCTTGTAGATAAAAAACCTACCAGTAGTATTAAAAATGAAGAAATCGTAAGTAACAAAGAGAACCCAATAATATATGAAGCGCTATACAAATACGAAGTTAAAAAGCTAGCCCTAATAATATTATATTTCAAAAAAGGAAAGAAAATTTGTAGTGAAATAAATACTAGCGACATAATTGTTGAGGCGAAGATTGATTTAGGTAAATTCTTTACCAGGCTTAGCAGAGAAGCCGGCAATTTAGGAATTAGAAAAATACAGTTGTCACGAGTGACAAGGAGAGTGTCCAACACCTCCAATGCCAATGTCCAGCACTTGGCAGGCGTCTTTTTAGGGAAACGGTTTTTATTAGACCTTTCCGAGGTATCCAGATGTGAGGTCAAGGCGCTAGCTATATTCGTTATTTCCACTAAATGGTTCGATCCCCCGTTTTAGGTATGGAAGGGATTATCTTGCTTGAGCCCGTATAGGGTTTCAAAACGGGCCTATCGGTGGCCTATGTGAACATTTTTAAAGACTTCAAAATATACATATAACACAAATAACTTGTACTATGAGGCTTCTAGGATATAAATTACAGAATACAAGTCTTTGAAGACTTAAAAGTAATTGATGGTCATTAGGTCATTTTTTTCACGCTACCCCCTAGTTTGGTTCATTTATGTATAAAAATGAGCTGTGTGAAATTTGGCGTGAATAGGATAAGGGTAAAGCGTGACATATGTACATATAATTTATAAATACATATCGATAGTTTAAGTCACACAAACTTTTAAGTATCATATATGTTTATATGAACCTGGAACCGCAATATTTCAAAACTCATCTCTTACGAGGCGTTTGAAAATCACTTTGAAGAAAAGCATGGCTGGGATTTGTACTAACACTTCAAAACTATAAAGTAAGAATGCATTTTAGTGTGTTGTTAAATCAGTGTGTGTTAAATCAGTCCACAGTGTATCCTGTAGAGTTAAATGTCGATTAATTTTTTCTAGATCGTAAATGTCTAATTTTTATTATATTATGTGGTAGTTGAACCTGCAATTCCGGGAAATTGGTTAGAACTTTGTCAGAATTCCTATTCACTGTGAAATCTGTACCAGCAAGAGCCAGGCTCGGGAAGATCCTCGTCAGAAGTTACACAAACAAGACGTTCTCGGATGCGCAGCACGCGTATCTAAGGGGGAAATCCACAGAGACCGCGCTACACGAGGTGGTGCGAAAGTCGAGAAGTCACTATTATACAAATAATTTACTCTAGCTGCGGTTCGATAGTTGCTATTAAGATATGCCCTGCATTCCTATCACTGATTTTGCACTTATCTAAAGCAGCAGCAAGTTTAGGAGTCAATACTTTTTGACGGCTTCTCTTCTTTTTTGCTGTTGGTGATAAATCTTTTGACACTGGAAAACCTCCTCCAAATCAGATAAACCTAAATTCATAGATTTCGTTAGGATATACTAAAATGCATTCTTACTTTATAGTTTTGAAGTGTTATACCCAGTATATATTGCCATGTTTAAATGCAATTTTCAAATCGACTCTAAACTTTGTTGCGTTTTTCTTCAAGGTGATTTCCAAATGCCTCGTAAGAGATGAGTTTTGAAATATTTCGGTTCCAGGTTCATTTAAACATGGCATATGATACTTTAAAATTTTGTGTGATTTAAACTATTGATAAACTTGCATTTAGAAGGCACGTATTTTAAAATTGGTTCAAATTTTCATATTTGCACTGCAAATTATAACTAACATATTTATATGATTCCGTGGTGTAACTTTTATGAAGCCACAAAATCAATTGGTTAGTAGGCGACTTTTATTTAAATCGTCGTTATAAGAGCCCGAGGGGCACGCTTTACCTTTATCCTATTCACGCCAAACTTCACCAAGCTTATTTTTCTACATAAACGAACCAAACTGGGGGATAGCGTGAAAGAAAAATTTTACCTGAAAAATAAGGACCACCCTAATGGTCATATTTTACTGTCAAAAACAGTATGCTCTGTATTCGCCTTGCCAGGCGCGGATCCACAAAATATTTTTTGGGGGGATCCAAATTTTTGCCATTTTGAGTGTAAACTAGAAATAACAAAATTGCAGTTTCATTTGTCTCCGGTGGGGACGCCAAATAAATTTATCAAAACCTAGAAAAAAAACAAAAATAACAACATTTTCTTTTGAAAGGATACCACGTTTTTTATGTGAATAATAGTGAGAACTTAAATAGTAATAAAAGAAAAATGATTTAGGTTTATTTCATTTATTATTTTTCAATAAAGAATCAAAAAGTTTATAACATACAGACCAAGCCTATATAACCGACCCTCATCGAGTTAAATCGCATCTGTAGAATTATTGATCTCGGTTTTGCAATGTCAAGGTGCCATTTCAAGGCAGATATTGAATCTTACTACCGAGATAATCCGCCATTGATTTAATTTTTTATTAGTTTTAAGTTTAAGTTTAAGGAATCTGTAAATCTAGTCAGTAAGGTTTTTGCCATTGACTTAATAAATGAGTTGAACTGAATATACGCGCCTACACCTTGCACCAACAAGCATTTCTGTTAATGTTTTTGAAAATAATTTATAGTAAACCATGGTACAAGAAGGTATTTCCACTATGACATAAGTGTTTGCGGCCATTAACATCATTTGTCATTTGCTCCATCTTACAAAAAAAAAATGGGTCGGTTATTTTTATAATATTGAAGTAAGTTTTTGGAATATAAGAAACAAAGTAAAATATTTACAAAATCGGACCAATACTATTTGTATTTCGCTAAGACTTAATTAAAGGAGCAACGTTTTTCAAGTTTTTCATCGCGATATGGGCGTTTCCTGAAAATTGTCAACCAAAAGCAGAAAAACGAATTTGTATTTAAGAAAATAAGTTAGTTCTTTTCCTATCGACAGCTATTTATTTCGTCTTTCATGTTTTAAAATATTATTCCAATTTGTTAACCACATACCTAGCAAGATATCGGCGACAATTCAACTAGTCTTGATTATTTTAAAAAAAAAATTCGGCCTCGTCTTTTAAAAACCTCCTATAATAGCTTAACCTGAACAAAAGTTGGAATGAATTTCATACACATATTTGGTATGTCGCATAGGTTAGATTAAAGTGGCCGCCTCTGTGCGGTGCCGAGAGGCACACTTTGGCCGACTGGCCCATTGTGATACCACTGAGCGGGTTTAAGTCCCTTCTACCTTTGAGAGAACTGTTCATAGAAAGAACCACCCTGTACGCTTAATGAAGCGCAGGATGTCTCCAATTTCGGCAGATACTAACTTCACTAGGCCGAGGAGTAGGCATCGAGCATCGAGCAGCCTCCTCTATGGCCGTAAGTTCAGCCTGGAATACGCTGTAGTGGCTAGGTAGTCTAATGCTTAAGCATAGCGAAAGATCCTCCGAATAGACGCCGCTGCCCACTTTGCCGTTGAGGTTCGAGCCGTCTGTAAAAATGGAGTCTGAATGCGGGATTAGAATGTGCCTGTCCTCCCATTCCTCCCTCTTAGGGATTTTGATAGAGAACTCTTAGGGATTTTGATAGAGAACTTGGTATTTGGACGGTGGCCTATAGGTGTCGTGTAGTCCACGGTTTTCAGATTTTGGGGTATGGTCTCCAAGATTTTAGCGTGTCCAAATCTGGTGTCGCTCCATCGTTGAACAGCGCTCAGTCTTACTGCGATATGGCTTGCTTGAAGTTTACCGTACAAGTCAACCGGGGGTAGGTCGAGGTGATGCTGTTACGTTCTAGTGCAGGCCACCATACAACAACACCATAGAAGAGGATGGGTCTAACCACAGCGGTGTACAGACAATGCATCACAGGGGGGTTCAGGCCCCATTTCTTCCCTACGGCTGCTTTGGATGCATATAGGGCAGTGATAGCTTTCCGGGATCTGTCCTCAACATGCTTCTTCCAGTTGAGTTTGCTATCTAAGAAAACGCCGAGGTACCTGACCTCTTGAGAGAGTGTGAGCCTAACCCCGTCCAGGCGGGGTGGTGTAAAAGCTGGTACTTTGTATTTTCTTGTGTAAAGAACCATTTCCGTTTTAGATGGATTCACGCTAAGGCCGCTTGCCATAGGCCAGTCCTCCACGAGGTTCAGGGCCGATTGGAGCAGTTCACTTAGGGTCTGAAGATGCCTGCCAGTGGCCGTAAGAGCGATGTCGTCGGCGTAGGCAATGATTTGGTAACCGGTGTTTTTCAGTTCCATAAGTAGGGTGTTAACGGTTAGGTTCCACAGTAAAGGAGATAGAACTCTCCATTGCCTCACCCACATTAGCCTGGATAGTTCTCTTTGCCAGGAGCTGACTAACGAATACCACAAGGGGGGTTCCAGTCCCGTTCCCCGAAGGGATTGGATGACGGCTTCTGGGAGTACGTTATTGAAAGCTCCTTCAATGTCGAGAAAGATACCCAGCATGTACTACATGTTGCTTGAGAATTAGGTTGTGTTATTTCAAAAATTTTAATAAAGCCAACTTAAAGCGCCGTTCATTTCTAATTTTATTTGGTAATGAGTTCCAAAGTTTGACAGCACTGACAAAGAATGTTCTAGACGATGCGAGATATTTATGCCATGTGTACCAGGGGTACAGGGTCCGCATAAATTTAGTTCCGGTCTGCCCATGATTCTCTTAGAATTTTGTTTCCGAATTAATATCTAACTATTTTTTTACATGACCATGGTTACTAGCCCAGATACTTTATCTGGAGCTCATTTTCCTATTTTTAAATTACAACTGACTAGATATATATTGTTCGGCTGTTCATTGCATGGAAAAGTATCTTTCTTTTTCCTTCGAAACCAGCAAGCAGTCAACATCGTTTTCATTTTTTTTTTTGGTTGATCGGTAACGATCCAGCCTCAATTTCACCAATTACTGCCAGCCGTCCAAAGTTATTTGAGGAAACCCAGTATCCCTATCGAAATACCATCCATCACGCCATGTTTTGCGTGCACCAAAATAAGCGGATTCCTGTTCCAGGGATTTGCCCGATTAAGGTTTTGCCAATCGCCGACTTGGAGAAAAAGCCAAGGACGGTACACTGTTCATTGTCGATGTGCAAATGCTGTCCAGTCAACTATACAGCATTCGTTTAAAATTGATAATAAAAGTTTGTTTGAATTTTGTAAATCCACTTTTCCGACGGGGGAAAAGTGTAAAATATACCATTTGGGTATATCTGAAAACGAGCCATAAAGGCCGAACAAATTGTAAAAATTATCTGTTCTGAAAACCTTCCTTAAGGCAAATTATTTAATTTCTCTAAACAATTTCCTAAAATCAAACTTAAACAAACCTTCCAACAAAATTATCAAAAGTTGATTTAAATTTTTTTTGCATGAAGCATAAAGAATTTACTGATCTCGATCAAAATACGAAGTTAATAAATCAGAGTTTAGGTTTTTGTTAGATTTCATAAACGAAATATCACTAACATTTCATACAAAGAAACCATATTTATATACATACTAGAAGGACCCGGCAGACGTTGTTCTGCCCAAATTTAGGGAAAAAATCGCAATAAAAAAGTTTGGAATAATTCGGTCCCTGGTCCACTTCCCGGAAAAAAGTTATCCCATATTTTAACAAAGTAAAGTGGTACCCTTGTACCAAACTTGAAGAAAATCGTAGTATAAAAAAAAAAGTTTGGAATATTTCGGTCCTTGGTCCACTTCCCGGAATAAAACTTTATATAAACACTCTCCGGATTCCTACTGAGCTATCCTGTAAATATGAACAAAATCGTCGTGGTAGTTCCGGAGTCTATAACATACATACACACATCCTTTTTATATACATAGATTAAATTCCACCGAATCTTTTATGACTGTTGCAGTTGATGCGGGTTTCCTCGGAAGAACGCTTAGGTGGGTGCGTGTTCCAATTCACCTTAATTAAAGCACTTATAATTCTTGCTGAAAATGCGCTGCGGGCGCTTGCGGGAGTTACCAACAAATCGTGGTGCGATTTTCTTGTGGACTGTATAAAAATGATGTAGCGGACCACCCGTTGCTTTCCAAATAATAATACAAGTGCTGATGACTTCCCAAACTTTAATTTATTGTAATTTAATTGAAAGATACAAAAGGCGCGTGCAATAAGCAAAATATGTAAAAACGAATAGCGATGTGCCAAAGCATTGCAATGACAAGTGTCAAATAGTAGCGAGTGCTTGACTAGTTGCATTCAAGCATGAGTTTAACCCTTTGGTGACTCATCATACCGCCGCCCTTGAACTATCTATGAAATGTGATAGGTTCAAAGTTAACCTCAGCTTTTTGCAAATAATATTTCAATAGCTTAAGCCTTGAGGCCAGCAAAACTTCAATTTTACAATCTTGAGAATAGGAAAATTACAAAATTCAGTATTTAAGTTACAAATTTAAGTATAGACACATTTAAATTAATTTCGAATGAATATGTACATATGAGCATTTATGTATGTATGTTTGTACTTCGTTTTCTTATGACTAAATGCAAAAATGGAATTTTTCAAATTCTTAAAGTTACAGTCTTTTAATGCTTAAAGCTAAAATTCATTAAACAGTCGTGTGGCTGCGTCATCTTATGTGTGAAAATTCCTTTCTTCTTCCTTGAAAGAGTAAAATTCATTATTAGTTGAATATATCAAAATTGAGATTCGTATTATGTATGTAGATACGTAAAAATTTTAAAACGTTATACAAAGAAAAATTCTGAATATCTCGTGCTACTCTGATGGGACAGCGTTGTAGCAAAATATATCCCCTTTGGCAGGTAGCAAGCACAGCTTAGCGATCGGCCGAACCATTTCGCCCTTCGCTGTCTTTAGAGTCACAACTCGTACTTTGCCGTCAGCACCCGGATGACACTGTGTGACTCGACCAAGTATCCACTTACTCGGAGGGGTGGACTCGTTACACACAGTTACGATGTCTCCTTGTCGTATGTTCGGTGAAGACCGAAACCATTTCGTGAGTCGTTGCAAGCTGACAAGGTACTCGTCGTGCCAGCGGCGCCAAAAGTGTTGCCTCATTGCAGCGATTAACTGCCATCTTTGATGTAAACTTCCAGAAAACCCTTGACCCTCAGGCTCTGGAAGTGATTTTAGCGGTTCGCCCACAATGAAATGCCCCGGTGTCAGGACTTCCAAGTCGCTAGGATGCGTAGAGTTATCACATAGCGGGCGAGAATTTACGCATGCTTCGACTTCAGTTAACAACGTCATGAATTCTTCGTACGATAATAATGTGTCACCCAAAACGCGCTTTAAGTGATATTTTATTCGTTTGATCCCCGTCTCCCAATAGCCACCCATGTGAGGAGCACTGGGCGAATTGAAGCGCCATTCAATGGCGGAATTTGCAAAGAACTGTTGTAGCTTCTCGTCTTTCAGGCAACTTTTGTATTGTTTACGCAATTCCTTTTCGGCGCCGACAAAATTTGTGCCGTTGTCGGAAAACATGACTTTGCAAAGTCCCCTGCGGTTGACAAATCTTTTTAGGGCGTTGAGAAACGATGAGCTGGAGAGATCTCCGACGAGCTCGAGGTGCATTGCGCCAGTCGCCATGCAAATAAAAGAGGAGATATAACCTTTGGACGATTTTGCCCCCCTCCCATGCGTAAATTTGAGCAAATAGGGGCCTGCGAAGTCTACCGCGGTATGTGTGAAACAGCGAACGTAGGTCGTGCGTACCGATGGAAGATCGCCCATCGATTGCGTAGCGAGATTTCGGTTTAGGCGAGTGCATTTGACGCACTTGTGATAGATATTGCGTATCAAGCTTCGAGCACCAATAATCCAGTAGCGTCGTTGTAAAATTATTTGCATTATGCGAGGCCCAGCATGCAATGTGAAATTGTGTATATCGGAGACGATTAATTTTGCTAAAGGAGAATCTTTGGGAATTATATAGGGGTGTTTTGCGTCGTAAGCAACGTTTGCCGATTTGAGCCGACCTCCTACCCGAAGAATACCACGTTGATCGACAAATGGCTGCAAACGTAACAAGCTACTTCGTAACGGAATGGGTTTATTTTTGCCACACAGCGCGATTTCATTAGCAAAATGAAACTGTTGTGTATGTTTGATCAATCGACGTTCTGCTTCTGATACTTCGTGGCAAGTCAGGGGTCCTTTTATTTTCATAGCGCGTCGATTGGTTGCACGTGAATTTCGGATGAATCTCAGGTCGTAGGCGATAATTCTACTTAGTTTAGAAAACGATGAGTATTTTGTTAATACCGTCCATTGTGTGTCGGAGTTTGAAACGTGTACGTGCACCTTCTTTCGTAACCCTATGTCAGTGGAATGCAATTTCGGAGGAGTTTGACTTTGGAAAGGTTCTGCCACCTGCCACCTTCAAAAAGTCTGGACCTGACCACCAAAGTTCGTGGGCCAGGAGATCGACGGGTGAGATTCCTCTCGAGGCACAATCCGCGGGATTTTGCTCCGACCGCACATGATTCCAGCAGTCAGGCGGGAGAATCTCCTGTATCTCTGCGACGCGGTTTGCCACAAACGTTTCCCAGCGACTCGGGTGAGATTGTAGCCACGCAAGGGTTATCGTTGAATCGGTCCAACCAAAAAGCGGATATTTCACGTTATTCCAACTGCTCAAGACACTTTGCACTAACTTCGATGCGAGATGAGCACCACACAATTCTAGTCGCGGTAGTGTGGTTGTTTTGATAGGTGCAACTTTAGTTCTTGAGGAGATTAGTGCTACAGTGACCCGCCCATCGTTGTAAACGGTTCGTGCATACATTACAGCGGAATATGCGCGCTCAGATGCGTCAGAAAATACGTGTAGTTCGGTGAAAGATTCATTGGCTCCAACACCGAGCCAGCGGTCGACTCTTACATTAGCTAGCGATTCCAATTGTGAGCGATGTTCATTCCATGAATTTGCGATTTCGTCTGGTACCAGATCGTCCCAACCAACTTCAGTGCGCCATATGTCCTGAAAACACATTTTCGATTTGACTGTCACCGGAGCGAGTAACCCGAGAGGATCGAATAACGTGCTAGCGTCAGCAAGGAATGCTCGCTTTGTTAAGATCGCGGGAGGTTTTCTAAGATTAACTGTAAACGTGATGTAGTCTTCGTCCGTATTCCAAACAATCCCCAATGCATTGACGTTTTTGTCGTCGACGATGTAATGCGAAATGGACTTAGATGTGTTTGAGATACTATCTTTAAGTTCCGCGCAGTTCGTTGCCCATTTTCGCAACTCGAAACCCCCCTCTTGAAGAATTGAAGAAACATTATGATGTATGGCCTTTAAATCATCACTGCAGGACGCACCTGTCAGCAGATCATCCATGTAGAAATCCTGTATAATAGCGGAGATGGCTGGTTTGCAAGGGTTACGCGAATCCTTGGCTGTTTGCTGTAGCGAACTAACGGCTAAATGGGATGCAGCCGCGACGCCATATGTTACGCGTAACATACGATAGTCCTTTATCAGTGAGTTCGAATCGGACCGCCACACGATGCGCTGGAGATCTATGTGCTTGCTGTCGACACACACCTGGCGGTACATCTTCGCGATGTCTGCAGTGATTGAGTATCTGTGTGTTCTAAAACGCATCAGTATTGAAACTAGATCTTGTTGAAGCTGTGGTCCGACGAACATAGCATCATTCAGCGAATTGCCAGATGAGGTCTTGGCAGACGCGTTGAAAACGACCCTCAATTTTGTCGTAAGACTCGATTCTTTAAGAACGGGATGATGCGGCATGTAATATGCATCCTTCATTGGTCCGGATACAACCTCCATGTGATTCATCTCAAGCAGCTCGTTCATGAACTCGTTGTAATGCAACCGTAGAGATTCATCTTTGGACAACCTACGCTCAATTTGTAAAAGATTGCGGACGGCGAATGCTCGTGATTCGCCCAGTACAACATTAGGTTTAAGCGGTAGCTCGACTACGAAACGCCCCTCAGACGTGCGGTGATGCGTAGTTGCAAAATGATCTTCGCAGATGCGTTCTTCGTGAGTGAAATGAGTTTTGCGTGGCGATTCTTCAAGCTCCCACAACCTAGTGAGCGCTCTTTCGAGTTGCACGTCGCAGTGCAGCGATTGTAGATTTAGCGAGCGTGGAGTTGCCCGGTCTAAACTACCAAACAATGTCCATCCAAACACGGTTTTTTGTGCCATTGGTGTGCCGACTGACCCCTTGCGTAGCTCCTCGCAAATTAGCTGATCCATATAGTCCATACCAATTAACATATCTATACGGCCAGGCTTCATATAATTAGGGTCCGCTAAGAAGAGATCTTGAATGTGGGACCAGTTACTGATGACAATTGGATGAGTTGGTAGGTCACTTGTAATCTTAGGTAATATTAAAGCGCTAACCTCGTAGCATTCGGTGGAATAACGAGAAGAAAGCGATAAAGAAGTTTCGCCCTTGCAGCGACCCCCTTGTGCTGAACCGATGCCAGTTACATTTACGTTCGACGATATGCGTGGCAACCCTAAACGTTGTACGCATGCCTCGGTGACAAACGATGCGTGAGATCCGGTATCAAATAAAAGACGAGCGGTTTGCCAACGATCTGCGCAATCTCGAACCCTAACAAGCGCGGTAGCTAGTAGCACTGTTTTCGGCGGAGTAGGTAGCGGATGAGAACTTACGCAAGATGAGACGCAAGTAGCAGCAGTGTTGTTAGCTGAGGATGATTCGAGAGCAGGGATGTTGACAATAACGGTGTTAGCGGCGGTGCGGTTACCCTCGGGTGAACTTGAAGCGTTGTGAAGCAGAGTGTGGTGACGCTGATGACAGACGCGGCATGTGGACGAGCTATTACAACGATCTTTGTAATGCCCCGTGCTTAAACAATTCATACAAGCTTTAGAGTCCTTAATAAACTTGGATTTGGCTGCTGGGTCCAAATTCCGAAATGCGTCGCAAGCGTAAATCTTATGCGAAGCGCTGCAATACTGGCAACGCGCGCGATGCGGCTCCGAGAGCGTGTGAAGCGACTTGGCTGCTTTTACTGGGAATTTCGGCTTGACAGCCGACAACTGGATTTCAGGGGTAGCGACCATGGACAGAGACCGACACCTCACTTCTAAAAATGTTGAAAGTTGTTCGAAAGTAGGAGGCTCATCACTGACGAGCGACAATTCCCATTGTTTGCGCGTCTCATACGCGAGCTTGCTTACAATTTCAAAAACTATCCAATCATCCCAAAAGTCTACGGTACGCCCTAATGCCTTAAGCCCTCGTATATGCTGCTGAAATGCATTGAGAACGTTTTTAATGGAGTCAGCGGAGTCATTTGTGGCTTTGGGAATCTGCGATATGGCCCTAAAGTGCGCGTCGACCATAACTCGCATAACATTGTATCGCGAACGGAGAAGTTCCCAAGCTTCGGTATAATTTGCATCGCTGATCTTAAACCCACTGACTATACTAAGCGCATCACCCTTCAGACAGGTACGTAGGTAATGCAGCTTTTGAGCACCCGACAAGGAATTGTTAGCGTCGACCAGAGAAGTAAAGGCATCATAAAAAGCGACCCATTCCGTGGAATCACCAGCGAAAGTTGGGAGATCCATTTTTGGCAACCGAATTGATGCTGACACATTTGCAGAAGCACTTGATGATGACTGCATTTGTTGATTTGGTGTAATAACTTTCAATTTCTGCATACGTTTGAAATTTGCCAATGCTGTGGAGTAATAGGTTTCTGCCTGTATGCGTTGTTGTTCTTCTACCGTGGCGTTTTCGGTACCACAAGACCTTTCGACCTCTTCTTGTGCTAAGTTGAAACGCACCCATTGCTCGTTGAGAAGTGACAAGTAACTTTCGACATTATCAATGTCCAACAAAAATGCGTCTTCTTTGCTCTTTCCCATGTACCTTTTAATGGCATTTAATGCGGAGTCGCGGGATTTAACATGGGCAGACATTTTGCGGATTTAATTTTTCAAGGGCAGACAAGGGCTATTAAAACTCTCAAAGTTGTACGTATTAGAAAAAACTATTACAACGTAGAATTGCAACTTCAGCTTTGCTGTATTGTAATTAAAAAGCGTAGCAGTTTGTGTTTTAAAGAATAATAAGACGTAGTAGGTTTTTATTTTTATTAGTTGCTATTAATGGACGTAGTGAATATATATAGGCGAATATATTTTATACGTACGTATGCGGCGATCATGCGGTTTTGATAATTTGCAGGTTATCCTTGCAATTTTGTACTTGCGGTGCGGCCGGAATATATGTATGCGGTGTAGATAATTTTCAGGTTATTGCAATTATGTAATGCAATGCGGGTTGAACGAAAGCGGTGAAAAGCGGTTGCGAGCTATCCGGCTCGAAGGACCAAAATGTTGCAGTTGATGCGGGTTTCCTCGGAAGAACGCTTAGGTGGGTGCGTGTTCCAATTCACCTTAATTAAAGCACTTATAATTCTTGCTGAAAATGCGCTGCGGGCGCTTGCGGGAGTTACCAACAAATCTTGGTGCGATTTTCTTGTGGACTGTATAAAAATGATGTAGCGGACCACCCGTTGCTTTCCAAATAATAATACAAGTGCTGATGACTTCCCAAACTTTAATTTATTGTAATTTAATTGAAAGATACAAAAGGCGCGTGCAATAAGCAAAATATGTAAAAACGAATAGCGATGTGCCAAAGCATTGCAATGACAAGTGTCAAATAGTAGCGAGTGCTTGACTAGTTGCATTCAAGCATGAGTTTAACCCTTTGGTGACTCATCAATGACCGTTTCCAACAACATTTTCGATATAAATAAAAAAAGTGTACTTACAACACAAAATCCGTTGTTATTGGATGCCACGTGTTGAGTACTTTTTAGGTTATGAAAATCACTTGATGAATTAATCGTGCAAAATACACTCAAAATTTATCATTTTATTATTATTGATGATAATTTTATTATTATTGATAGAATAGCAATGATTAATAGTTAATATGAGAGTTACACTGAGATAGCAAAATAATAATTGTCAACCTCACTACACTTGATGCATAAACAACATGGCTTGCAGCTGTGTAGGGAGTGAGAGAAGTCTTATTGTGTGAGAGAAAGAGCAGACCGGCTTCGTTCTCATCCCTACTCCGTGCTGTTTACTGGGATAACTAATTAAAAAACGATTGATCAGTTATCGTCCGGTAATGAAAAGTGATTACATTACTAAAAATTTTTGGCGATATCTCGGAAAACAGGTCGCATAGGGTCTTAAAAATCACCTCATTTTTAAATACTCATCAACGCCTCTTATTTGATACCCATATTGTAGAAAACCCGTCTGGGGTCACACCTGGCCCACATTTTTGGTGATATCTCGTAAACGGGGTAGCATAGGGTCATGAAAATTACCTCTTTTTAAACACCCAATCAACACCTTTTATTCGGTACCCATATCGTATAAACACCTTCTAGGGTCACCCCTGGTTCACATTTTGGTCGATATCTCGGAAAACGGGTCGCATAGGGTGTTGTCAGTGACGTTAATTCGCACCCAAAAAGCGAATTAATGTCAGTGACATTAAGACGCATGACCAAAAACGAATTAAAGTCAGTGCCGGTAATTCGTATAATATTTTGACTTTAGTTCGCTTTGGACATGCGAATTAATGTCATTGAGGCATTTGGGTTTGAGATTCGACGAACTAGCGCCGCAGGCGAAAATTTTACTTAGCTCAGATCCCCAATTCGGGGCGTGATCCATGGTACTTATGTGCAGAACTCCTTTCCGCATTGGCGGCCTTCGGCCGCGTTTCAAAAAATAACCCTGGGCTACGCCATTCCAACTCCGGGTAATGTGATTACAACAAGCACATGAAAATGACAGAAAATTCTGAACTTTAACTGCAAATATCTAGCAAACTACTAAAAATAATGGTTCAGCGGAGTTATATTCATGCTCCTGGGACCAAAGCGCGTCTCCTGATACATATCTCAACATTTTTGGTTGTGTATTAGCGCTCGGTACCCCACGTAAACGATTACCCACGTCTAGATTTAGATTAGAATCTGAAATGAGATTTTTTTCAACCGTTCAAAAGTTATTTGCACTTAAAGTTCACAATTTTCTATCATTTTCATGTGGTTGTTGTAATGGCACATTAGGCTGAGCCAAAAAAGTGAAAAAGTGGGAAACGTGGCACGCGGAAGGACATCACCGTGGCGGTAGCCACGGCTATGGCAACCACCCGGAGTTGGAATGGCGTAGCCCAGGGTTATTTTTTGAAACGCGGCCGAAGGCCGCCAATGCGGAAAGGAGTTCTGCACATAAATAGCATGGATCACGCCCCGAATTGGGGATCTGACCTAAGTCAATCCCAGATTCATGATATAATGATCATAAGTCGAAGGTGATAATGAAAAATGAAAATTTTGAATATAAAAAAAAGGTACTGACTTTAGTTCACTTTCTTAATGCGAATTAATGTAAGTGACGTTAGTTCGCTAAAAATATTGACCTTAGTTCGCTTTTGGCATACGTCTTAATGTCACTGACATTAATTCGCTTTTGGGGTGCGAATTAACGTCACTGACGTTAATTCCAGTGGCTTTAGTTCGCGCCACCAAAATTTCAAAACAAACAATACAAATAAATATTGTTTTGTACACGGCTAAGAGTTTTAGCCTAGATTTAAAACTTTTTGGGCTACATATACACCTAGACCAGTATGTCTGCGTTCAAAGTGTTGTTTGGAATTTGCAGTAAGATTAACTTCCTTTGACTAATTTCATTATTTTTGTATGAAAGTATGTGTAAAAACACAATAAAAATACTGCAACTCAAAGTTAAGAACTTTGTGGAAAATTCATGAAAACTCAAGAAAACTCGAAAAATTTTCATAAAAATTTCTAACTTTTTAGTCAATTTTTTTTTTTTTCGAGTATACAGTTTTGTGGCCCTTTCAATTAAAGTGAACAAAGATACCAATCTTAAGCCGCTAGAAGAATTACTCGATTTTTGGCAATTTTTTTTTCTAGCCACGTGCATTATCTTCCATACAAATTTATAAGCGTAATATTTTTATATTGAAGAAAATGCTCTTGGTCGGCTTTTGACAACTGAACGAGCTACAAAACTTCATGTTCGAAAAAAATCTACTAGAAAGTTTGAAATTTTGATGCAATTTTTTAAAGTTTTCTTGAATTATGGTTCAATTATGCTTGCATAGCATAGCAATACATTGCATGGGATCTGTCATTTTCGATATCTGTTGAATTGGTTTTACATGTATTAGATTATACAACGCATGGCAACCCAGAGCATGGCATAGAAAGTCTGTTGAATTTTGATCTCTATGTAACTTAACATACCTACTGTCAAAGCTTTTGCTTATTATTCTTATAAATTTTAGTAAAAAAAAAATAAAAGCGTTGTAATGGAAGAAGAAAAGCTGAAAGAATGTGTGCGAGCTCATGAAATTCTGTATGTTTCGCGAATATCTGATTTTGAGGGGTTGTGCGTTGTGCGAAGTATAATCAACATTTTCTTTTACGTGCTGTGGATTGCTATGCTATGCCCTGCTATGCAAGCATAACTGAACCATTATCCTGGTTCGGTACGAGCTACAGACCTATTAATAATTTTTTCTGCAGCGAATTTTCTTGAATTTTCATGAATTTTCCACAAAGTTCTTAACTTTCAGCTGCAGTATTTTTATTCTGTTTTTACACATACTTTCATTAAAAAATAATGAAATTAGTTTAAAGTAGTTAATTTTACTGGACATTTGGTTTAGAATTAAATTTACGCCGGTTGTCATAGAAATGCGCCTAATAAAAATTATTAAAATTTTAAACCGAAAATGTTGTTGACAATTTTTTATGTTTTTTTTTAAAAATGTTGGGACTCGAACCGACGTGCCCCAAATCTGTGCGCAATGCTCTACCTACTGAGCTACGGCGCACTCATGAATTTTGTGCGAAAAGTACCTACACATATTCGCTGTGTATACGACTTTTGTTGTATTTTTGTTTATCCCAGTTCATTTTTAAATCTAAACCGCAAAAAATTGAGAATTATTGTAGGTAATTGGAATATTCATTTATTCAGTCTATGATTTACAATAATCTTACAGACTAGATTAAGCAAAGGTGTTTTATAAATATATAATTAGTTATTCTAAACGGTTTGGCTTAAAAAATATTTAGCTTAAGATAGATAACAACAAATTTCTGAAGCAAATCCGAGAGATGGAAAAATCAATACAATGATCATTATTTAATGAATTGGTGACAATTAAAGCACGTGTGATTGGCCCATTCAATGCATAATTCGACTTGAAATTTTCAATTGCAAACATGTTACATTGACGCAAGTTCCTTAATGGTACATAAAAGTTCAGACATTCTAAGAGACCGGGGCAATTAATATTACCATTGACGATATCAAAGATAAATAAAATAGATGATATTACCCTTCGGTTCTCTAACGTATTAAGGCTAATTAATGTACATCGGGAAATGTAAGAGGGGATTGGCAAAGCGAAATTTAAATCAGATAAGCAAAACTTCATAAATATTCTTTGCACCCGTTCTACCCTTTTAATGTGTACATCATAATATGGACACCAAATTATTGAGCCATATTCAAGCGTAGAACGAACATATGTATTATACAATAATTTTCTAGTATAAGGGTCTTTAAATTCTAAACCGTTTCTTTTAATAAAGGCCAATAATGAAAATGCCTTGGGAATTATATAATTAAGATGCTCAGTAAAAGTAAATGAAGAATCAAATACAATACCTAAATCCCGTATTTTATGCACTCTGAGTAAAGGCATACCGGAAACATAATAGGTTGAAATAAGCTTATTATTCAATTTAGCGTTCTTAATAGAATAGCATTTATCGGCATTGGGTGTTAGCTTGTTTTTACAACACCACTCGTTAAAGATGTTTAGTTCGGATTGAAGTTTGAGAACATCAGACTCATTCCTAATTTTGAAAAAGATTTTTAAGTCATCAGCATAGAGAAGATGACAACAATGTTTAAAGCACGCACTTACATCATTAATAAAAAGAATAAAGAACAACGGGAAAATACTCCCCTGCGGCACACCGGATGTTGCCACATAGTGGGATAATGATGAGATTGGAGACAGTGGAACGTCCAGGAACAAAGCCATGCTGAAATGGGCAAATGAAACTTTTAATCATTGATGATAATCTACTCATTACTGTTTTCTCAAAAAGTTTAGATATAACAGGTATTTTAGATATCGGACGATAGTTGGAAACATCAACTTTACTACCACTTTTATGCACAGGTTGAATAAAAGTAATTTTCCATTCATTTAAAAAAGCTCCGAACTTCAACGATAAATTGAATATGTGAAACAAAGGCTCTGCAAGAGAAAATGCACATTGCATAAGGAAAAACGATGAGAGTTGTTGAAAGTCGCATTGTTTAGAGTTTTTTATGGACCGAATACCCAAAACAATGTCATCGACATCAAAAGTTTTAAAAATTGTGTAAATCGCCCTACTAGACAGCTGCAGGTTATTTGACGAGTCAGATAACCTCTCGGCCTAACTTGCGCTTGAGTTATTTTTACATATATTTCTCAATTAGTTTAATTTAATAAATTTAACGGTGTGTTTGCTGTTTTTTTGCACACGTACGTATACGGAATCTCATTCTAGCGCATGTAAAACCACATAAATCTGCACTCTTCACTCATGCTATCAATAATGAAAAGTTTGGTTAGCGCTAGCAGTCAGGTATAATGCAAACGCAAGCCAGCGCTAATGGTTATGAATGACGCAAACTTTATATATAGCTAACTATGAAAAGACAATTGTCTGTACTATTAGATTTGCTTTTATTGTTTAATATATGTCAAAATTTCACAATTTTCACGTTCACAATAATCAGTAAATTCTTCAAATACATATTTCTATCACTAAACATTTGCAAAAGTATAATTTTATTCCATTTGCCCAAAGGTTCTTTGATTTGCTCGCCCCTCTGAAAGTATAAAAATTTGGTGCATAGATATTCAAAACAGTACTTCACTTGTTAAATAACAATTATAAGCACTATATACTTTACTTATTAAGGCGTTTTAGTTGTAATTTCACAGCTAAACTCCTTTTTTAATATTTTTCACCTTTTTTAAAGACGCAGTTGCATTTTGCTTATACTATCAAAGAAGAAACACAAAGAAAAAGCAAAGTTTGAAAAAAGGCTTTTTACAGGTAATTCTTATTTACTGACACTTTGACCAAAACCCCCGCCGAAATTTTTTTCTGACTACGCGCCTGCAATTTGGTTTTCTTTGCTTTCTCCCTGGATTTCACATGCTTTTTAATTCCCGAGTACAGTGCGATGCAAAAGTATTAAGACCCTATGAGTGTTTCCACGCATTTTGGAAGGTCAATTTTAGGTGCAAGAGGCATGTTTGTTCGAGTTTCAGTTTTGACTGTGGGGGCAATAAAGATGTGGTCGCGAACGTACGCAAAATGGAAGTGACTTTGTGCAACTGGAAAAATTCAAAATTCAGCGAAATGGAATAGATTTTTTCAAAACGGTTGATAACATAACGAAGTGGCATAAAGTGAATTTCTTTACGTTCATTTCACGTTAAAATATCTTCAGTGCATTTTTATATATACGCTTAAATACCGGTCGCGAACGTACGATTTTCCATACACTTTTTACCTATTTTCAGCATAATGTTTTACAAATTATATGAATAGGAACACTTAATTTACAAGTTTAAATCTTATATGTTGTATGTATAGAGAAAGAAGATAGCATAAATTATTAGACTCTACTGAAATCCCGCGGCTCGCACCGAAAGGCTCGAAAGTGGCTTGCATAACATGAAGTATACTCACTGTTTAAGTGACTCTCGTCGCTTAAATGGAACGCACTCCTGCGATCCTCAAGTCGTAATGCATCTCTGCACTGTGTTCGCAAAAGTACGTCATGTCTCCCGACATGACTGTCAAAGGAAGCATCCCTGCTTTCCTTCGAACTTCCAGTGTTGAGAACACTATAAAAGCGCTGAGCGCATATCAATTCCTTCTTCTTTACATTTTCTTCAATCAACCGAGGTAACTACTATCAACGCGGGACGTTCAAAATCCAGCTTTATCTACGATTGCAGTGCGCGGTGATAAATATTCTTTTTTTTCATTTCATCTTTTCATAACGTATTTAGCGAAGTTATACTTCGTGAATAATATCTATTCATTAGTTAATTTGCCATTAAGAAATTGAATTTCATTGGAATTTTCTTATAAACTTTGTCGCGGTAATTAATACCGGCCTTTATGTAACTAAACATATTCCATTTTCTATCCATTAATATATTTAATATTAAGTTCATAAGAACATTAAATGTACATTGAAGTACTGATTGAAATAAACCAAATCATTGTTAGTGTAAGTTGCCAATTAAACTCGGTGTTTCAATCATTGTCATCTTCTATTCATTTGTGTTTACCACCAAATACAAACCAAGTGGAATTCCCTTCACTTCCATTCAGATTTCCCTCAATATTGAACATGGTCCTTCGAGCCGGATTTGACGGCACGGGAACACCCCCATTCATCCGAAATTGAATTGGCAACGCGCGTCACTAACTTCGAAGGAAAACAACCGCAACGCAACTCTGCGATTTCTACACTTTGACATTGAATGTCATTGCATTTTCAACCACCAAAACGAACGGCAGCAGCAACAAGTAAATTTAATTTCATTAACCCAAAATCGTTTTGTAAAAGTATCAAAGTAAATTCGCGAGTGTAAAAAACAAAAAGTAACATTTTCTGGAAAGCTGCTGCTGCCCAACGTGGGACATAGAAAAACACCAACGAACATACCGGTAGAGTCACCTATAGCCGGCACGCCGACACTACTAGAAAAAAACCGGTGGAGTCACCTGTAGCCGGTATTCAGAAATTACCGGTGGAGTCACCTATAGCCGGAACATCAAGAGAGTACCAACTTCTGCCAAGAGTTTCGAGCCAACGTGGGACTGTACCCCAACCCCCAAAAAGATGAGTACCAAAAAACTAAAAAGTTCCATGTAAGTGCCGTTATATTTTCATATAATTTTCATAACCGTTCCTCTAACGGGATTCATATACCTATATATGTATGTACATATATGGGTCAATTTCAAAAAAAACGTACACAACGAGTTTTTTTTTGCTTATTTTTAAAGTTTTTCCGATTCGCCTGTAAGAGTGGCCAATTTATGTAGAAATTGATGAAGAATCCGCTGGGACCTTTAGGCTCTCAAAAAAATCAATATTTTTGGTTTTTTTTTAGGTTTTCTATGATTTCTATCTTGAGCGTCACACACCAAATATGTATAAAAAATCGCTGAAAAAGCAAAAATATTTGAGATTCAAGTTTACTATGTTGTTCTTTTGTTTTTCAAGATTCACTTTTGCCAAAATCACCTTTTCGATTATAAACACAAAATCACGATTCACCTTGATTTTTTTTTTTTTTTAAGTGACTAGTTATTTACAAATTTTAAGATGAAAATATGTAAATTATTGTTAAAAAGAGACTTGAACTAAGGGGTTAGTTGCAAACTAATAGGCTTGTAACAATGTATTTTAAAAAAACTGCATTTATAAGCGTTTTAAGGAAAAAAACTGAGTGTGACGCTCAAGATATTTTGTGACGATCAAGATGAAAATATGTAAATTTTTGTTAAAAAAAGACTTGAACTAAGGGGTTACTTGCAAAGTAATAGTCTTGTAACAATGTATTTAAAAGAGCTGCAAATATAAGCGTTTTAAGGAAAAAAAAACTAAGTGTGACGCTCAAGATATTTTGTGACGATCAAGAGATTTTGTTGCACGTAAACAAGAAATAATGCCAAATTTAAAGTGTAACGAAAAAAAGTTTATTTTTTACAAAAAGTAAATAAAAGAAAACAAAAATTCTTCAAAAAACAAAAATTTTCATACCAAACTAAACATGTACATACATATTCTTTGATGTCTTTAACAAAATTTAAAAAAAAGGAAGTAATTCTTGAAGAAACTTATACACATAGGCGCTTTATCGAGCTTTATTTTCTCGCGATATTTTCGTGCTCTTTCCGCCGCCGTTAATTTTGTTGTTTTACTCTTGAAAATTAAAAAATAAAATCAAAATTAAGCATTTTAAGCTATGAAGCAATATGTATGAAAAGTGATGCTCATGAAATGTTTGCCTATTTTGGTTTTTTCCGTAGGCAATTTATTTCCCAAATTCACAAATTATAAAAAAATGAGTTGAGACCATGTAAACAATGATTGTCAACTTTAATTTTTTACATTTAATATATTCACTTTTAAAAAAATTAGCGTGACGCTCAAGAATTTTTATCGCGCCCTTACCATGGTGCTCACAAAAACTACGCAAATCCACACTTTTTTTAATAGTTTTTGTTTTCGCTTTTTCACTATTGTAATAATTAAAGTTTGTACTTTTCTTACGTTATTTACTTTATTTAAATGAAAATTGAAAACTGCTAATATTTCTTGATTTATAAAAAAGTGACGCTCAATGCAAATTGGGGGGACAACTGTTCTTTGCAACGCCAAATTCGCACTAATTAATTTTTGACAACTATATCAAATCAAAACAAAAGAAAGATACCCAATAATTCGAAAACTGTTATTAAATGTTGCCCAGTAACTTTTTTCTTGATTTTATTTTATTTTGTTTACTAAAATTTCTAACGGGGGACACATGCTTTTGTATGAAAGGAGTCAGAGGGAGAAACAAAACACCATACTGAATAAACAAAAAAACAAATATACAAATTTGAGAATTATGTTTTTTTGTTACATATTCCTCGGTGATCACTGTCCCATTTTTGTTTTTTTTTTTTTAAATTTGTTTTTTACCTAAAATAGTAGTGTAAAGTGCGGGGACACAAAAATTGCGTTTTTTTTGAAATTGACCCATATGCATACAGAATTCTTGTTGGGCCAAAAAAAAATTCCGTTTGGTTGAGTTAGCAGTTGGTTGTTTCTAACCCACAGCGTATGCATGTACATACATATGTATCTATCTCATTCGCACTGACCATTTGCCGGTTGCCCCGGTAAGCAATTTTCACTGTTTTTCCTCTTCTTGGTCAAGTGCTAAAAATTTAGTTCGCTGCTATCGGCACCTGGGCATGGCATTTTCTAGCCATCTCCTTTTTACCCTCCTACGAGTACATAGATTACCTACAAAAGTGAAACTAGTGGAAAACAAAGAACAAGAGCAGAAAAACAAAGTGTGTGGTTTCATTTTCTAGTACAGTGTACTTTTTCTAAAAATTTTACAAGTGTTCTCATCTCATTTTAATTGTCCTATACAAATGCTGTGCAAAGTTGTGATTTCTTCATATTTACGCGCATAAATTAATTTGACATAACCACAATTTCTGCTTTGCTTGTTTTTCCACCCTTACTTGCTTGCAAGTACATGAATAAACATCTGTTTGTTCAAAAGTGTACATATCGACATATGTACATATGTGTATAGAAAACAGAAATTCTGTCTGATCATTTTAGGCGTTGCTCGCGCCAGCGCGATTATGTAAGTTTTAACACCTCGCCGAGTGTTAAGCTTGTCGCCGAATTTTGGCGTTTGCTCTTAGCGAAAGTGCGATTCTGAAACTTTCCTTAACACTTTTTAGTGTTAGCTGTTTTATGTATGTATGTCTGTTAAAATTGAGGGGAAAACTGCACTCATCTTAAGTACAGCATTTGACAGCGCCGACGTTCATGTCGCAGTAGCGCAGGTGATAAGCGTTCGGACTACAACGTGTGCGTCGCGAGTTCTGTTTCATGTTCGGAGAACTTATTTTCTATAACTATTAACGCCACAAAATTTTTTCGCGTTAACTAAGGTGTTAGCTAACACTTTGTTAAGGGAAGTTAACGCTAACACTTGGCGTTAAAAAGTTACAGAATCGCAAAAAGTGTTAGAAATGGTGTTAAGCGAAGTTAACGCTAACACTTGGCGTTAAAAATGTTACAGAATCGCGCTACAGGTTGTTTTGTTTTACACATTGCTAAATTCCAATTGGAATCGAAAAATTAAAAACCCTTCACAGTGGTGAACAAACTAAAGAGAACTATTAAAAAAGTAGTTGAGTCGAATGCAAATTTAGTGTTACACTATATGTATGTACACCCGTACGGCAATCAATTGTAGGAAAGATAATAGCATCAAATACAACCCAAAGTAATTCGAAACCTATCCATTTGTATGCTTGGGTTATTTTTATACCTAGTAGTGCTTCGCACACAAGGTATATTAACTTCATTGGCCTAACGGTAGTATGTAACGGCATAAACGAATCGAGATAGATATTGACTTATATATATCAAAATGTTCAGGAGGAAAAGAGAAATTGATTGAGCCATGTCCGTCCGTCCGTCCGTCCGTCCGTCCGTCCGTCTGTGAACACGATAACTTGAGTAAATCTTGAGATATCTCAATGAAATTTGGTATGTAGGTTCCTTTTCACTTATCTCCGAGCGCTATTGAAAATAGGCAAAATCGGTTAAAAGCCACGCCCTCTTTCTATATATATAATATTTTCGAAAATACAAAAAGAGTGATTATTCAGTACATAATACACCTATAAGGATAATATTTGGTATGCACTTTAGCGTTAAGGCAACAAATACATTTTTGAAAAAATTTTTAAAAAGGGGCGTGGTACCGCCCACTTTTGATATAGTCAAGTTTGGAAATATTATTTATCATAAATCAAAAACCGCTCAAGATAGCAAAACAAAATTCAGCACACATATTTATATTAATACAAGCAATATTTCGAAAAAAAATTATTGAAATCGGGTTAGGTCCACGCCCAATTTTATACGAAAGATTTTGAAAAGGATCATAGATATATTGTATATGCTATAACTTTGCTTAAACTAGCTGTATATCATTTCTATTTCACCTCTGAAGTGTTCGTGGGCAAAGAAAGTCGAAAGCACAAAATTTTTGGAAAATGGGAGTGGCCCCGCCCCTTTATGGGGGACTATTCCACAAAACTTTACATGCCATAACTCCGGTAAAAATTGACTTATTGGAACGATATTTAGAGAAAGTGTTCAACATATAAAGCTAACTCTTTGCTGTAAAAATAAACAAAATCGGTGAACGGACACGCCCACTTTTTGAACACAGTTCTAAAAAATTTCTTCGTAAAATTAAAATCGCGATATTTCCATAATTGTATAAGTTATTTAAATAAGATTTTACACACATAATAAGCTTTTTAACCAAAACTAAACTGTATACAAATTTTGTGGATTTTGGTGAAGTAGGCGTGGCGCCGCCCACTTTTTAGCATAAAAGCTCTGCTATTTTCAAAAGCGATTGCTTGGAATTTGAAGAATGTATTTCAATGAAATTTTGTGAGATACTTCCCAATAGTATGTAGTATACTCCTGCCAAAAATTACGCAAATCGAATAACAAACAAGCAAGATTTACGGGCAAGTAGTTAACACTCTACTGCCTTTTTATACCTAGTAGTGCTTCGCACACAAGGTATATTAACTTCATTGGCCTAACGGTAGTATGTAACGGCATAAACGAATCGAGATAGATATTGACTTATATATATCAAAATGTTCAGGAGGAAAAGAGAAATTGATTGAGCCATGTCCGTCCGTCCGTCCGTCCGTCCGTCTGTGAACACGATAACTTGAGTAAATCTTGAGATATCTCAATGAAATTTGGTATGTAGGTTCCTTTTCACTTATCTCCGAGCGCTATTGAAAATAGGCAAAATCGGTTAAAAGCCACGCCCTCTTTCTATATATATAATATTTTCGAAAATACAAAAAGAGTGATTATTCAGTACATAATACACCTATAAGGATAATATTTGGTATGCACTTTAGCGTTAAGGCAACAAATACATTTTTGAAAAAATTTTTAAAAAGGGGCGTGGTACCGCCCACTTTTGATATAGTCAAGTTTGGAAATATTATTTATCATAAATCAAAAACCGCTCAAGATAGCAAAACAAAATTCAGCACACATATTTATATTAATACAAGCAATATTTCGAAAAAAAATTATTGAAATCGGGTTAGGTCCACGCCCAATTTTATACGAAAGATTTTGAAAAGGATCATAGATATATTGTATATGCTATAACTTTGCTTAAACTAGCTGTATATCATTTCTATTTCACCTCTGAAGTGTTCGTGGGCAAAGAAAGTCGAAAGCACAAAATTTTTGGAAAATGGGAGTGGCCCCGCCCCTTTATGGGGGATTATTCCACAAAACTTTACATGCCATAACTCCGGTAAAAATTGACTTATTGGAACGATATTTAGAGAAAGTGTTCAACATATAAAGCTAACTCTTTGCTGTAAAAATAAACAAAATCGGTGAACGGACACGCCCACTTTTTGAACACAGTTCTAAAAAATTTCTTCGTAAAATTAAAATCGCGATATTTCCATAATTGTATAAGTTATTTAAATAAGATTTTACACACATAATAAGCTTTTTAACCAAAACTAAACTGTATACAAATTTTGTGGATTTTGGTGAAGTAGGCGTGGCGCCGCCCACTTTTTAGCATAAAAGCTCTGCTATTTTCAAAAGCGATTGCTTGGAATTTGAAGAATGTATTTCAATGAAATTTTGTGAGATACTTCCCAATAGTATGTAGTATACTCCTGCCAAAAATTACGCAAATCGAATAACAAACAAGCAAGATTTACGGGCAAGTAGTTAACACTCTACTGCCTTTTTTTTATTATTTTTTTTTATTTTCATACCTTTCATGAACATGAGGAAAGGTATTTATATTTTGTTATTTAGTAATAATTTGATTTACCACTCACAACAGAAGTGTTTTTATCGAAAACAATCAGTTGCCTTTATAACAAATTTTCAGTTATTAAAATAGGCCTGAGTAAATTAGGATACCAAAACAGATCACTACTAGGTATTTAATGTTCGGTTACACCCGAATTTAGACTTCCTTACTAGTTTCAGTTGGTTTTCCTGTTACTATCCCCGGTAGCGTAACTATTTAAAACCCCCAAATATCAACAATATTTATTCCCTATATATATAAGTTTAATATTTAGTGTGACTTTTCGGGTACTATCCCCAGTAGCATAATTTAAGCAATCGAGTGCATATAGACAGGGTGCCTAAGTTGTTATTCCTGTTAACAAAGCAACCAAATTTTAATTTGTATTTGAATTGCTACTATGCCCAGTAGTGTAAATAAATAGTAACTTAAAATCGGTAGATATACAAACGGACATTATTCAATCCCTGCATAAAATTCATCTGCCTTTAATGCTAGTATACCCAATAGCATAAATCAATCGTAAGCCTAATAGTAGGTTATATGATTCCTATTATATTTATTCATAATTGGCATCCAAATACATCCGAGTGCACGGATACATACAGCGTTCTACCTATAAATACAGTAACTATTTTCTAGTTTGTACTTCTACAAATATTATACCCAGTAGCAGAATCAAGTCGTTTTACAAGTATCTCCCAAGAATTTTGGCACTAAATTATTTTAATTTCCAACGTTGGTTTTATTGTTACTATACCCAGAGCAAGTCTGAGTCGGTCCAGCCCCCTCACAGCCCATTTATTGATTATATTTCTAAAAATTTCTACTCATAATACTGTTGAGTGAAAATTCCATTGTGGTTATACTAGTGTGAAGCGTCATCTGAAGTTATAAATTTTATCTGCTTGTTGATATACCCGGTAGCACACATCAGTACGGAACTCTCCTAATCGTTTATCAATTTTAATTCATAATCCCTATTACTCTCGATAATACTTTCAAATATTAAATCATGGCTACTAGTTCAGCTGCGATGGCAAAATTTATCTTCTGCTCAAATGATTTAATGAACTTTTGTTCTCATTTTGAAAAAGAAGATCCTGAAGAAAATACTAACACCTTATTGGATATCAAACTTCAAGATCTAAACAAGCGTTGGGAGAATTTACAAATCTCTTATAAGAGCGTCTGCCTCGAAGACGAAAAAAATGTTTCAGTCGAGTTCAAAGACGAAGCAACAAACAAGTTCCAACTGTGTACTGATAGCTCCTACATATGTAAATCCCAAATTATCGATCAGGTTAAATCCTTTCATGGTACCACTCCTGATAAAAACGTAACTGCTAGACATTCGTCGTCTTTTATCGACAATTCGATACCATGTATCAAAGTGCCTCCATGCGATACACAGATTTTTTACGGCAGTTACGAGGAGTGACCGAGCTTTCGTGACATGTTCACGGCGGTGTATCTCAATCACCCAAAACTTACTCCAGCTCAAAAATTATTTCATCTGCTAAATAAAACTCGGGGAAAGGCAGGCCTTATAGTAAAACATTACAAACTCTGTGATGAAAACTTTTCGCTGGCCTAGGAAGCTCTTCGAGCCCGTTTTGAAAATAAGCGGATTCTGATCGATAACCAGTTGAAGACCCTCTTCAACATTCCTCCTGTTACATCAGAAAACAGTTAGGGAATTCAGAGAATTCAGAGTACGATTAATGATTGTCTCTCTAGTCTAACTTCTCAAGGGGTTTCTGTGGTCGAATGGGATCCTATCTTAATTTACCTCTGCTCCACCAAACTCCCCGAAGAAACGCTCTCTCTTTGAGAGCAGTCCTTAAAATCAAGGAAAGAGTTGCCCGACTGGTCCCAAATGGACTCCTTCTTAACTAGTCGCTATGAAGTAGTAGAACGATTGCACAACTACAAAGCGGCGAAATCTCGCAACTCTTCCAGCCAAAAAACTACCACTAAAGTGCAATCTTACCTCTCTCAAGACCAAGTGGCATTTACTTGTAATCTATGCCAAAATAATCATGCTTTAAGGTCTTGTCCTAAATTCCGTACCTTGGCAGTTTCTGAACGCACTAAATTCGCAGAGAAAAATGGTTATTGTACCAACTGCCAGGCATATAACCATACCCTTACCAATTGTCAAAGCGTTTTTAGATGTCTTCATTGTAGACAACCGCATCACACGTTGTTACATCCTAAAACCACCACCAAATCAGCATCTAAGTCAGCAAGTGTGACTTCATCAGCAAAGCCAACAACAAAAGCAACCCCCCTGTTGCACACCCACTCTTCGGAGATGCCGAATACCCCCAGGCATCCAATCTTCAACCTAACCCAAGGTAATTGCGATGAATTACCAACCACCTCTGCTGACAGTGCGGCCAATATCCAAGCTAACTTCTCAGCGAACCATGAGAAGACGCTGCTCCCCACCGCCCAAGTGCAAATTGAGCATATGGGCACACTATTCACCATCAGAGCCTTGATCGACCAAGGCTCGCAATAAACCTTTATTTCTGAAAAGGTACAAAAACGCTTAAATCTCCCTACTTACCGGGAAGATTATGCCGTAACTGGAATGGGCGGAATCGTGGTAGAAAACGCGAACAAAGTTTGTCAACTAACGTTAATCTCCAAACGTTATGACACGAAAGTCGTTACGCAAGCGATTGTGCTTCATAAGCGCACAAGCTTTCTACCCACCTTTTCTCTGCCTAAGCCTACTCCATCCGACCTAAAAGACCTAGATCTGGCTGATCCTTATTTCTTTACTCCTGGTCCAATAGATATGGTGATCGGAAGTGATCTCATACCGCAGATCCTTCTTCAAGGAATTCGACACCAGATCCTAGGCAGTCTCCTCGCTCAAAACACTATTTTTGGGTGGTATCTGAGCGGGCCCATGCAACCCACCTCTTGTTCCACCTTTCATACGTCCGCCGTAGAAGATACTAATGAGAACCTCAATATTCAATTGAAAAAGTTCTGGGAACTCGAGGAACTGCCTGAAGCTCGCCTTTCTTCTGACGATGATTCATACTGCGAACAGTTCTATCAAAATACCACTGTCAGGCGAAGTGATGGCCGTTATATAGTTCGATTACCCTTCAAATCGAACTTTCCCTCGAGCCTAACCTTGGGACCATGTCGTTCCCAAGATTAACGATATTCTTCACATCGGTCCAACTTTGCAAACAGACCTTCTATTTGTCATTTTAAATTGGCATTTGTATAAGTATGTCTTTAACGGTGATACACAAAAAATGTATCGACAGATTCTTCTTCACTAAGATGATCAACCGTTTCAACGAATTCTCTTTCGTAAAGACAATGAGGATAAACTATCCGATTTTGCACTTAAGACAGTGACATTCGGAGTCAACTGCGCGCCTTATCTGGCGATTCGTACTTTGCATCAACTAGATACTGATACAAAAGTTTCCCATCCATTAGCTAAATAAATTTTAACCAAAGAAACATATGTCGATGATGTATTATCTGGTGGTCACGATATCCCATCGTGTTTAAAAGCTCAAACTGAGCTAATCCAATGTTTGCTTTCAGCTGGGTTTCCGCTTCGGAAAATAACAGCAAACCATCCTCAACTTTCGAGTCAAATTCCGTCAGATCACCTTCTCGACTCTGACTTCCTAAAATTTGATTATTCCAGATCTACCAAAACACTTGGTATACGATGGAACGCGTTAAGGGATTCCTTTTCATATTCAATTGAATATTTGACACCACCCTCCAGTGCAAAAAAACGCCAAATTTTATCCTCAGTTTCAAAACTTTTTGACCCCGCAGGATGGCTATCGCCCATTCTCATTCAAGCGAAAATACTCTTACAACAAATTTGGTTAGAAGGTACGGAATGGGACGAATGTGTAAAGCCCCTTTCACTTCAAAAGTGGCAGCAATTCATTACCGATTTGCCCACAATCGAACAAATTCAAATTCCTAGATGGACCCAATTCTCGCCTAGCAGATCAATCCAAATCCATGGATTCTGTAACGCTTCAGAGAAAGCGTACTGTGCGTCCGTTTACATTCGGTCTCAATCTGACAATACGGTATCCTCTCACCTTCTGTTTTCAAAAACAAAAGTAGCACCACTACAGACGGTTAGTCTCCCACGCTTAGAGTTGTGTGGAGCAGTCTTGTTTTCTAAATGCATAAAAAGGGTCATTACCCAATTATCTCTCGATTATGCAGACGTCTTTCTTTGGTCCGATTCGTCTATTGTACATGCATGGCTTGAAAAACCACCATGCACGTGGAAGGTGTACGTAGCCAATCGTACTTCAGAAATCATCAAAAACGTTGGCAATGTAAAGTGGCGGCACGTAGCTACCCATCATAACCCTGCTGACCTCGGAACAAGAGGTTGTAGACCACAGGATCTACTACTTAAATCACTCTGGTGGTACGGACCAGATTGGTTACTTAAACCCCCCGACCATTGGCCAACATCATTTCGACAAAATGTCTTACCGCAAGAACAACGAAAAGTTGAAGCTCTTCATGTTTTGGACGACGAACCCGATATATTAGATCGCTTCTCTTCATGGTCTAAAGCCTTACGTGTAATAGCGTACATGTTTCGATTTATAATCCTCTACGAGACCAATACGATTTGACAAGTACAGCTGAATATCGTCGGCATACGCATGAACACTAGCATATTTACACACTGTAAACACGTCATTAATAAACAAACTAAATAGAAGTGGACCAAGTATTGATCCCTGCGGTACGCCAGATTTGATAGCTTTTAACTCAGAGGACGCATTTGCAACCCCAACGCGCTGAAATCTTCCAGTAAGATAGCTAAATAAAAGTTTTATTGAGCTTTCAGAAAACCCGAACAAGTACCTGAGTTTCCGGCATAATATGGAATAGTTAACTGAATCAAAAGCCTTTGTGAAATCCAACAGGCAGAGAATAGTTAGATCGCCTTTATCATATGGAGTTCTAATATCATCCAAAATCTTTAACATTGCAGTAGCGCAACTGTGCTTGGGCCTAAACCCAGACTGCAATGGAGAAAGCAAATGCTTCCTTTGAATGTACGCTGAGATTTGGTCGGCCAAAAGATTTTCAAACACCTTGGAAAATGATGGTAAAATGCTAATTGGTCTAAAATCACAAGGGTTGGATGCGCGGGGTTTTTTTGGAATTGGCAAAATAACAGCCTTTTTCCAAGCATCCGGAAAGCAACCACTTGTGAAATAGTGGTTTATTATATGAGTAAGGGAACTTATAATAAATGGCAGTATAATTTTAACAAATTTAAGGTGTATCCCATCATTCCCAACAGCTTCAGATTTGATGGCCATAACAGCCTTGTGTACATCATATTCGCTTACACAATGGAACTCAAACTGATCTGGAATAGAGGCTGGTGCAGGTAGTTCTTCGGTACAACTAACGTTGGTGCGGCCGGATTGATCCGTAAAATATTCATTTAAGATATCGGGGTCAACATCACACAGCTCATTATGTTTCCCGTGGATGTGCAGTTTTTTAATGTTGCTCCATAATTTTTTGGATGGAAGAGAAGGATTCAACTTCTGTTGGCAGTACCATCTTTTTGATTGCCTAATGGCAGCTGTTGCTGCATTTCTTGCCGCTTTATAATCACGCAAGGTTGTTCCCGTGTGTGACCTTCTCCACTTAGCATGCAACTTGTTTCGTTTCCGTATTGCAGCACTTACTCTTTTGTTGAACCATGGGCAGGCTGCATTAATAATACTAACATTTCGCAAAGGGACGTGCCGATCAAAAAGAGATATCAAATTATTATTGAGAAATTCAACCTTCGCGTCTACAGACTCATAGTTCCAACATTCATTCCAGTAAATAGTGCTGCAATCAGAAAACAGTGCACTGGTATCAATAAGACGGAAGTCGCGGTACGAGACAGCAACAGCAACAGAGGGACGCTCAAACATCCGATATAAAAAATAGTTGTTCAAATTTAAGTATGTGTTTCAAGTCAGAGACAATAAAATAATCTAAAAGGCTTGGTCTAGCATTACTCGCATATCTAGTAGGTACTTCTTCATTAACTATAGTTAGACCAGCTGCGGATATTTGGTCACGTAGTTTGCCACTATGAGAATCATTGGTAAGTAAGTTGACATTGAAATCACCACATAACACAAAATATTCATAATCAATAACATAAGCGGATAATGCGTCAAAGAAACCATCTAATGATAAGCCTTTATTAGGGTTATACACACACGAAACCAGTACTTTTGTAATGCCGTCCGAAACCTCTGAAATTATGAACTCTGATTCACAAGCTACAGACTTAGCCAGAACCTTGATTTTAATTGATTTTTTGCAGTATATGGCAACCCCGCCTCCTTTTTTATGTGTGCGATCATTACGAACAACGTTATAGTTGTTGATGCAACACTGAAGGTCTGTGATATGTTCACTGAACCAGGTCTCAGAGACACAAATAATATCTATTAAGGAACCCTCAAAAATATATCTCAAATAGTCCATTTTATCGGAGCTAAGGCTTCGTGCGTTAAAATGAACTATGTTAAGACCATTCGATTGTTTACACAGTATATCTAACATCAGCTTATGGTTAACATCAGCGCCAAACACAATTTCAGCAGTCATGTTAAATGAGTTACAACTTCAAATAAAGCATTCCCTATCAGCTGGTCAAAAAATATACAAATATGCCTAAAACAACAAGTAGACTGAAAAGTGAGCGAATAGGGAAAGAAGTAAACATAGTGAAAAAACAAATAAAATGTCACATATGAAATTAAGCAAAAGCATGTAAATATATGCAGGTTACAAAAGAAAAAAAGAGGAGCAGAGAAAGAAAGGAACAGTGAAAGAATAGCAACAGTAGGAAATGAAAATATAAGCAAAAAAAGATGAAAACGAGGTTTATAAGAAGTTAATGATATCATAAAAAATAAATACACACTCATCAGTTTAAGTTTTAAGTTGTGCCAACGATTTCGTCTATATTTCTCTTCTCAGTAACTCGAATTGACGCCTCTCCATCTCTCTTACGAACAAACACCTGACCACGCATCGAAAAAGCTGCTGCGAGATGTTTTTGGCGTTTCATTTGGGCTGCATAATGCATAATTTCCCTATTCGCTTTTGAGAGGCTTTCATGCAAATAGATGCTCGCGGTACCATCAACAGCAATATCGTTCAAAACAATAGCTCTTCTCTTCTTTTTGCAATAAAGAGCTACTGACTTAAATTATCCAAAGGAATATTCTCAATTAGCCAATCGAGAATCAATTTCCAAAAAGAGCTCGCTTTTAACGTTGAACCCCTTCTTAGACCAACATGGACTTCTCCGTGTGAATGGTCGCTAGGCCAACGCTGGCCTTACTTACAATGAAAGACATCCAGCCATTATTCCGGAATATTCAAGATTATGTCATCTTTTTCTTAACTTTCTGCATGAGGTTTTAATGCATGCCGATCAGCAACTCATGGTTCGAATGGCTAGGCAGGAGTAAAAAACGGTATTCGGAATTGCAAAGTCTTTAAAATTTTCAAACAAAACAATCGTTCGCAAATTATGGCAGCTCTACCATCAGAGCGTGCAACTTTCTCATTGCCATTCACCTACACCGGTTTAGACTTTGCCGGACCATTCGAAATAAAGTCATCAACCCTTCGTAGATCCCCAATACTGAAGGCATACGTTTGCGTCTACATTTGCTTTTACACAAAGGCAATTCACCTTGAACCATGTTCGGATTTGTCAACCAAAGCATTTCAGGCAGCATTTGCCCGCTTTGTGGGTAGGCGCGGACTCCCGCAACGAGTCTTTTCAGACAATGGCAAAAACTTTGTTGGCGCTAATCGCGCCTTCCAACAGGATTTCAAAAAATTCCTCAAAGAAACTTCTGATGACTTACGCTCCAAATATACAGTACTTGGCTTCGAATGGCACTTCCTGCCACCGAATGCTCCTCATATGGGCGGCCTCTGGGAAGCGGCCGTAAAGAGTTTCAAATATCATTTCAAACGCACTGTTGGAAACCACATCTTCACTTTTGAAGAAATCGCCACTCTACTTGCTCGTATCGAAGCAGTACTGAATTCTCGACCCCTTTCTCCGATGTCTGATATATACATATATACATATGTAGCCCCAAAAAGTTTTAAATCTAGGCTAAATCTTTTAGCCGTGTACAAAACAATATTTATTTTTATTGTTTGTTTTGAAATTTTGTGTAGGATTTCTTCAGGCTTTGGCAAGAAGTAAATAGTTGTCGCTTTATTTCTTGAAGAAAAACTGAAGCTTCGGAAAAATAAAAACAAAAAATATAATAAAATAACATTGAAATTCATATAAAAAGCGGAAAATTGCAATTATTCAACATGCAAAACGGAACGTCAACATTTGTTGGCTATTCATGACAATTTCATAGTCAAGAAATACTTGAAAATATTTCTTAAGCATTTTCTTTTCAACAGCATACCGGGCTTTCTTTTAAACTTTTTCAATCCTTTTTTGCCAAATTAGCGTCACTTTTTATTATCACCTCACAAGTATAAGTACAATTTAATTGTTACTTTCTCTGATAATTCAATACGACTGCGTTGTGTACAGCTTAGTAATTTTTGGAAACTAACTTCTTGTTCATTTTTTTGGTTAAACCTCTGGCAACCGTGACTATAATAACGAGGACACTAATTTTTACGATTTTTGCCCGCTGTATTCATAACTCGAAAATCAGTTAATTTGAATTTCAACAGACTTGAGTTCGAATCACTCTTGCTGTTGTTAACATGCTATGTACAGGGTGGCGCAAAAGTAATCTACCGATGTTTTTTGGCTGTAATTAAAAAAAAAATGAAAAACTTTGATTCTTCTTGTGGATTATTTTTATTTGGTCTTTTAATTTTTTTTACATCAAGTCGAGAATATGATGTCATGTAAATTGCCGCCGCCACAGTTGATTGTCATTTGAGCCCTTTTTATGGCATTTTCCATCACTTTGGCCGCGATAGGTCCTCACATTCTTGACGGATATTGTCTTTAAGAGCTGCAAGAGTCTGAGGCTTGTTGACATAGACCCGCGACTTCAAAAAGCCCCACAAAAAGAAGTCTGGAGCGGTCAAATCAGGCGATCTTGCTGGCCAATGCAAATCGCCAAAACGGGAGATTAGGCGCCCGGGAAATGCATCCTTCAGCATATCGGTTGTGGCACGTGCAGAGTGTGCTGTTGCACCGTCTTGTTGGAACCACATGTTTTCCAATCCCAATTCATCAATTTGCGGCAAAAAGAACTCGTTGATCATTGCTCTGTAGCGCTCACCACTCACAGTAACCGTTTGGTCCGCGACCGAAGGTCCGATGACTCCTCCAGCGAAAACAGCACACCATACAGTGACTTTGAGCGGGTGTAATGGCTCTTCGTGGGTTACACGCGGATTTTCAGTTCCCCAGAAGCGAGAATTTTGCTTATTTACGTACCCGCTAAGATGGAAATGGGCCTCATCCATCATGATTATTTTTGATGAAAAATCATCTTCCTCTTCAAGTCAGCAATATTCCGCGTTCTGGAGCAGTGTAGCGTAACATTGTTTATTAAGGTGTATTTTGCATGTGTTTACTACACAAATGTCAAAACAGAATTGATTTTAGGGGCCAATCGCAAAATTTATAGCATTTTCTGATAGGAAGATTACTTTTGCGCCACCTTGTAGTTGAGATGCTAAGTTGATCTTATGCAGAACAAGTCTGATAGTTTTGCGCGAATTTCTTAAAGGGCCAAGTGAGTGAACCGTTGCAGGAATTTACTCTGACAATTGTTTAGCTACTACCAATAACTTCTCTCAGTGTGAAATATTATTTAATTTTATTCTTTCATATTTTCATTATTGCTATTAATGCTACTTTCTTAACAGGGGTTTTAAAAGTGAATAGAGTAATTATTCTAGTACAGATGCATATCTTTTAATTTTCGGAAATTTCGGGGGGGGGGGTTGAACCCCCGAAACCCCCCCCTGAATACTCGCCTGGCTAGCAGCATTTGCGTTTTTTGCTATTGGACGTATAATGGCCTTTTTCCACTCAGAAGGGAAACACGAGCTGGTAAAGCAGTGATTTATTATATGGGTCAATGTGCGTAGGATATATGGCAATGCTATTTTTATAAACCTAAGGGAAATTCCGTCGTCACCTATTGCATTTGATTTATTCCCATTAATGCCCTCAAAACATCATTCTCACTCACTGCCGCAAACTGAAACTTCTCTACTAGAGTACTAACACCACTAATACGCTCGTAATTTGGAGGAGAAGTCATACCACTACTTGCACTAGGTTGTATTAAGCAAATCAGGGTCCAATTCACAACCTGGATCAGTCTTCCCATGAATATTAAAGTGGTTAAGATTACGCCACAAATCTCTCGATGGAAGCGCTGCATCAAGTTTATTTCTACAATACCAGCTCTTAGCTTTTCTAATAATCATTTCGTGCTGCCTTATATTGTGACCAACAGCTTTCATTCAACATTTTTCTCCACCTCGCATATAGTTTATTTCGCTTTTTTATAGCCAAACTGACTTTTTTAGTGTAGATACCATGGGCAGGATCGGCTCATAGGGCAAACAAATCAAACAGAATTTTATTTAAAAATTCAAGCTTTTTATCTACCGACTCGTTGTACCAGCATTCCTCCCAACAAACATTAGATAAATCGCGGAACAGATTATCAACATTCATGGACTTAAAATCACGAAACTTAAAACCCACATCAACAGCACGCCGATTAAGAACTACATTTAATGAACAAAAAATGAGATCGTGATCGGAGATAAAAAAAAGTCGAATTTCACGTTTTTATGGTCAGATGTAATAAATATATCTAACAGGCTAGGATTGCAATTTTCAGCGTATCTTGTAGGTATGGATCTGTTAACAATTGCGAGGCCTGCTGTCGATATCTGGTCAAGTAGTTTTTTAGTATTAGAGTCATCAACTAGTATATTAACATTACAGTCACCACAAACTACGTAATGCTCATAATCGAGTAAGAACATAGATAATTCCTTAAAGAACATATCCAGCACGCAAGACTTATGGGGGTTATACACACATGACACTAATACTTTACTAACACCATCCGAGACTTCAAATATTAGGAATTCAGTATCGCAATCTTTCGACTCCACCAGCAACTTGATTTTCAGATTAGATCTGCAGTATATTGCTACCCCACCCCCCTTTTTTAAACTTCGATCACACCTTAGAAAATTGTAGTTAGGAATGTTATACGAGAAGTTAGGTAGGTCTACGCTGAACCAAGTCTCAGTAACACAAACAACATCAATAGCAGAATCAACAAAAATGTTTTTAACATAATCCAATTTTTCTGCATTTAGACTACGCGCATTGAAACGCACTACTTTGAAACCTTTACTTTGTTTTCACAGTATATGGACAAGCACCTTATGGTTATTATTACCGCCAGTTAATAAAGATGTTTCACTGGAACCCATCATTATTAGCTTTATGGGACATAACAATACAGAACAAACCAGCATATGTATTAAAATAAGTGGAAAACGTAAGGGTTAAATTGAAGGTAGAGAAAGAAAAGAAGATGTAAAGTGAACAGAGAACAGAGATACAACTTGACCTAATACAAAAAGCAGTGTTTAAAAAAATACATGGTATACAAATATATACAAAATAATGTCATAATGTTACTGCAATACCATCGATCTCTTCTTCGCTGGATACTCTCACTGCATTGCCTTGTTGTTGCCTACGGACATACAATCTCCCTCTTACAGAAAATACCGACATTAGTCTCTTCTGTTTTTTAAGCTGCAACGCAAATTGAAGTAGTTCACTATTGCGCTTTGAAAGGCATTCATGCATATAAATGCGGCGATCCGACTCGTGCCCAATGTCACGTAAAGAAACACCTCTGTTTATTATTTTATTAAATTTAGCAGCCGATTGAAACAAAAGGGATCTATTGCCAGGAGAAGCAAGCTTTACAACAACAGGTGCATTGCTTGTATCGTTGTTGTTTTTATTTTTACTGCGCACCCTGAAAGCAGCGCGAATGGGAGCAACACTTAAATTCATTGTGCTGCATATTTTGCCAAAAACCTCGCTCAAATTTTCGTTGCTTGTATGTGGAATACCATTTATAATAACATCAGCTGCGACAGTGTTATTCTCACACTCACTTAGGCTTCCTCTCAGTTCGACAACCTCGCTGCGCAACTCTTTAATGATTGCATTATCAGCTTCAACTTTTACCAACCTGTCCTCAAATGCTTCTATGTTTTGCTTCATGTGCTATAATTCGTCCGCCAATTCACTAATTTGCTTTCTTATACGCTTCTCGGATTCTTTTATCACCACCCTCACCACACTTTCAATTTTCGCCTCCAATTGCTTCCAAGGGCTACTAGAAAAACCAAGCGAAATTTCCGTTGTCTGACTTGGCGAATCAGTGTTAGATCGGGTAGTTGGCATTTTGGAGAAAAACACAACGAAGAGCAAACAGCTAAGCAGGGGAACACAACAACAAGTTTGAGCAACAGAGGCAGCGACGTCGGCAAAGGCAACAACAGAGAAACACGAGTTTTTGTGTGTATCTTTTTGTTTTGTTTATAAGTTTATGCGTTTGTTTGCTTTCTTTTAATTATTTTGTCTTTAAATTATTTTGTCTATCGAATTTATGTTCGATAATGTTGCACATCAATAAATATGTACTTGATATTTATTTTGATTTAGTTTGATTTGAATATCTGCACAATTTAAAGAAATTTATACGGGACAAAATTGAAACACATCCGCACAGCTCAACGATCGAATTATTAAACAATGGAACAATTAGATTGCATGTTCTGTCTGATCTCGAAAAAGTTAGATTTCTAAAAAGATAATCTGGTTGCCGTAGTTTAATTAATTCGTTTAAGAAAACTAGATTGCGGTAACTTAGAAAATTCACAATGCTGCCATTAAGTATTTTAACGGAAAACTCCGAAATTTGGTCAAATTTCTGTTTGGAAAATATATACTACATACCTACCACAGTTACATATTTAAAGCTAAGTGCAATTTTCTATGTGACTCACAATCAATACTACTGTAGACGGTAGCCCCAAATGATATTAATGGAACTATAAGAGTCCTCACTAGTTTCAATTTCACATTTATTGGAACAAAGTCCGCAGTGTACCACAGCTTTTTTAATACAAATTAGTAGTAGATAGTTTATATGGTCCTTTCTCGTAGCCAATTGGCATGCCTTGCAAGAAAAGTGATTAAATCCTCTGATAAACCAATGGGACGAGATAAATATACTTGAGCGTCATCCGCAAATAAATGTATCGACACACTCCGGCAGCAATGGGTCATATCATTAATAAACAACTAAAACAAGATTGGACCAAGTATAGATCCCTGTGGCACCCCAGAATTAACTCGCTTCATTTCAGACCTACTTTCTGCCACAGCACTGCACTGCCAGAGAAACCAAAGCATTCCCTTAGTTTTAAAAAGAGAATAGAGCAGTTGTGGCCAGAATTAAAATATTAATGCACGCGTGCATAGGCTACATTGTGCTGCCGACGTCGATGCCGTCACACGCATAGTATCAATGAAGTCGTGTGGCGAAGTTCGGGAGAGTGGCCGATCAATCTTGCTTACTTTTATCAAGTAAGCATAGCGCTGAGCTCTCTCTGGCACACATACAAGCATAATAGCGCATGTGGTCGTTTGGCCACCACTGGAATAGAGTGATCTACCGTGTCGGAAGCCTTGGAGGAATCAAAAAGTGCCAGTACAGTTAAATCACCTCTGTCATAAGCTGGAGGGATGTGCTCTATAATTTTGATTGTATTGCAGGTATTTTCAATAAGTAGGCTGTTGGTATTAAGATAATCCGTAATTTGTGCAGCCATTAATTTTTCCCAGATTTTTGACAATACTGGCAATATGCTCATCGGACGAAAATCTGTTGACATAGTGGCCGACGGTTTCTTAACGACTGGAATAACTTTGGCTATCTTCCAAGAGCTATGTTCTGAATAATCATTTTCAAAAGTTTAAGGTTGATACCATCATCACCGACTGCATTCGATTTAATTGAACACATACTTCCTATTACATCGTCTTCTGTAACTGAATTAAATTGGAATAAGTTTGCTGGGTTATATACTAAATTTTCATTTATGGTAAAGTTTCCGTTGTTTTGGAAATTACACGACTGTAAAAAGTAATCATTCATACAATGAGGGTTCAAGTCACATGCTGATTTAATTTTTCCTCCAATACCGAGCGATTTTAGATTTTTCCTCAGACTTTTGACTGGCAGATTAGTATCGAGATTGGCTTGGTAGAGCTGTATCTGATAGCTGTGTCTGTCTCATCTCAAGCCACTAAATTTGAGATTTTAGAGACAATTTTTGTGACTTCCGCTGATTTCGGTATTCTGTAAGAGAAAATCACAAAAAGTTCACCATAGAGGTGTGGTAAAAACAGATATGCATAAATCTGAAGTACAGCATTTGACAGCGCTCAAATAAATTGTGCAATAGCACAGATAGTAAGTGTCTCGGGGTACAACGTGAGCGGTGCAGGTTCGAACCCAGAATGAGGGACAGTTTATTATTTTTATTTTTCTTATTTTTATTCAATAATTTTTTTTATTTTAAATATTTATAAATGTTTTCAAACTTAAAAACAAAAATTTTTAACTTATTTAATTTTTAACCCTATATTTTCTTGTTTGTGACCTGCCTACAACCAGCTGACAAATTAGTGACTCTTTTTTTGAGACTTGAGATGTGAGACAGCTTACTGAATACCAAATTGTCTCAAAATTGAAATTGACCACAAAATGTCTCTATTAGTGACTAGAGACAGCTTACAGAATTCGACTATAATAGGCGAATTCTGTAAGCTGTCTCTAGTCACTAATAGAGACATTTTGTGGTCGATTTCAGTTTTGAGACAATTCGGTATTCAGTAAGCTGTCTCACATCTCAGGTCTCAAAAAAGGAGTCACTAATTTGTCAGCTGGTTGTAAGCAGGTCACAAACAAGAAAATATAGGGATAAAAATTAAATAAATTAAAAAAAAAAATTTGAGTATGAAATCATTTATAAATGTTTAAAAAAATAATAATAAATTAACAAAAAAAAAGGGAAAAAATAATAAATAAACTATCCTCGATCCCGGGTTCGAACCTGCGACCCACACATTGTACTCCGAGACACTTACTTCCTGCGCTATTGCAATATTTATATGGGCGCTGCCAAATGCTGTACTTAAGATTTATGCATATCTGTTTCCACCACATATCAATGGTGAAATTTTTGGGATTTTCTCTTACAGAATACCGAAATCATCGAAAGTCACAAAAATTGTCTCTAATGAAAAATCTAAAATTTAGTGACTTGAGATGAGACAGACTTACAGAATACAGCTATAAGAGTTTCTTACTAGTGACGGGGAATGATTTCTAGCTTGACAAGAAAGCTCCCAGGCAATGTCTGTATCATCTCGCTTCCATTGGCTATATAATTTATAAAACGCTCTTACAGCTGTAATCACTTCTTTTGTGAACCACGGAAAGTTATACCTAAATTCCTTGCACACGCGACATAGTCAATTGGAGCATGATTTAGGCAGGGTACTGTATTCGATGCTTCCTTTTCCTAAAACTAGACATTTGACTTAGTCGGGTTAATTGATAAGCAGTTATCAACAGCCCACGGTTAATCCTGTTTAAGTTTAAATTTAGCAAATTGATACAGCTACTAACATGTTTCATATCACAGCTTGCATAAATTTGAACGTCGTCAGCTTACATGTGTATATTACAATTTCTAATTACATTCATGTATATTAACTTTTACGAACGAGAATCGTTGTTGATCAAATAATTTACACGCATACAATTAGACATTTGTTGTAACTACTACCGACTTCCATAATAACGTACTCGACTTGATCATTCCCAGGTGACTTGAGAATGATTTTTTGAGAAATATTTGTTTTGCAATATATTGCAACACCCCCACATCTACCGCCAGTTTTCCTATCATTCCGAGTCAACCTGTAACCGTGCAATTCGTATAAATTATCTCCAATATCTTCTCTAAACCAGGTCTCTGTCACGCAAACTATATCAATGTTTGAATTTTGCAATATAAAGTTCATATAGTCATCCTTTGGTATCTATGTTAAAACTACTGGCATTGATATAACAGACCTGAAGACCTGGATGTCTGCTGCTTACTGTTTTTATTAAGAGCTCCACTGTCAGTGTTTAAACACTCATATGAGCTACCCATAATCATAAACGCAACTAGCATAGTGTAATTGGCTTACAGTAGGGAGATTATCTATATATTAATAGGCTAACATTTTTTCCATACAATCAATTGCCAGAGTGTATCTCATAAAAAAATGCATAATTCCAATTATTATATATTTTGATATGTTTTTATGGGCCAGAAGCTTTGCATAGGCATATTATATTTAACAAGAAATGCTTCATTAATTTGTAATAATTCATAAAAGTTTTCACCAAAACCCAAAACTGTTAACTACAGCATCTGACTGTTTTATTGTACATACAGCAGTGGCGCAGGTGGTGAGCGTGCCGGCTATGATGCGTGCGTTCGTAGGTTCAAGCACGTGTTTCAGGGTAGGTTAATTTTTTTTTTTTACTAAATTGAATTTGCCTTAAAACATACGAAAACTTTTCATCATAATTTTTTTTTTAAATTTATTATATTTGTAACCCAATATTTCAATATTTTTCTGTTTATGACATCTCTCTTAAAAAATCTAAAAAATTATTCCGATTTATCAATATTTATCAATTTATATTTTTTAAGAAATATGTATATGTGGAACAATGAGGAAAAACGACTTTGTTTTACGAAGTTCACAACTTAATTCACTTATTACCACCATTCTACAAAATATTTAAGTCATAAGAAAAATGATGGAAAGCGATATGGCAAATGTCATAAATTACAGTGTTGTGCATTTAATAAGCATTACGTTCTGAACGTTGTTAAAGATTGTTAAATAAATACTAACAAGTTAACATTGCTAAATTAAATAATTTGGTATGATACGCCACATATATCATATTTAATATGCAAAAAGTAAAAAGTACAGTTTGTAGCTTCTTCAATTTTATATTTACGAAATAATTAGAAATCGCGTTAATTTTCCAAGAGACATCAACTATTTTGTTCCTAAAAATTTTTATTTGCAAAAGAGTCGACATATAAAACAATATTTCAATATTTTTCTGTTTATGACTCTATCTTGGAGTGAAAAAACCAAATTTTTTGAAAAAAAGCTAAAAAATTATTTCAATTTATCAATATATATTTTTTAAGAAATATATCATATTTAATATACAAAAAGTAAAAACACAGTTTGTAGCTTCTTCAATTTTATATTCACGAAATAGTTTGAAATCGTGTTAATTTTCCTAAAGACATCAACTATTTTCTTCCTAAAAATTTTAATTTGTAAAAGAGTCGACATATAACCGGAATCCTTACATATTTAGGCTAATTGGGCCAGTTAAGATATGTGTTTTCAATATGTCCGAGTTGAATTTGACGAAAAAACCAGGAAACCATCATATTTGTAAGTTGTAATATTCTCCCGCTATACGGACTTCAAAAAATGCACAACTAAAGGAAAAATTGAGAAAACAGTCTGTATCACGAAAAAAAAAACACAATTTGGAAACAGGCTAATGTTAAGAAGTTAACGGAATCTCAAAATGAACTTTCATTTGTTTCAATTCATATGGCTATGTATGTATGTATATTCTTAGCGGTGGAAATATTTATTGAACCTTTGCGCCTAGGTATAGCATTTGACATACCATATTCATGTGTACCAATAGCGCATGTATAATGGTCTCGGGTGGGACGCGTGCGTTTCATGGTTCGAGCCCAACTTCGAACATAAAATTTTTTTCCCCTTTTTTCATATTGACTATTTTTTTTGCAGGGAAATTACTAAAATCTACCATAACACAATATGTACTTATATACAAGTTATGTTGCCTTATACTACCAAACTTGCCAATGCCACACCCTGTGATCACATTGCACTACACGTGACACCATTGCGCTAATTAAAGTTCACAGAAGAACTTTCGCTGACGCGACACACGCGCAAGCGGTCAATAACAATATCAATATTTGGGAATTGCAATGCAAGCGTATTGACCAACACGCGCAACCCAACGGTTGCGAAATACCGGCAAGTGGTGGGAACTGCAACGTTAGCAGTAAGCTTAGTTTAGGAAGTTAGATTGTAAGTGAAATGTAAATGATAATTGAGTCAAGTTTCGGAGTGCAAGAAGCACGCATTAAATTGTAAAGAACCAAATCTAAGTTTAGTGTCTTTATTTGGAAAAAGGTGAACCGTCGGAGTTCACCCAGCTTTAATTTTTTAACGGTTCCCAGTTAACGGAACTTAAGTGGCGCCCGAGCTCGGTCGGTGCAGGGTCCATCCTAAAGTGATTAAAGTGAAATTGTGAAAGTTTTAAAAAAAAAAAAAAAAAAAGAAAGAAAGAAATTAAATATTTACTATTAATGAGGGCAGAAGGAAATTACCTACAAAATTATAAGCCTTTTAAGTTCAAATCAGTGCTAACAAAATAAAATATTAAGAAAAATTTATTTATAAACTAGTAAGGAAGTCTAAATTCGGGTGTAACCGAACATTAAATACCTAGTAGTGATCTGTTTTGGTATCCTAATTTACTCAGGCCTATTTTAATAACTGAAAATTTGTTATAAAGGCAACTGATTGTTTTCGATAAAAACACTTCTGTTGTGAGTGGTAAATCAAATTATTACTAAATAACAAAATATAAATACCTTTCCTCATGTTCATGAAAGGTATGAAAATAAAAAAAATTAATAAAAAAAAGGCAGTAGAGTGTTAACTACTTGCCCGTAAATCTTGCTTGTTTGTTATTCGATTTGCGTAATTTTTGGCAGGAGTATACTACATACTATTGGGAAGTATCTCACAAAATTTCATTGAAATACATTCTTCAAATTCCAAGCAATCGCTTTTGAAAATAGCAGAGCTTTTATGCTAAAAAGTGGGCGGCGCCACGCCTACTTCACCAAAATCCACAAAATTTGTATACAGTTTAGTTTTGGTTAAAAAGCTTATTATCCCAGCAAACCAGCTTCGGAGCGCTCTTAGTTCTGAGCTCTAATATGAGCGTTTTTATGAGTGTTTTCTGCACGTGCGCATAAATATGAGCGTTTTATGAGCCTTTTCTGCACGTGCGCAAAAATATGAGCGTTTTATGAGTTTTTTTGCACATGCCCATAAATATGAGCGTTTTCGGTAACAGTATATATAAACATGTGAAATGCAAAATAAAGAAAAATAAGTTAGTTTGCTTGTAATTTTGAAAAGGTGAAGACGTGTTTCACTTTAATTTTATTTTTTTAGTAATAATATTTTTTGTCAATGAATAAAATAATACTTTATATTTTGAATTATTTTTAATTTTTTATTTATTTTATTTTTGGTCCATACATAGAAATATTTAACATCAAAAATTACTATTTTTTGCACTGGTTTTAGAGCTCTTACTGCGTGGAAAAAAGGTCAAAAAAGACTCTTTTATGCACTGGTTTTAGAGCTCTAAATGCGTGCAGAAATTCATTCATAAAAGACTGCTTTATGCATGAAACTGAGAGCTCTTTTATGAGTGACCAGTTTCATAGGAAATGACACTCAAATATGAGCGTTTTATGACTGTTTATGATTGTTTTATGAGCTCATTATGAGTGTGAGCGCTCAGAGGAAAGAGTGCTTTATGCGCTCATTCTGAGCTCATATGGTTTGGTGGGATGTGTGTAAAATCTTATTTAAATAACTTATACAATTATGGAAATATCGCGATTTTAATTTTACGAAGAAATTTTTTAGAACTGTGTTCAGAAAGTGGGCGTGTCCGTTCACCGATTTTGTTTATTTTTACAGCAAAGAGTTAGCTTTATATGTTGAACACTTTCTCTAAATATCGTTCCAATAAGTCAATTTTTACCGGAGTTATGGCATGTAAAGTTTTGTGGAATAATCCCCCATAAAGGGGCGGGGCCACTCCCATTTTCCAAAAATTTTGTGCTTTCGACTTTCTTTGCCCACGAACACTTCAGAGGTGAAATAGAAATGATATACAGCTAGTTTAAGCAAAGTTATAGCATATACAATATATCTATGATCCTTTTCAAAATCTTTCGTATAAAATTGGGCGTGGACCTAACCCGATTTCAATAATTTTTTTTCGAAATATTGCTTGTATTAATATAAATATGTGTGCTGAATTTTGTTTTGCTATCTTGAGCGGTTTTTGATTTATGATAAATAATATTTCCAAACTTGACTATATCAAAAGTGGGCGGTACCACGCCCCTTTTTAAAAATTTTTTCAAAAATGTATTTGTTGCCTTAACGCTAAAGTGCATACCAAATATTATCCTTATAGGTGTATTATGTACTGAATAATCACTCTTTTTGTATTTTCGAAAATATTATATATATAGAAAGAGGGCGTGGCTTTTAACCGATTTTGCCTATTTTCAATAGCGCTCGGAGATAAGTGAAAAGGAACCTACATACCAAATTTCATTGAGATATCTCAAGATTTACTCAAGTTATCGTGTTCACAGACGGACGGACGGACGGACGGACGGACGGACGGACATGGCTCAATCAATTTCTCTTTTCCTCCTGAACATTTTGATATATATAAGTCAATATCTATCTCGATTCGTTTATGCCGTTACATACTACCGTTAGGCCAATGAAGTTAATATACCTTGTGTGCGAAGCACTACTAGGTATAAAAATAGTGAATCGCTTTAAAAATAAATTGTAGCGAATTAATATAAAGAGCTGAACCGCATTGCAAAAAATGTGTATAAAAAATAGTGAATCGTTTTAAAAATAAATTATAGCGAACTAATATAAAGAGCTGATCTGCATTGCAAAAAATTTTTTATAAAAAATAGTGAATCGTTTTAAAAATAAATTGGAGCGAATCAATATAAAGAGCCGAACTGCATTGCAAAAAATTTTTTTTATATAAAAAAAATAGTGAATCATTTTAAGAATAAAAAAGAGCGAATTATCCAATGAAACATTGGATCCTGTAAGTAACAAATAATACAATAACTCGATATTCTATTTTTCAGCTAAAAGTATAACAAGATGAACGCCGACGAGTTAAAAAAATCTCTAACGGAAATGAATGGCGCAATAAATGCCATTCTCTCCCAAATGAAACACTTTGACGAACGTATTAAAGGCGTAGAGTCGGCAAATAGGGAAGTGTCTATACAAGGCCTTAGCCAAAACTTGGAACGTTTAGAGAACCTAGTGGAAGAGGTTCGCAGACAGTCTGCCGAGGCGGAACCAATGCTGACTGAGGAACCGCTGGCGAGTCCTCAGACGGAGGACGAGCTAAAAGAAATTTCGAAGTTGCCTGACTGCGCAAAGGAACTTCAGGTGTTCGATGGATCCCGGGAGCATTATGCGTCCTGGATCCATAGCGTAGAACAGGTCCTCAACGACTACGAACTTGTACGGCACAAGCCGATATATAGGGCCATATTGAGGCACATTAGGTGCAAGATTCGGGGGGCAGCAGATGCTGCGCTAGTGTCCCATAACATTCTTAATTCCGATTGGAAAAAGATTAAGGAGATTCTCGCTCTGCACTACGCAGATGTTAGGGACATAGAAACCCTAGACCAACAACTCACGCTCATGACACAAGGGCGTCAGAAGTTGTCAGAGTTTTACGCCCAGATTAATAAGCAGTTATCGCTAATGATTAACACCATCAACGCTGACAAATATGTCCACGGGGAAACAATTGAAGCACTGGCAGGGGCACACCGACGCAGAGCACTGGACGTATTCATACGAGGGCTTAACGGTGACCTGCCTACCCTGCTCCTCATGCAGAAACCGAAATCCCTACCTGAGGCATACTCGGCATGTCTCACGTTCATGAATGTGGATCGCCGTAACGCGATCTACCGGCCACCACAGGCGTTGAATGGAAGCGGCCGAATGTTCGGCGACACATACCAATCTCCGACACACCAATACTTTCAGCGAAATAACAGAGGATATACGGGCACATGGCAGAACCCAGCCCAGGGTAGATACAATTACGCCGCACAACCAAATGGGAACTATATTAGCCGACCCCAAAATCAAGGGAGAACGAATCCGCCCTATGCTGGATCAGGGCAAACCAGGAATAGCCACCAGTCGGCACAAAGCTGGCGCACCAACGGCAGCTCCCCCGCGACCATTAGGGTGAACGACAATTCATCTTCACAAACCCGCCAGACAGGTAACTCTAGGTACGACAGCCCAAGACGGAGTCAAGGGCCTACGAGCTCTCCAACTAATAACCCCTTCAAAAAACAAAAACTATTCCATTTGGTACCCGTAGACGAGGAAGAGGGGGAGATCGTAGTCAACGAACCAACAGGCGACCAAGTAAATTTTACCATAGGGGCCTCGTGTCCGGCGTACCGTATCTAGAATACGCCACACAGGATTTGGGTGTCTTAGAATTTTTGGTGGACACGGGGGCAAATAAGAATTATATAAGCGAGCGGGTAGCTCGAAATACTATACCAGTAGAGAAGCCGTTTCAGGTGACTTCCGCGGGGGGTACCATTAAGGTTGACAAAAAAATATGCGGAAATTTTTTTAAATTCGTAGGCAGAGACCTCATCACAACATTCTTTGTCCTCCCGGGACTAGAAACAGTCGATGGGATAATAGGGGATGATACTCTGTCGGAAATTAAGGCAGTTTTAGACAGGGAACTTAACACTCTCATTCTAAAACCAGACATCCTGCTGCCTCTTAAACGAAAAATAACACAGCAAGTTAACTCCATCAATCTTAGCGTCCCCCTCGATAACAATATTACGGACCTTACAAAAAAGAAACTCTACCAGGTACTAGAAAAATATGAAATCTTATTTGGCCCAGTCGATCAAGGCATGGAAATCCAAACCAACGTGCAAGCCGAAATTAAAACTAATACAGACAACCCAATCTACACCAAAAGCTACCCATACCCAGTTAACATGCGAGAGGAAGTCGAAAGACAAATTCAGGAACTCCTGTCGCAGGGCATTATTCGTCCTTCAAGGAGTCCCTACAACTCTCCCATATGGGTCGTCCCGAAAAAGTCCGGTCCAGACGAAGAAAAGAAATATCGGATGGTCATTGACTTTAAGAGGCTGAACGCCGTCACCATACCTGACACATACCCGATCCCAGACATCAACGGCACAATTGCTAGCCTTGGCGAAGCCAAATATTTTACCACCCTGGACCTAACTTCGGGATTTCATCAAATCCCAATGAAGGAAACTGACATTCCCAAAACGGCATTTTCCACCATGAATGGAAAATATGAATTCCTGCGCCTTCCTTTCGGTCTAAAAAACGCGCCTTCAATTTTTCAGCGCATGATAGACGATGTCCTCAAGGAATTCATAGGTCGAATCTGTTTTGTATAAATCGACGATATAATCATTTTCAGCAAAAATGAATCTACCCACCTAGAGGGCATCGAAATAATCCTTTCCAGACTACTAGCTGCGGGGCTCAAAGTCAACCTCCAAAAAACCCAGTTTCTTAAAACCAGCGTAGAATTCCTGGGTTACATCGTAACTTCCGATGGCATTTTGCCAGATCCAAAAAAAATAAACTCGATCAAGAACTTGCTGACACCTTCAAACCTAAAGGAACTCAAAAGTTTTTTAGGTCTAACCTCTTATTACAGGAAGTTTATTCGCGATTACGCGAAAATTGCCAAACCCTTAACTAACCTTACAAGAGGCGAACACGCACAAGTTAAAGCTACACAGTCCAAAAAGGTACCAATATCATTAGACGAAGACGCCCTAAGGGCTTTCGAAGAGCTTAAGGAGGTGTTAACAACTTCAGAGGTCTTAACATTTCCCAACTTCGAGAAAGCCTTTAATCTAGCTACAGACGCCTCAGACTACGCTATTGGCGCAGTATTATCCCAGGATTACGACGGTAAGGACAAGCCGGTAGCATTCATATCGAGAAGCTTGACAACCACAGAGGAAGGATATGCTACAAACGAAAAAGAAATGCTCGCCATTGTCCGGGCATTAGATAACCTCCGTAGCTATTTATATGGTGCAAAGAAAATACGCATATTTACTGACCACCAACCGCTAACTTTCTCCCTTAGCAATCGTAACTATAATGCCAAGCTGAAGCGCTGGAAATCGCGAATCGAAGAATATAATTACGAACTCACCTACAAACCAGGGAAATCAAACGTCGTGGCTGACGCCCTTTCGCGCCTTAAAACACAGGCGAACCAATTGACGGATGCAATACCACCCGCATCCGAAGTCGATAGCCAGGGCGCAACTATGGGATCAGATTCCGATACGGTTCACAGCGCAGAACAAGACAATACAGACTTAATCCCATTCGTAGAAGTGCCGTTGAACGTTTACAGGAACCAGATAATATTCGGGGGTAGGCTTCAGATTTTCGAAGAACCGCATCCTGGACACTCACGTCACTATGTGGGGATAGAGGGTTTATGCGAAAACGAAATGGTCAACATATTAAGAGCAAAGCTAAACCCAAATGTTATTAACGGTATCAAAATCCCGGAAAATAAATTAGGTCTGTTACAGAAAGTTTATTTGGAGCATTTTAATAATTACAAAATCCGAATAGCGCAAACCCTTGTCGAGGATTTGCGGAATCCAGATATGGTGTGCGATGCAATAATGAGAGAACACAAGAGGGCCCACCGCAATGCCAAGGAGAATAGGAAGCAGATTCTTGAGCGTTATTATTTCCCCAAAATGAGCAGCCAAATTAGGAAATATGTACTGGCTTGCGAAACATGCAAGCTTAATAAGTATGATAGGCACCCTAATAAACCCGAACTACAAACTACGCCGATCCCATCGCGACCGTGCGAGATCCTTCACGTAGATATATTTGAGATCCAGGGGGAAAAATTTTTGAGTTGCATCGACAAATTTTCAAAATTCACTAAACTTTTTCATATTAGAAATAAAGGAACCCTGCACCTTAAACAAAAACTTGTCAAACTTCTGCACTACTTTACAATCCCAAAAATTTTAGTTACTGACAACGAAAGAGGATTAGTCAACCCCATAGTACAAAACTTGTTAGAGTCTCTGGGAATTCAACTTTACCGCACTCCAACCCAGAGAAGTGAGGTGAATGGCCAAATAGAGAGATGCCACTCCACCTTACTAGAAATCTTTAGATGCCTGAAAGCGGAAAACACGGATCTCAGGACTAAGGAACTCGTTAATATAGCGGTAGATCGTTATAATAACTCAGTCCATTCAGTAACAAATAAAAAACCTTCCGAAATTTTCTTTAACCGCTCAGTAGCCTCCAACTATCAGGAACTCCTTGGCAAAAGCGCGAAAATGAATAGGCACATCAAGACATTATTAATGGAGAAACAAATCGCACAAATAGAAAAACATAATAAAAGAAGAACGCTCCCGGAGCGGTATGACGAAAATGACGTCATATACGTAAAAGATAAACAAATAAAGGGCAAGCAAAAGCCTCTCTACAAAAAAGAAGTTGTTGCTAGGGATAACAAAGTCTCGGTGACCACGCAAAGTGGTAAGAGAATCCACAAATTACACATAAAAAACGTTAAACGAAGGAGACAGCTTCCTCCTACGTAACATTCAAAAAAAAAAAAAAACAAAACAACATTTTAAAAATTATTAAAAAAAGAGAGAAAATAAATAATTGGGTACTTAGAGGGAGTTGATCTAACAAGAGCGGGTTTGTTAGTGGGACAAATCGTGCCTTAGTAGGTTGCGGCGCCATCGAATTTGACAAATGGCTACGTTGCTCCCAAAAAGGATAACACGATCCCCCGTAACTGGTTCGAGAAATGGCAACACCTCTGCCCCAAAACAAGACAACAAAAAAATTAAGAAAATAATTAAGCTTATGCGCCTAATCCGCTAAGCAAAAATATGAAAGTCTCTTCGCCTAATCCGTAGATTGACCAAAAAAATTAAGAAAATAATTAAGCTTATGCGCCTAATCCGCTAAGCAAAAATATGAAAGTCTCTGCGCCTAATCCGTAGATTGACCAAAAAAAAAAAATTAAGAAAATAATTAAACTTATGCGCCTAATCCGCTAAGCAAAAATATGAAAGTCTCTGCGCCTAATCCGTAGATCGACCAAAAAAAAAAAAAAAAAAAAAAAAAAAAAAAAATTTAAGAAAATAATTTGCAAATTCTTTGCAAAAATTCAATTTAAAGAAGAAGAGAAACAAACAAACAAAATATTTTTCAGAAAAGAGAAAAAATTTAATTTCCTGCTCTTAATTCGCAAAAAATTTAATTTTGTTCTTTCTCTTCAAAAAAGAAAAAAAAAGAAAAAAGAAGACACAATTTTTTTCATGTCCTATTTCTCCTTATTCTATCTCTTTTTTCTCTATACTATACTACTGCAATTTGTTAAATTTCGTTTGATTGTAACTTAGCACTAATTCCTTAATACCGTTTCACTCTTTCTCAATTAACGACAACGTAGTAAATAAAAATCAACCTTTAACGCAGTAACAACGCAGCGAAACCAGAAAAGGAAAAAAGCAAAAATAACCCTTTTTCTTTTTCTGCAAACCCGAGAAACAAAAAAGGAAGAAAAATTAATTTCTCCAAAAAATGTTTTTATTTTATTTCTATTTATCTAACACATACTAAAATCAATTTCTCAAAAAAAAAAAAAAAAAAAAAAAAACAATTTTTATTTTATTTTTGTTTATCTAATACGTACTAACATACAAAAAGCGTTTACAAAATAAAATTAAATAAAAAAAAAAAAATTTTTTTTTTTTTGTTCAGTAACTTTAAATTAATATGATTATTTTTACTGTTTTTGAAAAAATGAAAAAAGATGAACTACTAATTACTAAACCACTACTACTTACTAAAACACTAACACACTAACGTAAAATAAAATTAGATATTTTGTGTTGCAGATTCCCACTGCTGGCAAATGCCATCAGCGGTCTGAACATTTTCAATTACAAGGCTCCGATCGTAACAATCCAAAATGGAAACGGGTGGATCATTGGTGGGTCATTCAAATTAATACACGTCATCAATCTACAGCAATATGCTACAACTATGAGGCAAATGAGAAACTTAACAAACCGAATCGAGGACCAGACACTAGCACAGCACTACATTAATCAAACGCTAGAACGACTTCATGAACTAATGGGCAACACGGGTAAAAGAAGAAACACTCGATCTATTGACTGGCTAGGCTCAGCGTGGAAATGGATAGCAGGATCCCCTGACTCAACGGATTGGAACAATATCCTTCACAGTCAAAATCAGATAATTCAGAATAGCAACCATCAATACAGAGTCAATAAGAAACTATTCACGGCTACACAGGAGGTATTGAGAAAAATCGACGAGGTTGTGGACCGCACGAATAACGTGGCAAAGGAAACAGAAATCATGGAATTCAGACAAAACGCACTTCACAACATTTTTCTTCTTCGCGAGGATGTAAACGAAATGGTGCGGGGATGCCAGTTGGCAAAGAATGGAATTGTCAACACCAACCTACTAGATATGGACGAAGTTAACCAGATTCTATCCGAAATAGAAACGCTCCCATATCAGAATATAATAGAAGCAATCGAATATGGCCAACCGTCGGTATTGACTAACGGGACACTTCTCCTCTACGTCCTTTCAATGCCAAAGGTAACAGCTAAGAAGTATAATCTACTGGTCACTCGCGCTGGAATCTATGGAGGTAAGCAACTAGATCTTCCTTTTGGCAGGATGCTCATAAACCAGGAAGAGACGTACGGCCTAAAAGGAAACTGCTTGGCAATCAGCTCATCCACGGTATGTAAATCAGAATCCTTAACTAAACTGGAAGAAAGCAGTTGCCTACCGCGACTCTTAAAAGGTGGAGAAGCCAACTGCGAATTCATCAGACAGAATGGGTCACATATAGAGCTGATAAACGAGAACACGGTGTTTATATCAAACTTCCGAGGAGTAATCAAAAGTGGCAATGCCTCGAGTACGGTAAATGGCACCTATGTAATCCAATTAAATAACGAAACAGTTGCCATTGGTGACCAAGTATTTTCTAGCTATGAAACCATTACCGCACAGGCCCTTCCAGCAGTACTATCAAAGGTGAAGAGCCATACAATGAAGGTCAACCTAGAGTACGTCCACGACCTGACTATGGGAAACATAAGGTTTCTTGGGTACGTTAATGAAAAGGTAAACTTCTATCTCGCTTCAGAAATCCTCTCAATATGCGCAATTGTTCTTATTGCCGCCATGCTGTGGAAATGCTATAATAAAAAGCTAGACCTTCCGCCAGTTGAAATTCCGACTCATTGGTCAGATGACACTCACAACAACAAAATCATTAGAGGAAAATCAGCTCCTGAAATTTATCGCCTGGACAATAGCCTACCAGTCACACCAGCCAGTACCAATATGTCGCCAGGAAATTGCAATTACTCTCTACAAAATTTTACCCCATCGCGATTTTCCACCTTTGATCTGCGGGACGCAGATCTTTAAAGGGGGAGGAGTTATGTTGCCTTATACTACCAAACTTGCCAATGCCACACCCTGTGATCACATTGCACTACACGTGACACCATTGCGCTAATTAAAGTTCACAGAAGAACTTTCGCTGACGCGACACACGCGCAAGCGGTCAATAACAATATCAATATTTGGGAATTGCAATGCAAGCGTATTGACCAACACGCGCAACCCAACGGTTGCGAAATACCGGCAAGTGGTGGGAACTGCAACGTTAGCAGTAAGCTTAGTTTAGGAAGTTAGATTGTAAGTGAAATGTAAATGATAATTGAGTCAAGTTTCGAAGTGCAAGAAGCACGCATTAAATTGTAAAGAACCAAATCTAAGTTTAGTGTCTTTATTTGGAAAAAGGTGAACCGTCGGAGTTCACCCAGCTTTAATTTTTTAACGGTTCCCAGTTAACGGAACTTAAGTTACATATGTCGTTTTATGAATTTTTTTTTAAGGAATTTGCTTTTTTCTAATAGATTTTCCATAATAAATATAGCTACATATATATAAATTAATAAGTTTAAGAAAACTCAAGTTAAACCTTTGGTTTCAAAGTCAATCTTTACTCTGCCTTTTAACAAAAGTGCTACGCTCAACCAAACCCAAGCTCGATCCAATTTCACCAACGTTTTCCGCTAGCCCATGTAGCTCATAATTTATTAGTTCTATCTCAGAACAGGTTTTAAGTTGAGTCTGAGAACAATGATGTTACTGCGCATGCCCCATCATAAAGTCGCTCGATCTCGGTCACGTAGACAAATTTAGTGTTGTGAAGCGTAAGCTTAGCTCAAGCAAAAATATAGCATCAGCTAAGTGTAGGAAGTTGGCGAATTTGTGCGGGTAGCCTTAACTACTCTCCTTGTCGAGTTGGAACGTCCCCGTTTCAGCCAATAAAAAGCTGTGGCTCAGAAGTCGTAATAGTTAGGTTCAAAATGCAACTTGTTGGCTTAAATAGACCGGATCGTTATTCACAGCACGTTAAGGTAGTAAATAGGTGGTTAAAGGCGTTATTAATGTTGAAGGTGATAAGTTTGATTGAGCGTAAATTCCATATTTTTTAACAAAAAATTTCTCCGATTCTTATACTATAATTGCAAGTAACCATTTCTTAAAATTAAAACAAATGTAACAATTCACAGAATGGTGAAAATTAAACTTAGTTTAAAGAGTCTTTTTACAATTCTGATTTTATCAGGAAGTTGCAAATAATCAAAACTGATAATATATTTCATTTTCTGATAAACATTTTTGAACGCTTACGAATTTTCGCGTTATTTTAGCAATATAACCTCCACGAATTAAACTCACGGTAGAAACAAAAAGGCTCAACAGCACTTATCGTAAGTTGCTTTTATGAATGAGTTTTCCATCTATCAAGACCGTGCTGCCTAGATCCTTTTCCACAACTTTTTCAATAAATATCTTGTTAAATTTATTTCCTAAACGTCTATTTCTCCTCAAAAATACCTTCTCGCCAGGCTCATAGGTTCTCATTTTATTATTTTTATTCCGTCTATCTAAAACTTGTTCCTGCTCTTGACACAATCTTTCGCGTATTATTTCCAAATCCTCATTCGAACAATTATGAATAATGTCGATAGGTTTAGCGTTTGTTATAGAATGAATGGTGTTGTTGTAGTTATGAGTAGCCAGCAGCACCAGATCAACAGTCTCGCTCAGCTGTTGTTGTTCTCTTATGCAACGGGCTATTTCCATCAAGGTTGAATGGAATCTTTCAACCTGCCCATTACTTTGGCTATGTAACGTCGGAATAAAAAATTGTTCGATCGAAAAGTTATCCCTAAGAAGGGCTTTAATTGTCATCGAATGAAAGGCTTTCTCATTGTCTGAAACAATAGATTTTGTGTTTTTAAATATCAGAAGTGTTTCTAGCAAGGCTTCCTTAATATCTAATGTAGAGCGCGATTGAATGGGTTTGACTACAGCGTATTTCGAAAATTTATCCACACAGGTTAGAAAATGTTGCTTGTCTGTAAAAAAAATGTCCATGTGTAAGATCTCGCCAGGCATCTTTGGAATAGGTGTCTTGCCTATTTCGAGATTTATCGGTTTACGCTGATATTTATTTTCTAGACACATCTTACAATTTGCAATGATAGCCTTTAATATTTTTTTGATATTTGGGAAATAATATTCTCGAGAAATTTGTTTAAAATTCTCTTGCAGACATCGGTGTGCGCGGTTATGCTCTGCAACGACTGTTTCTATTTGATCCGTTTTATTTGTCAAATCTATCACAAAAATTTCTGTGTGGAGAAATTTCACTCCCGGGAAAAGAGAAACTAAATCGTTTTGTATTTCGGAAAGTGTTGGAAGGTCACAATGAATTGCGTTCGTATTATTTGGATTTATTACGGTTTTAAGACATTCAAACAAGTTTTCGAGCGAATCGAAGGAAATTGTATGCCGGACATGTTTTTGAAAAATAATTTTTGTCACTTTATTTAGGTATGACGCTTTTGTGAGTATTAGTTGGTTTTTAAATTGATTTATGGGACATTTGACTGTTTTTACAACATTACTCAATGACTCCTCACTATGAGCCGTGTCCATTGACTCACTCGTGTTATTGATGAACTGTCTGGAGAGCGCATCTGCCACCTTGTTTTCACTTCCTGGCTTGTAATGAAACGTTGGAGCAAACTCTTCGACGAAAGCACGCCACCTTTTCATTTTAGTGTTAGGATTTTTATCCGAAATTGAAAAGATAAGCGGCTAGTGGTCTGTAAAAATATGGATGTTTTTGACGCCATATAGATAGTGCCGAAGGGTCTTCAATGCCCAAACTATAGCTAGTAGCTCACGCTCATTGGTGGCATTATTTTGTTCTGTTCGAGAAAGAGTTCTGGAAATCATGGTTATAGGCCTATTTTTCTGGGACAACACGGCGCCTAAAGCATTTGAAGACGCATCCGTGGTCAGGTCGAAGGGGCAGCTAAAATCCGGGTATTGAAGCAAAACATCTTCAGAAGCAAGAATTTTCTTAACTCTATTAAAGGCGGACATGGCCTCTGAGTTCAATTTTATTTGGATTTTTTTTGATTTGTTAGCTTCTATGTGCCCATTCTCTCCTCGCAGATATTTCGTCAGCGGTTTGACGATGGCTGCATAATCTTTAACGAATCTGCGGTAATATCCCGCAAGACCAAGAAAGGATCGCAGAGAGCGTAAAGTTTCTGGAACTTTGTAATTTAAAATATCGTTGATTTTGTTTGGACAAGTTCGTAATCCGTTTTGCGACACTACAAATCCTAAAAACTCCACTTCTTTTTGGAAAAATTTTGACTTTTCGGGAGAAACTCTCATACCGGCAGTTTCCAATTTGGTTAAAATTCTATTAATGTCATTCAGATGTAAATGCTCGTTGGGTGAAAAGATAATAATATCATCGATGTAAACATGGCAGGTCTTACCGATTTCATAGCGCAGAATATCATCTATAGCTCCCAGCATTTTTCAATCCAAATGGCAAGCGGCAATATTCGTACTTGCCATTATTTACACCAGGCCCAGGCATTTAGTGGGACAATTGTCCGTATAATTGAGAACCAAATTCACACAGATTATTACGCTCTTTGCTTGCTTCGCTTGTGTGAGCGCACTGATAAACGAAGTGTTGTTGTTTATTTCTGTCAGTGTCTTACTATCAAGCAACAAAGCAACAGCTTATGCGGAAGTATTTCACTAAATGAATGAATGTAATTATTTCATGATAACAAATGCGTACATCAAATGAAAAAAAATAAAAGTTTGCTATTGCTAAAAGCATTGATCAACATACATGAAATAATTATATTCATACACATTGTGTTATAATATTTATTTCTTGCGCGATAACAAAAATGATGCGCACCACCTTGCTTCTTTCTTAGCTAGCGACGCACTGAACACAAACAAACGACAGCATTTCAGTGGTGCGCTCTCACTAACACGACCTCAATTGCAAAATTGCCTAGGCCTGATTTACACTGAATGCTGTTTTTGGTCTATCTTTTTCACGCATGTTAATTTGGTGAAATCCTGATTTCAAATCTAGCGTGGAGAAGAACTTTGATTTTCCTAAATTGGACAGGATAACAGAAGTGTCCGGTATGGGATATCGATCAGAGATGGTGTTTTCGTTAATTTTCCGACAGTCTATCACCATACGTAGTTTTTGTTTGCCATTTTTGTCAAGACCCTTTTTTGCTACCACGTGGACGGGCGAATTATACGGTGAACACGACTTGCGAATTATGCCGTCTCCTAGGAGTGATTTTATTTCTGAATTTACGAACTCTGCTGATGAAATTGGGTATGGGTAACTTTTGCTAAAAATTGGGTTGTCTGTAGTGGTACGAATTGTAGCCACGACATTGGTATTGTAGGGTAGGGCACGATTTGGGTGAGCAAACGCATTAGTGTTTTTTATAATTAATTGACGAAAGTCATTTTGAATATTGGCAGGCACGGAATCATCGTTAATTGTAATCAAGTTGACTTGGTTGCAACAAAGATGCTGAAGTTTTACCTTACCATCCCGATAATATAAATACCCTGCATTAATATCAATTTTTGAGCCAATTTCTTTTAGGAAGTCATAACCAATTATGCCGTCGAACGTTTTTAGATTATCAAGTAAATAAAAAGTCGAGGTGTGGTTTAGAACATTAACCAAACATTTTTTGTCTATAAAATTTTGTCCGTTTATTGATTTTAGCGTAAATGGGGTTTTCATTTCCTTAACTCCGTCGAGAAATTGAAAATTCTTAATAAAATTCTTTGAAGTACCTGTATCTATTAATATTTTGAGCTCCTGACCATTCGCAGTAGTTTTGGTAATGAACGGTAGGAGCGACTTCAGTTTAAAAAATTTATTTCGGAATTATTTTTAGAGTTGCATGTATGGTGAGGCTCTTCGAAGTAACTTTTAAAATTGGAGTTATCATAGTCGTCGTAGTGTTCTTCGTCGTCAGATTCATAAGAAACTATGCCAATATTGTCTGGCATATAATTAACTCGCTGTGTCTTTCCACCGGGTCTCTGGAAAGAACCGGATGGCTCACGAGAACGTTTAAATACAACTGCTTGATTGGAGGGCTTAGAAACGGTTGGACTATTTTGACTGGCATTGTGCTTTCGATAGATGGATGTGCCTTGATCAACATCCATTGGAGTCGGCTTATTGTTATGATTTGACAAACGATTTGGTTCATTTTGTGGATTAAAATTATATTGAGGCATTGTTGCCCTTACTTTGTTTGGTTTGACTAAACTACCCATTGCAAAGGTTTGGGCGAAATTATAGCGCTTGTGACTTATCTCAAGTTCCTGTGCTACGGCCAATGCAGTGGGCAGGTCCTTGGGTGACGACGAAAATAAGATGTCACATAGCGGACGACGAAGACCTGAAATAAATACTCGTAGAGCATTTGCTCTTACACGATCGTTTAGAGCCTTTATAACTTCGTCGTTGCCACTATTCGTCATTATTTGCTTATATATGATAAGCGTCAAGTGTTTGTCCACCGAGTCATAGTAGTCTGCAACTGACAAATGGCCTTGCCTTAAAATACTTAGTTCGGTTTCCAGAACATGAACTGATTATTGCCTTGAAATTGAGCACAGTATTGAAAGACGACAGTGTTGAATTCGCCGAACCCGTGATTTTATTTCGGAAAATACCCATTGCCACATAATATTTTTCGGAACCTTCAGGGTAGTAATTAATGGCAAAGGCGGCAGCGGAGCGCCAAGCTGGGTAACACGAGGCATCGCCACTAAATTCGGGTAAAGACTTGAGTCTAAGCTAGCATTTCCTGAATCTATTAAAGGGTTAATTGCGACAGGTTGGTAGGGTTCAACACATGGTGGTTTAAGGCGATTTAAGGCTAGAGTAAGTTCGTCAATCTGGGCCGTGAATTCTGCCCCAGCACGCTCGGTTGAGGTTCTTACAATTTCTAAAACTTGCTCTCTTGTGATTTCCATTCTGCAGAAACTACAGAAACCACTATTCGATGATTCTCTGATGGCTGTAAGCACTTTAACAACTATATATATGTAAATTGAACAATCTATGGTTTGTTTTTCGCACTATGTAAAATTTGTAAAAGTTAAAAGACTGGGTGTACTATTTTGCTTACGAAAATTCTTATTCCCTAACTGTTTTAAACGAGGGTATGTTATGTAATCTGACAAATTATGTTACTACGTTTCAAAATAATTCAAGGAAACCTATGTTTCTTTTCGCCTGATACAGCAATTATTTGATTTGAAATAGGTTTTTTTCTTATTGGAATGAGAAATTCTATACGAAAATTTCCAACACGAAAATATTTAGCCAATCTTACTTTAGAACACGTGTATGTTACGCAAATTGGGAACTAAGTTTCAATAACTTTTCACAAATGCAGTAAAATCTTTTTATCGTCTGATATACCGATTTTTAATTTTCTAAATTTGCAGTTTTTAAAGATGAAACAAAAAGAAATTGATGAACTAATAACTTTTGTGGTTTTTTACGCAAATATATTGAACCTTTTTCTTAGTTTTGAGCACGTGTATGTTACGCAAGTTGGGAACTAAGTTTCAATAACTTTTCACAAATTCAGTAAAATCTTTTTATCGTCTGATATACCGATTTTTAATTTTCTAAATTTGCAGTTTTTAAAGATGAAACAAAAAGAAATTGATTAACTAATAACTTTTGTGGTTTTTTACGCAAATATATTGAACCTTTTTCTTAGTTTTGAGCACGTGTATGTTACGTAAGTTGGGAACCACGTTTCACAAATGCAGTGAAAAAAAGATTTTTTTTTTTTTATCGCCTGATATAGCAATTTTTAATTTTCTGAATTTGCGGTCTTTAAAGATGGAAAAAGAAATTGATGAACTAATAACTTGCTGTTTTTACGCAAATATATTGAACCTTTTTTAGTTTTGGACACGTGTATGTTACGCAATTGGGAAGAAATATCACCTCAATACGACACGAAAATTTACTATTAACACTTAAGTCTCCCAATTTTTTAAATCAAAATGTATGTTTTATTTCTCACATGAAATGATTATCAGTTTTAATTATTACTTACATATGTAATAAATTCAGAGTTAATGTAAGGGCTTCTTATATGAAATTTCACAATATCCCAATTGTCCAATAAATGTTGGCAAAAATTGATGATTCACTGCTACAAATATCTCATCTGTTGGACTATGATCCTGGTTCTTTTGTGACCTGCCGCTTTGTTCGTCCTTCCTTATAGGAATTATTCTTGTAGAATTGGTCGGTGCGGTTGACCATTCGAAACAAGTTGCGAAATTTTCATTGGACAGGCCCCACGTTTGGCGCCAATTAATAAGTTTAAGAAAACTCAAGTTAAACCTTTGGTTTCAAAGTCAATCTTTGTTCTGCCTTTTAACAAAAGTGCTACGCTCAACCAAACCCAAGCTCGATCCAATTTCACCAACGTTTTCCGCTAGCCCATGTAGCTCATAATTTATTAGTTCTATCTCAGAACAGGTTTTAAGTTGAGTCTGAGAACAATGATGTTACTGCGCATGCCCCATCATAAAGTCGCTCGATCTCGGTCACGTAGACAAATTTAGTGTTGTGAAGGGTAAGCTTAGCTCAAACAAAAATATAGCATCAGCTAAGTGTAGGAAGTTGGCGAATTTGTGCGGGTAGCCTTAACTTATATAAGTTGAGGTCATACGATATAAATATCACGGTTGTTAAATTAGATAAATTAAGAATAAAAATGCATAGTATTGCCTTTCGAATGGTAGCATGTGTGTAAACGAAAGATTCTGTAGCACAGGGACCGTAACAGAGCTCTAAAACAAGAAGGTTGCGTGATGATATGAGCCCACTTTAGTTGCCGGAATCATTGTAAGAGCTAACAAAACTCTTTTTAAGTAAATTTTATTGATTCAATTGTTTTGCAAAAGTATTTAATACTATTGGGTAAATAAAGTCGGATACAAATATTTGTTGGACATTTTAACAGCATACACACAACAAGCCTAAAACAGTTTGCGCTTCCACTAAAGAAGCCCCTCTTGATAAAACCTATGTTATTAATAAGATGGTGCCTTTTTCGATTCCACAATACATTCTGCTGGTGGTCCGGCCGAATTTACCTCATCCTCATTTTGCAAACATCCTTTAAGGAAGACGCAGCAATTTTCAGATGCCTTGGAATAAAGCTTATTAAAGTGTCTATTTGCTGATTATTTATACTTTTCGACCTAAAAATCCAAAAACAATACTAATAACGTATGTGTAATACGTTTTTAATTATTAAAAGTTAAATTTTCTTACATTTTGTTCAGCGTTCACCGTAAATTGGCTGGTGAAATATCTCCCGAAGAACTGTTGTGTATTCTCCCCTTTCTTTTCATTTATGATACCTACTTTACTCGCCAAACCGCTTTCCGCTTTTTCGAACATCGTTTAGAATAGGCGAAGAGCGAGAAGCGAACAAATACGTGCGGATTTTATGTTCAGAATAAGGGAATAGGGAGAAGCCGAAAGATATTGGGCTGAATATGTAATGTACTTATATATATACATATATGTATCTAAATTGTTGAGGAAAAAACCCTAAAAAATCCAAAATGGAAACCGGCCTAATGCCCATATTGAGAACTTCGTAATAAACTCCAAATTCATTTTAAAAAACAATTTAAAATTATAATTATTCGTCAAAAACGCAGTCAAACTTCTATTTTTTGCAAAATTCTATAATAAAAGTTAGATTCAAAAGTATTCATGGTCACTATTTTCGGGTAGCTCTTGAGATGCAACCTAAAATATTTGTTTTTAACATATCTTGCATGTTCTATTGCAAAAAGGAGTTCAAAATTAAAATTTTTCTGGAAAATAGGACAAAAGTTGTGTTTTTATAGAACTCTAAAACTTAATTTTTTTTTAAATGTTATTAAAATGGGTCTTATTTGTTAAATTTCACTATATACGGTCGGTATTTTAGATGCATCCTAAAATCCCGAAAAACTGAAGTGTTTACAATGAAATGTAAATTGTTTTGTGGAAAACGCACTGAAAATTTTATTTGCTTCCAATTTTGTTCGATATGGCATCATTCTATGTGACCATTATATATATTATGAGTCTAATATTAATAGGCTAACATTTTTTCCATACAATCAATTGCCAGAGTGTATCTCATAAAAAAATATTTAACAAAAAATGCTTCATTAATTTGTAATAATTCATCAAAGTTTTCACCAAAACCCAAAGCTGTTAAGTACAGTATCTGACTGTTTTTTTGTACATACAGCAGTGGCGTAGGTGGTGAGCGTGCCGGCTATGATGCGTGCGTTCGTATGTTCAAGGACGTGTTCAGGGCAGGTTAAGTTTTTTTTTTTTTTACTAAATTGAATTTGCCTTAAAATATACGAAAACGTTTTATTATATTGTTTTTTTAAATTTATTATATTTGTAATCCAATATTTTTCTGTTTATTATGTTTATGAAATCTATCTTGGAGTGAAAAACCCAAATTTTTTGAAAAAATATAAAAAATTATTCCAATTTATCAATTTATATTTTTTAAGAAATATATCATATTTGATATGGAAAAAGTAAAAACAAAGTTTGTAGCTTCTTCAATTTTATATTTCAACTATTTTCTTCCTAAAAATTTTTATTTGTAAAAGAGTCGACATATAACCCAATATTTCAATATTTTTCTGTTTATGACATCTATTTTCGAGTGAAAAAACCAAATTTTTTTAAAAAAACCTAAAAAATTATTTCAAATTATCAATATATATTTTTTAAGATATATATCATATTTAATATACAAAAAGTAAAAACACAGTTTGTAGCTTCTTCAATTTTATACTTACGAAATAATTAGAAATCGCGTTAATTTTCCTAAAGACATCAACTATTTTCTTCCTAAAAATTTTTATTTGTAAAGGAGTCGACATGTAACCCAATATTTCAATATTTTTCTGCTTATGACATCTATTTTCGAGTGAAAAAACCAAATTTTTTTAAAAAAAGCTAAAAATTATTTCAATTTATCAATATATATTTTTTAAGATATGTATATATCATATTTAATATACAAAAAGTAAAAACACAGTTTGTAGCTTCTTCAATTTTATACTTACGAAATAATTAGAAATCGCGTTAATTTTCCTAAAGACATCAAGTATTTTCTTCCTAAAAATTTTTATTTGTAAAAGAGTCGACATATAACCCAATATTTCAATATTTTTCTGTTTATGACATCTATTTTCGAGTGAAAAAACCAAATTTTTTTAAAAAAAGCTAAAAAATTATTTCAATTTATCAATATATATTTTTTAAGATATATATATATCATATATAATATACAAAAAGTAAAAACACAGTTTGTAGCTTCTTCAATTTTATATTCATGTAATAGTTTGAAATCGCGTTAATTTTCCTAAAGACATCAACTATTTTCTTCCTAAAAATTTTTATTTGTAAAAGAGTCGACATATAATCGGAATCCTTACATATTTCCGAGTTGAATTTGACGAAAGAAACCAGAAAACCATCATATCTGTAAGTTGTAATATTCTCCCGCTAAACGGACTTCAAAAAATCCACAACTAAAGGAAAAATTGAGAAAACAGTCTGTATCACCAAAAAAAAAAAAACACAATTTGGAAACCGGCTAATAGTAAGAAGTTAACGGAATCTCAAAATGAACTTTCATTCGTTTCAATCCATATGGCCAATTTTGTTCGATATGGCATCATTCTATGTGACCATTATATATATTATAAGTCTAACTATGTTGTTGGTATATGTCAATGAAATTTAATTTTGTTTATTGAAATATTGACGGAATATGAAAGGAGTGGTGGGTCTGATGGTGGACTTTCAAACATTACTAAGTACCGTTTTTGCCATCTCCTATTAATGATTAGTGGTCTTTAATGGACGGATTTTTTTTGGTTAGTTGTCAAATTACCCGTCTTTAGAGTAAACCAGGTTTTATGAAAGCGACTCTCAATAACTCAACTATAAATAATTATTTTCAGCAATAAAAATGGCATTATGTACTGGAGACAAAAGCGAACAGAGGATTTAATAAGTTAAACTAATTTAAGGTGGTCGAATTTCGACCACGGGATATACTAGTATATATTATGAGTCTAACTATGTTGTTGGTATATGTCCACGAAATTAAATTTTGTTTATTGAAATATTGACGGAATATGAAAGGAGTGGTGGGTCTGATCGTGGACTTTCAAACATTACTAAGTACCGTTTTTGCCATCTCCTATTAATGATTACTGGTCTTTAATGGACGGATTTTTTTTGGTTAGTTGTCAAATTACCCGTCTTTATAGTAAACCAGGTTTTATGAAAGCGACTCTCAATAACTCAACTATAAATAATTATTTTCAGCAATAAAAATGTCTCCAATATTTATGCCTCTAGGCATTAGGTACTGGAGAAAAATGCGAACAGAGGATTTAATAAGTTAAACTAATTTAAGGTGGTCGAATTTCGACCACGGGATATACTAGTTATAATGATAACAAAATGTGAAGGGTCCAAAAATACATGCCTATACATACATACATGTGCAGCAGCGAAAGAAAGATATGCAGAGCAAAAGTGAAAAGTAAAAGAAATAATCATAAGCTTCGCTGACAAGTGCATAGACGTCATTCTTGTTGTTCACCAGTATTGGATCTTCGCTTTGTTGCACTCTCGCGTACATCTTCGCTTTCAAACTATATGCAGATGTTAACAAATCTTGCCGTCTTAGCTATGTTATTGTTATTTTTCTCAAAGTTAAGCTCTCATGCACAAATACTTTGCCAACGCCAGTTATTTCAATATCAGAGAGCATAAGGGAACTGCTTTTTGACTTGCAAAAGGCAGCGATAGCTTTAAACAGCTGGATTCTTTCGTGTGCTGTAATTAGTTTTATTAAGATAGGTGCAGAACTAGATCGCTGGGTGCTGTTTTTTGTGCGCATACGAAAGAATCGGCGCATGGCGTGAGGTTCAATATTTGTGGCGCGACACAAATTTGTAAATATTTCGGCGATGTTTTCGTCCCTAGAGGGGGAATGCCGACAATGACAATGTCTGTCGCAACCGTATCTTCTTCAAGTTTTTCTATTTCCTCGCGCATTTCATTCGCATTGCATTTTAACAATTCTAGATCTGCGTACAAATTTTCAGCGATAGTTACCTTCACTCACCTTCGCACTCACTTCCGTACTTTCAATAAATTTAAATAACAAGTTAAGGTTTTAAAATGGTAATATATTTAATTGGTGTTGCTCAGGCGATATGCGACCGTTTTACCCGAGATTTACGAAATTATAATATTTGGTTACAATATGTGTGTGTGTTTTGTGTTGACAAATTATATGTGCGTGACTGTGTGAGTGTGTGTGTGGTGCTTTGAATGTTGGCGGCAGGGTTGTACCCGCCAGTGTTGTGGCTAATCTAGCCATCCCGGCCCGCCTAGGCGAGTGATCAGCCTAGCAGTCTTTGCAGCTGCTGCAGGGTCTCCACCACGTTATTAAGCCCGGTTGGGCGACGTCGGCCTCGACTTGCTGGCTGTCGCTGGTGCGTGGATGCTGCTGGATGTCGATAACGGGCCGCGGGATGAGTCCATGTACGCGGACGCGGTTGTTGTGACCAGGTAGCCCGATGTGGGTGTGTTACGCGAGGGCGTGGTGCGGAAAGTGGCTGGGGCCTTGAGCGCGCCTGTTGACGCCCAGCTTGGTTACGGTGAAGGAGCGTATGGTGAGGCCTGTCGCACAGGTGGCACATGACTGTCGAGGTGCACTCTGCCGTGGAATGCCACAGTGTTGTCAAGAAATAAACTCAATTTAATTTTGGTCGCTATTGGTGCAGCGCATGATCGATAATTGTTCTTTATTTAAAATTGCTTTCCTTTTATACATTTATCTGACTTACATGTATAGGCTTAACCACTAATACATACAAACTAAAATGCATAATTCTAAAATACGCTAAGTCAACATATGGTTGCAATAAATATATAAATATGTCAGTCGCATTGACAAACTGACGTTGTGTTCAGTTGGTCATTGCGACTGCCTTTGGCGGTGTCTTTGACCGTCCACACAAGTGTAACAAGATCCTCGTTATGTGCTGCATGTGCACTATTTGTATAAACTCCCGCTGAGTTCAATGTAACTAATTTGGGCAGAATGTTGTTTGTATACATTCATATTTGTTTATACATTATTTATGTGCACATGACAATTAAAGTAAAAGGGCGATGTGTTTATGTAATGCTACACCTTCCCTCTTAAAAAAAAATAGATATATATATTTGTAGTCAACTATATATATCTATTTTAACTGCTTGATGTTGGTTTAAAATTTTTAATCGTTTTAGGATCTTGTTACCATTGTTTTGTCACATGTTTTTATTTTATTTCTATTTGTTTGTATATTTTGTTTGATACTTGATATTGTTTTCGTTTGGCTTGTGCCGTGTATAAGATTGAGTAAATTGGAATGCTTATGTATTTTTTTTTTTTTTTTTTTTTTTTTTTACTAAATTATCACGAATAAGGTGCATTGCTTATTTTTATTTTTAACGCTACGAGTTTTAAATTGGTTTAAGTCTATTCTTATGAATTACGATTTCTTTTTTGTTTTTGTTACTGTCTCCTATGCTATGTGGAATTAAAGTGTAGTTGTTATTTTTATCAATATTTTTAACTTTATAGTGTCCTGTATATCTATTTTCTAACTTATGGGAGGCCTCTTCTCTAACTAATACTAAATCTCCTATGTTAATTTCCTTACTATAGCTATTTTTATCGTAATTTACTTTTTGTTTTTCTTTAGCCTCTTGGACTAATTTTCTAGCTCTTTGCTGTGCTATTTGAAGTCTATATTTTACTTCTTTGTCATAAGCTTCGTGATTGTATAATGGGCTGATTTTATTTTCCATTAGGAATTCGTAATTCGGTGGGCTTTTTGCAAATATTAGTTCAAATGGACAATATTTGTGTGTGGTAGATGGTGTTGTATTATAACAATACGCGAAATACTTGAGATATTCATCCCAATCGTCTTTGTCACTGGATATGTATGAACGTATGTATTCATTAAATGTTCGATGACTGCGTTCCACAGTACCCAAAGTTTGATGATGATATGGTGTTGAAGTTTTATGTTCAATTTTCAACAATTTACACAGTTCCTGGAATAGGCTATTTTTATATTCTGTGCCCATGTCTGTCAGGATTGTTTTCATTTGTCCATAAATTAGGATGCAATGTTCAAACACGGCTTTAGCGACTGTAATTGCGTGTTTGCTTGGGACCGGAATGGCTACTAAGTATTTAGTTAGGTCGCAAATAATGGTAACTGCATACTCGTTGCCATTTATGGACTTTGGTAATGGTCCGACTGTATCTATTTGTACAATATCGAACGCCTTCGGAGGTGTCTCCGTTATTGTCATAGGCTCTTTTATGTGCTTATTTGTTTTATTTTTCTTGCAGTGGATGCAGTTCTTTATGTATTTTCGTATGTCATTTTTCATATTCAGCCAGCTATATTTCTGCTTGATTTTATCTGTCATGCGATTTATTCCTGGGTGGCCACCACTAATAGGATCGTCATGATGTTTATGCAGAATTTCTTTAATTTTCCCGGGATTTGTCACGTATATAACCTCTGGGGTTAGAGCGATTGTTAACTTTTTGAGAACTTTATTACCCATTTCAATAAATTTTCCTACTGCAGTATAATTCATTTTAAACAATTTGTCCCCTATGGACAACTGTACTTGTACAAGTCCTAAATTGCCGGCTTCTTTTTCAAGCCTGGTAAAGAATTGTCCTAAGTCAATCTTATCCTCAACAATTAGGTTGCTTGTATCAAAATTGCTACAAATTTTCTTTCCCTTTTTGAAATACAATTTCGGAGGATTGAAAACGAGCTCGACATGTCTTTTTACTTCAAATTTATTTAGCGCTTCATATATTTTGGGGTTCTCTGTATGACTTTCTTTATTCTCAATATTCTTGCTATTCTTTTTAGCTGCTGATCTGGTAGTTATTTTTAATATTTTGCTTGCTTCCACTGACAAGTCTTTCAAATTTGTTATAGTTATGCGGGATAATGCGTCCGCTATGTGGTTTTCTTTACCAGCTATGTACTCCACTTCAAAATCGTACTCTTCTAAATCTAGTCTTACTCGTGTCAGCTTTGAGGAAGGACTTTTCATTGAAAATAAGTATGTTAATGGGCGGTGGTCGGTTTTAACTAGGAATTTTCTGCCATATACGTATGGTCTGAAGAAGGTTATGGCCCAATGAATCGCGGCCAATTCTTTTTCTATTGTAGCTTTGTTAGTTTCGCCTTTTGTAAAGGACCTTGAAGCGTAAGCAATTGGTAACTGTTTGCCATCATGTTCTTGGCTAAGGACTGCACCACAAGCGTATCCACTAGCGTCCGTTGTTATGCAGAATTCTTTTTCGAAATCCGGGTATTGCAAAAGTTTTGGACTAATTAATGCTTCCTTTAAGTAGGCAAAAGCTTTTTGACATTCTTCTGTCCATTCGAAGGTAACATTCTTTTTGCAAAGCCTAGTTAATTTTCTAGAATGTTCTGCAAAATTCGGAACAAATCTTCTGTAATAATTGCAGAAGGCTACGAATCTTTTAACTTCATCTGCTGTTTTTGGCGTTGGATAGTTTTGAACGGTTTCAAATTTGCTTGGATCGGGTAATATTCCCTTGTTTGTACATTTATGTCCTAAATAAGTTACTTCTTGACTGAAAAATAAACATTTATCTGGATGTAGTTTTAGGTTGTATTTTCGACAAGTGGAGAATACGTCTCTTAAATTTTTTAGCATGTGATTTTCGGAACAACCTAATACAACTAAGTCATCCATGTAGAGAAATGCTTGGGATGGTTTGAGACCTGCGAATGCTAGGGTCATCATTCTTTGGAATGAATTTGGTGCTACTTTTAATCCATAAGGTAGTCTTTTGAATCTATATGTGCCATTTTCGGCTGTAAATGAAGTTATATCCCTTGAATCTGGGTGTAGTTCAATTTGGTGAAAACCTGACATAAGGTCTAGGCATGAAAAATATTTTGCTCTTCCAAGTTGGTCTAAAATGTCATCAATTCTTGGAAGTGGGAATTTGTCTGCTGCTAGCTTTTTGTTTACTTGTCTGTAATCGACAACCAATCTCCACCTTTTTTCTGTTTTCCCTGGAAGTGATTTTTTAGGAACTAATAAAATTGGACTATTATATTCTGAAATTGAAGGTTCTATTATATCATCTTTTATTAGCTTATTTACTTGTTTGGTTATTTCCCCTTTTTGTGTTTGGGGTAATCTATAATTTTTAATGTAAACTGGGTTGTCATCCTTCATATATAGTTTTTGTTTATAAAAATTATTAGAAGTAATTGGTTCTGTTTCTAGTGCAAATATATCTATGAATTCTGTGCAAAGTGATGTTAATTGAGCTTTAACAAAATTTGGGAAATTTTCAGTTAGTCTTTTTAATTTTTCTGTGTCTATGCAACTTTTATTGTGTGGGGTTGCTTTAATTAGTGTATAATCGTCTAAATTTTCAGTATTAATTTTATAATTTTGAATAGTTGTGTTGTTATGTGTTGTGTTAATAATTCTAACGAAAGTTTGCTCGTTATTTGTAATGGTATTTGCAATATAAATGCCATCGGCTAGTTGTTGGTGTGGTATGAAAATGTTTTTGTTGTTTGTATTTATTTTAATTTGTCTAATAACTTCCGATCTAGCTGGAATTGTGATTGTGTTAACGGACAGACAGTTTGTTAGATTCATTGTTATTGTTTGAGGGAAATCATATGGTCTTAAAATTAGTTTGTCCTCTGTTTTTCCGTAATCTAGAATACAATTGTATTTCTTTATGAAATCTAGGCCTATTATTCCATCACATGGAATTGGAAAGTTGTCTTCTACAACATGAAATTTATGATAAATTAGAAGGTTATCGCCTTTTAGATCTGCCTTGATTGTGCCTAAAGTGCTAGTTATTCCCTGACCAATGCCTTTCAAATCTGTGATTTGTTCAGTATTTATTTTTCCTTTATTATCTATTTGCTGTTTTTTAATTATGGAGATATCGGCTCCAGTATCAATTAAAAAATTTGAGTATGAATTGTTTAACGATGTCCTTGTAGATATGTAACTGTTTAAGTTTAGATTAAGTACGCATATTTTTCTTTTTGTTAATTTTGAAGTGGAGTTTCTTGGTTTTCCGTGTTGGTACAACTGCGCACGTTACGGGTTTGTGTGTATGGTCTGTTTGTATTTCGGGATTGTGATCCTCTATTATTGTTACTATTGTAATTATTGTTTGATCTAAAATTATTGTTGTAGCCTGACTGTGGTCTGTATCTTCTATTTTGGTAATTTCCATAGTTGTTACTACGGTAACCTCCACGGAAATTACTCCTATACTGACTTTGCTGTCGTACATTTAAGATCGTGTTTGCGCTTCCTGTTATTTCTGTGCAGCTGTTCGTGAATTTGGATATTGCATCGTTCATTGTGGTGAACGTTCCAGCTTGCATAATCATTTTGACTTTGTCATTGGAGCTGTTTTTGCACATGGCTTTGACTGCTGCCTGTGTTGCATATCTCGTGGCTAAGTCTGGATTTAATCCATCTGAGATATACGCTCCTTCCAATGACCTGGTTATTTTTTCTACTTCCGCAGTGTACTGGTTAGCAGTTTTGCTACGCTGCTGGATGTTCAGGAGTTTAGCTGTTAAAACTTCTACTGATTCACCCTTAATCGCGGTTTTGAGTTTTGTTTTGATGTGCTCTATTGTGCTTTCATTGCTTATGAAATTTCTTGCTGTGCCTTTTAGCTTGGTCTTAATCATGGTAATGGCCAATGCCTCGTGTGTATCCTTGATTTGTTCAAGTATATCGAGTGCATCTAGGAAACTGTTTAGGTTTTCTGGTTTACCATCAAACTCTGGCAATACTGACGAAGCAGTTTTAATAAACTCAACTACCGTTTGCACCATTGTGACGTTTATACCTGGTAGTTCTATTGGTTGAAAGTTTGGTATATTTTCTTCTACCAATGGGCTCTGAGCGCGTTCTGCCAAAAGCGAACTGAAATCTATTTGTAGGTCTTCTTCTACTGTGGTTGGTACATTGACTTCTATATTGTATCTTGCTAAAGAAGATACTAGTTTGTCCCTTACGGCAGAGAAAAATTGGTAAGACTCTACTTGGTGTTCCTTGGTAAGTATGTTATTTACCGCTTTAAGTGTCTGTCCTATGCTATTTAGGGCTTCTAAAATTATCTTAAAATGCTTTACGACAGTTTCTGTTTTTATATTGATATTTTTATTTATGCATTTGTAAGATTTATCAGCTTTTAGTTTTTCTTCACATAGGGTATCATATATTTCTTGCCATTTATTCATATCTTAGTTTACAATTTTTGCGCTTAAACGCGTTGTTGTACATTGTTTAATCGTCTCAATTTATTTTTTATATAATTTTTGATTAAAATTGCAATTGCGACAATTAAAAATGTAGCTAAACAAGCAAAAATTGTCAACCATTTATCGGTGATCTCTTCTTTCTGTTCAATAATAGGATGTGGTTCGTATTTGACTAATCGATTTTCAGGTTTTTGGTCTGCTGAACTTTCTTTACCTACCTCGTACCCTGCTATTCCTATCAGTATACCGTTAAGTGCAACTTTCCACCATGCCATTTTTTAAAAAAAAAATTGGATTAAAATTTTTTCTTTTTAATAAAAATTAAATAATATTTTGCTTTACTTTATCACTCCAATTTACTCAGCTTGTTTGCTTTTTATTTTTTTTTTTAAAAATATTTTATTTACAAGTTATTTCTTAACATTTTTATTTTATCTTTTAATTTCTGCCTATCGTTAATGTCTATGGTTAAGTTAAGTAACCTAAAAGCTTCAGCGATTTCTTTTCGCTTCCTAACCTGTCTACCACCTCGTTTCCTTTTATGGACTATTACGGGTGTAGGAATTTCTTGCATACTAAATTAATTGTTATTTTCTTGTAACGTTAACCTTTGATTTAATTTAAAAAATTTTGTCTTATTAAAAAAAATTTTTTACTTTTAAGCAACATGTGCTTATTAAAAAAAAATTCCTAAGCAAATCAAATTGCTCTTAGCTTAGCGGCCGTAAAGGCGTGCCTACCAAATTTCTAATATACATAAAATATTGTCTGCTTCCCCAGCTTGTAATGTTCATCCAGTTTGCGTTTTGCTGCCAGTCTATTTTGCTTCAACGTCTTCCATGAGTTATTCCACCCTTTTTATGCAGACTGTAGGAAAAAGGAACCAAGTCGACCGCAAAGCCTGTGCCAGTTTGTGTTTTGTTGCTCAAAGTTTGAAGTTTGTGTTAAAACAATTTCTCCATGTCCATGTTCTAGGTGTATCGCTGTCTAATAACGCCATCCAATAACGCAGACCAATAACGTGTGGCGGATTGTAACTGATCGAGGCAGGATCTTTTGTCCTGTTTGGCCAATCTTTTTATTTTTATTTTTTGGCAAATTATTTAATAAACAGAACGATCTTCTGCCTAAAGCATTTTGCTTTTTGAGCAAATTTTTGCTTAGTGTGGCAGGATCGCCATGTTGTCAAGAAATAAACTCAATTTAATTTTGGTCGCTATTGGTGCAGCGCATGATCGATAATTGTTCTTTATTTAAAATTGCTTTCCTTTTATACATTTATCTGACTTACATGTATAGGCTTAACCACTAATACATACAAACTAAAATGCATAATTCTAAAATACGCTAAGTCAACATATGGTTGCAATAAATATATAAATATGTCAGTCGCATTGACAAACTGACGTTGTGTTCAGTTGGTCATTGCGACTGCCTTTGGCGGTGTCTTTGACCGTCCACACAAGTGTAACAAGATCCTCGTTATGTGCTGCATGTGCACTATTTGTATAAACTCCCGCTGAGTTCAATGTAACTAATTTGGGCAGAATGTTGTTTGTATACATTCATATTTGTTTATACATTATTTATGTGCACATGACAATTAAAGTAAAAGGGCGATGTGTTTATGTAATGCTACAACAGTGCCAAGCCGTTTAGGCAGTACCCGTGGGCCTGCGCTACTTGTTGACGTTGCTGCGGCTGCATGCCTTTAAAAATGGCGCATAGGCGTAGCGCATGTGGACGACAGCAAAGCGGGCAACGCACGCCATGAGCTACCACGGGGTCCCTTCGGGTGGTTTCCGGCCATGCATCGGCCCTATTGACTTGTGGTCGTTCCGGTGGTACGGAGTGAGAGTGCGCGATGTTGCAGTGAGCACTGCTCGTGCTCGTGGCACGGTAACCGCAGAGCGGATTGTTGGTGTCGGGGCGACTTCTTCGATTTCCATATTCACGATTATCTGTATGGATAGAAATTATGGACTTTAGTGTCTTATTAAGTATAGGGGTGCTTGATTTTAGCACTTGATCAACATATAGTCTGAAATGTGATATGATTATTGTATCTTTTATACGGGTTTTTAGTTGAGGTATAATTTCACGTTTAGATTGGGGAAACGAAAGTCCTTCGAGCTACCTCTGTAGAAGTGAGGTATTTATTTCGGATAGCAACATCGCTTCGTTGGATGAATTGCTTCGTATTTGATTTTATATTGATTTTAGGTATTTGCTCGATAGGTATTAGACTCGGTTGGTAGAAAACAAAGTTTTACGAGCGGTCGAGTTAGTTTGCCGTTCTGCGTACGTAGGTCAACTACTCGGATGTGACCGTCGGAACCGTAATGGACCTTTTCGATGCGGGCTAGCCGCCATTCGGTAGGAGGTAGACATTTGTCATGAATTAAGACGCATGCTCCAATTTGAGGTGCTTCTTGAGTATTTTTCCACCGATATCGTTTGTGAAGGTCTTTAAGATATTCTTCCTTCCATCGGCGACTAAACTCATGATGGAGGATTTTGATCCGTTCCCATCGATTTATGAGGGAGAGTGAGTCCACGTTTTGTTCTGGTAGCGAGAGTGATGATAGTGGCCGTGAGTTTAAAACGGCTTTAACTCGAATGAGTAACGTAGTGAACTCTTCAAATGTAAATTTATGATTGCCAGCGTTCTTTTTGAAATGCGATTTAAAGCTTTTAACCGCTGATTCCCATAGTCCACCCATATGTGGGGCACTTGGAGGGATAAATTGTAATCAATGCCTTGAGGTGCGTATTTTTCAATGATGTGCGGCGAGACTTCTTTGTGAACTGTATGAACTCCTTTTCGGTAGCTCGTGGGGCGCCGATAAAGGTTTTGCCATTGTCGCTCATGATTTTCGAGGGAAATCCTCGCCGTCCGACAAAGCGTGCAAATGCCGCGAGAAAAGCTGCCGTTGTCAGATTTGAACATAATTCTAGGTGCACGGCTTTTCTCGTAAAGCATACAAAAACAGCCACGTAACCTTTCATTGTGGTAGAAGACCTTAACATCGAGGCCTTTAGCTGGAAAGGCCCGGCAAAATCTACACCAGTGATGGTGAAAGGCATAGAATAATTGCAGCGTTCGGGCGGTAGAGCTGCCATGATCTGCGTGCGCATCTTTTGCTTGTGTAGCGTACAGACTTTACACATAAAGATGGATTTTTTGATCAGAGGCTTTAGTCGAGGAATATAAAACTCTTGTCGGATCATTTGTTGCATTAGCCTGTGCTCGGCGTGTAGCATTAAGAGGTGAAGATAATTGATAAAGATTGTGGCAAATATGGCTTTTTCCGGTATTATGACTGGATGCCGCTCATTGAAGCTCAGACTGGAGTTCGCAAGCCTGCCATTGGTACGAAGCAGTCCTTTAGAGTCTACAAAGGGGTTAAGTACTAAGAGTGTGCTCTTTTTGTCAATGGGCTTTGATGCCATTAATAGTGATCGTTCAGTACTGTAATAGCGAGTCTGCGTAGACTCGATTAGGACTATTTTTGCCCGTTGCAAGTCTTGATGCGTAAGAGCATAGCTTGCGGTATTGGCTATCCCTTTCACCTTATTCTTTAAGCGATTTACAAATTGAAACATATACGCTATTACTCTTAAGGCTCGGGGGAACGACGAAAATCTCTCTAGGATGTCTGTATCCTCCAACGTTGTATGAATGCCTTCTATTCTTCTACTTTCTGGGGCTATTATATTGCGCGCAGGCGACTTTGGCCATGCGTCAGGTGATTCGACCATCCAGTTGGGGCCATTCCACCATAGTGTGGTGGTTGTAAGGTGCAGGGGTTTGCAGCCTCTTGTTCCAAGATCCGCAGGGTTATCAGCACTGGCTACGTGTCGCCAAGTTGCTGGCCCAACCAAGTCAATGATTTGAGCTGTGCGGTTAGAAACGTATGTTTTCCACGTATGTGGTGGCCTTTCCAGCCATGCTAGCACGATAATCTCTGATATTGCATTCCATTGTATGCCCAGAGTTTTAGTGGTGCTCTCTTTTTCGAACTTTAGAAAATCAGTATCTAGCAAGTTTTCTTTATTTATTTTTGCCAGTATTTCTTATCTTTTTTAATGGAAACCCTGCTGATTCGAGGGCTTCGATAACTTGCGCTAGTGACTCGCACGCTAGAGGAAGGCTGTGGCTTCCAGACAGTATATCGTCTACGTATGTTTGAGAGCTTAGCACCGGGGCGGCTAGTGGTAGTTTTTCTTTCGTATATTTTGCCAGTTCGTGTTGTGTACGAATGGCTAGGAAAGGGGCGCAGTTTACGCCAAATGTCTCCGTTTTTAGCTTGTAGTCGCGGATTGGACTGCTAGGTGAATTGCGGAATATAATGCGCTGGTAGTCTTGGTCGTCGTCATGTACTAGGATTTGTCTGTACATTTTTTCAACGTCACTATTGAATACGTATTTATACATCCGCCACTGTAAGATAAGTAGCATTAAGTCGGGTTGTAATGTTGGACCCGTGTATAAAACGTCATTCAGTGAATTGCCTGAGCTTGCGCATTTAGATGCATTGAACAACACTCTTACTTTTGTTGTAAGTTTTTCTGGTTTGGAACCTCAGAGGTTCGTGAGTGACCTAAGGCGAGTGTGTCAGGGAATTGTTGTTTGAATGGTAGTCGTACGACATACCACCCGTTTTCTGATCTCGTAGTTGTGGCCTCGTAGAAGTCTTCACAATACTTGTCGTCAGTTGTAGTAACGGGTATTGGGGGTAGTTCTTCTACCTCCCAGAATTTTCTCAATTGTGAGTTAAGATAGTCATTCGAAATATCTTCCACTTGCGTTGTGAAGCTGGAGATTTTCTCTTTGACTTGACCGCTTAAAATCCATCCAAAGATGGTATTTTGGGCTAGGAGGTTGTTGGAGATTTTCTCAACACCTTGAAGTATTATTTGGGGATTTAGATCGCTTCCCAATAATATGTCGATTTGATCGGGTGTATGGCAGTTGGGATCGGCTAGTTTCAGATGTGAAAACTTTTGCCAGTGCTCGCTACTTATATTATAGCTTGGGAGCATATTTGTCAGTCGCGGTAGAACTATAGCTTGTGCTTTTATTCGTTGATCCGCATTTGAAGACATCAAGGTAATCAGGCAGATTTTATTTGAGTTTTGAACTACTCTTCCACCCATTCCCGATATTTCAAAATTGGTTGATTTTTTTGGACCTTAGATGCTATAAATGATCGCTGTGATCCTTGATCTATTAAGGCCCTTAGTATAAATAGTTCTCCTCTGTGTTCGATGGAGACTATTGCTGTCGGTAACAGTGTTTTGCTTTCATTTTCTGAATGAAGCGTTTGTACTCTGGCTGCATTTGAGCAGCATGGTTGTTCTTGACAACTTTCGGGATTTTCCGATCTAGCAGTTGCAGCTAGTCCCGTGGTTCTTTTGGCATTTGAATTATTTTGGGCATTGTTATAATTATTATTATGGAGCATCGAATGATGTCTCCTACGGCAATATGAGCAAGTGTATTGACTCGCACATGTCTGTGCAGTATGAGTAGGCGATAGGCAATTGTTGCAAAGTTTCTTAGTTCTGACTAAGTTATTTCTTTCGTTTATTGATAAATTTTTAAATTCCTCGCAAGATCTTAGTTGATGCCCTCCGCTGCACAGTTCGCATGACATATTTCTATATAGTTCAGATGGGAACGATTGAGATTTATTGAAACTCTTGTTATTTGAATAATATTTACTCCTGTTATGGGAGTTATAATTACTGGCTTGGGGCTTAAAGAAGCTTTTATTTTTGTCTTCATTTGCATTTTTCGGCTTTGTTTCTTTTGTGCCTACCCGTTCTGCAATTTCGAACTGGGTGGTGAGAAAATCTTTCATTTGTTGCCACGTTGGGCATTTTTTTCGAGATGAGAGCGATTGCTCCCATAAGATTAAGGATTTTTCTGGTAATGTGGCAGCGCAAATATTGACCAGAATTGGGTCCCAGTTTTCAGTGGGAATTTTTTGGGTTTCTAGAACCGACAAACAGTTTGTTACTGTGGATTGCAATGTGAGGAATTCTTCACTAGTTTCTTTTTGAATTTTTGGCAAATTCATTAAGGTCGTTATTTGTTTATCGACCACGACTCTTTCATTTTCATGTCTAGCTTTTAACGCTTCCCAAGCCAGATTAAAATTGTCATCGTTAAGTGCGAACTGTTTTACTATTATTCCTGCTTGACCTTTTGTTTTATTTCGCAAATGGTATAATTTTTGCGCTTGTGATAGCTTTGGGTGGTTTATGTAAACGGCTGAGAACATGTCTCGGAACGACGGCCATTGCTCATAACCCCCATGAAATACTTCAGTATCACAGGCTGGCACTTTGATATATATGCCTGAACTTGCTTCTTGGTTTTGGGGCAGCTCTACTCGCTGGGGTGGAGTAGGTGCAGTTATGGGCTTAAGAAGTTTTAATTGATCGGAGATCATAGCCTTTGTTTCTTCGTACTGGTCTAAGCAGTTTTCATATTTGGAATACGCCGAGTTTTTAAAGTTTTCGGGCAATTCTGAATCATCTGTTTCGATGATTGTGTCATATGCCGTTTGGAGCCGTGTCCAAAATCTATCAAGTGATTTTTCTTTCACTTCAAGAACCGACCGGAAAATCTTGTGCAGTATCTTATGATACTGTCACTTTCTGCAATGAATTTTGCAGCTGAAAAGTCTTTGCCCTTTTTTTTGCTTTGCACCCTGTTTTGAACGGGTGCTTTCAGCAGGGCTGCCTTGTGGCTTTTCTTCTTCACCCATTTTGGGTATATCTAATAACAGATGAGGTGATTTAGGGTCCGTTGACATTTTGAGTCGAAGCTGAACCTCTTTTACTATAGAATTACTGATATGATTCTATTTCTATAGATATTTGTATGTTTCTTTTGTATTAAGTTAATGTACCGAACTTTTTTGTTTATCGGTGCTTATTTTTTGCGAGCGACTGTAGTTTTAAGTCGTTACTGAGTTGATTTTTTATAATCAATAAAATACTGTGTATGTTTATTTATGTTTATATAATAATTTTTAGTTTACCGCGATTTTATAGGGATCACTGCTTTTATTTTACTCGCGACTGTAATTTCCAAGTCGGGTTTGATTATACTTATTACGTTTAATATAAATATATACGTTTGTATATTTGTAATTTACTTTATGCTTTCGTGACGAAAGCAAAGCAGGTAACCAATATAATAAATGTGTTCTGCTTTACTTATGCCAATGCAATTCTAAGTTCAATGCAATTCAGTGCAAGGTACTTTGTTGTTTGTTTACCCTTTTTTTGGTATACTTCTTCGCTTAACACACGTTTGTGTGATTGTCTATATTTTTCCCTTAAATATAATAAGACTCCAGACAATTTTTGATGGGATGTCAGAAATAGGTTTATATTTATTTAAATGCTTTTGTTTCTTTTTTACTTGTTAGTTTCTGCTTATTTGTTGTTACAATCCTGCCTTTGCTTGAATTGTATGTGTAAGGGCATGCAAGCAAAGGGGGTATTGCGGGAAAAATTTGCAAGTGATAACTTGAATAGGTATATGTATGTATGTATTTTATTCTTAATAATTTTTGCTTGTGCTTGATGACACGAAAAATAAGCAGAAAGCCGCGATTTGAAATTTAGTTAAGTATATTGTTTTTATACTTTTGTGCGGTACTTAATATGGAAAAAATGTCTTTTATATGTATGTAAATATATTTTAATTTATGTAGCTGGTGATCGGAACTTCGACAAAATTGGGAAGACTGTATACTTATATATAGTATATAATATATGTATGATTGAAATATTGTCGAACCAAAGTTTACCCTGAAATAATCCGTTTCCGATGGAAAAATTTTTACTTTTTTTTTTTTTAATTTTAATAAAAATGTGTACTTCGTCAGCAAGTACAAAAGAAGATTTTGCTTTTGGTTACTACTGTTTTTGTAAGACCAAAATTTTGTGCTAAATATTTTGTATAATGTTGGAAGTTTTTCAACTCACCGCTCTTTTTTCAGGGGAAAGGAGGGTTGTACTTATCCTTTTCTTGTATTTTGGGTGTTTGTGCAGTTTTGTTAAATTAGCTTTGTAGTTGTTCGCGCCCGAATTTGGTGCGTTAGTGGACTGTATTTTTTTTTTTTTGTTTGATATGTAATTTCTAGTTTTTATACTATGTATGTAGATTTTTAGGTTTCGTTGTTTTTTTTTTCGTCACCCTAGTGTTTGTGCTTGTCTTTTGCCCTTTTATGTTTTAGGGCATACATATACAATTCGGGGCACTTCACTGCACTTAAATTTTTCTTTTTATATTTATTTTCCACTGTCCATAGGTGCCTGTCTTTGAGAAAATCTTTCATTTGTTGCCACGTTGGGCATTTTTTTCGAGATGAGAGCGATTGCTCCCATAAGATTAAGGATTTTTCTGGTAATGTGGCAGCGCAAATATTGACCAGAATTGGGTCCCAGTTTTCAGTGGGAATTTTTTGGGTTTCTAGAACCGACAAACAGTTTGTTACTGTGGATTGCAATGTGAGGAATTCTTCACTAGTTTCTTTTTGAATTTTTGGCAAATTCATTAAGGTCGTTATTTGTTTATCGACCACGACTCTTTCATTTTCATGTCTAGCTTTTAACGCTTCCCAAGCCAGATTAAAATTGTCATCGTTAAGTGCGAACTGTTTTACTATTATTCCTGCTTGACCTTTTGTTTTATTTCGCAAATGGTATAATTTTTGCGCTTGTGATAGCTTTGGGTGGTTTATGTAAACGGCTGAGAACATGTCTCGGAACGACGGCCATTGCTCATAACCCCCATGAAATACTTCAGTATCACAGGCTGGCACTTTGATATATATGCCTGAACTTGCTTCTTGGTTTTGGGGCAGCTCTACTCGCTGGGGTGGAGTAGGTGCAGTTATGGGCTTAAGAAGTTTTAATTGATCGGAGATCATAGCCTTTGTTTCTTCGTACTGGTCTAAGCAGTTTTCATATTTGGAATACGCCGAGTTTTTAAAGTTTTCGGGCAATTCTGAATCATCTGTTTCGATGATTGTGTCATATGCCGTTTGGAGCCGTGTCCAAAATCTATCAAGTGATTTTTCTTTCACTTCAAGAACCGATTCTGTATTTTCCTCTATAGCAATTGAGGAAAATCTTGTGCAGTATCTTATGATACTGTCACTTTCTGCAATGAATTTTGCAGCTGAAAAGTCTTTGCCCTTTTTTTTGCTTTGCACCCTGTTTTGAACGGGTGCTTTCAGCAGGGCTGCCTTATAAATGTGTTCTGCTTTACTTATGCCAATGCAATTCTAAGTTCAATGCAATTCAGTGCAAGGTACTTTGTTGTTTGTTTACCCTTTTTTTGGTATACTTCTTCGCTTAACACACGTTTGTGTGATTGTCTATATTTTTCCCTTAAATATAATAAGACTCCAGACAATTTTTGATGGGATGTCAGAAATAGGTTTATATTTATTTAAATGCTTTTGTTTCTTTTTTACTTGTTAGTTTCTGCTTATTTGTTGTTACAATCCTGCCTTTGCTTGAATTGTATGTGTAAGGGCATGCAAGCAAAGGGGGTATTGCGGGAAAAATTTGCAAGTGATAACTTGAATAGGTATATGTATGTATGTATTTTATTCTTAATAATTTTTGCTTGTGCTTGATGACACGAAAAATAAGCAGAAAGCCGCGATTTGAAATTTAGTTAAGTATATTGTTTTTATACTTTTGTGCGGTACTTAATATGGAAAAAATGTCTTTTATATGTATGTAAATATATTTTAATTTATGTAGCTGGTGATCGGAACTTCGACAAAATTGGGAAGACTGTATACTTATATATAGTATATAATATATGTATGATTGAAATATTGTCGAACCAAAGTTTACCCTGAAATAATCCGTTTCCGATGGAAAAATTTTTACTTTTTTTTTTTTTAATTTTAATAAAAATGTGTACTTCGTCAGCAAGTACAAAAGAAGATTTTGCTTTTGGTTACTACTGTTTTTGTAAGACCAAAATTTTGTGCTAAATATTTTGTATAATGTTGGAAGTTTTTCAACTCACCGCTCTTTTTTCAGGGGAAAGGAGGGTTGTACTTATCCTTTTCTTGTATTTTGGGTGTTTGTGCAGTTTTGTTAAATTAGCTTTGTAGTTGTTCGCGCCCGAATTTGGTGCGTTAGTGGACTGTATTTTTTTTTTTTTGTTTGATATGTAATTTCTAGTTTTTATACTATGTATGTATATTTTTAGGTTTCGTTGTTTTTTTTTTCGTCACCCTAGTGTTTGTGCTTGTCTTTTGCCCTTTTATGTTTTAGGGCATACATATACAATTCGGGGCACTTCACTGCACTTAAATTTTTCTTTTTATATTTATTTTCCACTGTCCATAGGTGCCTGTCTTTGAAGCGATGTAGGACCATATATAATTTAGGGCACGGCACTTCACTCACCTTCGCACTCACTTCCGTACTTTCAATAAATTTAAATAACAAGTTAAGGTTTTAAAATGGTAATATATTTAATTGGTGTTGCTCAGGCGATATGCGACCGTTTTACCCGAGATTTACGAAATTATAATATTTGTTTACAATATGTGTGTGTGTTTTGTGTTGACAAATTATATGTGCGTGACTGTGTAAGTGTGTGTGTGGTGTGGTGAATGTTGGCGGCAGGGTTGTACCCGCCAGTGTTGTGGCTAATCTAGCCATTCTTCAAGTTTTCCCATTCTCTCTTACCAACTCGCCAGAAATCTCGATTACTTTCTGCATCATTCTGTCCTGCAGAGCTTTCATAGACTCGTTGAGGCGCTGTATAACATTTCCTTCATGCTTTTTTAATTTCTCCTCCCACAAGTCAAAAAGGTGATCAGATGCACTATTTTTTCCCTATACTTTCGCTCAGCCATTCTATTAGTGTTTCATGGATTTGGCGAAGACGAATTGCTGCTTACTATTATCTGCTGTTGTTGTTGTTTTGCTCGTCTTGTTGTTACACTCGTATTATCAATTGACATCATTTTGTATAGGCAAAAGAACAAATATATGTATGTATATATTTTGCTTCACATTTTAGTATTTTATTGCATACAAGACACTCAGCATCGTTGAAAATATTTAAACAAGAAAAAAATTCATTTTCCCAATATAGGGTTTGTTTGCTCATTGTACCTATTGACTTAAGAACAATGCGACATCAACTTGCTTCATTCTCTCTTTCTAACTCATGGGAGTTTGACACTCACTCAGATGCCAAACAAGCGTTTGACACGCACTCGTGGCTGGGTTGCTGGTCTATTAAAAATGAAGGGATGCAACAGCTTTGTGTTAAAATGGACTGAATTTTGCAGATGGGTTGCTGTGTTAGTTAATTTATTTTACTGAATTTAATATCAAAGGGTATTTAGAAATTTGGAAAATGACTGATAATAATCCTCAGCTGAATAAAAATAAACATATTTTGCACATTATCAATAATAAAATGTTGTTTTCGTTGTTAATAAAGTTATTTCCATCGATGCAGTGATATAACGCCCAAGGAAATAACGCCCATGGGCTGTTGATTAGCATTTTTTAAATCAAAATATCTTCAATACTATATAACCGATTTTTAAAATTTTGTTTGCATTGGATAGGTAACTAAATTACCTTTCATTTACTTCTTGGGTGTAAAAGCGCGTATGTGCAAAATTTTAAATTTAATTTTAAAAACAACGCTGAACTACACCATGCTAATTCCATCTGCGTAGTACACCATTCTGCGTTGGCGGCCTTCGGCCGCACTTATTATAAATAACCCTGGGCCACGCCATGCCAACTCCGGGTGGTTGCCCTGAACGGTGGCAACATACTCTATGGGCGGGATCCATGGTATTTTTGTGCAGAACACCTTTCTGAATTGGCAATAAAGATAACATAAAGGGAATAATTTTTAATTCTAGAGGTTGCGGTATTCTTCATTTAAAATTTAATGAAATAAACAAAAACCATATAAATACTTAATTCTTGAATCAGCTTGTTTTAATTCGTTTTTAACGTCCGTGGGCTTTATTTCTCTTCGAAAAAGGAAATAATACCCAACAGCAAAAGGCGATAACACCCATGGGCTTTATTTCCTTTTTAAAAAGGAAATGAAGCCCATGGGCATTTTTTCCTTTTTGAGTGGTCGTTATTTCCTTGGGCGTTATTTCACTGCACCATTTCCATCATATTATATGATTAACCAGTTAGAAAATATCTGGATTATTTGCAATTAATTGGTTTGTTTGCCTACAACTCAGTTTTTAAATATGTATAGTGTATACATATGTATGTGCGAACTGTTATTTCAAAGTGATTGCGAGAATTGGAGTGATTGGGAAAAATTTTTGCTTCGTGAATTCGTTTTGTGGCATTTTAATTAAATATTTCTATTTTCAGAGAATTTCTTGGCAACTGCAGTTTGGGTAAGTAGAATTTAACCCGAATAAATATGTATAAAAACGTTAATTGATATTTCCACTTAAAGACATGCCTCAACGTTGCTGTGTTGTTGGATGTGCTTTGGGGGTTCCCCGATACCCTTTTCATTCGGAGGAAGAAATGCCGCGGTGAGTGCAAAAAGTGACTTCTTAATTGCAGTATGTATATTAGGGTGGTTACAGGAAATGAATTATGGAATTTCCAATGTGACACCTCCTAAAATATAGTAGTAATTATGGAATTTCCAATGTGACACACCCTAAAATATAGTAGTAAACCAGAAAATGATAAATACAAAGTTTCAGGTCAATTCGATTACGCTAACACGTGCCTCATGGAGGTCAAAGTTAGGAAAAAACAGCGATTTTCCTTTGTGTACCTCATTCGAATATGTTTCGATAAGCTATTTTATTAGTACTAGACGGACCCGTGCGCGGCTTGCGCACAGAACTTCACCACTACCCTCAGCGACATCTGCAACCCAGTAGAAAAAGTCTCTGATTGACAATGGCGTTGCAGTACGAATTAATTTTTTTGTGCATTCACAATGGTTTGTTTAAACAAATTAATTTTTATAAAATACGCTTAAACAAAAGCACTGCTGTAATTAATATATAGTTTCGCAAGTAGAGGTAACCCACACCTTTAAAATGATACCTTACTTATTAATATTGGTTCGAAATGGGAGCAGAAAATTAGGAGCAAACACAAAAATACCTTACAGAAATAATATATATGATAGGTTTTGATATAAACAACATCTCATAAGGTCATAGGGAACTTCAATTTTAAATTTTAATGCCATTCTAATATAATTTTAATATTATTTTATTACTTATCTATTATATTTGTATATTTGTATATCCACTACCATCTCCCGAACGACTTCACCGATTTTAACAAAATTTGGTACACAGGTACTATGCTTTGTTTTAAGATTTTCTACTTTGATGTTGCCACTTGGGGTTGTCCTTAGGGTTGCCACCTATATCATTTTTTTTAAATATTAAGCAATATATGGCAATATGGGTATCAAATGAAAGGTATTTTAGGCCGTATACCAACCAAAATATTTTCGAGTAGGATTGCCACCTAGGGTTTCCACCTGAACGCATTTTATTTATTCCTTCAGATATCGACCACTATCTCGGGAACTGCTAAACCGATTTCGATAAAATTTGGTATATGGATAGCATGCTTCCTTCTTAGATTTTCTACTTGGATGTTGCCACTAAAGGAAGCTTAGAGGGTTGCCACCTTTCCGATTTTTTTTTAAATATAAAGCAATATATGGCAATATGGGTATCAAATGAAAGGTATTTTAGGCCGTATACCAACCAAAATATTTTCGAGTAGGACTGCCACCTAGGGTTGTCACCTGAATGCATTTTATTTATTCCTTCAGATATAGACCACTATCTCGGGAAAGGCTAAACCGATTTCGATAAAAATTGGTAGATGGATAGTATGCTTTCTTCTTAGATTTTCTACTTAGATGTTGCCACTAAAGGAAGCTTAGAGGGTTGGCACCTTTCGGAATTTTTTTGAAATATTAAGTAACATACGGCCCATGGGCCTTATTTCCTTTTTAAATGGAAATATCGCCCATCTGCAAAAAGAAATAAAGCCCATGGCTCTTATTTCCTTTTTAAAAGAGAAATAACGCCCATAGGATTTTACGCGAGCAACACGAACTGTTGATAAGCATTTTTTTCACAAATTACCCTGTGAGAAAAGATTGGGAAACGTGGCACGCGGAAGGACATCACCGTGGCGGTAGCCACGGCTATGGCACACACCCGGAGTTGGAATGGCGTAGCCCAGGGTTATTTTTTAAAGCGCGGCCGAAGGCCGCCTACGCGGAAAGGTGTCCTGCACATAAAAAACGTGGATGGGGCCCCGAATTTGGGATCTGACCTGGGTCAATTTTCGGTTTTTCACTAATAACTTTTCACATAAACAAAATATTGCTTTTTCCCCTTCGGATTATAGTTACGGAGGCCCGATCCACGATTTTTAAGTGCAGAACACCTTTCCGCGTAGGCGGCCTTCGGCCGCGCTTCAAAAAATAACCCTGGGCTACGCCATTCCAACTCCGGCTGTGTGCCATAGCCGTGGCTACCGCCACGGTGATGTCCTTCCGCGTGCCACGTTTCCCACTTTGGTTAACGTGAAATTTGTGTGTAACTATTCAATAAAATACAAAAAGAATTAGAATATTATTGTTTCATTAAAAAAAATGATAGAGCAATAAGGCCTTTAAGACTTATGGACGTTATTTCACTGCACCGTATGCTTCCTTCTTAGATTTTCTACTTGAATGTTGCCACTAATGGAAACTTAGAGGGTTGCCACCTTTCCGATTTTTTTTAAATATATGGCAATATGGGTATCAAATGAAAGGTATTTTAGGGCGTATACCAACCAGAATATTTAATACACAACAGGTGTCGCCAATGTATGTTAAGTGACTTTTTGTGTTTAGTGTTCGATATTTTGGTACTACATATTTATAATATTAAATATAGCTTAAACTGCTTTTTACCTTGTTAACTACACAAAACTAGTATATTAAAACCATACCTGGGTAATACTGAGTAGTACTGAAATAATTTATATTTTGATCTCGAAGTAATTAGTCCGTCCTAAGTACTTTCAGAATATTCAAGTACAAATACAAGTACAAGTAATTGCAAAGTAATTGAAGTTTTAGCAAATACTTCAAAGTATTTGAAAATAATTAAAAGTACTTGAAAAGAATTTAAAAATGTACTTGAATCGATTTTTTAATTCTTTCCAAGTACCTTTAATTACACTGGTTTACAGCCAAAATGCACCAGAGACGCCATAGTGAAATTCCTATGTAAAATCACCTCCTAATTCCGAAAATCAGGGTTATTTTTACTTCAATGGTACCGTTTTTGAGATATTTACAATTTAACGTTATTTCAAAAAACAAAACAGATGGCTCCACTTAATCGTGTATATCTCAAGAACAAACTGAGCTCTTCCAAAACGGTTTGAAAAATTTGAAAGCTTATAAAATTTACTATAATCAGTACATACAACACTTTTTGCTAGGTCCTGCAGATTCAAACATATCGAACAATCATTACGGATTTTTTTAATTTTTTTTGTAGTGTTTTCTTTGTAGAACTAGGGAACCTTTTTGTTTAGGTAGGCTTGAATTTTTACTGGATCTAAGTATAAATAAGAGTACATGCGCCTTGTTCCTTCATAATATCTCCAAGGCTCACCGGATACTGTTCAGTTTATAATCGCAGTTTATAACCCGTCATTTACTTAAAAATAAAAAATGAATAAAAGGGCGCGAGAGTTTGAGTGTACAAATGATCCAGATATGTTCTGTTTCATCTGCGGTCAATTTATTGTTAAAAGTATGAGACGTGTGTTTTCAAATCCTTTGAAAGTTACATACTATAAGTGTTTTGGAATTGAGCCTAAAAACAATGAAAAACCATGGACACCGAACACTGTGTGCACCACATGCCGAGTCGAATTGATTTTTTCGGAAACCGGAACAAAAAGGTACGTTGTAAAAATTAGGAATTTGTTCCCTTTTAATGCATAGCTGACTAATTTCTGAAACTATCTATTTAGGCGACGTGTGAAATTTATTACACCAATGAAGTGGAGGGAACCAACTTGCCATTCAACGGACTGCTATATTTGTACTACAAAAGTACTTGGGGTTGGAAAGTCCAGAAAAGTAACCTATGCGAGCGTATCTACAGTGTCATTACCAGAACTAATTTCAACAGAAGCGACATTGCCAGAATCAAATTTAACTTTAGTTCCGGCTCTAGTTTCATTGTCAACAGTAGTATCTGATTACGCGGCATCATGTTGTACTGAATTTCAAACGGAAAACGAAAGAAATTCTTTGTCACAAGCACAACTCAATGATTGGATAAGGGATTTGGAATTGTCAAAGGAAAAGGCCGAACTACACGCCTCTCGAATGCAACAATTTAAATTTGTTTCATCCGATGTTAAGGTAACATATTATAGAACTCGTCACGAAGAATTTTCCAAGTACTATACGAAGGAGGACAGTGTTTGTTACTGCAAAGACATTGCTGGTCTATTCAAACAATTTGGTGAACCATATGATTCAAAAGAGTGGCGATTGTTCATAGACGGCAATAAATTAAGTTCAAAGGCCGTATTATTGCATATTGGCAACCAAAAGCCATCGATCCCGATCGCGCATGCAGTAAATACGAAGGAAACATGTGAGATAATGCAAAAATTGCTCAAGTTAATCAAATACGAAGAAAATGATTGGAAAATATGTGCCGATCTTAAAGTCGTTGGAATGCTATATGGTCTACAAAGTGGATACACAAAATACTGTTGCTTTCTATGCAAATGGGATAGCCGAGCTCGTTAAGACCACTACATCATAAAGGATTGGCCAGAACGAATCGAGTTTCAAGTTGGGGTAGATAACATAAAATACTCTGCACTTATAAAGAAGGAAAAAATAATTCTACCTCCGCTCCACATCAAGCTCGGCCTTATCAAAAACTTTGTGAAGGCTTTGCACAAAGAAGGCGAAGCTTTTCATCATTTGAAGACAATCTTCCCAGAGATTTCAGAAGCAAAAATAAAGGAAGCCATTTCTGTGGGACCGCAAATAAGGAAAATGATGACCAATAACCATTTCAAAGAACTATTGTCACCAGTAGAGGCAGCAGCGTGGGATTCTTTTGAAAAGGTCGTTACTTCTTTTCTAGGCAAACACAAAAGTCCTAACTACGAGATGATAGTGAACGACTTAATCAAAAACTATGCGGAAATGGGTAAATAAAAAAACATATTATAATAAATTATATATTACATAAATTTACATGAGAATATATAGCCATAAATCTGAATTCATCGTCCAGTTCCGAACAAACAAGAACGGGAAAAATATAAACAAAAAATTTGTTCTGAATTGAAAGATAAATCCAGCCTAAGAAAATTATATACTAATGTGTCACTTATGTATTTATTTAATTTACTTTTTTATTTTCTTTCAAGAGTAAATATGTCTTTAAAAATTCATTTCTTACACTCCCACTTTAATTTTTTCCCGCAAAATATCGGCGACGAAAGTGACGAGCATGGCGAAAGGTTTCACCAGCAAATGAAAGTGATTGAAAGTCGGTATCAACTATTCTGGGATGTCGTTATGATGGGCGACTACTGTTGGTTTCTCATAAGAGAAACCGATCCTAATCTAAATAAGCGTCAAAACAAGACACATAACTTTTTCAATTATAAAATAAGATCATAGAGTTAAGACAGAACCATATGTACATACATATGTTATTATTTGTAGGGTACTTAAGTATTAAATGGATATATTTACTTGAATGCTTATAACTTTTGTATTAGTTCATCGATTTTGTTCACTGATAGCTTTTTTTTTTTTTGTAATAAAACAGAGCTTAGAGGGGGGAAAAAATATCTGCAAAAAAACAAAAAGTTTTCGAGATGCTTCCCCGCAAAGTACAAATTTTTTTATATTTTTACAAAAAAAATTAAAAAAATCCGTAATGATTGTTCAATATGTTTGAATCTGCAGGACCTAGCAAAAAGTGTTGTATGTACTGATTATAGTCAATTTTATAAGCTTTCAAATTTTTCAAACCGTTTTGGAAGAGCTCAGTTTGCTCTTGAGATATACACGATTAAGTGGAGCCATCTTTTTTGTTTTTTGAAATAACGGTAAATCGTAAATATCTCAAAAACGGTACCATTCAAGTAAAAATAACCTTGATTTTCGGAATTAGGAGGTGATTCTACATAGGAATTTCACTATGGCGTCTCTGGTGCAGAAAAAAAGTTGGAATTTGTGATCCAGTGTTATTTACAATCTTAAAACCAATATTTAAAAAAAAAATACAAAAATAAACGATATTTTTTACATGAAATTTCACTTTTAGTTAAAGATTTCAATAAAACTAATTACCGATTTCTGGTTTTAACAGAGATACTGTCAAATTTTGCACTCAATTAATGATCCCATTAAGAGAAAACTGGAATATACAAATGTAATATGTTCGGAAATAATATAAGTTTTAAAACTGTAACGGGTGGGACAAAATAAAGACGCTTTCCGGCAGTCAAGTTATATATTACTAAAACTACGCTACTTTCTGAAAGTAGTTTATTTAACTTAAATGTGGTTTTACGACCAGGCAAATGTGGTATATATTTGTACAGTGATTACTTATTTTTCTCAAATATTTTTATTGCTATAACTTGAAAAGTTAATAAAGAAGTGTAACGGGTGGGACAGGTCCTTGTAACGGGTGGAACATGTGAGTATTTGAAGCGTTGAATGAAGTTATTTATAAGAAATCGACTATGCCCAAGAGGCAAAAGGAGAGTCACTTGGTAAGTCTATTTCACAGACGGAATTATTTTCGTTTTATAAAGTTTATAGATTTTTCACCCATTAAAATTTTTACTCAGATATAAGCGCCTCGATAGTACTTAGTTTTGAAGTGTAATTGTTTCTTTTCAAATTTTGTTCGAAATAACTAGTATATCTATTTAAGCAGTATTATAATACATAAACAAAAGTAACATTAACCAATTTCTAACCACTATTTTACCATACCTGTAACGGGTGGGACATGCTTCACTGTTGATTATTTCTTAACTAAGTTAATAAAAGCTAAAATGCAGTTCTGGTATATATTTGGAACAAAATTCCAATTTTGAGAAACTAACATGAAATACCACGGTAACTTCTAAAAAGGACAAAAGCTTTTTGACTTTTTTGTTGTTTTAACTTGTGGGACAAGCCCAATTACATTTATATATTCGATTCATAAAGACGGAAAAGCTAAATAATTTGGTATATAAAGCAACTTCATTGGATAAATTTGAGATCGGTTTGTTAGTTTTATAATCAATAATTTCATAAAGGAATCACAAACCATTTTACAGCGTTTTCAAAACAAACCAAATCAACCTCATTTAAATAGCTATCAGATTTTAAAAAGTGAAAAATGTTACTAAACGTTTACTTAAAGCTTAAATTTATTATTTTTTGGCTAATATTACGTTTCTACCATTTATTTATCGATACATTTTATGAACATAATTATTTTCACAGCAAGTCTCATTTCCTCACGGAATCGCCCGTTTATTTATCAAAATGCAATTCATTATTCACATTTAAAAATAAATATTGCATGAGCATTTGAAATTTAACACAAATAAATAATTAAATTTAACTTGCAACAACAAAAATAAATCAATTTTGTTGTCAAAATTTAGCAAAGAAAGTTACCACTTACTAGTACATACATATAAACATAATATACTACAAGCGACATGTAATTTTTTTAATATTGGTTTCTAGATTATAAGTAATTGAAAATACTTGAAAAGAATTAAAAATCGATTCCAGTACATTTTTCAATTCTTTTCAAGTGCTTTCAACTATTTCAAATACTTTGAAGTATTTGCTAAAACTTCAATTACTATGCAATTACTTGTATTTGTACTTAAAAATTGTGGGAATGCGATTACCAGTACCAGTACAACTCCTTTAAAATGTACTTGTCACAAGTCGTACTGGTACTTGATATTACCCAGGTCTGATTAAAACATTATCTGGCGAACTAAGTTAATGGTTTACATAAAGTAGCTTTTGAAGAGTCTGGAAAAACACGCCTACATTCAGATACAACTTGTAATAGAAACTGACGTTGTTCTTCCTCTTTTGTCAAGGCTAAATTAAAATCTTCAATAAGTTTAATCCCTCTCTCGGCTGTGTCATTAACTACTGTTAAGCTCTTCGCTATCTTACGAGCTTTTGAAAAATGTGGATTTTGACAACACATATCAGGATTAGTATTTAAAAAATCTGTATCTATTTCAAATCTTCTAAAAAACTTTAAATTGCAAAGTAATCAGCCTCTTTATCTAACAAATAAGATATCATAGGTGATTAATGAATTTTGACAATGCTTTATCAGCATTTTCTTTGTCAAATATTCTGTAGTGAACTAACGACTTAATTAATTGTAGGTCTTGGTTTGGAGCTTGGGTCGCCTCGTGTGCAGTAAACCATACCTTTACATAAATATTAATTATAAATAAACACATTTGCTTAATGCTATTTTTTTCTACATCAGATAATAGAAATTGATCCCTGAAAACATATATTTTCACACAATAAATGGCTTTTGCCATCTACCTGGCGTGGTGAAAAGCTCCAGGTATTTTAATAGTAGTTTCTTCCGCCGGCAGACTACCCAAACATATAAGGCAAAGTTGGATGAATTCCTTATAATCATCCCTAGGTTGGCGATTTTGTAATTGCTGCTTGAGGAAATTTATAATTTCGTAGGGACTACTTATTGTATTTCTAAACTGATCGTCTTGTAAACCTGTTTTGTACTCTTTTTATTTAGCTTAGGCCACGCATTCTGAATTGTGTTGATCCGCTCTAAACAATAATTTGCGCACGTTAATTTCTCTTACTTATTTATTTATGATGTATATTCCAATAGCATCAGTACTTTTTTTCTGCTACCAATGAGTACGACTCTGCGTTGAGCAGCTTCTGAATAGCAATCTTTTTACATGGGCAAGCACAGCTGTGGACGAACAGCTGATACATAACGTACTTGTAAAGTTATACAATGCATGAAACTAAATTAAATTCTTTGCTCTTCTGCTTTTTCTGTTGACGATCGCGTTGCATGCGTGTAAAAACCCGATTGTGTGTGTGTGAAGGCCGAACATGGTTCGACTCCCGGGAAAATAAATGAAGCCCACTGAAACAATTATATATGTATGGATAAGTATGGCCAAGCTGAAGCGCAGTCGGTCAAAATAATTTTAATTCAAGAACATCAGTTTGAAAAAATACACCAACACAGATGCCAAACACATATTCACCTACTTTACCACTATTTACTCGAATTTTTTATTCCTTTATTCGAATAGTGTTATTCGTTTATTCGAATAGCGTTATTCGTTTATTCGAATAGTACTATTCCAATATTTTTATTAAGAGATTTTTAAAACGATATTCGCTGTTTTCTTTGCTTGTACCTATGAGCTTGCAAGTTAACGCCACCATTCACACAGAGCACTTATCCATTAAGTAAACAACTATGGCTCCACTGAGCCACTTAGAGACATGTGTCAAATATGCCTTTGACACAATGACCGCCACAATACCACTTAGCCATAATATAAACAGGATATAGTTAATCGAACGATTAGGCAAATGTGCCAGCATGTCATTGGCACCTTTGCATTAACGGAGCGGCCATCCAGCTAACACCTATGGTCCGACTTCCATAGAATTAAGATATAGAATAAGCTAAGCTTGAATGTAAGAAGTAGATTGTAAAAGTTATAAAAGAAGGTTTATGAATAACGAAAGTCAGATCAACAAGCAATCAAAGCGGGTTCTTTTAAACATTAATTGGCGATCCTGCTCCGGGCTGGTATTGAATCCAACCCGGGACCAAGAGAATGGATCTGCTGTATATGCTGGAAGAAAATCTATGTGAAACGCTCACACTCAGTACAATGCTCCAATTGCAATAGGTGGTTGCACCTAACAAGTTGCTCCGGACTAAATCCCTCTACCCACAGGCCCGCTAGTTTTTATAGAACTTTTGTGGCCCCTTGCTGTTCACGTCCCACGACGTCCCGTGGCCGTCGTCGATCAAGTATCGCTCCGCCGCATATGTCTGACTCTGTCACCTCAGTCTCCACGACTAGCATTACAAATGCACCTCAGCAAGTTGACCTTCCTAGCGGAGCAGCTCACAGCTACTCCCTACGTAGCACTTCCCAAGTGGAATTGAGCAATGCCGAGCGTCCGCTATCTCCCGCCCCCTCAGTCAGCCCCTCTTCTTCCAGCATCAGCACGAGTATAAGTCACAACCATCAGCTCCTGGTCCCTTATACTACGTGCACTGTTTGTCGGTTAAGATTATACACGCCTTTGGCATCGGTCAAGTGCAATAACTGCCTTGGCCTGTGTCATCTGCTTATATGCTCTGGACTCGCAAACAGGAACTTATGGACTGATACGTACGTTGCGCCATGCTGTCGAGCTACGCAACCTTCAACGTCATCTGAATCGCCTCTACCTTCTGGTAACGCGATTCCTTCGACTTCAAGAATGCGTCGTAGTGCGCGACCCAGCCTACTACCACCTAGGCATGCGCATCAGTCCCTGACCCCCAGCATCAACTCTACTCCCCCTTCGCACTTCGCAATCCTGCAATTTAATTGCAACGGCCTAACCGGCAAAATAGCTGAGACTACAAACCTCATGAAGCGACACAATATCAAAATCGCTGCTATTCAGGAGACAAAGCTCGGTGGAAGGTCAACTCTCCAGACCTGCAACGGGTACAATGTACACCGTTGTGATCGTGCGAGAGGGCTTGGGGGTGGTCTTGCATTCATCACGCATCAAACTGTGCAGTACCGTCTATTTGAGCCTGACATCGACCCGAGGGACACCACCTTAGAACGTCAAGGTATGGTTGTCCGGTCAGGCGATGTCAACTTGGAAATCATAAACGTATATATACCTCCTGTCACCTGCTGTCCCAGGGATTATCACCCTGACATTCGTGCGTTACTCAGAGCTGAGAACCGCGTTATCCTTGGTGACTTCAACGCACACCACGACCTGTGGCACTCCAGCTTACAGGCCGATGGTAGGGGGCAGGAGCTGGCTGACCAAATAGACGATTCGACGTTCTGCACAGTTAATGGGGATGCCCCCACTAGAGTGGCGGTAAACTGCTCTAGTTCGCCGGACATCACCAAAGTCAGCGCAGGTCTTATAAACTGCGTTGACTGGCGACCGATGCTGACGCTTGCTTCGGATCACCTTCCCATTGTGCTCTCTATCGATCGCCCCACCGACTTTGTCACTTCTGACAACCGCACCTTTGTTAACTTTGACAAAGCCGACTGGGAAAGTTTCTTAACATTTACAGAGAGCGCCTTCGCTGCTCTCCCTACTCCGTCTGACGTACGAGAAGGGGAAAAGGCGTTTCGTATGGCCCTAGTTTCAGCCTCCCGTCAACACATCCCGTCAGGTAGAATAAAGGAAGTACGTCCATTCTTCCCCGCAGAGGCAGCGGCCCTGGCAAATGAACGTGACCATATTAGACGCCTTGACCCCACGGATCCCCAAATTAGGGATCTTAATGCGGAAATCAGATGCTTAGTAGATAAACACAAACGCGCTAAGTGGGAAGAGCACCTAAGGTCTTGTAACCTCTCGGCTGGGGTTGGCAAATTATGGTCGACGGTGAAATCTTTGTCCAACCCGACTAAACCCAACGACAAAATATCCATCGCCTTCGGCGATAAGGTTCAGTCGAAACCTAAACGATGCGCGAGCGCTTTCTGCCGACAGTTTGTAATGCATCCTCCGTTGGACAAAGAAATTCGCCGAGCCACCGGGGAAGCGCATAAACCCAAAAACAGCGATGCGCCCATTGCCATCTCCACAACCGAAGTACAAGAGGCAATACGGAGATATAAGAACACCAAGTACATAGGCCCCGATGGCATCTCCATGCTGATGCTAAAACACCTCGGCGACGAAGGCATAAGATATTTAACACACATTTTCAACCTTTCCTGGTCCACCTTTGTCATTCCTGAAAGATGGAGACAGGCAAAGGTGGTCCCAGTATTAAAGCCTGGCAAGCCAGCTGCCGTAGGGGAGTCATTATCACTTCTCTCGCCAGTAGTGAAAGTGTTGGAATCTATCTTATTACCATATTTCACCGCTAATTTGCGACTCGCCGAACATCAGCATGGTTTCCGCAAAAACCACAGCACTACCACCGCGCTGAACGCCATTACCACTCAAAAGCGTCCAAACCACAGGACAGTGCTAGTTGCGCTTGATTTGGCCAAAGCCTTTGACACGGTCAATCATGCGCGACTATTGAAAGACCTGGAAGATTCGTCCCTTCCCCCCTGTCTTAAACGTTGGACGGCCAACTATCTGAGTGGTCGTCAATCGTCGGTAGAATTCAGAGGCGCCCGATCAAAACCCAGAATAGTTAAACAAGGGGTGCCACAGGGTGGTGTCCTATCCCCGTTTCTATTTAACTATTATATATCGAAACTTCCCCCCCCCACCAGAATGTGTCTCGATCGTCTCTTACGCCGATGATTGTACGATACTGGCAACGGGCCCCTCCGTTGAAGAACTCTGCTCTCGCATAAACTCGTACCTCCCAGCCGTGTCGGAATTTTTCGCTGGTATAAACCTGGCATTGTCACCGAATAAGTCCTCGGCTACCTTATTTACGACGTGGACAACGCAAGTGAACATGGAATTAGACGTCTACGTTGATAGTGTTAAGCTACCAACTGTCTCACACCCCAAAATCTTAGGGGTAACGTTTGATAACATGTTCAAATACGGCGCTCATGTTACCGCAATTGTCAATAAAGTCCAAAGCCGTAACAAAATCCTCAAGTTGCTAGCTGGCAGCACTTGGGGCAAAGACAAAGAAACGTTACTAGCTACATACAAAGCAATTGGTCAGCCGGTACTGAGCTACGCGACGCCTATATGGTCGTCGGGGCTAGCTGACACACAGTGGACGAGGCTTCAGGTCTGCCAGAATACCGCCCTTCGAACCGCTACTGGGTGTCTTCTTATGTCTCCTGAGCACCACCTTCACAATGAAGCGAAAATGCTCGCCGTTAAAGAGCATAGCGAAATGCTGACCAGGCAATTCCTATTCAACTGTTGCAAACCGCAGCACCCGAACGGACGCCTGGTCAACGAAAATCCGCCCCCCAGGAGGATAAGAAGCCACCTACGCAAACACTTCGATGAGATCTGGCACCTGATTTCCACGCCGTTTGATCCTAAGGCTCACCGGCAGGCCCTCACCCTTATCCACACCGATTCGGTAAATTCCTATGTCAGCTCTACTCCAGCGAACGCCGTTCTTCAGGCAACAACTCCACCCGTTGCCGAAGAGGAGCGCGGGCTGCCTAGGGAGACTAGAGTGATGCTGGCCCAACTCCGGTCTGGATATTGTAATAGGTTAAACTCTTACCTATCCAGACTGAACCCCGACTTGCCTAATGTTTGTCCGGCATGTGGCTTGTCCCCCCATAATACTAACCACCTTTTCGTCTGCTCAGCTGAGCCTACTCTTCTAACACCCATATCCCCCTGGTCCGCCCCTGTCGAAGCCGCTAGGTTTCTAGGACTTCCGTTAGAAGAGCCTGATGACAATATTGGGTAGATACTGACTACCTAGGCAGGGCTACGTGGCGTTACAACAACAACAACAACTAGGGTGATGCTGGCTCAACTCCGGTCTGGATATAGTAATAGGTTAAACTCTTACCTATCCAGACTGAACCCCGACTTGCCTAATGTTTGTACGGCATGCGGCTTGTCCCCCCATAATGCTAACCATCTTTTTGTCTGCTCAACCGAGCCTACTCTTCTAACACCCATATCCCTCTGGTCCATCCCTGTCGAAGCCGCTAGGTTCCTAGGACTTCCGTTAGAAGAGTTTGATGACATTACTGGGTAAGATACTGATTACCTAGGTAGGGCTAAGTAGCGCTACAACAACAACAACATCCTGCCAGGAGCAGGAGTGAAAAGAAAACACTAAACAGTGACTAAAAAACAAGTATCTCATCAAAAAGGAAAGAAAGTGGAAAAAAACACTAAACAGTGACTGAACTCAAGTATCCCATTAAAAAGGGAGAAAAGTCGAAAAAACACTAAACAAGAAAAAAACCACGCTAATTTACAAACACACCCAATAAAAAATTAAACAAAAAATTCTAATTTTACATCGACAGGTAAGAGTGAAGTTGTAAATATAAAAAGAAAAGGAAAAATATTTGCATGTAAGCATAAGTAACAAAATTAAAATACAAAACGTTATCAAAAAGACTATTAGAAACTACAATTTAAAAACCGCATACAATGTGTTAATCATAAACATAAAACAACAATTATTAAATTAATAAAACAACATAAATTTCCCTGCCTTAATAGCAACTGGAACGAGGATTTCAACAACCAACAACAAGGCTGACTGAAGGAGTTCATTTCATTTCAAGGACTTAAGTCGTCTGGACTTTGCATACACCGATAAGAGGCCCTGCCATATAATAGAGTAGGAAATGAGCATATTGAGACAGGGTTCTAGGACCTTGCTAGATTTCTAAGAAATTTACTTTGCTGACGAACAAAACTATTATGAACCATGGCACGAGTTCCGCCATGACTAAGGAGCTAAATAATAAAAATAGGGATACAGCCCTTCGAACTTTTATAACTGGTCTTAACCATCCTTTGGACCAGATACTGTCCACATTGGCACCAAAGGATTTGCCAAATGCCCTTGCAAAGGCGCAGGATTTGTACTCGAATCAAATGTATTTCAATTATTGATTGATGCCGGAGCAACAAGCTCATACATACGGGCGGGAATATATCCCAATAAAAATATTTTAGCAATTAAGAAGACGGCAAGGACCATTAATGGTTCGACCATCACACAATACTTCCATAATGTCAATTTGTTTGGGGTTCAGGAACGATTTTATGAGATTGAAAATTTAGAGAGTGATCACTTAATTGGAATGAATTTCTTAAAAAGAATCGGGGCCAAAATTGATATCGCAAATCGAGTGTTGATTTATGGGTATAATCAAAAGGAAGAAATACATTTTCTGCCGGCCTATTAGAAGAGAAATTTAAGGGAAATGAAATTTAAAACCCCTTGGGATTGGGAACTCCAAGGCGCCCGCGGTCGGTAAACCTGCAACACAGTTGGTAATTTTAAAAACAAAATTATTAAAAAAGTTTTAAAACCCTTGGGATTAAATAATCCTAAGGCGCCCGCCGAAGAAAACCAAAATTAAAAGTAAAAAATATGAGAAAGGTAAAAAAGCCTAAAATATATGAAAATTTAAACCCCTTGGGACATGAAGATCCCAAGGCGCCCGCCGATGCTAATACCAACAATAATGAAAACTAAATCTGAGGAAAGATTATAAAATATTGTGGAACAAAAAGGTTCTACAAAGCCAGCTGAAGATTTTAACTGCAACAAAAATATTAAAGGTTTATTGAGGGACATTTCTGGGAATGAAATACAAAAATTAAAAAATATGGGGAAAGTAAAACATATAAAGCAAAAACAACACACCATTTTTTTTAAAACGGACACGTAATAAATAACCTCGTGGCCGAGTGGTCCAATCAGGTTTTGGGGATGTCCTTATACTTAAGTGGTGAAGAAAAGCTAATTGAAAACTTGCGGATTAAAGCAAGTAATGAAATCTTGGCAGCACATAGTAATGTGAATTTAGATTTACCTTTCCGCACCGATGTTATAGCGGAGATTCGAACAACTGAGGATAGACCGATTTGGTCGAAACCGTATCCTTATCCAATGTCCGTGTTGAAATAGGGGATAATAAGGGAAAGTAAAAGTCCATACAACTCTCCAGTATGGGTACTTCCAAAGAAGGGAATGAATGAGGATGGAAGTCCGAAGATAAGACTAGTGATTGACTTCAAAAAATTAATGAAAAAATTGTATCGGATAGATACCCGATGCCGAACCCAGAGATTATATTTTCCAATTTGGGGAGGTTCAAATATTTTTCCACTAGCGATTTGGAGTCTGGATTTTACCAAATACTAATGGAAGACAATGATGTAGAGAAAACGGCATTCTCAGTAAATAATGGGAAATATGAGTTTTTACGGATGCCGTTTGGACTGAAGAATGCACCAAGCATTTTCATTTGACCATGGATAATGTTTTAAGGGAATATGTGGGGAAGTTTTGTCACGTTTATATCGACGACGTTATAGTCTTTTCAAAGAATTTGGATGACCACAAGAGACATTTGGTTTTAATAATTGAAGTATTGAAGGGGGCAAACATGAAAATATCGTCCGAAAAATCGAAATTTTACCAGGAAGAGGTGGAATTTCTGAGGTACGTTTTGGCGAAGGTTATCATTAAAACGGACCCAAAGAAGGTTGAAGTAATACAAAATTACCCAATATTATAGGAAATTCATAGATAATTATGCAGTGGTAGCGAAACCACTAACTAAACATTTGCAAGGGGAAAACGTGAGAATTTCCCAATATTTATCAAAAAAGACAATTGTCAATCTTGACCAAGGAGGAGTAGCTGTTTGTGAAAGATTGCAAAGTTTACCGTCGCAACAGATGCAATCAGAAATTTGTTTTAACCACTGATGCGTCAAAGGTAGCTTTGGGTGCTGTGTTATCACAGGAGGGAAAACCAATAATATTTATTTCGAAAACTTTGAATTCCACTGAATTAAATTATACCACTAACGAGAAAGAATTGCTTGCTATAGTGTGGGCTCTGAAAGCTTTGCGTAATTATCTTTATGGAGTGATTGATCTGGAAATTCACACCGATCATCAACCACTTTCATTCGGAATTTCCGAAAAGAATCAAAACATCAAAATTAAAAGATGGAGGGCGTTTATCCAGGAATATTCGCCAAGAATTGTTTATAAGCCGGGGGCTACAAATGTCGTCGCAGACGCATTATCAGGACAGATATTAAATAATTTATCTTCTTCAGAAGAATCAAGTAGTTCAAGAAATTCACTGACGGGTACTCAGCATTCCGCAGAGAGTAGTGATGAGTATCAAATTCATGAAACAAAAAAACATTAAATCATTTTAAACAGCAGATATTAATAAATAGTGGGGCAAGAATAACAGTCTTGGAGACGATTTAAAATTTTAATAACAAACGATTTTTAATTGAGTATGACATACCACAAAATATAGTTAGTGTTCTGAAGGAATATATAGTGACGGGAATATACTGAACACCTGAAGTGCTTTATGAAATAAAAAATGTGCTAAGAGAAGCATTTCCAACGGTAAAATTTTTATATACTAAATTGTTTGCAAATGATGTTACTAATAGGTAGGATCAAGGGGCAATTATTGAGCAAACACATAATAGAGCACATAGAAATTATAAGGAAAATTTGGCTAAAATTAGGCAAGAATATTATTGGCCATTAATGATAACACAATTTAAGCAATATGCGAAAAATTGAAGCATATGTAATAATAAGTATGAGAGGCATCCGATATTGATACCGATATTGATACCGATAGGTGAAGCAGCTTTACCGTAAAAAGAAGGAGGACAACTCCATATTGACACTTTTTTCGCACAAAAATGAAAATGCATTACTTGCATAGATTCTTATTCTAAATATCTGGTGGTAAAATATATTGAAGATAAGGTTAAATTAGATGATAAGGTTTTAGAGCTTTTACAGACATTTCGAGATGTTAGGAGTATAGTTTTAGATAATGAGCCAGGCTTGAGTACAATACAATTTAAATCCCTAATGGAGAGGTTAAATATACAGATTTACATATTATTGTAAACCACGCCAAAGCGCTAGCAATGGCCAAATTGAGGGGCCCATTCCACACTCATAGAAATCTCTCGATGTTTAAAACAGGAGTACAGCCTAATAAGTGATTTCGAATCAATTATGAGGGAAGTACAGCAGTATAATAAAACAGTACACTCTTCAACGGGTAAACAGCCCTATATTATTTTATTCAATAAAGAAACTCATGCTAATATAAAAGATAAATTAAGATTAGCGCAGGAACATACATATGCTAGAGCACCATAATAAGAAAAGACTTCAAAAAAGTTATCACAGAGGGGAAGTTATATACGAGAAAATATATGGGGAAAGAAATAAATTAAGACCAATGTATAAGAAGCAGGTAGTAATAGAAGATTTTGGGAACAAGGTTAAAATACAAAATAGGAACAGCATTATTCATATGGATAATATTAAGGTTTGATTTTATTTTACAGGCAATGGGGACAATTGTGCAAATTTTATTGATAATATTATATACCAACAGTATAACATCAGATATAATTGATTATATAAGGGGAAATTATGTTTTGGTAGAGGAAGAAAATGCAGCAATTTTTGAAACTTATGGATCAATTTACCATTTGACAAACTTGTCATTGTTTGAAAATATTATAAAGAATTATAAAACCGATGATGAAATAATGTTACTTGATGACTCAACTATGGATTTTGAGATACAAATGATAGAAACATTACTAACAAAATTGAAAATCTATACTATAATAAATCTCTAGAAGAGTCGTGTCTGTACATTGAAAATTTCTTTGAAAAGATGACTGGTAATGACCTGGGGAATGCTATAGAGTTCATCTGATCCATTTTTTAAATTATTGTCTGTCTGTTTGTCTGTTTGAACTTAAGGATCTCGGAAACTAAGCAATGGATTTTGATGAGACTTTCACAAATATACTGCTTGAAGCTTAGAAAGGGATCTGCACTTTGTTTTATCAAAATCGGACCACAAACAAAAAAGATATACTAATTTTTAGGGAGGAACCTATGAAATTTTTTTTCTTAAATAAATTTAAATAAATATTTATGTGGGTATCAGCATATCTATACTATAACAAATCTCTAGAAGGGTCGCGTCTGTACATTGAAAATTTCTTTGAAAAGATGACTGGGGATGACCTGGGGAATGCTATAGAGTTCATCTGATCCATTTTTAAAATTATTGTCTGTCTGTTTGTCTGTTTGAACTTAAGGATCTCGGAAACTAAGCAATGGATTTTGATGAGACTTTCACAAATATACTGCTTGAAGCTTAGAAAGGGATCTGCACTTTGCTTTATCAAAATCAGACCACAACCAAAAAAGATATACTAATTTTAAGGGAGGAACCTATGAAATTTTTTTTCTTAAATAAATTTAAATAAATATTTATGTGGGTATCAGCATATCTTTAATAAAACTCTAGAAAAGTCGTGTCTGTGCATTGAAAATTTCAAAGGTTTAATTTATACTTCGATATATTTCGATACATTTTTCCACAGCTGAGTTATCGGTCAAAATATGATTGCACAAAAACCTTAAAAATGGCCTACAATATGGGTATCAAATGAAAGGGGAAGGCCCCAGGTTTCATTTGTACTTCAATATATTTCGATAACTGAGTCATCGGTCAAAATGCGAATTCCCGAAAACCTAAATATTACCCTACAATATGGGTATCAAACGAATGGGGATGGTCCCGGGTTTCATTTTTACTTCGATATATTTCGATAAATTTATCGTTAATTTAGTTATCGGTGGATTGCCCTAAAACCTTAAAATTTACCTACAATATGGTATCAAATCAACTTTTGAATTTCGATTCATCCTGACACAATTTGTCAAAATTGAATTCTTGAAAGGCCCCCTATCGTTACCAACGAATACGGCAAAAGAAAATTTTTGAAAACCGGTTTTTAATACTCTTTTTTCAAAATATTCGAATTTGGTAAATTCTTCAGTAGGCAATAATATTATATAAATATGAAATCTTAAAGTATATTATTGATTTTGAAAGGCCCACTAACTACTTACACCCCGAGCAACGCCGGGTACCCTGCTAGTTAATAATAAACCAATTGGGGTATTAATGAACTTGGGACGGATTTTATGAAAATAACAAATAAATTAATGATGGAAAATTAGTAATTGAAAAAGAAGTAATAAAGTGTGAAAATAAGTTTTATTTTGTTGAATTTTGTAAAAAGGAATTGAATAATGCATTTTGTGTGATAAAAGAAAATAATACATGTTTGTCCGATATCAACATGCCAATTGTACTAAAATAAATGAAAAAAAATAATCAATAAAAATTGTAAAAAATGGAGCAATAATAGTATCTGGAAAACATAAGGTTAATAGTCACACAATAGATGGAATTTATTTAGTAACTTTTCAAGGTAATGTAACAATTGATAGCAAGAAACATGAAAATCCAACAGGAAGAATATTAAACCATTTAAAAGTAGGAAAATTTAAGTCATTCTTTGTAAAAGAATACATTGAAACAAAAAATATTGATTTAAGATTGGACAACTTGAATTTGCTTACTCCAATGAAACAGGAAATAAGGAGAAATCCCATTTGGTGGTCAAAATAGTTGTATTTATTCAATATTAATAACAGTAATAGCATATTTTGTTTATACATAGATTTTCAAATTCAAATAAAAAATTCAAAAGAAAAAGAAGAGATTTTATTGAAGTTGTCAAATCAAATAAATAACCTCACAGCTTCATATTCGAAGACGGGACGCTTCGAATTAGAGGGGGGGCGTTAACGCCACCATTCACACAGAGCACTTATCCATTAAGTAAACAACTATTGCTCCACTGAGCCACTTAGAGACATGTGTCAAATATGTCATTGGCACCTTTGCATTAACGGAGCGGCCATCAGCTAACACCTATGGTCCGACGTCCATAGAATTGAGATATAGAATAAGCTAAGCTTGAATGTAAAAAGTAGATTGTAAAAGTTATAAAAGAAGGTTTATAAATTAAGAAGTCAGATTTTGTTCAACCAGCAATCAAAGCGGGTTCTTTTTAAAAACCCCTCCGCTACTCCCGTAACATAAATTTGCATTTATGTGTTGTATGTATGTATGTATGTATGTTTGCGTGTACAAATGTGTGCCAAGGCAGAAGCAATATTTCTTTCATTATTCGAATAGTGGTACCGAATAGTTGTATTTATTCGGTTAGTGGTGGTTGAATAGCTTCTGGCTTATTGACTTAATAATTAAATAGCTATTCATACAGTGTTGTGGGAATAATAAAATACAATTATTGGTAATATGTAGTTAAAGCTGTAAATAGACATTTACTATAAAGTTACTATACATAAATATGTATTCGTACATTTATATTTTTGTTACAGTTACATTTGCTAGGTAAGTTTTGTGCTAGGGCTTCAAACAAGAGATGCCAGGGCCTAAATTCATTATGTATACTGTTTAATGTGGTAAGAAATGGACAAACCCGTCCGCTGATTTTCATGTTCACAGGTGTAAATAGTTTAATTTGAGTAAAGCAACTAATACTATCTACCTGCTTCCTATATTTTGTTAAATACTCATATACCTATAGTCCAGTCGCATAATACCGAAAATCGACTGAATACGGAAGTGACGCAGACCATAGGTTTTTTAGGATTATCTAACTCTCCTCCTAGTGGATATGAAAGGGTGAAAATATAATCCCAAAATATGCAGAGCATACTTTTCGGTATGCATTTAAAGTGCAATTTATTTGTTATTTTTAATTATTTCGGTCATGGTTACATCTGTCAATAAATTTTTTTCTGCAGTATGTTGTCGAGGTGATCTCCATCAAATGTTTCTTTACAGCTTTTTTCTAAATGCTATTGTTTTCCCGCTATAACCACTTTTTCCCAGTGCATTTGTGATAACTGTCTTTAAATGTACCCCATAATCGTTATAGCATATTAGGCTATAAATCTGTTAGTTTTTTACCCAACCCGTTAGGGCATTTTACAAAGATGACTTAATAAAATATTTAATTTTGAACGTAGGTAGGGTATCTGTCACGCCCTTTTTCGAGGTGTTAAACATATTTTTTGAGAAATTGCTTAAACAAACATTATAGCAATTTAACATTCTAAAGGAATCAGCAAAAAAAATAAAATTTTGCTACAAACATTTTTTTTGCCCCATACAAAATGCAACACAGAAAACTACTTGTTTTCATGTTTTTTGTAAAAATGCACTGGTAAAAAGTGGTTATAGCGGGGAAAACTATAGCATTTAGAAAAAAGCTGTACAGAAACGTTTGATGGAGAATCACCTCGGCAACAAACTGTAGAAGAAAATTTTTTGACAGATGTAACCATGCCCGAAATAATTAAAAATAACAAATAAATTGCACTTTAAATGCATACAGAAAAGTATGCTCTGCATATTTTGGGATTCTTTTTTCACCCTTTCATGTCCACTAGTAGGAGAGTTAGATAGACCTAAAAAACCTATAGTCCGCGTCACTTCCGTATTCAATCTCTGTTGCCTGGACTACTATCGATATCTACTTACATATGCAGGTCACAGAAATATGCGAACTCTTTTTGTATTGAAAGGGCTTGTTAAGGATGATAATTAGTAGGTAGATTTTTTATTGTGCTTGAACAACTGAAGAATTGCATAAAGCGCGACTATTTGTTTTAAATTTGGATGTACAAGTCAAGTCAAGTCTAAGCTAAGTAAGCATAACTGAAGCTTCAGATTCTTGTAGTTTAGTCTCTTATTCTCTCTCGTATCTATGATGTGAAGCATCTTTAAACTGCAAACAGCCACCGACGGAAAAACGGACGAAGTGTCAGCTGACACGATCTAACTTATGAGAATTGCGTGTAAGCGATTTTTCACCGACGTTCGTAACGTACGTTTTACGCACGTCGCTACGTCAAAACCCAAAAATTTCTGATTTTTACGTAAGAAACGTGTCAGCTGATCGCTCTTCGCCACACAGTGTTGCCTATTCAACTATTTGCATGTTGAGTTTGGGCCGTTTGCAATTATTTTACAAAAATACCCAAAAAAGTTTTAAATATTGTAATATCTTAAAAATTTTGACTTATGTTAAAGTTTATAAATAAATATACTATATGTAGTTATTTAATATTATTTTCGACATTTTCCAAAATGAAAAATTACAAATGCAAAAGTAGAGGTTTGGGTAAGCATACATGCAAACTGAGGAATGTTAAAACTGTATTGAATGTTTCTACGTAAGCCCAACGTTCATAGAAAACCGCCAACCGTCACCGTCCGTCAGACACGTCGGTGGCTGTTTGCAGCTTTAGCATAAATCGTTTGTTGTAATGCTGTTCTTGCTGTAGTATGCTCACCGCGTTGGTGTCCGCTCTCAGCACAGTGGGCCGAAAGTGCTGTTTTCAGTGTGTTGTTCGATTTTAAACACTTTATATCGGATCGATGTCCTGATGTTTTAGTTTTAAGTTTATTTTTTGTTGTGCCAACATATACTTTGTTGCATTTTTTGCCTCCATCTCCAGCACATGGTATTTTATATATAATATTATTTTGGTTTTCATTTTACTAAAAAATACATATATTATTTGTGTACTTCGGTTTGTGTACTATTCCTACGCGATCTTTGTCATAAATATTCGAGCTTTGTAATCTCTCGGAAAAACCAGGTATGTGCATATATACTAGAACACCCACAAAAAAAAAAATTTTTTTTCTTCGCTTCACACGCATTTTCTGAAAGAATGGGTATAAAAAATAAGATCTGTAAAAAAATCTGGGCATCTGTAGTGCAAAAATGCCATGGAAATTTGACCTAAAGGCTAAAAATGCACTAAAAAATGGAATATGTCTTTATTGGCTAATATCTCCTAAACTAGTAATTTTAAGAGAAATAACGACATAACAACTTTTACTTAGATTGGAGTCAGGAGTAAATTGCCCATATAAAGGTTGTACCTGCGAGTGTCCTTTCAAGGACTTTTAATAAGTCGAAGTAAATTTTTTATTTTTCATTTTTTTTGTAATGGTCAAATAAAATACTTGCAAAATTATGGATTAGATAAGCTATACATCGTTTGGTAGGATATTAACCACAGTTTAATAATAACATTACATTTTAATTTTACCAACATTTCTGCAATGGTTGGTTGACATAAAACTGCGAAAAACTGTTTTTACATTTCTAAAAACATGCAATATGGTATAGTTCAGGGGTCAAAGCTCTAATTCTCTTCCCTCCAAATGCGTTTTCTGAAAGTTTGGGGGTAAACGACAAGATGTGTACAAAAGTCTAGCCATCTGTAGTGAAAAAATGCCATGGAAATTTGACCTAAAAGCTGAAAATGCACTAAAAAATTGTATATGTCTTTATTGGCTAATATCTCGTAAGCAAGTTTTTCATAGAGAAATAATAACAAAGACTTTTATTAAGAATGGTATCAGGAGTAAATTCTCCATACACATTTGTTCCCTGCGAATGTCCTTTTAAGCACCTTTCATAAGAATGTTTTTTTTCTTATTAGTTAAAATTTTTTTTCTATAGTATAATATGTATGTATATATTTTAGTTAAAAATTTAGTTTTGCCAGGAAACCGGTACTGAACTGTCAAAAAGAAATGCATTCATAATAAACGTGTAATTGTGACCTCTATTGTTCTACACAGGTAAGAAAGAAAAATGTTTGAATGCAGACGCGCTTCCTAGCAGAAGAGAGGTGTTTAGTGTATTTTTTTATTCCATGCAGTGGAGAAACATAACAAAAACTTGCCGTCACGAAACACATAAAAAAAAAATTATAGATTACTTAAACAAAAACTGTTCGAAAGAAAACGTTTAATATTGTTTTATAGACTTCACAACATTTCATATTATTATTAAATTTGTTCCGTTACATATTTACCATTTTACTTCAACATAGCTATAAAATTAGAACTGTGCGCCTGAGTTATCACATAGTGTATGTTTTCAAAAACTAAAAAAAAAAATTTCTCGATTTTACGCCAACCTACCATTGCAAAAGTGTTAATAAATTTAAAATGCAATGTTAAAATGAAACTTTGGGTAATATTTTATCAAACGGTGTAAAACTTATGTAACTCATTACTTTGAAAAAAATTAAAAATTAACTTCGACTTATTAAAAGTCCTTGAAAGGACACTCGCAGGTACAACCTTTATATGGGCAATTTACTCCTGACTCCAATCTAAATAAAAGTCTTCATGTCATTTTTTCCGGTAATATTGCTGGTTTACGAGATATTAGCCAATAAAGACATATACAATTTTTTAGTGCATTTTTAGCTTTTAGGTCAAATTTCCATGACATTTTTTCACTACAGATGGCTAGACTTTTGTACACATCTTGTCGTTTACCCCCAAACTTTCAGAAAACGCATTTGGAGGGAAGATAATTAGAGCTTTGACCCCTGAACTATACCATATTGCATGTTTTTAGAAATGTAAAAACAGTTTTTCTCAGTTTTATGTCAACCAACCATTGCAGAAATGTTGGTAAAATTAAAATGTAATGTTATTATTAAACTGTGGTTAATATCCTACCAAACGATGTATAGCTTATCTAATCCATAATTTTGCAAGTATTTTATTTGACCATTACAAAAAAATGAAAAATAAAAAATTTACTTCGACTTATTAAAAGTCCTTGAAAGGACACTCGCAGGTACAACCTTTATATGGGCAATTTACTCCTGACTCCAATCTAAGTAAAAGTCGTTATGTCGTTATTTCTCTTAAAATTAGTAGTTTAGGAGATATTAGCCAATAAAGACATATTCGATTTTTTAGTGCATTTTTAGCCTTTAGGTCAAATTTCCATGGCATTTTTGCACTACGGATGGACAGATTTTTTTACAGATCTTATTTTTTATCCCCATTCTTTCAGAAATTGCGTGTGGAGCGAAATTATTTCATACTTTTTCAAATCCCATACATTCTGTGGGTGTTCTAATAGACATGATCGCTTGAACAAAATCGGAGGTGGTGTTCTGCTTGCCGTTCAGTCCTCTATTCCTTCAGAGGAGGGTAATGTACCCTAACATGGATTCCATTGAGTTTAAATGCATCCGCATCCAGCTAGAGAACGTGTATATCGCCAGCCACACTGCAAAACCCTGTATGTTCAAAACCAAAAACTTTTCAGGAGAAGGAAAAAACTGTGATAACACTGGTTTACAGCCAAAATGCACCAGAGACGCCATAGTGAAATTCCTATGTAAAATCACCTCCTAATTCCGAAAATCAAGGTAATTTTTACTTGAATGGTACCGTTTTTGAGATATTTACGATTTACCGTTATTTCAAAAAACAAGGATCTATTTTAGGCCCATTACTCTATTCGGCTTATGCAAATGATCTCCCGGGTCAGTTACAATACTGTAATGTTCAAATGTATGCTGATGATGTACAACTCTATATAAGCTGCAAAGCATCAGAGTTCGATGACTGCGTACGTAAAATTAATGTTGACTTGGATAATGTAAGAACTTGGGCTGCAACTAACGGCTTATGTCTCAATCCAAGCAAATCCAAATATATGTTGGTAACCAAAAAAACACAAATTGTAACATCTTTTCCCGATTTAGTTCTGGGTGAGTCTAAAATTGAATACGTGGATAAAGTAAAAAATCTTGGTATCACATATAATAAACACCTTCACTGGAATGATCACGTTATCATCACAACCGGCAAAGTATACGGGATGTTAAGAAGTTTATGGTGTAGCCAATGGTTCATACCACTTGAAGTCAGAATGCTTCTGGCTAAATCATACCTAATACCGACGTTACTATATGGTTGTGAATTGTTTTCTAGCTGTGACGTAACCAGTAGGCGGAAATTAAACGTGGCTTTTAATGGTATTGCAAGATATATATTTGGCATACGTCGATTTGACCGAATATCTCATTACTCCAAACTTATTTTTGGTGTTACCTTCGAGAATCTTTTAAATTGTAAAACTGTAATTTACCTTCATAGAATAATATACACACAACAGCCGCATTATCTTTACCAAAAATTAAACTTCTTCAGGTCAGAAAGAGGAAACCGTATTATTCAAATAGAACATAACACTGCTTTTTCAGATCAACATTTCTATATAAACGCTATACGAATTTGGAATCGATTACCCCCTTACTTGCAATTAGTCAGCAACGCAATGCAATTTAAAAAGTTAATATATGAACATTTTAAATAACACTGTTAAACATCACTGTTATATTTTTAACTTTAAAACTTAAACTCTTGACTTTTTGTTATCTGTTTTTTAATATTTTATATTGTAAATTAAATCTAAGTTGTTGTCTTAGTTTTATTTTATTATTATATTTATTTTTTTGGCATAATATTTTTTATTTTTAATATGACTATAATACTATTCAGTGCTGTTATATAAGATTAAATCTTTGTACTGAATTATAAGCATACAAATAAACAAATAAATAAATAAATAAATAAATAAACAAAAAAGATGGCTCCACTTAATCGTGTATATCTCAAGAACAGATTAAGCTATTCGAAAACGGTTTAAAAAATTTGAAAGCTTATAAAATTTACTATAATCAGTACATACAACACTTTTTGCTAGGTCCTGCAGATTCAAACATAGTGAACAATCATTACGGATTTCTAAATTTTTTTTTGTAAAAATATAAAAAAAATTTTACTTTGCGAGGAAGCATCTCGAAAACTTTTTGTTTTTTTGAAGATATTTTTTCCCCCCTCTAAGGTCTGTTTTATTACAAAAAAAAACAAGCTATCAGTGAACAAAATCGATGAACTAATACAAAAGTTATAAGCATTCAAGTAAATATATCCATTTAATACGTAAGTACCCTACAAATAATAGCATATGTACATATGGTTCTGTCTTAACTCTATGATCTTATTTTATAATTGAAAAAGTTATGTGTCTTGTTTTGACGCTTATTTAGATTAGGATCGGTTTCTCTTATGAGAAACCAACAGTAGTCGCCCATCATAGCGACATCCCAGAATCCTTGATACCGACTTTCAATCACTTTCATTTGCTGGTGAAACCTTTCGCCATGCTCGTCACTTTCGTCGCCAAGATTTTACAAATTTAAATTGTTGCATTCGAGAGGCGTGTAGTTCGGCCTTTTCCTTTGACAATTCCAAATCCCTTATCCAATCATTGAGTTGTGCTTGTGACAAAGAATTTCTTTCGTTTTCCGTTTGAAATACAGTACAACATGAAGCCGCGTAATCAGATACTACTGTTGACAACGAAACTGGAGCCGGAACTAAAGTTGTATATTAGCGCATAACACCGCATGGAAAATCGTTCGTCCTCAGGATATGTTCTATTCGTTTTTTGTTTTCCGGGTGAAATACTGCGTCGCTGGTGTCTAAAACTCTGCCGATATAGTTTTTTGCAGTGTTAACTATCATATTTTTCGGGTGTTTTGATAAATAATTGATAATACGCCCTGAGGATGTAGGTTTTTGATAAGAATCTAGTTTTATTTTGTTGTCAAGTTTGCACACTAAAGAGTCTAAGAAGGCTCATCTCTTTCCAGATCCATGGTAAATTGAATATCTTTGTTATGAGTTTAGTATTCCTACCCAGCAAAAAATCGGTAATGGCTTCTGAGTGTAATCTCTTCAAAAAGGCGTTGCCTTGTAATGCCTTCAATATAATTTCACTTCTTTATCACAATACGGGTAATGCAGTAAAACCGGGTGTGAGGGTAATGTATTACACAAGGCATTGATTTAAATGAATAAAAATAATTTCACTTCTTTAACCCGTTGCCGGTAATTCGGCAAAGAATAGCTAATCAGCTCTAAGATAATGTATGCCAGAAGGCATTGCTTAAAATGGTTTAAAGTAAATTCGCTTCTTTTACCCATTCTTAGTAATGCATAAAAGAATGCAAAGTCGAAGTACGCTCAAATTTGCAACTCTTTAATTTGCCTTTGCTTCTTCGATCAATTACGGGTAATGCAAAAGAAAAATAAGAAAAAATCCCGTTACCTTCTGTGTAAATTTCCATTCGACAAAAATCATGTTTGGAATTGTTCAATTTAGTTAGTTTGAAATTGTGGTCAGTGCGTGACGCGTCATTTATAAGTAAAACAGTGAGTGAATAACTAAAAAAGTGATTTAATAAAATAAAATTAAAATGCTCAGCAAAAGACAATTAAAACGTTTAACAAACATAAAAAAGAAGGAAATAGGCCTTAAATTTAGTGAAATTAATAGTGCAAGGGATATACAAAGTGAAAATAATAGGGACAATACTGCGTCATTGCAACAATGTATTGACAACGTAGTGGTTCATGGAAGTGATAGTGAATCTGTGGAAAATAATTTAGAAATAAATACAGAAAACGTTGACTTGGGAGTGGCGCCACTAAGGAAAAAGCTAAGATACTGGTTTTTAGAATTGTTTCCCTCTGTACGATGTGTTGGGAGTCTTCTAAAAATAATGAAAAATGAAAATCTGGATGTGCCTTTAAGTGTTCCAACTCTAATAGGCTCAACAGCAAACTGTGTAACTCGCACAGTGCCTCCAGGGCAATATGTCCACATAGGACTAAAAAATCAGCTAGAAAAACTTGTGTGTGAAATTACTGAGGAAAACTTAGAAGTGCTAGAGATTGATATAGGGATAGATGGGCTGCCCTTATTTAAGAGCTCATCAATCTGTCTATGGCCTATATTGGGTCGTGTTTCCAATTTGAAAACAAATCCTGTTTTTCTAATTGGAAGTTACGTTGGGGAGAAGAAGCCTCATATTATTGATGTTTATCTTCACGACTTTGTAGAAGAAATCAAATTTTTTATAACACTTTATGATTTTACGTGTAACAACAAGCTAATAAAGATCTCTATACGGGCCATTATTTGCGATACACCCGCTAGATCTTACATTTGTGGTGTAAAAGGACACACATCGTTTGCTGGGTGTTCCAAATGCACGCAAGTCGGCCAACGAGTCTCAAATACTACAGTTTTTCGTTCATTCGCTGGAGCCCAAAGGACTGACTATGAATTCACAAATAGGTCAGATAAAGATTTTCATTTAGCTTTTTATAAAGATAGGTTGCATTGCCTTGAGGAAATAAATATCAAAATGGTCACGCAATTCCCTTTGGATGTCATGCATCTTATTGACCTTGGGGTGGTTAAGAAAATGATTGGCTTAATTTTGAATGGCAAAACCTCAGTTAGAGTCAGTTCGCAAAAACGCATTGAGCTTTCATCCTTTCTGTCGTCCTTAGCACCTTACATTCCAAAGGATTTCGTGCGAAAGCCAAGGGGATTTCAGGAATTGCCACGATGGAAGGCTTTAGAATTAAGGCAGTTTATTTTATATACGGGGTGTATTGTTTTCAAAGACATTTTACCAGAAGATATGTACAATCACTTTTTACATCTTAAATGTGCTTATAGGCTTCTCTTAAATCCAAAAAATGTGTTTGTAAACATTGAAACGGCGAATAATAAATTGAAATATTTTGTTGAGAGATTTTCAAGCTATTATAGAGACACAAGCGTCTCTTTTAATGTACATAGCTTGTTACATTTAGCTGATTGTGTTACTAATTTTGATCCTCTCGACACATTTTCTTCATACAGTTTTGAAAGTTATTTGCAGGTAATAAAGAAAAGCATTAAGAAATCTCAGTTTATTCCTCAACAAATTTTCAACAGGTTTAATTCGCGGCCAATTTCGAAAGCTGTGAGAAATTTTGGGCTTTAAAAGGACTCCAAAGGGGTGATAAAATCGTATAGAAGTGAATCAAATTCATATTTTTCTACAAACTTTCCCGATAATTTCTGTTCGACTATGTGTTTTACCTTTTTAGTAATAACAAAATTTGTTGATGACAATATTTTTGCGGCAAAAGCGTTTTTAAATCCAGAAAACTTTTTTACAACACCTCTTAATTCCTTGGATCTCGGAATTGGTATTGTTGGTTCTAATCAGCTGAGCTTGGAAAAATTGTGCGATTTGAGCGAAATTTCTCACAAACTAATTTTTTACCTTACAAGGAGAGTACAGTTTTACTGGCCCTTGCACATAGCTTAATCGGAAAAAAGCTATTCCTATTTCCTATTATTTATTTTTGAAAGGATCAAAAGTAAAATTTTGAATTTGGCATAAGTCAAAAATTTAAAAGGAGAAGCGATAGAAGAATCTTAACAATAAATTAATAAACAAAAATGGCTGAGACATAGAAACGGCAGACTGAAATTCGTAATTTAAGTGGTAAGTACTAATTCAAAAATCATTTAAAAGTTGAATAGTAATCTCAATATAATATCAGAATAAGATTAAAAAACATCACATCTCAATGAATATTGAATTAACATAAAGGCGAGATAGGGTGTTTTTGAAACAAAGTTGGAATAGGGTGTTATTGAAAAACATTCTGAGATAGGGCGTTTTTGAAAAATATTTTGAAATGGAGTGGTCTTCCACTCAGTAGTTGAGCTATACATACTAATTTCAAAAACACATACATTAATTTAAAAATTTCAGAGACAATATTGGAACTAAGAGGAAAAATAGAAGAGCTGAAAAATATTGTTTTAGAAAAGAATGCAGCAACAGAAAGTCTACAATCGGAAATTAATGCAATGAAGGGTAAGTTTATAGCACTTTCCTTAATCTTATTTACATATGTACTTTTATTAATTTCTATCCCAATAATAATATCGCACACATATGTGGATCTTAAATAAGCTAACTCAAAAATCCGAAATTTCGAAGCTATAGATAGCTCTCTAGTTCTGAACATTGTGATTTTTTGAGTTTATCGCTGTTTAGATAACTATATGTAGGTATGCGATATATTTCATCTCTTAACAAAGCCCATCCAATTCTTAATTTAACTTGTCTAAAACAATCTTTTGCAGACACTTATCACTCAAATTTGGAAGTATTAAAAAAATTTTAGCGGAACAAAGCGTGTTTTTAAAAAGTATAATTGACAATCTAAACCCTTTGCCGAAATTCGCTTCAAAGTTTCCCATAAAAACACAGGACGAACTTGACAGCGTGGAGTCATTCATTTGCGCAGAAAATCAAGATCACATGGTAAGGACTTTTAACTTTATTGCTTATTTTTACAGCAAATACATGCACATGATAACCCTAATAAAAATATATTTTCATACAAATTTATAAATATATATATTTATATTTTGCGGCAGGTTGGAACAGTGGTACAATTTATTAGAAATGGCGGTTTTAAACATAACTTGCAGTCGATTTTAGGGCAGAATATAATATTAGAACATAATATGGATGGGAAACAAGGAAAAATTCCTCTGCTTCGTTACACGAAACTAATGGCTGTATTTTTTGGTAAGTATATTTACTTTCATTTCTTTTCCATTCCTGGCCTTTCTCCCTTTACTTAATTTAATTTTTTAATTTAATACTTTTTATTTTAATCACCCTAATGTATGTATATTTTTATAATTTTTATTTCAGAAGCTGCTCATAATTTAGGAATTGCAGAAAAAGATTGCAAAGAGCAGATTCGACACGCAATTAAAGCGGTAAAAAATCGTTATCACAAGGCCTCATGCCTGAAGCGGAAGCACCCTGAAGATTTTCCTGAACAAAATGACCAGGAAAAATAAAAACAAAAAGCAAATAAATGCATAAAAACGGTAACTATGTTATATGTGAATAAGTATGTATACGAGATACTGAATTTGTAAAATCTTACTTTAAATTTTAATTTTATTTAAACTCTTCATATGAATATGTATATACTACAAATGTACATGAGAGACTGAATTTGTAAAACTTTTAATTTATTCTCTATATTTAATATAGGAAGCCATTCCAGACCCGCTTTCCCGTGAGGGGTCTTGCTTCGATTCTATAGATTTAATACAGGAAGGCATTCTAGACTTGCTACTCTGTAAGGGGTTCTTGCTTCGATACTTTAGATGTAATACAGGAAGGCATTCTAGACTTGCTACTCTGTAAGGGGTTCTTGCCTCGATTATTTACATTTAACATAGAAACGCATTCTAGACCTGCTTCCCCGTAAGGCTTGTTAGCCTTGCTTCTACGGATTCAATGTGTAAGGCATTATGCATCCGCTTCTTTGTAAGGCGCGCTATAATCGGTTTTTCAATAGTAGCTGTAATTTGTTCTCCATTCGTTTGACGGTAGTCCACAAGGCAAGGGCTTACCTCCAATGACATGACCATGTTAAAGTAATAAAGTAAAGAAGGGAAAGGGTAAGCGATTCCGATTTTTTTTCCTGATTCTTTTTTCACTTCTAAGGTAATCGGCATTTTCCAACCAATTTTATAAAGGCTGAGTTTAAAACTATGTGTAGTCACGTTGCCAATAACGAAACCGACCGTCAGTCACAATACCATCGGTGGGTGCGCGGGTGGGAGGCTGCGGAAGTCGTGAAAAAAAGCACTTTATGAACCAATTTTATAAAGGCTGAGCTTTTGTATATATAAAATATATGTTATTAAGAAACTAAAAACAACCGTCAGTCATTCCGCGGGCGGTGGATTATGCGTCAGTCAGGCACCTGAACTTGACAAAAACGTATGAGCGCACTCATGTAATTGAAGACTTTTCTCCAATACAAATCAGTTGATGGTTGTTATCATATCTGTATTAGTTCAAACTATATTACAGGTTTCAAATGAGCTTCTTATGTTTAAGCCAAATTAGGTACATATGTACATATAGGTATAAAATCTTGTCTGCGATTTGCTTGAAATTTGGTACATTGGTAGCCCTTTGTTTTTGTTAATATTTAGTACTAGCAGGGTACCCGGCGTTGCTCGGGATGTAAGTAGTTAGGGGGCCTTTCAAAATCAATAATATACTTTAAGATTTCATATCTATATATTAATAGGCTAACATTTTTTCCATACAATCAATTGCCAGAGTGTATCTCTAAAAAACAATGCATAACTCCAATTATTATATATTTTGATATGTTTTCATGGGCCAGGAGCTTTGCATAGGCATATTATATTTAAAACAAATGCTTCATTAATAATTAATAATTCATCAAAGTTTTCACCAAAACCCAAAGCTGTTAACTACAGTATCTGACTTTTTTGTTGTACATACAGCAGTGGCGCAGGCGGTGAGCGTGCCGGCTATGACGCGTGCGTTCGTAGGTTCAAGGACGTGTTCAGGGCAGGTTAAGTTTTTTTTTTTTACTAAATTGAATTTGCCTTAACAATACGAAAACTTTTTATTATATTTTTTTTTTTAATTTATTATATTTGTAATCCAATATTTTTCTGTTTATTATGTTTATGACATCTATCTTGGAGTGAAAATCCCAAATTTTTAGAAAAAATATAAAAAATTATTCCAATTTATCAATATATATTTTTTAAGGAATATATCATATTTAATATGGAAAAAGTAAAAACACAGTTTGTAGCTTCTTGAATTTTATATTAACGAAATAATTAGAAATCGCGTTAATTTTCCTAAAGACATCAACTTTTTTCTTCCTAAAAATTTTTATTTGTAAAAGAGTCGACATATAACCCAATATTTCAATATTTTTCTGTTTATGACATCCATCTTCGTGTGAAAAAACCAATTTTTTTGAAAAAAAAGCTAAAAAATTATTTCAATTTATCAATATATATTTTTTAAGAAATATATCATATTTAATATACAAAAAGTAAAAACGCAGTTTGTAGTTCTTCAATTTTATATTCACGAAATAGTTTGAAATTGCGTTAATTTTCCTAAAGACATCAACTATTTTCTTCCTAAAAATTTTCATTTGTAAAAGAGTCGACATATAACCGGAATCCTTACATATTTAGGCTAAATAAGGCCAGTTAGGTTATGTATTTTCAATATCTCCGAGTTGAATTTGGCGAAAAAAACCAGAAAACCATCATATGTCTAAGTTGTAATATTCTCCCGCTATACGGACTTCAAAAAATCTACAACTAAAAGAAAAATTGAGAAAACTGTCTGTATACCAAAAAAAAAAACACACAATTTGGAAACCGGCTAATGTTAAGAAGTTAACGGAATCTCAAAATGAACTTTCATTCGTTTCAATCCATATGGCCAATTTTTTTCGATATGGCATCATTCTATGTGACCATTATATATATTATAAGTCTGACTATGTTGTTGTTATATGTCCATGAAATTTAATTTTGTTTATTGAAATATTGACGGAATATGAAAGGAGTGGTGGGTCTGATGGTGGACTTTCAAACATTACTAAGTACCGTTTTTGCCATCTCCTATTAATGATTACTGGTCTTTAATGGACGCATTTTTTTTGGTTAGTTGTCTAATTACCCGTCTTTAGGGTAAACCAGCTTATATGAAAGCGACTCTCAATAACTCAACTATAAATAATTATTTTCAGCAATAAAAATGTCTCCAATATACATATATGCCTCTAGGCATTAGGTACTGGAGAAAAATGCGAACAGAGGATTTAATAAGTTAAACTAATTTAAGGTGGTCGAATTTCGACCACGGGATATACTAGTTTATATAATATAGCTGACCCGCCAAACTTCGTTCTTCCCAAAATAGATTTTTTTATTAATTTTTCACTACTTCATTGTGCAAAGAACTTCAAAAATATAAAATTTTAGTATTCCGTTTAAGGCTACACGATACACAAAATTTTTAGTTTTCTGTCCCGGAGCGTAAGTAAATAGCGAAAAAAAATTTCCTACACGGGAACACGCCACATAGAGCTATTGATACCATTAATCTCCTGATCAATTTTCAGGTCCTAACTTTAAAAGCTTTTACAATAACCCCACTTTTATACGCAAAAATTGATTTGATATCATTTAGCTCTATACCGATTTCCGGGTTCCTGCCTTAAATACTTTTAGAGATATTTAGCTTGAAAAATTAGTATGGGAGGTGCCACGCCCCCATTTGCGTTAACCCCAATTTTTTTGGAGGTGGTAGGGATCGATCTCGTATAACCCCTTACCAAATTTCAGTGGTGTAACTCGAATACTTCCAGAGATACGGACAATGAAAAATTCCATTTGTATGGGAGGTGCCACGCCCACTTTTTCGTTATACCCAGTTGTTTTGGAGGTGGTAGGGATCGATCCCGTATAACCCCTTACCGAGTTTCAATGATCTAACAAAAATACTTCCAGAGATATCGACTAAGAAATATTTCATTCGTTTTTGAGGTGCCACGCCCCCTTTTTAGTTATCCCCAGTTTTTTGAAGGTTGTAGGGATCGATCTCATATCATCTCTCACCAAATTTCAGTGGTCTAACCTAAATACTTCCAGAGATATCGACTAAGAAGTATTTCATTCGTATGGGAGGTGCCACGCCCTCTTTTTCGTTATACCCAGTTATTTTGGAGGTGGTAGGGATCGATCCCATATAACCCCTTACCGAGTTTCAATGGTCTAACATAAATACTTCCAGAGATACGGACAATGGAAAATTCCATTTGTATAAGAGGTGTCACGCCTCCTATATATATCAAAATATTTTTTAGCCTGTGACCATCCCTGGAAGATGTACAGTGGGTGTGTAAAATTTGGTTACGATCGGTTTATAAGTTTAAGACGCAAGTCGATCTATACCTACATACATATTTACATAATTTGAATTTTATATATATAGATTCTCGTTTTATGAACAGTGGACCTTTTCGAGCAAAATGTTTTTAATGGTTCGATTTGCACTAAATTGTCACATATGTACATCAGCACGTCTTTTATTTTGCAATGCGTTAGTGCACATCAAAACATGGGCGTAACGGCATGGTTATTATCTTTTTGCCCAAGGGCACATAGATCGCGTCTCTTTCATCGCTGTGCCTGTGTGTCAATATGTAGGTATGCGTTGGCGGTCACACAGTAACCTCTGTGGAAACTACAAAAAATGCACTCCCTTTAAGTAGTTAAGTAGTAATTATCACTTTATGCAAGCGCTACACATTATTTGCACACATGTAAACGCAAGCATTTAGGTAGATTGATAAGCGTGAATAGTGAAATATTGAATATATTGAAAAACACAAAATTGACCTGTCGCAAAAGAACGGCGATATATAAAAGAGTTTTCTCGTTTACCATAGTCAGTTAAAAAGTGATATCCTACCATAGTGAACGTAAGCATTATTTTAAAAATATCATGGCGCCAGTGAAAAGAATTTGTGTTTTTTGCAAAGTAAAAAAGCAAAATTTGAACATGTTTACTGCTGATACATTGCAGAAATGTAAAAATACTTTAAAAATTCGGCAAGAATACAATCTTACAATGAGAGATATAAAAATGCCGCTTGAACCGAATAACATTGAACAGTATCATACCAAATGTTATCGCGTATTTACTGCCCTATCAAAGAGGTATCGGAAACTTATGGAATCTACATCCCTTCCGAAGATAGCTGAGTAAGTATAACTTTATAACCTTTCTAGCTTCTAGCTAGTATGCAGCTTCGTTTCTTATCATATTATTGAAAAAAGAAATTCATACTTTTTGAGCTACTTACAAGCGTTATTTGCTGAACTCATTGCTAACATTGAAGAAAGACTATTAAAAAGATTACCGTGGTTACAATTAATGAAAAAAAACTGATTCTGATATTCAAGTTACAATACGCTGCTCTGATACAGATATTTTAATCATTTTGCTGGGAAATATGAATTTCATCGAGAAGAATGTACAAATATCGATGCATTTTGGAACCGGAAAGAATCAAAAATTCATCGATGTCACCAAATTGTACGAATCATTGGGTCCTAATTTAAGTTCTGCATTACCACCATTCCATGCCTTTACGGGATGCGATTGTAATTCGGCATTTTACCGTAAGGGGAAAAGAAAACCGTTCAAAATTCTCCGGAAGTCTTCAACGTACATACAAGCATTCAGCAACATTTCACAAATTCCAAGTTGTAACCTCGATGAATTGCTTACAACATTGGAAAGCTATGTTTGCAAATTATATACATTCACAGGAATGGATTATAATAACATGTGTCATTCACTAAAACATATGGCAATGACGATGGCTGCAATCCACTTAACTTGGGGAAAAAAATGGATGGCTCTTTATGTCCGCCTTTTAGAGCCGAGCATTTTTTACGTACGGCATACATCGCTCATCTTTGGAGTCATGCTCATCTACCCGAGCCTACCACGTTATTGCCCACTGAGTATGGATGGAAGGAAAAAGATGGCAAATATTTGTTTAAATGGTTTGTGGGTGATCAATTGCCGCCATCCATCACCAGCATTGCCAACCTTGACATTAATCCTGAAGTTATACCTTCCTAATTTGGAAAAATTTATATTATCAGTATATTTTTCTTTTTTACTTTTACAGACGACGATGAGACCGAAGCAGATGGAGTGTGCAATATAACAATTGACAGCTCAGATGAAAGCACTAGTTCCGATGAAGATGATAGTTTATGAATTTATCCATTTAAATGTACCTGTAGTTTATGCTGTATATAAACAATAAGTTAATAAAAATATATATGAAGTAATATTACTACCTGGCTTTCATGAATCTTTAGTAAGTCTTAAAAACCCTTGGTGGAATTAAAACATATTATAGTTTCAACTAATAGAAGTGTGATAACAACCATCAACTGATTGTTTGTTGAATAGAAAATCCAACGCATCGTATAATTACATGAGTGCGCTCATACGTTTTTGTCAAGTTCAGGTGCCTGACTGACGCATAATCCACCGCCCGCGGAATGACTGACGGTTGTTTTTAGTTTCTTATTAACATAAATATTATATATACTCAGCCTTTATAAAATTGGTTGAAATTTGCACTTTTTTGTCATGTTGAGGTGCCTGACTGAAAGCGCTTTTTTTCACGACTTCCGCAGCCTCCCACCCCCGCACCCACCGCTACCAGACTGACTGACGGTCGGTTTCGTTATTGGGAACGTGACTACAACACATAGTTTTAAACTCAGCCTTTATAAAATTGGTTGACAAAAAGCCGCTGCCTCTTGGGCTATAGGGTTTCATTGAATTTATCCTCCCTCACTATTGCAAACACTTCAACTAAGTAATCTTGTGTTTGTCGATACTTTTTTAAAATTTCGTCCATAATAATGTCGGTTACTATCGGCGATGCCGGAGAACCCATCAGAAGTCCCTTCAGTTGCGTATATAGCTGTTAGATTTATATTGGAACGATTTTCCGTCATCCCTTGTCAATTCTTGTTTGTTTACAAACCGGTTTCGGCGATCCACCATCTTCAGTGTAAATTTTCGTTCTGATCCGTTGTCCTGTATTTATAGTTCGAATGCTGTAGGTAAAGTTAGTATGCGTGTATATAGTTCGTGTGTTAGGTTCGTGGTTTACGAATAGGGTTGTTTTGACACTCGTTTATTAGTTTGTTTGTAAGGCACTGCTGAACGCTATGTTATGTCAGGTAATGCTAAATGTTCTAGAGCGGACCTCTTTAATTAGTTTGTGGGTCAGGTAATATTAATCTTGTGCGTGAATAGAAGTCGGTAATTCTTGGCCTTTGGTTTGTTTTGTGTGTTTGCTCGTTTATTGTTTCTTGTCTGGTTATTGTACCTGCTGCGTTGTTTTGTTTTTTGTAGACTAGATTTATAGGTTCGAATATTGCATCGGAATTGGTGCTAGTTTGTTCGTTTATTATTCTCCCGCAAATGTTTTTAGTTTGTATATTTCCATGTTCTCAAGCACATTTAGGGCCTCATTCTCTATCACGAAACGAACTTTCGTTTCGCCTCACAGACGAATCGTTCGCCTGTTAGTAATATGATAGACGATCGAAGCAACAAAAAACAATTTTATCAGAAAAAAAAAATAAATTAGTTGTCAAAAACGAAAATGATAGAGAATACGCTTGCTAGACGAAATCGTTAGGAGACGAATCGTTAGTCTGAGCTTTCGTTCGCAATACAGAATGAGGCCCTTAAGCGTCGCCCTTAATTTGCACGTGAAGTATACATGCTGTGTTTTTGATTTTAGCCGGGGTACATTTGTTTTCGTACATGTGGTTAGTAAAGTTCGATTCTGGTGTGATGAAGGGTTTCCGTGCCTTTCTGTTGTAGTCCCTGATATGTTCCCGAAATCGTGTACTTATTTTCCGTCCTGTTTGTCCTATGTAGCTGCACTGGCATTCGCAAGTAAGTTTGTATACCCCATGTTCACTGAACGGCTCCGCTGAGTTGTTGTTAGTTCTTGTCCCAAGTTTTTCGATGTTCTGAATGCTGTGTTGATGTTGTGTTTTTTGAAAAGTTGGCCAACTTGTAGGTGGTGTTTCCAGTGTATGTCATAACTGTCCAAATTTTGGCCTTTTCCCCTTCGGTTTCCCTTCTCTTCGCCAAATGGTTGCTTCTGAGTTTGTCCCCTAGGGTCTTTTTGTATCCGTTGCGAGTAGGTATGCTGTATATCGTGGTAAGCTCTTTCTTGTATGATTCCTGAGAAAGAGGCGTTCGTTGAAGTCCGACCACTAGATGTTGTTGTTGTTTTAACAACAAAATCACTCCCCGAAGGATTTGGGGAGTGTTGTCGAAATAACAGTCCTTGGCCGGATATGAATCCGGTACGCTCCGGTACTCCCTTGCGGTACTGTCCGACTGTCGTGGTAGCGATTTGGTATGACCAGTGTAACCTTCTAGGTCATGTCATCCCTCCTTCCGAAAGGAAAGAGAAGATGGGTAATGAGAGGTGGGAGGCATAATATCCGTAGATCAACCATCGAGTTGCACATCATTACCTTTGTGCATGTTAGTCGCCTCTTACGACCAGTATGTCTTCTTGTGTTGTTGCGGATTGTTCGAAGTACAGTGGATTATGGTGTCCGTGGTTATTGGTTTTCTGTAGATGTCATAGCTAAACTTGTTCGTGAGTTTGTTAATTCTAACCGTTAGGTCCAAGTAGTTCAGTTTTCCCTCTTTCTCCGTTTCCATTATGCTCTCATGCTGCTTATTTAGAAATTCCAGTATTTGTTCTTCACAGTTATTTTTTAATACGCAGATGATGTCGTCGACATACCTTGCGTAAAATATTACAGCCAGCTTGGTTTTTAGCTCTTGCATATACATACTTCATTTCCAAATTCTGCATGAATGCCTCCATGAGGATGGGTTGCCCATTCCCAGTCCATTTATTTGTCTGTATATTTTATTGTTAAACCTAAACTAGTTTTGTTGTAGCGTTGTTCTGAGGGTGTTTGTAATTTGAGCTGTCCTGACCGCATCTTTCGTTTTTCCTAGTAGCGTTTTGTTAACGATATCCAATGTTTTTGGAAACGGAATAGATGGGTACAAGTCCTTTATGTCAAAGTATACTATCGTGCTGTTCTCTGCGAGTTTTACGGTCTCAAGTTTTTCCGTTGTATTCTTTATTGTGTGTGTGTGTCATTCAGTATACTCTTTAAATGATTTGATAGCTCATAGCCCGGTGTTGACTTGAAATTAATGATAGGCCGTAGCGCTATCAGTACCTATATAGCTGTTCCGCCTATTTAAAGTATCTTTTTTCGCATATACAAAATTGCACAATTTCCATAAAAATATTTTTTGGGATATTTGTGTGTTCCTTAATCTGATCCCACTTTTCCCGTATTACCTTAATTGCCAAATCTGCTGGAATACTTGGAAAATCGATACTACATCAAACGTTACAAGACGTCCATCATCACATGTATAGGTGTTATTGACTTTGTCCTTAAATTCTATTGCACTTTTGGCATTAAACATAGATTTCGTAGTCAGGTGTTTTAAAATGTTGGTCAAGTACTTACATAAATAATAGGACGGAGCGTTAGTCATAGAACAAATTAGTCTTAAAGGCATATTTTCTTTGTGGACTTTGGGTAGCCCGTATATTCGGGGTGGGAGGGCAGTGTGCATAGTCATTTTGTATTTTTCGGCTTTTGTCACAAAACCTAACTTATGTAGTTTATCCGTCAACTGATTATTTTTCGTTCGTAGTCTTAGCTTAGGGTCTTGTCGTAATATTCTGTAAGGTGACGGATTATTCAATATGTCATTCATTTTTGATTTGTAGTCCCTTTTCTCCAATGCGGGAGTGACATTTCCCTTGTCTGCATTTCAAATCACGATTTGTGTTTTGCTCGGATTGCAAACTCAAAAGTTTGACCGACCAAATTTTGCGGTTAAATGAAAAGAATGTGAAATGTGGTATTAGTTTTCAAATATTTAATATGTATCTATATATCAACTAATATATGTACAAGTCACGTTAATTCAAATTACTAATTATACTTATTTTTAGGTTACGGCTTCTGGGACGTGTGCGCTCTATGAAAAATGAATCCAAGTGAGCGTTTATGACACGAAGAAAAAGTTAACTCGTTGTGGTCGTACGGTTTATTTATCCTTGCGATGTTTTAGCATAAATAAGTTAAACCGTTCGACCAACTCTGTTATCCAGCAAATACAAGATAAATACGAGGGCGACCTTATAAGTTTAAGGTTTTAAGCATCTGGCCTAAACATGCCTGCCCCAGTTGCGTGACGCAACTTACCAACAAATGAAACACGCACTCGAAGCCGAGAAGTTTCCTTAGGTTCTTAAAACTAATATCTTAAATCTAAGCTATTCACGCTGAAATGAGAAGGAAAATAAATGAAAAAATGAAATATGCGTGGTTTCAAATTCAGTGGCACGCTTTATTTATAACTTCAAAAAATTTCATTATTATGTATGTATATTTATTTGTGTTTATATTTTGGGTATACCTAGCAGGTGCCGGATAGCACATACCCAAAAATTGTATTCGGGGCCAATAACGGACCCATAGTTCCGGCTGGAATAGCTCCCAATAATATTTTAGGAACAACGTATCCGCCGAACATAGACCGCGTGTGTGGTGATGGTCGTCGGATTGCCATGCTTCCCACGTAATTTTAAAAAACGCCCTACTCGCCTGTTTAAATATGTCACTCCTAAATGGAGCTCGCGTGCCAAGTCCTCTGATACCTCGGTGGCACTAGCGCATACGTTAAGTAGAGCGCGCACGAGGTGGATGCGTCCCCCTGTTTCAATTTTGACCACTGCTGTTGGTGCTACCGAGGTGAGGCATTGTATGACCGGGGATATCGCCATTACGCCGGAGCGGAAGTTGTTCCTAGACGGTAGGTGGAATGCTTGAGATTCCACTCTACCTCGTTGTTGAAGAGCGAGAGGGTGGAATGCTTGAGATTCCACTCCTCCCTGGTTCTGACGAGTACGGAGGTGGAATGCTTGAGATTCCACTCTCCCTTGTTTGCGTTTGCGCCAAGATCGCTTATATGCCGCGGGTTCTTCCAATTGGTTTCCCTGTGGTAGCTCGTTACGTAGACGTGGCCGGAAGCGTTGAGCTGTAGTGCGACTCGGAGGTGCCGGGTGGAATGCCGTGGATTCCACTCCAGCCAAATGACCCTGTTGGGAAGCAGATGGTTCTGCTTCAGAATCCGTCAGCTCGCCCTCCGAGGCAAACAGCGACATTGTGTCGGTGTCGTTGACGTCATTTTTTGTAGGACGTGTTGGTCGTCGTCTGCGGTTTTCATTGGGCTCAATGTGGACCATCGTATGATGGTGTTCGCCGCATCGGCGACAGACCCCTTCATTCAAGCACCGCGACGCGATATGAGCATCGGAAAGGCAATTAGTGCAGTAACGAAATTTTTGGGTAATTCGTAGGCGTTCGGTTGGCTCCTTGGCCCTGAAAACTGGACACGCTCTCAGCGGATGTGATTTTCTACATAACCGACATTTCAGTTCAAGCTGGCTTGCTTCGGAGCGTTTGCGTAGGACAGTGTAACGAGTCATATCTGGAAAGGTAATTATTTTCCAGTTGCAGACTTTTGCCATTTTAATTTTGGGACCTAATGAATGGCGAGCAATATGTATGGCTGTTTAATCGGCAGACTCAAAATTTGGTGGTGGCTGTGCGCTGGGTTAGGGATACTTAAAAATTAGCCCTTAAGTCCTTAATGCAAGGTAGTTTGTAAAATTTAGATGAAATATTTCATTTTGTTAAATGAAAGTCCCTCGGGGAATCAAGGTGCTAATATACAAAATATGCTTTAACCCTTTTACACTGCTTGAAAAAATGGCAGTTGTAGCCCTATGTTATTCCTACAGCGATCAGATATCGATTTAATGCTATCGAATTCTATGCCGCTCTATATTTGTCAATGGCCGCCGGCCATTAGTTAAATTAGTTACGCGAGGCGTGTAGAATGTTCGGTGTTTGTTTGTCGGTTTGTGTGCGTTAAAAAACTTGAGACAGGCGTTTTCGGTAGTGTAGTGTGAAAAAAATAATAATAAGTGAATTTAATTAGCAATGAGGAAAGTGCAAAAGAAAAATATATGTTTTTTTAAAAAACCTTTGATTAAGGTAAATTCCTCAAAGAAAAATGTGTATGATGACGAATAGTGCCGCTATGCATTGTGTGTGGTTGTTTTTGTGTTTGTGGGTAATCCACAATGAACCACGCGATCGTGGTATCACGTATATTTTATTATTAGAGGGTCTCAAAAAAAAATTTCATTGTGTAAATCGGATGTTGTTTAATAGTACCGATTATACAATAGGCTGTCTCTAATAATTCGGTTATTATTAAAATTTTTTCCCTCACCGAAAAAATGGGGCCTGTTATTTTGGGTTTTCTGACAACCAAATCCTACCTCATTTTGCCTGAACTTCTGTATGACTCGTTGACGAAAGTGTATGTGATTATTTTATTTTAAATCCCTCTTTTGTTTACAAAGAATTAATGCACTGGTATTGGTAGCGAATGAATTTCATTGTACGTAACGCTACCTTTGCCATTGTAATATCCTTCTTTTCAGTTCTTCAAAAAAAAAAAAATGTTTTTGGTTTTGAGAAATTATTGGAAACAAAATGACACTTTTTGGTCAGTCTAATAAAACTGGCTATTTGTGCAAACATACGCTTGTGGTGAGATAGTGAGTTGGTTTGTGAAGAAAAAAACCAATGTAACAGTGTTTGACAATTCCGGTGACAAAAAAAATTGTAAAATTGTGAATTGTGATTCGGCCTAATATACATAACCGTATTGTGCTTGTTTGCGCAAGTGAAAACGGCCGCGGCGTGGGTCTACTCAGCAGTAAAGTCGGTTTGCATGGGAGCATGTAAAAGAGCTTCTTTGATGGGAAGAAGTGGTTTTGTAACCCTTAATCAAAAATATTGATATGTGAAGAAAAGCACGTCACCATTTGCACAAGCATGCATATGTACATTAGGCCGGGTAGAAAAAAAAACCCAATTTTTTTTCTCCGTTTTTTTTTGTTTTTCGTCTAATTGTTAGACTGATTTTGAGCGGCGGTTAGATTTATGTCATCTGATTCCGAAACGGCTGGTGGTAATAGTACCAGTTTGACAAGTGGTCTTGTCACTCTGCCCTTCCCTGTCCTAATGTCTACTAAGCGAACACGGTTGTCGGAACCGGGGTGAACATTGACCACTCGACCCAATCTCCATTCATTTGGCGGTAAATTGTCCTCTCTGATGACCACCATATCTCCTACCTTGATGTTCGATTTTGGATGTTTCCACTTTATCCGCTTGTGTAGCTCCGATAGGTATTCGGTTTTCCATCTTTGACAAAAGTTCTGGTGCAATGCCTTCAATTTTTGCCATCGATTCACTATTGAGGCCGGGTTTTCATTGACTTCTAGCTCCGGTGGGGCTAATAAATGTCCGACGACTAAAAAGTGGCCGGCCATACGCGGAGCGCCAGCTGGTATGAAATGCCAGGTTAATTCCTGATGTGCAAATTTGGAAAGAGTTTTTGCTCGAGAGTCGGCGAGAAAAGCTTTAAATTCTGCTTTTAATTCGCGTGAAGCTCCGACGAAGTTGGTCCCGTTATCTGAGTAGATGTTCTTAGGGCATCCGCGTCTGGCTACGAATCTAGAAAAAGCTGCTAAAAACGATGAAGTGCTCAAATCGCTAGTGGCCTCTAAATGTATAGCGTTAGTCGCGAAACAAATGAAAAGACAGACGTAACCTTTTGAGGTACGACAGCCGCGCCCCCTATAACTTTTTATGTCGAATGGACCTGCAAAATCCACCCCTGTGTTAGTAAATGCATGCGAAAAGGTTGTACGCTCTTGTGGTAGAATTCCCATGAGTTGACTTTGAACGCGCTTTTTGTAAATCGTACAGATCTTACAATTATGAGTAGTGGACCTGATCATGGTTTTCATTTTAGGGATTCAGTATTGTGTTCGTATAATGCGAAGCATTAGTTGGTTTTCACCATGGAAGGTAATTTCATGGACAAACTGGACGAACAGACGCGACAACCTACAATTGTATGGCAATATTATTGGGTGCCTTTCGCCATATGCCAGATCGGTGGATGCCCCAAGACGACCCCCCGTCCTAATGACTCCGGTTTTATCGAGGAATGGATTTAGGGAAAGAACTTTGACTTTTAGTTTCGCTAACTTATTACCGTAATATTCCTCCTGGGCAAGTTTAATTAAACAGGTATTTGTTGCTTTAATTTCATCCGATGATATGATGTGTTAGGTTCGTGGTTTACGAATAGGGTTGTTTTGACACTCGTTTATTAGTTTGTTTGTAAGGCACTGCTGAACGCTATGTTATGTCAGGTAATGCTAAATGTTCTAGAGCGGACCCCTTTAATTAGTTTGTGGGTCAGGTAATGTTAATCTTGTGCGTGAATAGAAGTCGGTAATTCTTGGCCTTTGGTTTGTTTTGTGTGTTTGCTCGTTTATTGTTTCTTGTCTGGTTATTGCTGCGTTGTTTTGTTTTTTGTAGACTAGATTTATAGGTTCGAATATTGCATCGGAATTGGTGCTAGTTTGTTCGTTTATTATTCTCCCGCAAATGTTTTTAGTTTGTATATTTCCATGTTCTCAAGCACATTTAGGGCCCCATTCTCTATCACGAAACGAACTTTCGTTTCGCCTCACAGACGAATCGTTCGCCTGTTAGTAATATGATAGACGATCGAAGCAACAAAAAACAATTTTATCAGAAAAAAAAAATAAATTAGTTGTCAAAAACGAAAATGATAGAGAATACGCTTGCTAGACGAAATCGTTAGGAGACGAATCGTTAGTCTGAGCTTTCGTTCGCAATACAGAATGAGGCCCTTAAGCGTCGCCCTTAATTTGCACGTGAAGTATACATGCTGTGTTTTTGATTTTAGCCGGGGTACATTTGTTTTCGTACATGTGGTTAGTAAAGTTCGATTCTGGTGTGATGAAGGGTTTCCGTGCCTTTCTGTTGTAGTCCCTGATATGTTCCCGAAATCGTGTACTTATTTTCCGTCCTGTTTGTCCTATGTAGCTGCACTGGCATTCGCAAGTAAGTTTGTATACCCCATGTTCACTGAACGGCTCCGCTGAGTTGTTGTTAGTTCTTGTCCCAAGTTTTTCGATGTTCTGAATGCTGTGTTGATGTTGTGTTTTTTGAAAAGTTGGCCAACTTGTAGGTGGTGTTTCCAGTGTATGTCATAACTGTCCAAATTTTGGCCTTTTCCCCTTCGGTTTCCCTTCTCTTCGCCAAATGGTTGCTTCTGAGTTTGTCCCCTAGGGTCTTTTTGTATCCGTTGCGAGTAGGTATGCTGTATATCGTGGTAAGCTCTTTCTTGTATGATTCCTGAGAAAGAGGCGTTCGTTGAAGTCCGACCACTAGATGTTGTTGTTGTTTTAACAACAAAATCACTCCCCGAAGGATTTGGGGAGTGTTGTCGAAATAACAGTCCTTGGCCGGATATGAATCCGGTACGCTCCGGTACTCCCTTGCGGTACTGTCCGACTGTCGTGGTAGCGATTTGGTATGACCAGTGTAACCTTCTAGGTCATGTCATCCCTCCTTCCGAAAGGAAAGAGAAGATGGGTAATGAGAGGTGGGAGGCATAATATCCGTAGATCAACCATCGAGTTGCACATCATTACCTTTGTGCATGTTAGTCGCCTCTTACGACCAGTATGTCTTCTTGTGTTGTTGCGGATTGTTCGAAGTACAGTGGATTATGGTGTCCGTGGTTATTGGTTTTCTGTAGATGTCATAGCTAAACTTGTTCGTGAGTTTGTTAATTCTAACCGTTAGGTCCAAGTAGTTCAGTTTTCCCTCTTTCTCCGTTTCCATTATGCTCTCATGCTGCTTATTTAGAAATTCCAGTATTTGTTCTTCACAGTTATTTTTTAATACGCAGATGATGTCGTCGACATACCTTGCGTAAAATATTACAGCCAGCTTGGTTTTTAGCTCTTGCATATACATACTTCATTTCCAAATTCTGCATGAATGCCTCCATGAGGATGGGTTGCCCATTCCCAGTCCATTTATTTGTCTGTATATTTTATTGTTAAACCTAAACTAGTTTTGTTGTAGCGTTGTTCTGAGGGTGTTTGTAATTTGAGCTGTCCTGACCGCATCTTTCGTTTTTCCTAGTAGCGTTTTGTTAACGATATCCAATGTTTTTGGAAACGGAATAGATGGGTACAAGTCCTTTATGTCAAAGTATACTATCGTGCTGTTCTCTGCGAGTTTTACGGTCTCAAGTTTTTCCGTTGTATTCTTTATTGTGTGTGTGTGTCATTCAGTATACTCTTTAAATGATTTGATAGCTCATAGCCCGGTGTTGACTTGAAATTAATGATAGGCCGTAGCGCTATCAGTACCTATATAGCTGTTCCGCCTATTTAAAGTATCTTTTTTCGCATATACAAAATTGCACAATTTCCATAAAAATATTTTTTGGGATATTTGTGTGTTCCTTAATCTGATCCCACTTTTCCCGTATTACCTTAATTGCCAAATCTGCTGGAATACTTGGAAAATCGATACTACATCAAACGTTACAAGACGTCCATCATCACATGTATAGGTGTTATTGACTTTGTCCTTAAATTCTATTGCACTTTTGGCATTAAACATAGATTTCGTAGTCAGGTGTTTTAAAATGTTGGTCAAGTACTTACATAAATAATAGGACGGAGCGTTAGTCATAGAACAAATTAGTCTTAAAGGCATATTTTCTTTGTGGACTTTGGGTAGCCCGTATATTCGGGGTGGGAGGGCAGTGTGCATAGTCATTTTGTATTTTTCGGCTTTTGTCACAAAACCTAACTTATGTAGTTTATCCGTCAACTGATTATTTTTCGTTCGTAGTCTTAGCTTAGGGTCTTGTCGTAATATTCTGTAAGGTGACGGATTATTCAATATGTCATTCATTTTTGATTTGTAGTCCCTTTTCTCCAATGCGGGAGTGACATTTCCCTTGTCTGCATTTCAAATCACGATTTGTGTTTTGCTCGGATTGCAAACTCAAAAGTTTGACCGACCAAATTTTGCGGTTAAATGAAAAGAATGTGAAATGTGGTATTAGTTTTCAAATATTTAATATGTATCTATATATCAACTAATATATGTACAAGTCACGTTAATTCAAATTACTAATTATACTTATTTTTAGGTTACGGCTTCTGGGACGTGTGCGCTCTATGAAAAATGAATCCAAGTGAGCGTTTATGACACGAAGAAAAAGTTAACTCGTTGTGGTCGTACGGTTTATTTATCCTTGCGATGTTTTAGCATAAATAAGTTAAACCGTTCGACCAACTCTGTTATCCAGCAAATACAAGATAAATACGAGGGCGACCTTATAAGTTTAAGGTTTTAAGCATCTGGCCTAAACATGCCTGCCCCAGTTGCGTGACGCAACTTACCAACAAATGAAACACGCACTCGAAGCCGAGAAGTTTCCTTAGGTTCTTAAAACTAATATCTTAAATCTAAGCTATTCACGCTGAAATGAGAAGGAAAATAAATGAAAAAATGAAATATGCGTGGTTTCAAATTCAGTGGCACGCTTTATTTATAACTTCAAAAAATTTCATTATTATGTATGTATATTTATTTGTGTTTATATTTTGGGTATACCTAGCAGGTGCCGGATAGCACATACCCAAAAATTGTATTCGGGGCCAATAACGGACCCATAGTTCCGGCTGGAATAGCTCCCAATAATATTTTAGGAACAACGTATCCGCCGAACATAGACCGCGTGTGTGGTGATGGTCGTCGGATTGCCATGCTTCCCACGTAATTTTAAAAAACGCCCTACTCGCCTGTTTAAATATGTCACTCCTAAATGGAGCTCGCGTGCCAAGTCCTCTGATACCTCGGTGGCACTAGCGCATACGTTAAGTAGAGCGCGCACGAGGTGGATGCGTCCCCCTGTTTCAATTTTGACCACTGCTGTTGGTGCTACCGAGGTGAGGCATTGTATGACCGGGGATATCGCCATTACGCCGGAGCGGAAGTTGTTCCTAGACGGTAGGTGGAATGCTTGAGATTCCACTCTACCTCGTTGTTGAAGAGCGAGAGGGTGGAATGCTTGAGATTCCACTCCTCCCTGGTTCTGACGAGTACGGAGGTGGAATGCTTGAGATTCCACTCTCCCTTGTTTGCGTTTGCGCCAAGATCGCTTATATGCCGCGGGTTCTTCCAATTGGTTTCCCTGTGGTAGCTCGTTACGTAGACGTGGCCGGAAGCGTTGAGCTGTAGTGCGACTCGGAGGTGCCGGGTGGAATGCCGTGGATTCCACTCCAGCCAAATGACCCTGTTGGGAAGCAGATGGTTCTGCTTCAGAATCCGTCAGCTCGCCCTCCGAGGCAAACAGCGACATTGTGTCGGTGTCGTTGACGTCATTTTTTGTAGGACGTGTTGGTCGTCGTCTGCGGTTTTCATTGGGCTCAATGTGGACCATCGTATGATGGTGTTCGCCGCATCGGCGACAGACCCCTTCATTCAAGCACCGCGACGCGATATGAGCATCGGAAAGGCAATTAGTGCAGTAACGAAATTTTTGGGTAATTCGTAGGCGTTCGGTTGGCTCCTTGGCCCTGAAAACTGGACACGCTCTCAGCGGATGTGATTTTCTACATAACCGACATTTCAGTTCAAGCTGGCTTGCTTCGGAGCGTTTGCGTAGGACAGTGTAACGAGTCATATCTGGAAAGGTAATTATTTTCCAGTTGCAGACTTTTGCCATTTTAATTTTGGGACCTAATGAATGGCGAGCAATATGTATGGCTGTTTAATCGGCAGACTCAAAATTTGGTGGTGGCTGTGCGCTGGGTTAGGGATACTTAAAAATTAGCCCTTAAGTCCTTAATGCAAGGTAGTTTGTAAAATTTAGATGAAATATTTCATTTTGTTAAATGAAAGTCCCTCGGGGAATCAAGGTGCTAATATACAAAATATGCTTTAACCCTTTTACACTGCTTGAAAAAATGGCAGTTGTAGCCCTATGTTATTCCTACAGCGATCAGATATCGATTTAATGCTATCGAATTCTATGCCGCTCTATATTTGTCAATGGCCGCCGGCCATTAGTTAAATTAGTTACGCGAGGCGTGTAGAATGTTCGGTGTTTGTTTGTCGGTTTGTGTGCGTTAAAAAACTTGAGACAGGCGTTTTCGGTAGTGTAGTGTGAAAAAAATAATAATAAGTGAATTTAATTAGCAATGAGGAAAGTGCAAAAGAAAAATATATGTTTTTTTAAAAAACCTTTGATTAAGGTAAATTCCTCAAAGAAAAATGTGTATGATGACGAATAGTGCCGCTATGCATTGTGTGTGGTTGTTTTTGTGTTTGTGGGTAATCCACAATGAACCACGCGATCGTGGTATCACGTATATTTTATTATTAGAGGGTCTCAAAAAAAAATTTCATTGTGTAAATCGGATGTTGTTTAATAGTACCGATTATACAATAGGCTGTCTCTAATAATTCGGTTATTATTAAAATTTTTTCCCTCACCGAAAAAATGGGGCCTGTTATTTTGGGTTTTCTGACAACCAAATCCTACCTCATTTTGCCTGAACTTCTGTATGACTCGTTGACGAAAGTGTATGTGATTATTTTATTTTAAATCCCTCTTTTGTTTACAAAGAATTAATGCACTGGTATTGGTAGCGAATGAATTTCATTGTACGTAACGCTACCTTTGCCATTGTAATATCCTTCTTTTCAGTTCTTCAAAAAAAAAAATGTTTTTGGTTTTGAGAAATTATTGGAAACAAAATGACACTTTTTGGTCAGTCTAATAAAACTGGCTATTTGTGCAAACATACGCTTGTGGTGAGATAGTGAGTTGGTTTGTGAAGAAAAAAACCAATGTAACAGTGTTTGACAATTCCGGTGACAAAAAAAATTGTAAAATTGTGAATTGTGATTCGGCCTAATATACATAACCGTATTGTGCTTGTTTGCGCAAGTGAAAACGGCCGCGGCGTGGGTCTACTCAGCAGTAAAGTCGGTTTGCATGGGAGCATGTAATAGTACCAGTTTGACAAGTGGTCTTGTCACTTTGCCCTTCCCTGTCCTAATGTCTACTAAGCGAACACGGTTGTCGGAACCGGGGTGAACATTGACCACTCGACCCAATCTCCATTCATTTGGCGGTAAATTGTCCTCTCTGATGACCACCATATCTCCTACCTTGATGTTCGATTTTGGATGTTTCCACTTTATCCGCTTGTGTAGCTCCGATAGGTATTCGGTTTTCCATCTTTGACAAAAGTTCTGGTGCAATGCCTTCAATTTTTGCCATCGATTCACTATTGAGGCCGGGTTTTCATTGACTTCTAGCTCCGGTGGGGCTAATAAATGTCCGACGACTAAAAAGTGGCCGGCCATACGCGGAGCGCCAGCTGGTATGAAATGCCAGGTTAATTCCTGATGTGCAAATTTGGAAAGAGTTTTTGCTCGAGAGTCGGCGAGAAAAGCTTTAAATTCTGCTTTTAATTCGCGTGAAGCTCCGACGAAGTTGGTCCCGTTATCTGAGTAGATGTTCTTAGGGCATCCGCGTCTGGCTACGAATCTAGAAAAAGCTGCTAAAAACGATGAAGTGCTCAAATCGCTAGTGGCCTCTAAATGTATAGCGTTAGTCGCGAAACAAATGAAAAGACAGACGTAACCTTTTGAGGTACGACAGCCGCGCCCCCTATAACTTTTTATGTCGAATGGACCTGCAAAATCCACCCCTGTGTTAGTAAATGCATGCGAAAAGGTTGTACGCTCTTGTGGTAGAATTCCCATGAGTTGACTTTGAACGCGCTTTTTGTAAATCGTACAGATCTTACAATTATGAGTAGTGGACCTGATCATGGTTTTCATTTTAGGGATTCAGTATTGTGTTCGTATAATGCGAAGCATTAGTTGGTTTTCACCATGGAAGGTAATTTCATGGACAAACTGGACGAACAGACGCGACAACCTACAATTGTATGGCAATATTATTGGGTGCCTTTCGCCATATGCCAGATCGGTGGATGCCCCAAGACGACCCCCCGTCCTAATGACTCCGGTTTTATCGAGGAATGGATTTAGGGAAAGAACTTTGACTTTTAGTTTCGCTAACTTATTACCGTAATATTCCTCCTGGGCAAGTTTAATTAAACAGGTATTTGTTGCTTTAATTTCATCCGATGATATGATGTGTTAGGTTCGTGGTTTACGAATAGGGTTGTTTTGACACTCGTTTATTAGTTTGTTTGTAAGGCACTGCTGAACGCTATGTTATGTCAGGTAATGCTAAATGTTCTAGAGCGGACCCCTTTAATTAGTTTGTGGGTCAGGTAATGTTAATCTTGTGCGTGAATAGAAGTCGGTAATTCTTGGCCTTTGGTTTGTTTTGTGTGTTTGCTCGTTTATTGTTTCTTGTCTGGTTATTGTACCTGCTGCGTTGTTTTGTTTTTTGTAGACTAGATTTATAGGTTCGAATATTGCATCGGAATTGGTGCTAGTTTGTTCGTTTATTATTCTCCCGCAAATGTTTTTAGTTTGTATATTTCCATGTTCTCAAGCACATTTAGGGCCTCATTCTCTATCACGAAACGAACTTTCGTTTCGCCTCACAGACGAATCGTTCGCCTGTTAGTAATATGATAGACGATCGAAGCAACAAAAAACAATTTTATCAGAAAAAAAAAATAAATTAGTTGTCAAAAACGAAAATGATAGAGAATACGCTTGCTAGACGAAATCGTTAGGAGACGAATCGTTAGTCTGAGCTTTCGTTCGCAATACAGAATGAGGCCCTTAAGCGTCGCCCTTAATTTGCACGTGAAGTATACATGCTGTGTTTTTGATTTTAGCCGGGGTACATTTGTTTTCGTACATGTGGTTAGTAAAGTTCGATTCTGGTGTGATGAAGGGTTTCCGTGCCTTTCTGTTGTAGTCCCTGATATGTTCCCGAAATCGTGTACTTATTTTCCGTCCTGTTTGTCCTATGTAGCTGCACTGGCATTCGCAAGTAAGTTTGTATACCCCATGTTCACTGAACGGCTCCGCTGAGTTGTTGTTAGTTCTTGTCCCAAGTTTTTCGATGTTCTGAATGCTGTGTTGATGTTGTGTTTTTTGAAAAGTTGGCCAACTTGTAGGTGGTGTTTCCAGTGTATGTCATAACTGTCCAAATTTTGGCCTTTTCCCCTTCGGTTTCCCTTCTCTTCGCCAAATGGTTGCTTCTGAGTTTGTCCCCTAGGGTCTTTTTGTATCCGTTGCGAGTAGGTATGCTGTATATCGTGGTAAGCTCTTTCTTGTATGATTCCTGAGAAAGAGGCGTTCGTTGAAGTCCGACCACTAGATGTTGTTGTTGTTTTAACAACAAAATCACTCCCCGAAGGATTTGGGGAGTGTTGTCGAAATAACAGTCCTTGGCCGGATATGAATCCGGTACGCTCCGGTACTCCCTTGCGGTACTGTCCGACTGTCGTGGTAGCGATTTGGTATGACCAGTGTAACCTTCTAGGTCATGTCATCCCTCCTTCCGAAAGGAAAGAGAAGATGGGTAATGAGAGGTGGGAGGCATAATATCCGTAGATCAACCATCGAGTTGCACATCATTACCTTTGTGCATGTTAGTCGCCTCTTACGACCAGTATGTCTTCTTGTGTTGTTGCGGATTGTTCGAAGTACAGTGGATTATGGTGTCCGTGGTTATTGGTTTTCTGTAGATGTCATAGCTAAACTTGTTCGTGAGTTTGTTAATTCTAACCGTTAGGTCCAAGTAGTTCAGTTTCCCCTCTTTCTCCGTTTCCATTATGCTCTCATGCTGCTTATTTAGAAATTCCAGTATTTGTTCTTCACAGTTATTTTTTAATACGCAGATGATGTCGTCGACATACCTTGCGTAAAATATTACAGCCAGCTTGGTTTTTAGCTCTTGCATATACATACTTCATTTCCAAATTCTGCATGAATGCCTCCATGAGGATGGGTTGCCCATTCCCAGTCCATTTATTTGTCTGTATATTTTATTGTTAAACCTAAACTAGTTTTGTTGTAGCGTTGTTCTGAGGGTGTTTGTAATTTGAGCTGTCCTGACCGCATCTTTCGTTTTTCCTAGTAGCGTTTTGTTAACGATATCCAATGTTTTTGGAAACGGAATAGATGGGTACAAGTCCTTTATGTCAAAGTATACTATCGTGCTGTTCTCTGCGAGTTTTACGGTCTCAAGTTTTTCCGTTGTATTCTTTATTGTGTGTGTGTGTCATTCAGTATACTCTTTAAATGATTTGATAGCTCATAGCCCGGTGTTGACTTGAAATTAATGATAGGCCGTAGCGCTATCAGTACCTATATAGCTGTTCCGCCTATTTAAAGTATCTTTTTTCGCATATACAAAATTGCACAATTTCCATAAAAATATTTTTTGGGATATTTGTGTGTTCCTTAATCTGATCCCACTTTTCCCGTATTACCTTAATTGCCAAATCTGCTGGAATACTTGGAAAATCGATACTACATCAAACGTTACAAGACGTCCATCATCACATGTATAGGTGTTATTGACTTTGTCCTTAAATTCTATTGCACTTTTGGCATTAAACATAGATTTCGTAGTCAGGTGTTTTAAAATGTTGGTCAAGTACTTACATAAATAATAGGACGGAGCGTTAGTCATAGAACAAATTAGTCTTAAAGGCATATTTTCTTTGTGGACTTTGGGTAGCCCGTATATTCGGGGTGGGAGGGCAGTGTGCATAGTCATTTTGTATTTTTCGGCTTTTGTCACAAAACCTAACTTATGTAGTTTATCCGTCAACTGATTATTTTTCGTTCGTAGTCTTAGCTTAGGGTCTTGTCGTAATATTCTGTAAGGTGACGGATTATTCAATATGTCATTCATTTTTGATTTGTAGTCCCTTTTCTCCAATGCGGGAGTGACATTTCCCTTGTCTGCATTTCAAATCACGATTTGTGTTTTGCTCGGATTGCAAACTCAAAAGTTTGACCGACCAAATTTTGCGGTTAAATGAAAAGAATGTGAAATGTGGTATTAGTTTTCAAATATTTAATATGTATCTATATATCAACTAATATATGTACAAGTCACGTTAATTCAAATTACTAATTATACTTATTTTTAGGTTACGGCTTCTGGGACGTGTGCGCTCTATGAAAAATGAATCCAAGTGAGCGTTTATGACACGAAGAAAAAGTTAACTCGTTGTGGTCGTACGGTTTATTTATCCTTGCGATGTTTTAGCATAAATAAGTTAAACCGTTCGACCAACTCTGTTATCCAGCAAATACAAGATAAATACGAGGGCGACCTTATAAGTTTAAGGTTTTAAGCATCTGGCCTAAACATGCCTGCCCCAGTTGCGTGACGCAACTTACCAACAAATGAAACACGCACTCGAAGCCGAGAAGTTTCCTTAGGTTCTTAAAACTAATATCTTAAATCTAAGCTATTCACGCTGAAATGAGAAGGAAAATAAATGAAAAAATGAAATATGCGTGGTTTCAAATTCAGTGGCACGCTTTATTTATAACTTCAAAAAATTTCATTATTATGTATGTATATTTATTTGTGTTTATATTTTGGGTATACCTAGCAGGTGCCGGATAGCACATACCCAAAAATTGTATTCGGGGCCAATAACGGACCCATAGTTCCGGCTGGAATAGCTCCCAATAATATTTTAGGAACAACGTATCCGCCGAACATAGACCGCGTGTGTGGTGATGGTCGTCGGATTGCCATGCTTCCCACGTAATTTTAAAAAACGCCCTACTCGCCTGTTTAAATATGTCACTCCTAAATGGAGCTCGCGTGCCAAGTCCTCTGATACCTCGGTGGCACTAGCGCATACGTTAAGTAGAGCGCGCACGAGGTGGATGCGTCCCCCTGTTTCAATTTTGACCACTGCTGTTGGTGCTACCGAGGTGAGGCATTGTATGACCGGGGATATCGCCATTACGCCGGAGCGGAAGTTGTTCCTAGACGGTAGGTGGAATGCTTGAGATTCCACTCTACCTCGTTGTTGAAGAGCGAGAGGGTGGAATGCTTGAGATTCCACTCCTCCCTGGTTCTGACGAGTACGGAGGTGGAATGCTTGAGATTCCACTCTCCCTTGTTTGCGTTTGCGCCAAGATCGCTTATATGCCGCGGGTTCTTCCAATTGGTTTCCCTGTGGTAGCTCGTTACGTAGACGTGGCCGGAAGCGTTGAGCTGTAGTGCGACTCGGAGGTGCCGGGTGGAATGCCGTGGATTCCACTCCAGCCAAATGACCCTGTTGGGAAGCAGATGGTTCTGCTTCAGAATCCGTCAGCTCGCCCTCCGAGGCAAACAGCGACATTGTGTCGGTGTCGTTGACGTCATTTTTTGTAGGACGTGTTGGTCGTCGTCTGCGGTTTTCATTGGGCTCAATGTGGACCATCGTATGATGGTGTTCGCCGCATCGGCGACAGACCCCTTCATTCAAGCACCGCGACGCGATATGAGCATCGGAAAGGCAATTAGTGCAGTAACGAAATTTTTGGGTAATTCGTAGGCGTTCGGTTGGCTCCTTGGCCCTGAAAACTGGACACGCTCTCAGCGGATGTGATTTTCTACATAACCGACATTTCAGTTCAAGCTGGCTTGCTTCGGAGCGTTTGCGTAGGACAGTGTAACGAGTCATATCTGGAAAGGTAATTATTTTCCAGTTGCAGACTTTTGCCATTTTAATTTTGGGACCTAATGAATGGCGAGCAATATGTATGGCTGTTTAATCGGCAGACTCAAAATTTGGTGGTGGCTGTGCGCTGGGTTAGGGATACTTAAAAATTAGCCCTTAAGTCCTTAATGCAAGGTAGTTTGTAAAATTTAGATGAAATATTTCATTTTGTTAAATGAAAGTCCCTCGGGGAATCAAGGTGCTAATATACAAAATATGCTTTAACCCTTTTACACTGCTTGAAAAAATGGCAGTTGTAGCCCTATGTTATTCCTACAGCGATCAGATATCGATTTAATGCTATCGAATTCTATGCCGCTCTATATTTGTCAATGGCCGCCGGCCATTAGTTAAATTAGTTACGCGAGGCGTGTAGAATGTTCGGTGTTTGTTTGTCGGTTTGTGTGCGTTAAAAAACTTGAGACAGGCGTTTTCGGTAGTGTAGTGTGAAAAAAATAATAATAAGTGAATTTAATTAGCAATGAGGAAAGTGCAAAAGAAAAATATATGTTTTTTTAAAAAACCTTTGATTAAGGTAAATTCCTCAAAGAAAAATGTGTATGATGACGAATAGTGCCGCTATGCATTGTGTGTGGTTGTTTTTGTGTTTGTGGGTAATCCACAATGAACCACGCGATCGTGGTATCACGTATATTTTATTATTAGAGGGTCTCAAAAAAAAATTTCATTGTGTAAATCGGATGTTGTTTAATAGTACCGATTATACAATAGGCTGTCTCTAATAATTCGGTTATTATTAAAATTTTTTCCCTCACCGAAAAAATGGGGCCTGTTATTTTGGGTTTTCTGACAACCAAATCCTACCTCATTTTGCCTGAACTTCTGTATGACTCGTTGACGAAAGTGTATGTGATTATTTTATTTTAAATCCCTCTTTTGTTTACAAAGAATTAATGCACTGGTATTGGTAGCGAATGAATTTCATTGTACGTAACGCTACCTTTGCCATTGTAATATCCTTCTTTTCAGTTCTTCAAAAAAAAAAATGTTTTTGGTTTTGAGAAATTATTGGAAACAAAATGACACTTTTTGGTCAGTCTAATAAAACTGGCTATTTGTGCAAACATACGCTTGTGGTGAGATAGTGAGTTGGTTTGTGAAGAAAAAAACCAATGTAACAGTGTTTGACAATTCCGGTGACAAAAAAAATTGTAAAATTGTGAATTGTGATTCGGCCTAATATACATAACCGTATTGTGCTTGTTTGCGCAAGTGAAAACGGCCGCGGCGTGGGTCTACTCAGCAGTAAAGTCGGTTTGCATGGGAGCATGTAAAAGAGCTTCTTTGATGGGAAGAAGTGGTTTTGTAACCCTTAATCAAAAATATTGATATGTGAAGAAAAGCACGTCACCATTTGCACAAGCATGCATATGTACATTAGGCCGGGTAGAAAAAAAAACCCAATTTTTTTTCTCCGTTTTTTTTTGTTTTTCGTCTAATTGTTAGACTGATTTTGAGCGGTGGTTAGATTTATGTCATCTGATTCCGAAACGGCTGGTGGTAATAGTACCAGTTTGACAAGTGGTCTTGTCACTTTGCCCTTCCCTGTCCTAATGTCTACTAAGCGAACACGGTTGTCGGAACCGGGGTGAACATTGACCACTCGACCCAATCTCCATTCATTTGGCGGTAAATTGTCCTCTCTGATGACCACCATATCTCCTACCTTGATGTTCGATTTTGGATGTTTCCACTTTATCCGCTTGTGTAGCTCCGATAGGTATTCGGTTTTCCATCTTTGACAAAAGTTCTGGTGCAATGCCTTCAATTTTTGCCATCGATTCACTATTGAGGCCGGGTTTTCATTGACTTCTAGCTCCGGTGGGGCTAATAAATGTCCGCCGACTAAAAAGTGGCCGGCCATATGCGGAGCGCCAGCTGGTATGAAATGCCAGGTTAATTCCTGATGTGCAAATTTGGAAAGAGTTTTTGCTCGAGAGTCGGCGAGAAAAGCTTTAAATTCTGCTTTTAATTCGCGTGAAGCTCCGACGAAGTTGGTCCCGTTATCTGAGTAGATGTTCTTAGGGCATCCGCGTCTGGCTACGAATCTAGAAAAAGCTGCTAAAAACGATGAAGTGCTCAAATCGCTAGTGGCCTCTAAATGTATAGCGTTAGTCGCGAAACAAATGAAAAGACAGACGTAACCTTTTGAGGTACGACAGCCGCGCCCCCTATAACTTTTTATGTCGAATGGACCTGCAAAATCCACCCCTGTGTTAGTAAGTGCATGCGAAAAGGTTGTACGCTCTTGTGGTAGAATTCCCATGAGTTGACTTTGAACGCGCTTTTTGTAAATCGTACAGATCTTACAATTATGAGTAGTGGACCTGATCATGGTTTTCATTTTAGGGATTCAGTATTGTGTTCGTATAATGCGAAGCATTAGTTGGTTTTCACCATGGAAGGTATTTTCATGGACAAACTGGACGAACAGACGCGACAACCTACAATTGTATGGCAATATTATTGGGTGCCTTTCGCCATATGCCAGATCGGTGGATGCCCCAAGACGACCCCCCGTTCTAATGACTCCGGTTTTATCGAGGAATGGATTTAGGGAAAGAACTTTGACTTTTAGTTTCGGTAACTCCTTACCGTAATATTCCTCCTGGGCAAGTTTAATTAAACAGGTATTTGTTGCTTTAATTTCATCCGATGATATGATGTGAGACTCCTGGCTGGGAGCTTTATCTTTCAGTTGGGTCCCATGAATAAATCTAAAAACGTATGCTAAAACCCTCAAGGCTCGTGGTAAACTGGAAAACCTTTCAAGAATGTCACTTTTGAGGTCTGTGACTGCTGCTGCATGTGCCTGAACTCTTTTTTCTTCAACGCTGGTTGTGAAGTCGGTTTCTTGGGTTGGCCAATTTTCTTTGTCTCCTTGAAGCCAAGAAGGTCCCTGCCACCACAGAATGTTTTCTACCAAATCCTGAGCTAATATGCCCCTGCTGGCTAGGTCTGCTGGATTTGTACCTGAATCTACGTGGTACCAAGATGCGCTTCCTACTTTATCGATGATTTTAGTTATTCTCTGGAGCCACTCTTGTTTTTGCCTTTCGACGCGCAAGTAGACCGCAGCCGCGTATGCTTTTTCGGAAGCATCGCAAAAGCCGTGAATTTTTACGTTTTCTGACGTGGAATAGGAGACCCGGGGTATTCGTAATTTCTCGATTTCATTAAAAGTTGCGGTGAAATTTTCCCACCTGTCCAATGTTGAAGAAGATACGGGGTCGTCCCATCCTGTACCCTCTAGCCATATATTTCGCATAATAATTTTCGCGACTATAATTGTGGGTGCTAGCCAACCTAACGGGTCAAAAAGTTTGGCGATAGTTGACAGTATCGCTCTTTTTGTGAGACTAGTATTTTCAGCTATTGGTTTGATGGTGAAATAGAATTTATCGGAATGTGCATTCCACCTAATTCCAAGAGCTTTCACGCTACTGGAGTCCTCAAATTCGAGAAAATCCTCGCTCAAAAGATGAGATTTCGGAATTCCGTTTAGTATTTCGTTGTTATTTGCGGTCCATTTGCGTAATGGAAAACCAACCTAAGGGGTCAAAAAGTTTGGCGATAGTTGACAGTATCGCTCTTTTTGTGAGACTAGTATTTTCAGCTATTGGTTTGATGGTGAAATAGAATTTATCGGAATGTGCATTCCACCTAATTCCAAGAGCTTTCAAGCTACTGGAGTCCTCAAATTTGAGAAAATCTTCGGAATTCCTTTTAGTATTTCGTTGTTATTTGCAGTCCATTTGCGTAATGGAAAACCCGCTGATTTCAAAACTACAGATATGTCATCCCTAGCTTCGATTGCAGACTCAATGGAATGCCCCCCAGACAAGACGTCGTCAACATACATATTTTTCCGCAAAATATTCGAGGCTGTTGGATGAGAAACTTCTGAGTCATCGGCTAGTTGGAGTAAAGTCCTAATTGCCAGATAAGGAGCACAATTAGTCCCGAAAGTTTCCGTTTTGAGTTCTTAAAGATTGATTGGATCGTTTAAGTTTGAGCGGAAAACTATCCGTTGGTACTTGGTTTGATTGGGCTCGACTAGGATTTGTCGGTACATCTTCTCAATATCGCTATTGAAGACGTATCTAAATAGCCTCCATCGAAGAATTAAGATGGGTAGATCGGACTGGAGTACAGGACCCGGGAAAAGAACGTCATTCAGGCTGGTACCATTCGAAGAACGGGAAGATGCGTTGAAAACCACCCTAACTTTCGTTGATGTACTTTCCTCTTTAATAACCGCGTGATGCGGCAGATAATAGTTGTCAGCTGCTTCGGCCGACTGTAATGCATTAATTTTTGACATATGCCCCATTGTCTCATACTCCATAATGACCCTATTGTATTCCTTTTGCAGTTCAGGATTTTTCTTAAGCCGTGTCTCGTTTTTATAGAAGTGAGAACATGCTATTCTTAATGACGGACCCAGGCTAATGTTTGCTGGGTAATCTGCTTTGAAAGGGAGGGAAACGATGTATCTTCCATCAGAATTTTTCTGCGTTGTGTGAGGGCTTTTGATTTGGGGATTTCTTCAATTTCCCAGAAGGAGCTTAACTGTTTGTCTAAAGCAACTTCATTGAAGAAAGAGACCATATTGTGGTTAGGTGGGGTGACTGCATCGGCATGACCCGTCAGTATCCAACAGAAAACTGTTTCTTGGGCCAGGAGAGTATTACGAATGTTTTTCTTAATACCGCTCAAAATGATTTGCGGGTAGATGTCTCCGCCCAAAACAAGGTCGATTGGTTCATTTACGAAGAATCTTTTGTCCGCTAGCACCAGATCGGGGAATGCCTGTTGTGTTAGTGCACTGACATCGCACGTAGGTAGATTGCCAGTTACCTGTGGTAAAACTAACACAACAGCTTCGATGGAAATTAAAGGGTCAACGGGTGACCGAAATTGTATGGCACATGCCTCTTTAACCTGCTCAGAAACAGTGTTATTGATGCCCGCAACTTGAGCATGCATTTTGCTACTTGGCAAGTTGATTCGTCGCCTGAGTCTGTCTGTAATGAAAGAACACTCAGATCCCGAATCAATGAGAGCTCTAGCCGAATAGTTAGTTCCATTATAATAAATGGATACCCGAGCTGTTCCTAGTAAAACGCCTTTACTCGTGTTCGCAAAGTTCGATTTTACTTTAAGCGGTTTTGCCGATTTTTTCTTCTTTGTGGCCTCATTATGTATTTGAGCCGATTTGGACGTAGTTGGTAACTCATCGTTAGAATCTGTGGCCCCCGTTGAAGTGTTACTCGTTGGTAAATGCAGAAGGGTATTGTGCCTTGACTGACAGATGGTGCAGTTGGAGCTACTAGTGCACTTCGACACCGAATGCTTCGATGATAGACAATTCAAGCAACATCGGTTGTTTTTGAGAAATGCAATTCTTTCGCTTACTGATAATTTTTTGAATTTGTCGCAGGCATAGATTCTATGCTTGGAGTTTTGGCACATTGTGCACCAGTTTTTTGCGACACCCGAGTTTTTTGTGCGGGGGTTCAGAAGACTGCTTATTGCCTTGTACCTTTTAAGGTTATGCAGGCTTTGTTCCTCTTAAACCCGAAACCGATTCTAAGGTTTGGAACCTATGTGTTAAGAATCGGTCCATATCAGACCACTTGGAAGTCTCGGTTTTATTCTCCACTGATTGTTCCCAGAGTGACAGGGTAACATCGGGTAACTTTGTTGAGCAGAGATAAGTTATAATGGGGTCCCAGTTAGTTATGTCAATTTTGTGACTCATTAATGAGGATATACAATTATTTATATCCTGCTGTAATCTCTTTATAGATGTCCCACATTCAGTTTCGACTGTTTGCAGGTTAAAGAGAATCTTCAACTGGGTGTTAACAAGGACTCTTTTATTTTCATATCGGTCACAGAGATTCTTCCATGCTACTTCAAAGCCTTCGTTTGTCAATTCGCATTTATTGACAATGTCCCTGGCCTCACCTTGAGTCTTTAGATTCAAGTAATAAAGTTTTTGGATTGGTGTGAGACCCTTATTTAGAACATATATGGCTGTGAACATATCACGAAATGTTGGCCATGCTAAATAATCTCCCTTAAATACCTCTGTATCGCAGGGTGGGAGATGTAGATTTCGTGGATTGCTAACAACTTCCTTATCCCTTTCTGCTTTTTCTAGCCCTTCAGAAAGTTGATTAATTTTTGACATGCACCTCACATAGACTTGGTAGGCTGCCTTGTGTTTCTTCTTGATTGAGAGTAAGTCTTTTGGAGGGAGATCTTTTGAAGCTATTATTTCGTCAAAAGCTTCTGCTGCTTTGTCCCACTTGGACTTCAATGTCTCCTGCTGTATTTTCAGCGAGAATGTGGAGTGCTCGCTTGTGGGAAGGCTGAGGAATTCGATATCAAACTCAATGACAATGTCAGGTAGTCGATTGCATAAATCCATATTGGGTGAACAAAAAAGGGTTATGGTTAAATTCTAAAACAAACCTTTGACTCTTGCACGGGACTTAGTATATAACTCCAGAAAAAGGCAGAGACAGAATCTGTTTTCTGGTAACCCAAAATATCAAGCACGAAAATGCTGCCCACCGAATTTCCAAAATAAATCAATCTTCTCAAAATTTATTAAATCTAAAGTTTTTCTTTTATTAACCAACCATTCAAACAGTTGCCAAAAACGCATAATTATTTTTATATGTCTATATGTGGTTATTGCCTGCCACACAAAAGGGGTTTTTTTTTGCAGAGGAAGCATCGAAAGCCTTACAGTCAGTGTGAGACTTTAACACACTAAACCTCCTACCGTCTTATACCGATCCCCCCGGTACTACCGTTAAGTATTCCGTCGGGAGGTGGTTTGAGCACAAGTCTCAACGTCAGTTGGTCAGCGTTACTGTACTATTTCAGTTCTTAGCTGGGGATCTTTTGTTAGATTTCATCATTCATCTAGTCTGGAGTATTGATAAAAGAAAGTCGATTTTTGTCCAACTACCAAAAATATATAGATATGTATAGCTATATAGGCATGTACTTACACTACATCTACTCGCTTATTCTGTCTCGCTAGCTCTTCTGCCTCTAGCCGGTTGTAGTGGCCGTGTTTCCGGCCCGCATCTATAATATTTCAATATGTTTATAAATAATCAATTATACTTACAACATATTCAGTTACAAGGCAATGCTGTGGGGAGGCCATGTCCCCAAACTGCTCCTTCTGGTTTGTGTCGCGTGGACCTGGCGGTGGGAAAGCGATGTTCCCATTTTGTTTGCAGGTCAATACAGTGGAGAGGCTGAATCTCCAATCTGCAATCTGCGCCTCTGGTGTAGGTTTGTTAACTAGGTGGTTGGAAGGCCGAGTTGCCACCCGCGTTTGCGATACATACGTACTCTTAAAATTTGGTTTACAGTGGAGAGGCTGCATCTCTAATCTGCAATCTACGCCTCTGGTATAGGTTTGTTAACTAGGTGGTTGGAAGGCCGAGTTGCCACCCGTGTTTGCGATACATACGTACTCTTAAAATTTGGTTTACAGTGGAGAGGCTGCATCTCCAATCTGCAATCTACGCCTCTGGTATAGGTTTGTTAACTAGGTGGTTGGAAGGCCGAGTTGCCACCCGTGTTTGCAATACATACGTACTCTTAAAATTTGGTTTACAGTGGAGATTCTGCATCTCCAATCTGCAATCTACGTCTCTGGTATAGGTTTGTTAAACCAGGTGGTTGGAAGGCCGAGTTACCACCTGCGTTGCGATACATACGTACTCTTAAAATTTTGTTTACAGTGGAGAGGCTGCATCTCCAATCTGCAATCTATGCATCTGGTATAGGTTTGTTAAACTAGGTGGTTGGAAGGCAGAGTTGCCACCCGCGTTGCGATACATACGTACTCTTAAAATTTTGTTTACAGTGGAGAGGCTGCATCTCCAATCTGCAATCTATGCATCTGGTATAGGTTTGTTAAACTAGGTGGTTGGAAGGCAGAGTTGCCACCCACGTTGCGATACATACGTACTCTTAAAATTGTGTATACAGTGGAGAGGCTGCATCTCCAATCTGCAATCTGTGCCTTTGGTATAGGTTCATTAAACTAGGCGGTTGGAAGGCCGTGTTTCCAACCCGCCTCTTGTTTTACGTGTCAGTTTGCTCTTTTCTTCAGTCTTCCCTGCTGCGACGCAGCCGTTCCAGACTTCTAAGCCACTTCATGACTTCTGCGATTACCTCGCACGCTGCCATCAATTTTTGTTTACTTCGTAGCATGTGACCAACCAGCGACTCGGGAGTGTAGTCCTCATCGGCTATGCTGCGTAGTTTACTTCTAAAGCTGTACGATCTGGGGCATTCGAAGAACACTTGGTAGACATCTTCCACTACTTCGCCTCCACAGTGATCGCATACGTTGTTGCGTTCGTGCTTAAACCGATGAAGGTATTCTTTAAAGCATCCGTGGCCGCTTAAGAACTGAGTCAGGTAGAAATCTACCCCCCCCCGTGTGTTCTCGTAACCCAAGTTTTAATATCTGGTATACAGCGGTATGTCCAGCGCTCCTTATTGGATATGTTCCATCTGTTTTGCCAATTTTGAATACTAGTCTCGCGTGCTTCGGACCCCGAGTTTCTATCCTCAAACATTGTGGCTGCTTCCTTTGCCAATATGTCGATTGAGCACAAGCCTGAGATTACCAGCGTGGCATCGTCTGATACCGTTCTAAAGGCGCTACAAACTCGGAGAGCACACAAGCGATAGGTCGATTTTACCCCGCGTAAGTACGACTGATACGCCATAGCGTGCTGCCATACCGGAGCCCCGTAGAGTAGTTCTCTCTTCACGACGCCTGCCAGTAGCTGACGCCGCCCTTGCTTTGGACCTCGTGCATTTAGCATTATCCTCGATAATGATGATATTGCTTTCGCTGCTTTCTCGTTCGCGTATTCTAGGTGTGTTTTGAAAGACAGCCTCCTGTCTATCATGATTCCCAGATACTTAACTGCAGGCATTGTTTCAATGTCGTGGTCTCCGATTCGTACCGTGACCTGCTCTACCTTCTTCCTACTTGATACTAGTACTGCCTCTGTTTTGTGCTCCGCAAGCTGTAGTCCATGTTGCATGAGCCATGATTGAACGCTGGCTATGCTTACATTAGTTTTTTCACATATTACACTTAAGTGTTTGGCAGTAACGATCAATGCGATATCGTCTGCGAATCCGACAATCTTAACTCCATTAGGTACTTTAAGTCGCAGAACTCCGTCGTACATAATGTTCCATAGTAATGGGCCTAGTACGGACCCTTGAGGAACCCCGCCTGTGACATGGAGCTTTTCCGTGCCATCTGCCGTCTCGTATTCCAGCAGACGTCCGTCGAAATAGCTGCGGATTATCCTCCTCAGATAATAGGATATACCTACGCTGTCTAGGGTATCCAGGATTTTCGCCCAGTTAGCGCAATTGAATGCATTCTTTACATCTAAGGTCACGATAAGGCAGTATTCCTTAGATCCCTCCAGCCATCGTGTCCCGCTTATTGCATCTTGAGCGGTATCTCTAGCCACGTTCACGGCATTTATGGTGGATCTGCCTCTTCTGAACCCAAACTGGTTGTCAGATATTCCACACACCTCTTCTATTTCTCTTTCCAGACGATTGTAGATTACTCGCTCAGGAATTTTGCCTGCCGAGTCGAGCAGGCATATGGGCCTGTAGCTGGATGGCTCCGTCAGGTTTTTTCCAGGCTTCGGTAGTAGCACCAAATTTTGGCGTTTCCATATCGAAGGGAATGTCCCCTCAGCTAGGCATACAGTAAATAAGTTCGCAAACGTAGACGTCTTATGATTAATCGCCACCTTCAGTACTTTGTTGGGCACGCAGTCTGGACCAGGAGACTTGTTATCATCTAGTCTCTTAACCGCTAGGAGCACTTCCTCTACCGTCACTGCATTAAATGCGTATAATGGATTATTTGACGTAGGGGAAACTAGTTTCCTTTGCGTGGGAAAGAGAGTATCGACCACGTTTTTGAGGAATGCCGGGCATGTTGGTATGGCTTCGCGCTTGGTTTTCAACTTTTTCAAGACCAATTTGTAAGCCGTTCCCCATGGGTCGTGTTCAGCCTCATCGCAGAGGTTGAGAAAGCATTGCCGCTTGCTATCCGCTATTGCCGCCTTCAAAGCATGACGCGCAGCTTTATAGGCAGCTCTGTACTCTAGAAAGGTTGGCCTATCTCGTGATCTTTGGAAGCGCCGCCTCGCCCGAATGCATTCTATCCTTAGCGTTTGTATGCTGTCGTTCCACCAATACGCCGAGCTTTGGTGTTTTCGTATGGTCTTTCTGGTCATAGACGCGTCGCATGCTCCTTTGATGTCAGCCATTACTTTAGTGGCTATAAAGTTCGCGCTACCTGTATACTCGGATGCTGGCAGCATTGCCTTGAAAACATCGGAGTCGAAGGTGTTGACCTTCCAACCCCGACTCCTAACGAAATTTTGATGTCCACTATGATTGCCGAGTGATCGCTTTGAGTATAGCACTCACAAATCTTCCACTCGCACATCCTAAACATATTTGCGCTTACGAACGTTATGTCGATTATGGAGCCGAAACCATTTCTGGAAAATGTATGTTGCTCGCCTGCGTTAAGAAAAGGGGTATATATGTACGTGTGTTTTATTCGCACAGAAAAAAAAATAACAACGAACGAGAACAAGTGCAACGAGTTTGGCGGCAATTTATAAACAAAAAATTTTAAAATTTTCTTTAGTATACATATGTATGTTAAATGAAAAACTACGAAAAAGAGATTTTGATATATTTAAAATAGTGCAATTAGTGTTTTGCAAGAGTGATTTTTGTTAATCTTTGGGTTTTTGCGCAAATGAAACTCTAAAAGTGAATAATGTGAGGTTATCGTCACTGTGCAGTGTTGTTGTTGTGAAAACTTACACTGATCTTTATAGATATGTGTGCTCGGTGCACTGAAAACCCTTGCGCCGTGTTAAATATTCTTTACCACTGGTGGGGAGTAATATTTGATGGTCAGAAGGGCTATCTATACAAATTGGCACTCACAAACTTTAATTTTCTGATTTAAAATTTTAATTTATCACAGCACAAGAAACAATCACTCGCGAAACACTTTTTTAAATAAATAATTATAATAATTTATGTGCGCACTGAATTTTAAAACCACTTACTTTTTTTCGTTGTAGTTGTTGTTGCGGACTGTTGATTGCTTGCTTTGATTTATTTGGTGCTGATGTGAAGTGAAAATCTTCGATCGATGTTGGCAAATAGCATATAAAAATCGCTGGGCGTTTGATTTCAAAAATAGCTGTTGTTGTTGTGTGATTTTAGGTCGCTGGATATATCGAGATCGCTGCATAAATAAAAACGGCTCTGATTGGACCAAATGTTTTGCTCGGATTGCAAACTCAAAAGTTTGACCGACCAAATTTTGCGGTTAAATGAAAAGAATGTGAAATGTGGTATTAGTTTTCAAATATTTAATATGTATCTATATATCAACTAATATATGTACAAGTCACGTTAATTCAAATTACTAATTATACTTATTTTTAGGTTACCTTTGAGAATCAGCTACGGCTTCTGGGACGTGTGCGCTCAATGAAAAATGAATCCAAGTGAGCGTTTATGACACGAAGAAGAAGTTAACTCGTTGTGGTCGTACGGTTTATTTATCCGTGCGATGTTTTAGCATAGATAAATAAGTTAAACCGTTCGACCAACTCTGTTATCGAGCAAATACAAGATAAATACGAGGGCGACCTTATAAGTTTAAGGTTCGATTATGGCAAGATCTACTGTTTTGCCTTTTTGCTTTACCATCGAATCCTTTATTAATAATGACATTTTTCTTCTCGCCAATTCTTGTTCCTCTTTGTTTTCTACGGTCTGAACCAACTCTTCCTCATCCGCTATACACTTGAAGAGAGGAAATTTCTCTTTTGATATTGGTAGAGCAAACTTTGGGCCTTTCGCTAGTAACGCTTCAACGTCAGGTGGAAAATTTATATTAGTTTTGTTTACCAACCAATTCTTGTTGTTGTTGGTTCCCAATATTTGTCTATTTCTCTCACTTCTTAGCTTCTCGAGCTCGGCTTTTGCGTGTTTTTCTATTTTGTATCTCTCGTGTGTGTTAGTTGTTGTTCACTTTCAAAAAAAGCTGTGGCGTCCTCCTTTCGCATATTTTTGCTTAGTGTCGTCTTTGTATATATAATTCGGCTTTTTTTGTCTTTTAAAATTTCATGTTTAAATTTTATAAGAAAGCTAAGCCGAGGCAAGAGCATAAAGTGAGCTACGGCTTTAAAAGCATCAGCCTTAGGATTTACAAGGCTGATGTGGAATCCTTAGTAAATCTCGAGGTTCTGGAGTCGGGTGAACCCCCAGCGAGGATGAAATGGAGGTGGACGAGGGGGAGGCGCCGGAACCTTGTGGTTACGACTCATCGGGCTCGGACGGTAGCCTGGCTCTCAGGAGGATGTATTCCGAGAGTCAGCTTCTGAGTGTCGGTGAGTCGGATGTAACGCTCAACCTTCATCATTCCAAAGCAGCTTCAGCTGCCCTTCTTCTACGCTTGTCCTCAGGCGCGGTATATCTCGTCCTAGTCCAGGAGCTATGGATCACTGGTGAAAGGATCTGTGGGTTGCGGACGCCTGGCTACAAGCTTATTTGCGCTCATAACAAGGGTAAGCCTCGAACATGTATTCTAGCTAAGTCTACTCTTAATGTTTTTCCTCTTCCGCATTGTAGTGATGGAGATCTGACAGCGATCAGCGCCGAGGGGCTGAGTAGGAGGTGCAAGTTTGCGTCCTTCTATCTGGCTCATGATCACCAGGGCTCACGGACTCCCTTTAGTGATCAAATCGATTCCTGGAAGGTTCTAAGCGTACACTCCTTCTCGGACCATAGGTACATTAGCTTCAATGTATCGCAAACTCCCACTACGCCTAAGGTTTTTAAAAATGTTAGAAGAATAAACTGGGGCTACTATACAAAGATTATCGTTAAAAATTGCCAAACAGGGTACAAACTCCGACTAACAATTCTGAGCTTGACGGGCTCGTAAATAATTTCAGTCAGCTTTGCAGGACTGCTTTAGAGAGCGGCGAAAGCCCGCAAACCACCATGGTGTTCATCTAATCTCGAGGAGCTAAGGAAGTCCAGTAGGACGGCATTTAACAAAGCAAAGCATGACAGTCATGAGGAATCATGGGCGGATTATAAGGCGAAACTTAGCATTTATAAGAAAGCTATCCGTAAGGAAAAGGGATCATCCTGGGAAGATTTCTGCAGCCAGATCGAAACCTCATCTGCCGCCCCCCGTTTAAGGAAGGTGTTGTCGAAATCCCCAACTCAGTTAAGCTGTGACCAAACGCCTGATTGGTCTTGGACGGAGACATGCACAGAAACCATAAATTTGTTTATGGATACACATTTTCCGACATGCGAGAGCGCGTCTCAAAATTTCGCTGGCGGAGAGCTACCTTCATATCAACTTTTGAAAGAAATCGTAGATGATCGAAAGCTAGACTGGGCCTTATCTACCTTCAAGCCCTATAAGTCACCGGGCCCAGATGGAATATTCCCGGCTCAGCTTCAACACACTTCCTCACTTATTAAACCCTGGTTAAAGACGATGGTTTTAAGTTGTCTGAGGCTCAATTATGTACCGAAAGCGTGGAGGGAAGTCAGCGTGGTTTTTATCCCTAAAGCAGGGAAACCCAAAACAAAACCAAAGGACTATAGGCCAATAAGCCAGTCCTCTTTCCTATTTAAAACATTTGAAAGACTCCTGGAAGCCTACATCCGGGGGCTGATTGACCCATCGTCTATATCGCATGCCCAGCATGCCTATACAAAGTGCAGGTCAACCGACACTGCCTTACACTCACTGGTGTCAGTCATTGAAAGGTCGCTTGACCTCAAGGAGTACACACTGGTGACCTTCCTCGATATAGCGGGCGCCTTCAACAACGTCGTTCCAGCTGCAATCACCTCGGGCCTAACGGGCCTAGGGGTGGACGCGTGCGTTTTGGAACTAATTTACAATCTGCTTACGGATAGGCGGATAAAAACTGAGCTAGGCGGCTAACCGGGGCACCCCGCAGGGTGGTGTTCTCTCTCCACTTTTGTGGCTGGTTACTGTAAAAGAACTTTTACGTCTCATGGAATCAGAAGGTCACCAGATGACATCTGCGTCATTGTGAGGGGAAAATTCCCGCAAACCCTCTGTAATATAATGGAAGGGGCACTATCCACAATATCATCCTGGGCCACGAGCTCTGGCCTGGAACTGAACCCTGAAAAAACCGAGTTAGTTCTCCTTTCGAGGAGGTACAAGATACCAAACATAACACCACCAAGAATCGGGGCTAAATCTCTAGTTCTGAGCGATAAGGTCAAGTACTTGGGGGGGTAATTCTAGACAGGAAACTGCTCTGGAATGACAACATAATGGATCGATCCTGGAAGGCAGTTGCAGCGCTTTTCTCCTGCAAGAGGGCAATTGGTGCCTCCTGGGGGTGGTAAACTGGGTATTTACGGCCATTGTAAGCCCGATTCTCCTATTGGCGTTTTGGTCTGGCGGCCTGCACCAGTACCAACGCGATAAGACTGGGATAGTAGGCAGCATCTTGTACCGAACGCTGTAAACACTTTTACCGATGGCTCTAAGCTTGATGGGAAGGTTGGAGCGGGCATCTTCTCCCCGGATCTGGTTCTAGAGGACTCTTTCCGCCTTCCTGATCACCGCAGTGTATACCAAGCGGAAATGCTGGCAATACACAGAGCCGTAAGCCATCTGGCTACTGTGCCCAGTGATTGAAAACGGGTTTTCATTTTCTCAGACAGCCAGGCTGCACTGGGCTCATTCGTCGACAACTCTAAGTCACTTCAGTATCAACCTTATATTGGTACCTGGACACAGGGATATTGAGGGCAACCGCAGAGCGGACGAGCTGGCCATGAGAGGTACCACCGACCACATCCTTCCTGGAAAAGACTCTGTAGGTATACCTATGGCCTCATTCAAGGTCCGTGTGAGCACGAGCACTATAAGATCTGCAAATGAAAAATGGTCTACAATCTTAACTTGCGAGACGTCTGGGCTAACCTGGCCCTCAAATGATAGAGGGCGTACTAAGGAGCTTCTTACCCTAAGCAAACCTACGGTAGCATCACTGATAAGGGTTATAACGGGGCACTGCCTAATTGGCACTCACGGTATCAGATTGGGGGTGACAACCTTCGACTACTGTCGTAGCTGTAGATCTATCGAGGAGGAGGAGAGTGCCCAGCACCTCCTGTGCCAGTGTCCACCCCTTGGCAGGCAGCGGTTAGCCTTTTTAGGGCAATCATTTCTAGTAGACCTCTCTGAAGTCTCTAGATGTGAGGTCAAGGCTCTAGCTAAATTCATTGTCTCCACGAAGTGCTTCTATCACCATGTATAGGCAAGGAAGGGATTCTCTTGAGTCTGTATAGCGTATCACAACGGGCCTACTTCTGGCCTAAGTGTCGGGCCGTGCCCTGGCGTTTCGGCCTAACCCTCATAACCTAACCTAACCTAAGTATTTTGTTGTGAAACAAGTTTATGTGTATGTTGTGTATGTTTCGATATATGGCTGTTGGTGGTAAATATGTAGTCAAGTTTGGTCGTATTTTGTAAAAACTTAGGTATGATCTACATAGGTATTTTCTACACTTTAATAAAAACCTTATATTATTATTATAATTATTGCATCCAAGTGGGACATACTAAAAACCCATACAAATATAACAAAAGAATTGTTTCTGGAAGTTGTACGCTTTTGCATAAAAGAAAACCGCTATTTTAAAGTTAATAATAAAATATATGAACAACGGTCGGGAATGCCAATGGGGTCACCAGCATCACCTGCCATTGCAGATATTGTAATGGAGGAGTTAAGATGTAAATTGGAAGGGGATTCCCCGAATAAACCACGCTTTTTGACGAAATACGTCGACGATTTGTTTGCTATTGTAAAAATTGATGCTGTAGAAGATATGTTGGGTACTTTTAATAGTTATAACAGATCGATTAATTTTACCCATGAAGTGGAAATAGATGGACAATTACCATTTCTGGAAACTTTGGTTGTAAGGAAGAACAATAAATTGTACTTCGACTGGTACAGAAAGCCTACGGCGTCAGGCAGATTAATTAATTTCTACTCGAAGCACAGTAAATCAACCATTGTTAATACGGCAAAAAATTTCATTAGAAGGGTTTTGACCATCAGTGATGAAATATTCCACACCAAAAATAAAGAAAATATAGTAAAAATGCTGAAATCAACGACGTCCCGATATATCTAATAAATTCTTATATAGGCGATTATTTTAAACAATGCAAAATCAACACAGCAAATAACAGAAACAAAATATGCAAAACATCTGCATATGTCCCTGGTCTGTCCAATAGATTGAGATTTTCTAAAATATACGATCATGAAAGATTTCAAATGGCATTCACATATAACAACACTGTACAACAAATATTTAGCAACACTAAGGACAAAATCGATAAAGTTGAGAAATCCGATGTAATTTACAAGATACCATGTAACGGCGACGGGTCCCACGTATGCAGTCAAGTATATGAAGGGACTACAAAATCAAAATTAAAAACAAGGATTTCCGGGCATAAAAGAAATTTAAAAAATACGGACCACTCTAATGATAATAAAACTGCCCTCACTCAACATTGCCGAGCCAACAGACACTCTCCTGACTTAGAAAACGTAACAATAACACAGGCCGACAAGAAATTTGACCATAAACCAGACCATACTTTCCTAAAGGTTTTCGATGCGCTGAATTCAAATCTGGACGCAGAATTGCTCTATCACGTCAGGATTTTGAGATATCCTAACCTAAAAGTGCAAAAAACACCGTTTTTGCCTATTTTTGAGTTTATATATATACGACAGATTTTTTTTTTTAACCCTAACCTCCTAAAGTGAGCCTTTGAGTCTCACTTTGAGCTTCAAGTATTGCTTATTCCCGCACCAAATAATATTTTGATTTGAAATTTTGGCTATTCCTCCAACTGAATGTAATTATTATGGCTTATTTATTATTTTTGGGATTGTGTTCGTATTTTTACCATTTTTTTGCAATCGTACAAAATTGTAACGTGAATCCTAAAGTGAGCCTGAGAGACTCACTCTGTGCATAGTATCGCTTTCATATTTATATTAGATGAAAATCTGAATTCGTAAAATGCAGAAAGTTAAAGTAGGCACTGCATTTTTGAACTATTGCAAAATTTGAATCCATTGAACGCAAAAAGTCGTAGTAGGCGCTGTATTTTTGAACAGATGAAGAAATATACATACATATTCAAATTTACAGTTTTGTTGATTGTGCCCACGTGTATACTTGTAGTCTGTTATTTGTTATTTGTATAAATACGTAAATTTTGCTTTATGATGGCTAAAAAACGGTTGAATGATTTGGAGTTGGAGGAAATTTTGGAACATTGGGAAGCGGAAGATGAGTCTGATGGTGAAGTCAGTGACAAAAATGATGATGACTATAATGATTCCGAAGTGGACCAGGTGACTGAAGCATCTGAAGAAGAAGATGAGATTTCGAATGAAAACGAAAATGCAGATATGGAAGACAATAAATCCAACTTCTACGTTGGTAAAGATTATACTATTTGGAGCAAGTCTCCACCACCTTCATCTAAAATTAGATCAACGAATATCCTCAAAGGAAAGGTAAGCAAAAATTATAACAGCAGAGCTGAGCACAAAGTTGAATTTATTCATACAGGTGCAACTTTATTAGACGTTCTTGATTGCTTCAAACTCTTTATAAATGATGAAGTTTGTGATGAAATTATAAGGTATACAAATGAAGAAGGATCTGCAGTGTACTCAAAATTAGGAAAATTGTGGCTCGTGGTAGACAAAGATGAACTCCTTGCTTTTATAGGACTTTTAATAATAGCTGGCCATATGAAATCCAATAATCAAAGCTATAAGTTATTCTGGGACAAGTTGTATGGAATAACAATTTTTAAAGCCACTATGAGCGCTAAACGTTTTGAGGAACTTTTAAGGTTTTTACGCTTTGACAATAAGTCTACCCGAAGTATCCGCCGTCAAACGGATAAATTAGCACCTATACGCTCTGTTTGGGAAAAAGTTAATCACAACTTTGGAAAGTATTATATGCCCACGGGGAACATTGTTGTTGACGAACAGTTGCTGCCTTGCCGTATTAGATGTCCCTTTATTCAGTATATGCCATCTAAGCCGGATAAATATGGAATTAAGATTTGGTGGTTATGCGACAGTGCTAATGCATATCCTCTTCGCGGCATTCCATACACGGGTAAAGATGGGAATCAAAGGGCTGTTGGTCTTGCCAAAAAAGTTGTCGAGGACCTTTGCGAACCTTACTATCGTACAAACCGAAATGTAACTATGGACAATTACTTTACAAGTAAAGAACTAGCTGAAAGTCTATTGAGTAAAGGTTTAACATTGGTGGGAACGCTAAGGAAAAACAAAACATGTATTCCTCCAGAATTTTTGCCAAACAAGTCCCGAGAAACTAACTCAACAATCTTCGCTTTTCAAAAACATATAACGATTGCCTCTCATGTTCCCAAAGCAAGAAAAACAGTTATTTTCATGTCAACTATGCATCATAATAATACGGTCTTTGAAGAACAAGGAAAACTAATTTCAGAGATCAATAGATTCTATAATAAAACCAAAGGGGGCGTAGACACATTTGACCAACTAATTCACGAATACATGATCAAGCGCAAATGTAATAGATGGCCTCTTGCCTTTTTTATGAATTTAATTGATGCTGCAGGTATTGCTTCATACATTATTTGGATAAAAACTCATCCAGAGTGGCACGAAAAAAAGAAAAACAAAAGATATTGGTTTTTGAGAGAATTAGGAGAAAGCCTTGTGGAGTCACAAATACAAAAAAGACAGTCGGCCAAATATATGCGAGCAGAAACACAGGCAGCCATAAAAGCTATAATACCACAACCGGCAGATTCGCAACCCTGTTCTTCTGCCACCTTGAAACGAAAGCGCTGTCATCTTTGTCCGACGAAAATATCCAAAATGCAGAAACAAATTTGTAATAAATGCAAAAAAAAATATCTGTAACCAGCATTCTACAACTACGAAAATTTGTGAAAAATGTAACGAATAATTTTTACTTAATTACGTTTGAATGTTATGTATTTAAAACTCTTTAAAATATGAAATAAATATGATTCGAAACGTTTAAAAATTCATTACTTCATCTGTACGTATAACTGTGTTTTTAAGCACTTTTCTCTATATGAGCTTCAGAGTCTCACTTTAGGATCTGTGTAACTTTTTAAACTTAGGAGATTAGGGTTAAAGCAAACATTGCATCTTAAAGAAGAAGTCTTCCTCTTACGAATGGCGTTGAGTTTCCTCAAATATCTTTTTTTTCGCTAAGATAGAGCAATTTAAAGTTTGTGTTCTAAGTAAGTATGTGTTCTACTGCATCATACCTACGTTAACTCAGTGGTTTTTCAGCTATAGGAAAATTAGCAAATTTATAAACTTTAAATTGCTCTATCTTAGCGAAAAAAATATAAGATATTTGAGCAAACTCAACGCCATTCGTAAGAGGAAGACTTCTTCTTTAAGATGCAATGTTTGCTTTTTTAAAAAAGAAAATCTTTCGTATATATATAACCTCAAAAATAGGCAAAAACGGTATTTTTTGCACTTTTAGGTTAGGATATCTCAAAATCCTGACGTGATAGAGCAATTCTGCGTCCAGATTTGAATTCAGCACATCGAAAACCTTCAGGAAAGTATGGTCTGGTTTATGGTCAAAAATGTTGGTCTCATTTTGTCGGCCTGTGTAATCCAACAAGAGAAAAATTACAACAAAAGGTATACATTGAGATGCCACATATAATTAATACGCCAAAAGATCAACGAATGAATTTCAAAGCAGACGCCGAAAAATGTGGAAGTGCTTATAGGAAATTGGTTAGCAACAACAATAGTGGCTCGTGAGAAGAGATTTGTCCCATGTTAAGCTGTACCAACGTCAATATGTCAGCGTCACTTACCTATAGTTTTTAGTTTAAGTATTATTGTTATTGCTAAAATTTGTTTGCAAATACGGTACTTTAGTTGTTTATATATATTTTTTTGTTCATCATTTTCGCTTCAATTTGTTTATTGTTTGAAATCAGTCGACCAGGTGCACTCAAGAGTGGAAGTTTAAATGTATGAAGCTTATGTTTTATGTTTCTTGGTTTTAATTGTTTAATTGTTTTTTAGTCCTGATGATGACTACAGAATGTGGTCGAAATATCGACAGACCAAAATCGACAAATATACATAACATATATGAAAACAAACATTTTTGTTTTTAATTTATATATATGGGTGTTTCCATGCAGGCGTATGCGACATTCGTACACTTTTCGAGTAATATAAATCTCACATAAAACGAGTTTTCGGGAAAATAAAAATACAGTTAAAAAGAAGCATGTTTGGAAAAAAATGGTCGGCCTGAAAGCTTTGGGGTCCAAAATATCCTTTCAAAATCAGGTGATAACGTACGCGACAAAAACGGAAGTGCTTATATTGCGCACATACATATACAGGGTGGCGCAAAAGTAATCTACCGATGTTTTTTGGCTGTAATTAAAAAAAAAATGAAAAACTTTGATTCTTCTTGTGGATTATTTTTATTTGGTCTTTTAATTTTTTTTACATCAAGTCGAGAATATGATGCCGTGTAAATGGCCGCCGCTACAGTTGATTGTCATTTGAGCCCTTTTTATGGCATTTTCCATCACTTTGGCAGCGATAGGTCCTCACATTCTTGACGGATATTGTCTTTAAGAGCTGCAAGAGTCTGAGGCTTGTTGACATAGACCCGCGACTTCAAAAAGCCCCACAAAAAGAAGTCTGGAGCGGTCAAATCAGGCGATCTTGTTGGCCAATGCAAATCGCCAAAACGGGAGATTAGGCGCCCGGGAAATGCATCCTTCAGCATATCGGTTGTGGCACGTGCAGTGTGTGTTGTTGCACCGTCTTGTTGGAACCACATGTTTTCCAATCCCAATTCATCAAGTTGCGGCAAAAAGAACTCGTTGATCATTGCTCTGTAGCGCTCACCATTCACAGTAACCGTTTGGTCCGCGACCGAAGGTCCGATGACTCCTCCAGCGAAAACAGCACACCATACAGTGACTTTGAGCGGGTGTGATGGCTCTTCGTGGGTTACACGCGGATTTTCAGTGCCCCAGAAGCGAGAATTTTGCTTATTTACGTACCCGCTAAGATGGAAATGGGCCTCATCACTCATGATTATTTTTGATGAAAAATCATCTTCCTCTTCAAGTCAGCAATATTCCGCGTTCTAAAGCAGTGTAGCGTAACATTGTTTATTAAGGTGTATTTTGCATGTGTTTACTACACAAATGTCAAAACAGAATTGATTTTAGGGGCCAATCGCAAAATTTATAGCATTTTCTGATAGGAAGATTACTTTTGCGCCACCTTGTATATATGGGAAAGTCTGCGAATCAAGCCAGTTCTTAATTTCCTTGAATATTCGTAACCTAAGCTAAATAATTCACGTTTACAATCCTTTCATATTTAAAGAGAAATCATCTCTTTATATTTTTATTAAGAAAAAAAACTAAATAACGTACGCGACAATTTTTCTAGTATATTAATAATAAAATGTTTTTTGTTTCAAATTTACACTTTAATTAGGAAACAAAATAAAAATGTATTCTTATTATAAAAACTATATATAATAATAATAATAATAATAATAATAATTCCCAACGGATTACCCACCATATCCCGCCCGACCGGCGCGAGAGGCGCATCCGCATGACGCACGGATTGTTCTTTCGTGCCGAGTGTTTGGAAGGCTTTGGTTTGTTAATCGATAAATAAGAACATCATTGGCGCATATAGCTGGACAATCAATTAAATTGTTCCCATGTAGCTCATAGGGATAATTTAGAAAGTCAGAATTAGTGACTGCAGGGACTGGATTCACTATCGGTGTAAAAATTTTAAATGTACACTTTACAAAAACGCATTTGCACTGGCAGTCTACACTGTACGCTTTCAAGCGATTCTGTAAGGGGAAGTGAAGACCGTGGTGCTGAATGAGGGCTGAATGAAAGCTGAATAGATTTTGACAGCTTAAGTGTAACACTTAAATCAAACAAAAAATAATAAAATAAAAAAGTTTTAACAAATAGACCATGCAAAATTTAGGATTGCAAACAAATATAATACCTTTGCGTCGATTGCGAGGAGGACAAAGGTAACTAATAATTTGCAAGGCAAATATGAACGCCATGATAAGATTCCTATATGCATGTACATACATATCTTTACAGGAATTCAAGGAGGTTTGATAGAAGATTGTTGCGTGATGCTCAAGATCCTTTTGCTGTGAGCGAACAGCGGTTTCAGGAGCTTTATCGTTTTCCAAAGGTGATTTTCCACAACTTCTTTGAAAAGTTACAACCATTTTTTCGACAATCACAAAGAAACACAGCAATCCCAGCGCACTTAAAATTTTTAAGTGCTCTTCGGTTCTTCGCCACAGGCAGCTACCAAAGATGCATTGGTCAAGACTTTCTTGTATGTACGTCTCAGAGTTCAGTAAGCCGTTGCGTAGATGAGGTTACTAAGATATTTAATTTGGTCCAAAAAGAGTACGTGAAATTCCCCAGTGGGTCAGAAGAAACTGTTATCAAAAGTCAATTCTATGAAGTATGTGGATTTCCGGGGATTTTGGGTCTGATGGATGGCTCCCATATAAAGATTATTGCTCCAAAAGCCGACATTGAAAGTGCTTATTACTGTCGTAAAGGTATTTCGTATTATTTTTAATTGTAACTATTTTAAATTCTTAAATTTTTAGGTGGACACTCTATAAACTTGCTGTTAATTTGCGACTCAAGGTACATAATAAGATACGCTAATGCTAAATTCCCGGGAACATCCCATGATGCTTACATATGGCGCTGCTCGCAAGTGCAAACCTACTTAAAAGAAAAATACTTAAGGGGAGAGAGAAATTTTTGGTTATTGGGTGACAGCGGGTTCCCCCTGCATCCTTGGTTAATGACACCATTTTCCGATACCTCAAATGATGCAGAACAACGGTACAATGTAGCACATAAAAATACCCGATGTATGATTGAACGCTGTATAGGAGTTTTTAAAGCACGCTTCCGTTGTCTCTCTTACCAGAGGTGCTTATGTTATACACCGGAAAAGGCTGGAAAAATAACACTGGATCACAAATTCCAACTTTTTTTCTGCACCAGAGACGCCATAGTGAAATTCCTATGTAAAATCACCTCCTAATTCCAAAAATCAAGGTTATTTTTACTTGAATGGTACCGTTTTTGAGATATTTACGATTTACCGTTATTTCAAAAAACAAAAAAGATGGTTCCACTTAATCCTGTATATCTCAAGAACAAACTGAGCTCCTCCAAAACGGTTTGAAAAATTTGAAAGCTTATAAAATTTACTATAATCAGTACATACAACACTTTTTGCTAGGTCCTGCAGATTCAAGCATATTGAACAATCATTACGGATTTTTTTATTTTTTTTTGTAAGAATATAAAAAAATTTGTACTTTGCGAGGAAGCATCTCGAAAACTTTTTGTTTTTTTGCAGATATTTTTTCCCCCCTCTAAGCTCTGTTTTATTACAAAAAAAATAAGCTATCAGTGAACAAAATCGATGAACTAATACAAAAGTTATAAGCATTCAAGTAAATATATCCATTTAATACTTAAGTACCCTACAAATAATAGCATATGTACATACATATGGTTCTGTCTTAACTCTATGATCTTATTTTTTAATTGAAAAAGTTATGTGTCTTGTTTTGACGCTTATTTAGGTTAGGATCGGTTTCTCTTATGAGAAACCAACAGTAGTCGCCCATCATAACGACATCCCAGAATAGTTGATACCGACTTTCAATCACTTTCATTTGCTGGTGAAACCTTTCGCCATGCTCGTCACTTTCGTCGCCAAGATTTTGCGGGAAAAAATTAAAGTGGGAGTGTAAGAAATGAATTTTTAAAGACATATTTACTCCTGAAAGAAAATAAAAAAGTAAGTTAGATAAATACATAAGTGACACATTAGTATATAATTTTCTTAGGCTGGATTTATCTTACAATTCAGAACAAATTTTTTGTTTATATTTTTCCCGTTCTTGTTTGTTCGGAACTGGACGATGAATTCAGATTTATGGCTATATATTCTCATGTAAATTTATGTAATATATAATTTATTATATACGCATATTGTCACTTGCGAAGCGAATACATTTGGCGAGTCGAACAGATTGGCGAACTCACCAAAAATTTGCATTGTGAGTGGCGAATGAACTTTTTCGCCTGCCATGTTATGTTGCCATTCAAACAAATTCAAAAAGTTCATCCGAATTTGACGTTTCTGTAATTTTTGTGTCATTTGCATATGTTTTTGTTTATTTATTTGTACAAAAGAGCGCGATGTTTGTGTAATTGTAGTAGGTAGCGAGGATGATGTGCGTCAATTGGAAATGGCAGCTCATACCGATATCATAAAAAGTGGTGCTAGTTCGGATACAGATGAGCTGGATGTGGGAAGTAGTGGTGCAAAGAAACGTAAAACCCACAGTGGCACCAATTATGATTTATTGATAGTAGAAGACGTTTCGCAATCACATCCACTTGAACATAACAATTGGCAATAGCGCAAAAGATGCGCATGAATACATAGTGGCGCCTGCGTTACTTCAAACGTTTGTGTTTTGCCACTGCAGCAACATTACAAAAAATTATACCAGATCTTATTAAAACCATTTAAAAAATGTGGAACTCTCGCTTGAATTTAATAAAACAAATACGGGCTTTGGTTCAAAAACAAATTGATTTACATATATTTGAAAGAAGAATGTTTATCCACTACTCGCCCCTCATGCAGTCTTGTACAATGGACTTCACTTACTTATGAGGAGTATGTTGCATCTGCACCCGGAGATTGTCAGTAGTAATCATTTTTTTTAACGTGTCATCGTTTACCCACATTGACCTAGAGGAACTATTATTTAATTTCATTAAAAACACACAAAAGTGGTTTACTCACTTCTATGTTGTTTTATTTTCTGTTAAAATTCTTTTTTCTATCAAAATATATGAATAAACACAAAACTTGTATGTAGCTTCTTTTTCTCAAATACGAATGAAATAAGCATTCGTCAAAATTTGACACATTTGGCGAAGCGAATCTAAGTTTTTCGCTACTGGCAATTCGAGAAGTTCATTTTCGTCACTCATACGCCACTTTTTGGCGAATTCGCCACTTTTTGGCGAATTCGCCACAGATTCGCATGCCGCAATTCGAGACGACGAAATTCGACACAATTTTCATTCGCTTCGCATGTGACAATATGCGTAATAATATGTTTTTTTATTTACCCATTTCCGCATAGTTTTTGATTAAGTCGTTCACTATCATCTCGTAGCTAGGACTTTTGTGTTTGCCTAAAAAAGAAGTAACGACCTTTTCAAAAGAATCCCACGCTGCTGCCTCCACTGGTGACAATAGTTCTTTGAAATGGTTATTGGTCATCATTTTCCTTATTTGCGGTCCCACAAAAATGCCTTCCTTTATTTTTGCTTCTGAAATCTCTGGGAAGATTGTCCAAAGCCTTCACAAAGTTTTTGATAAGGCCGAGCTTGATGTGGAGCGGAGGTAGAATTATTTTTTCCTTCTTTATAAGTGGAGAGTATTTTATGTTATCTACCCCAACTTGAAACTCGATTCGTTCTGACCAATCCTTTATGATGTAGTGGTCTTAACGAGCTCGGCTATCCCTTTTGCATAGAAAGCAACAGTATTTTGTGTATCCACTTTGTAGACCACATAGCATTCCAACGACTTTAGGATCGGCACATATTTTCCAATCATGTTCTTCGTATTTGATTAACGTGAGCAATTTTTGCATTATCTCATATGTTTCCTTCGTATTTACTGCATGCGCGATCGGGATAGCAGGCTTTTGGTTGCCAATATGCAATAATACGGCCTTTAAACTTAATTTATTGCCGTCTATGAACAATCGCCACTCTTTTGAATCATATGGTTCACCAAATTGTTTGAATAGACCAGCAATGTCTTTGCAGTAACAAACACTGTCCTCCTTCGTATAGTACTTGGAAAATTCTTCGTGACGAGTTCTATAATATGTTACCTTAACATCGGATGAAACAAATTTAAATTGTTGCATTCGAGAGGCGTGTAGTTCAGCCTTTTCCTTTGACAATTCCAAATCCCTTATCCAATCATTGAGTTGTGCTTGTGACAAAGAATTTCTTTCGTTTTCCGTTTGAAATTCAGTACAACATGATGCCGCGTAATCAGATACTACTGTCGACAATGAAACTGGAGCCGGAACTAAAGTTAAATTTGATTCTGGCAATGTCGCTTCTGTTGAAATTAGTTCTGGTAATGACACTGTAGATACGCTCGCATAGGTTACTTTCCTGGACTTTCCAACCCCAAGTACTTTTGTAGTACAAATATAGCAGTCCGTTGAATGGCAAGTTGGTTCCCTCCACTTCATTGTTGTAATAAATTTCACACGTCGCCTAAATAGATAGTTTCAGAAATTAGTCAGCTATGCATTACAAGGGAACAAATTCCTAATTTTTACAACGTACCTTTTTGTTCCGGTTTCCGAAGAAATCAATTCGTCTCATGCTTTTAACAATAAATTGACCGCAGATGAAACAGAACATATCTGGATCATTTGTACACTCAAACTCTCGCGCCCTTTTATTCATTTTTTATTTTTAAGTAAATGACGGGTTATAAACTGAACAGTATCCGGCGAGCCTTGCAGATATTATGAAGGAACAAGGCGCATGTACTCTTATTTATACTTAGATCCAGTAAAAATTCAAGCCTACCTAAACAAAAAGGTTCCCTTGTTCTACAAAGAAAACACTACCTGCCTCAAAAATATGCTCTTTATTAAAATGTACCTAGGTTTGAGAAAACGACACTAACAGCTTTTTGTATCTAATAACTTTTCGAAAATCTACCTGCTAACTAACTGATATACGAATACTAACACATATGTACCAGTAGAGTACTTAAGCATTAAATGGATATATTTACTTGAATGCTTATAACTTTTGTATTAGTTCATCGATTTTGTTCACTGATAGCTTATTTTTTTTGTAATAAAACAGAGCTTGGAGGGGGGAAAAACATCTTGCAAAAAACAAAAAGTTTTCGAGATGCTTCCTCGCAAAGTACAAATTTTTTTATATTTTTACAAAAAAAATTTTAAAAATCCGTAATGATTGTTCAATATGTTTGAATCTGCAGGACCTAGCAAAAAGTGTTGCTTATTGTTGTTGTGTTTATTTGATTTATCCCTACAAACAATGCGATTAGTCTAGAATGCATGCGGGAACTATTCTACATCTATGCCAAACTAAAATTGCACTACAGCCCTTTTGGGTATGCTCAAAGATTACATTTAACTTGTGTACTATGAAACTACTTACAATTTCTATATATAAACTATGTATAGTGGTCAAAAGGTAAGACTTTCTCACAATAAAGCACAACAACAATAACTTGGCTTCTAGAAGCAAGTGGAGTTTAGTCAGTTCGTGCACGAACGGCTCATATCGTATTTCACCCGCTTTCAAAAACTTCTTTTTGTTGAAATAAAAATAACATAAAATATTAAATATGTAGATGACATCGTCTTTTTTTGTTTATTATAAAATTATTATTAAATACGGTCTTTGGTTTTCTCCATTATTTTTAACTTTCTTAGCTGCAACTCATACTGTCGGTCTCTCCATTCTTTTTCGGCTTTAAGTTTTTCTTTTACTAGGTCATTTTTCTGCCTTAGTAAAACGTTATTTTCCTCCATAAGTTTGATCTTTTTTTTTCAAGCTCCAAAAATTCCACCTCGAAAGAATTTTTGCAGCCTGATGCGTTTTTCGGTCTCTTCGACGAGGATTGTGGTGCTGATGGTGGTGGTGAAGGAGATGGTTGCCTTGGCAGTATTGCGTTAGGCTGTGTATCAGTGGCAAAAAGTGGCTGCTCAGTATTATCAGCTTCTTCGAGGATCTCAAAGTCCGTATATCCATCTTGGTTCTTAAGGAAAAAAACATATTTTTTAAATTACATACATTAAAGTTACATGCATTTATGTGCGTTTATTACCGTTAAGTTTAACATTTCTGGAACATCGTCGTGTCCACTGATGACCACAGGAGCCATGAGCTGAAGGACTCGCCTTTCAAAATCATTGGCATCCTTTAGACGGCCAAGTCCATTTATGCCAAATCTTTCTAGTGCAGCCCTCCGCAGCACCTCCCTCTCCTTTATATGGCTTCTGTGAAAGATGAAAGATTTAATAACAAGCTAACATAACATTTCGTTAAGCTCTTTTAAATTTCCGGAACTAAGCCGGAGCAACTAAATTTATGCAACCAGAGTTATAGCAACGTTTGGTTTATTTGCGATGATTTACGTGTATACAAATACTCACTTTTGGTCTGCCCAATACTTCCGCCATTTAGAAGCATCCTTTACTGCGCCTCCCATAGCATTCAGGGCTTCTGCAAGCGCATTCCACTTCTGGGTTTTCAAATGTGCCCCATCAATAGATTCAAATCTGAAGTGTATGTACATTAAAAAAATCGCTAGTTTTTATTAACTTAATACTTACTTATCGTTTGCAAAGTTAATATTATTTTCCATGTATTCGATTAGGTACGATTTTTGTTCATTTGAAGCTTTCTTTGCTTATTCTCCATTTTTGTCGCAAAATTGTTAAAAACCGCCTGAAAATATGAAAATTCGCTTATTAAAATGATGTGAATTTTTTTGACAACCGGTGTACACAAATATGACATTTAAAACTCATGCTCACTGTTAGAGAATCGCATTTTCAAAGTTTACACGTTTTACAGTGTAAATTTCAAAACTCATCGTTAGTGAATCCAGTCCCAGAATAGTTAGAATTGAAAAATTGAAGAAATTTGCGACATTTTGATTATCGCTAGATAAAATGTCTTTATATTTCATGGCTGAGGGAAATCCCACTACTTTTCGTTTAGAATTTATGAAATCATAAAATGACTCTGGATTGCGAATAATGTATCTTTTTATTTTAGAGATATAGGCTTTATAGCACTTTTATTCAAGTCGATGTACCTCTTACGTAGAACAGAATACAACAAGTAGTGTTTGTTTAACCCCGATTTCTTAAATAATTTGAAAGAACGCGTTTTTCTATTCTTCAGCATCATAAGCTCTTTGGTAAACCAAGCTTGCGTTGGATGATCATATGTTAATTTACGTTGAGGAACAAACTTCTCAAATAAGTAGTAAATAGTTTGATTAAAATGTAAAACGTTTGAATCGATATCGCCACAAAGCTCACGCCAAGTTAATTTAGACAGTTCTCTATTTAATTTCTTATAGTTGGCTTGTGAGAAGTTAAAATCAAAGCTACTATTTGAGCAGCATTGTGTACATTGGCCATTACTTATGGTTTCGTGGAATATTCCCATAGAAGCGTGGTACATTTATTTGACTAAGACAGAGATTGGAAATTCCATCCAAAAAGTCATTGAAGCCCAGTTTGGATGGATTTGGAATAATGTTTCCATCAGATATGTTCCACGATACATGCGGTAGGTTGAAATCACCTAAAACAATCATCGAGTCAGAAGCTTTAGTCAATAAGTTAGTAGTTTTGAGCAGAGATACATGTTGCATGTAGATTGAAAGATCCGATGCTGGAGAGATGTAGCAAACAGGTAAGTACATATTCATCTATACTTTGATTGGAACACGTCCTGCCATACTATGGGCAGATTATAATCTAGTCACTACATATCAGAGCTTATTCTACGGAGCCCTTCCTGGCTTATGCGCCCCCTTCTGGGCAACTTCGCATCTGCTCCCTACTGAACAGGGGAACTAAATCTTGCTCATAAAATTTTTATCCAACACATTTCAACAAGAGGATTTCAAAAAGGTTTCAAACGTTTTTGGGAATGATGGTATGACTTTAGCGTATGCTTCCAATAAAAAAGCAAAGTTAGCGTGGTACTTACATACACACATGTTGTGTGGAGTTTTATCTGTTAATTTTACATAGCTGGGTCGGTACTGATAAAAAACTGATTTACCCACATATCCCGAAGAAACCTCGCTTCTGTACAGCTCATATACTTCAGACACGGTCAAAAGCATAAAGCGCTTGACGACGATTTTCCCCTTATACATTACCATATCTTTACGGCCTGGAGCTTGCACACTAACTCCCTCTCGCAAGTAAAAATCTTTAATTGAATTAAAACTTTCGACCAAACCCATGTGTTTTTCCTGTTCATTGTTTTCCTCTTTTACATACGTCATGTGAAGAGCTTCAAGTACTTCCATTTTCTTATTTCTGTCCTTTGGCAACATCTTTTCTACCTTTCATATTGCTTTCCCCTTCGTTTGTTTGCAATTATATGACGAACCAGCACCCATTCGATCTTTTTCCCTTTTTTCTCTAAGTAATTTTTCATCTTCTCTTGCTTCATCTGCCTTTCTTTTGCGATAGGCCCGTTGCCTTTCAGCCTCTTTTTTTGGTACCCTTTTAGCTTTGCTTCATCTTTTTTTAACTCTTCTCGCCACCGTTTCATGGTTTTACACCTATGTATTCGGGATAATGTTTATAAAAAAATTGCTTTTAACGTCGATTTTAATGTATTAAAATAAAATATTCATACTTACAATAACGTACGCGATAAATTTTAAAGGGTAATACAATTTTTATTACTTCGATTAAAAAGAAAATTTCGGCGAATATATTTAATAGAAGATCTCTTGATTTAGAGCAAAGGCCGGCAGATATTTACAGTTCGTAATTACACGCACACAGACGAACGTCAACAAGCAGAGCACAAAAGAATCAAATTTTATTCAGTTTCATGCAAGCATTGATGAAGCAGGTCTATACCGCATTTCTTATATTGCTTATTGCTTTTATCAATACACTGAGCATAAATGCAAAATATATTTTATTAATTACTAGCAGGGAACCCGGCGTTGCTCGGGATGTAAGTAGTTCATAAAATTCTGATACCCTCACTTGAGAAGACAATTTACAGGCAGAGAAGGTTCAGAACAATATTTTTTTCCCACATTCTATCCGGTTTATGTCTACGGCAACCAACTAAAGTAAAAGCGTTTTTTAATAGTCTAACTTAGACATTTTGTCATCTCCTTTCCATTTGACTTTTAAGTTGTGTCTAAACATTTCTCAGTCATTTTTTCAAAGAAATTCCCAAAATACAGACACAACTTTTATAGAGTTTTATTACACTAGATATAGATAAACCGCAATATCGAAAAGTGAAAGAAAAATGAAAGCTGTGGCTATGCCCTTCGTCAGCTAGTATATAATAACAATACGTTTCATTTATGAGGAAAGAATATTTATGTTTTTCAAAAACTCTTATTGAACTAAGAAAAATCCTATTTCAAATGTATTTTTATTTCGGTACTAAAAAAAAGGTATATGAGTAATAGGAACATATGCGAATCCATACAAAAAAAAATTAGTACAATTTGAACGAAAAAAGTACGTTTTTTGAGTGGATTTAGTACAATTCATGAAATATCATTTCCCAACCCTGCCTTCAACAATTTTTGGGTAAATGCGCGAAATACTCATACATAAATTTTGAGTTACTATATGTATTGAGTATTTTAATTGTACTGTCACTGCTTGCAGCGAACTTAAGCAATCGTAGAAACAATAAAAATACTCAAATTGCGTGCATATAGTCGAATTGAGTAACATGCAGTAATTGCGTTGAGCGTCTGCTTGTTTGTGTGAATATGTGTGTGCCACCCTACATTCACATGCATTCTTATAAGTACATATACGGTGGCGCTCATAGCAAGCAAAGATGGGGTTTCATACAAAATTTATTTGAATTAAAAAAGTTTTTAATCAAATTTTTATTTAAAAAAAAGTATCTATGGTCCTATTCTGGCTAGATTATGATATATTAAAATTTGAAAGAAAAAAATCGGGCCAGTGGATCGGCTGTTAAGCTTTAACACAATTTCGAGTTTGAATTTTATATAATAGTATAGATATAGATGGAGATAAAAAACTATTTTTTTTTTAGGTAAATATTTTTAATAATGCTGAGTGTATTGTATGCGGCCAAGTTTTAAAATGCAAAGACGCATTTCATCTTAAGCGTCACTATGATATAAGTAGCTATAGCTATAGTAGATCGTACATAAATTTATAGTGCTTGAATCACCCGCTTTATTTCGTTGAAAACCCGCATTTTAATTTTTAAAACAATTTTAGCTGCACCAAAACCAGTGTAATTGGTTTAATTTGCAGCATTCAATGTATGATTAAAATTTTTTCATTTACATATTTTATTTCAGTAGGGAAAACTATGGTATGGTAAATAATGTTTAAAAAAAAGGCTTATAAAAAGTAATTTTTTTGACTTTTTTGAAGGCTGCTTATATTAATTAGTTTTTTATTAACGTGCCATTTCAGTTGAAAAACCTTTATTTTCAAAGGTTTTATAAATGAAAAATCGGAACTTTGTAAGCTTAATATTTTTTTTTTGGAAAGTTTTTTAATCATTTACTTTGCTTGTTTTGTATTTTTGACATGTAATTTTCAGTATGATAAATAATTAAAAAAAAGTCATATATTTTGTTTTTGTTTTCCCGGGAAATGTCAGGCAAAGTATTGTACTAACGAAGGGCGAATTCGTTGGGAATATCAAAGCCAGACAAACTGACGAGAAATGCCAAATATATTTCAGTTAAAATAAACTTTCTGTCCAAAACAATTAACACTTTTTTGTGCGGTAAGTGTTTACGACCGCCAGCGATTTTAAATATTAACCAAAAGTTTAGTTTAACGTTTTGGTGCCAACATTTTTATTAGACACTAGTCTAAACCACTTCTTTTGGTCCAGGGGTATTCGGTAAGTTTGATAACTCAAACAAAGTATGTATATATAGATGTTAATTAAAACCTGGTTTTATTACAGTCGGGTCCGTGTACGCTTAACACCACGGAGAAAGGGTTATGATTCACATATACATTTAAGAACCTGCTATTAGATGTTGAATCCAGCGACGATTAAATCCAGTTATACTTATTACTGTAATGCTTTCCATCCAATGTCAACTGCAACCAAAAGTCCACTTCGGATTATTGATACCGAGGTCAAACCGAGTCTTTTGATACCTCTCCCGTAATTTTTGGATGCGTACTAGCAGCTAACGTTGGATCAGTAGTATTACCCTTATAACATCGTCCGGCCTTGGGATTTTATTAAAAGTACTGATTGAAATTAAAAACCCTTTTTTATTTACGGAAAACAATGAAAAAAGTTTTCAAAATGGAATTTGACAATGTTTTTAATTTTAACCACAACCGTATACAGCTGTGTTCAACATAATAGTAGTGAAATAAAATTGGACATCGTTTGACCGAATGAGAAGAAGCTCTGTTTTTAATCATTTTTATTTCAAACTAGCAGGGAACCCGGCGTTGCTCGGGATGTAAGTAGTTCATAAAATTCTGATACCCTCACCTGAGAAGACAATTTACAGGCAGAGAAGGTTCAGAACAATATTTTTTTTTCCCCATATTCTATCCCGTTTATGTCTACGGCAACCAACTAAAGTAAAGGCGTTTTTTAATAGTCTAACTTAGACATTTTGTCATCTCCTTTCCATTTGACTTTTTAGTTGTGCCTAAACATTTCCCAAGTCATCCCCAGTCATTTTTTCAAAGAAATTCCCAATATACAGACACAACTTTTCTAGAGTTTTATTATAGTTAGCTGTTAATTGCCCAGGCAAATTTGTCTTCTGCTAAAATTTTGTCTATCAAAGAGGTGGTTCCTCCAGTTGCGCCACCCTTCTTCTCTGCTCCAGCTCTCCAGAACCATCCGGAAAGTGAGCTCCTATTAGGATGTCAAGGGTTTCCGCTGATGACCCTGCCCATGTCCCATCAGCGCGTTTGACGAACGTCTTGTTTGTGTGGCTCCTGGCGAGGATCTTCCCGAGCCTTGCTGAGTCCTTCGTGGACTCGATTGTCTCACAGTGTTCCTGCCAGGATTTCGTTTTCGCTGTTCTTACTGCTTTTTTGTACTCTCTCAAGCAGATCTTATACTCTTGGAAGTTCTTCCTAGAGTAGCAGTCATTAAAGACCCTCCTGAGATTCGACCTTAGGTCGCCAAGGTTCTCATCCCACCACGGTGGGAAGGTCTTTTTGCTTCTGGATATCGGACAGGCAGCTTTGTAGGCTACCTGAAAGATTTTCGCTAGAGACCTAACTCGATCGTCCAGGCAGTTGCTAGATTGTATGGATTTTTTATTTCTACTGAGCCTATTACTGACTATCTTGTCAAATAGACCCCACGAAGTTCGCTTCGTTTTCCTATAGGGTTTTCTTATCTCCCTCTCCCATTCTACACCAAAGAGAATTATTTTATGGTCAGATAGAGATAGACGCTTGGACACCTCCCAATTCCTTATCACAAGATCCTGGGAGTCAGATTTCATAGTAATATCCAGGACTTCTTCCCACCCCGCAAAGTTCTCTGAACTTGGAAAAGCAAAGGTGGGAGAGCTGCCCGTGTTACATATATATAGGTTATTCTATAGTAAGAAATCAAAAAGAGACTCACCCCGTTCGTTCGTTTTGCTACTGCCCCACATCGTGTGTCTGGCATTGGCGTCACAGCCCAAAAGAGTTGCCTCCTTATTCTCATAATTTTTTCCGATCAACTGTTGTACTTCCGCTGGATGTGCCGGTCGATCGTGAGCCATATACGTAGAGGCGATCGTTAAGCTACGACCCCCTCGTGGCTCAATCCTGACCACCGTTAGATCAAAAGTGCTGAAATTAGGTAAACAGAAAGCATTAATAGTATCCCTAACTAGGTTTACCTTCTCCAAGTATGTAGAACAGATTGTATCCCCTGGGGTTGAGGCCCCTAACCTTAGAACGCCACACCCAGGGTTCCTACACCAGGCAGATGTCGATGTCCTCCTCCCTGAGGAGGACCTGAAGGTTATCCGAGGCGATCTTGGAGTGTTGAAGGTTGATTTGTGCCACCCTAATCATCGGACTTGGGAGGCACACCCGCAGTTTTACCGGAGGTTTCCGGAGCGCTATCACCAGCCGGCCCTGCCAAACGAAGCCCCTCCAGGAGTTTGTTGGCGTCTTCAACCTCCTCAAGGTTGTTATCAGGCGCTACCGCTGCCGGGAAAATCTTTAGCTTGGCGTTCCTGACGCCGAACTTCAGTTTATTTCCCCTCTCCTCGAGTGCCCCCAGGGACACATTGGAGATCAGCAGTAGCGCTGGCTGGCTGTTCCTTTGCTGCTCCTCGATCTTAAGCACAACCCAGTCATCCATCGGGACACCTGGGTTCTGCATCTTTAGGCACTGGATTATCCTCCCCTCATCCAGCTGCATCTTGGGCAACCAGATGCGTGCCCGGGGTCTCCTGGAAATCTCCGAAGCCAAGATGATCTTAATCTTAAGACCATCAGATGCGTTGCTTATCTTGGCAACGCACCTCTCCAAGAATTCCCTTGAGAAGCCGTCCGCGCATTTGATCACCCGACAGCCTTGGCAAATCTCCTCACAGTTGAAGACGGGCACTGGGGTTTGGTTCTCCATGAGGTGCTCGACGACCATCTCAGACAGACGTCCCTCTATGGAGCTCCAAGCCGCCAGTACTTGCCTCCCACTAGCCCTCCAGCATCGACCAGTGCAACCTGGAGGTGATCTCTGACCACGTCGCTGTAGGTATTCCTGGCCGCTGCTGCAGCACTAGTGGAAGGGCCCTCATGCTGTTGGCCGAATTTGCCCTGCTTGACATCACGCTCGTTCACCTCGTGTGATCGATTGCGCTTTGCCGATACTTTCGGTTTGGATGGTTGTTGCTGTGGCTGGCCTGCTGGCTTATTGGTATGGCTGCTCTCGTAGTCTCTGACCACTGTCTCACACCATACCCTGTCCTCTGCGTCTCGCGCGTGGACCTCGCCAGCCTCTTCGTTCCAACTGATTTTCTTCAGAATGAAGACAGCCCTGTGGTACTTGGCTCGCTCCAACGTACCCGAAGATTTTTTTGATTTCTTGGAAGCCACTATGGCTGGTGCGCTTCCCTTCCCCTTATTTGGGTTAGGAGGGAGGGTACTATGGCTGGTACCCCTGGAAAGAATCTTTTATTATTCCCTTGCATAAAAAAGGTAGCAGATCAAATATTGAGAACTACAGAGGCATTGCTAAGCTTTCAGCTATTCCTAAAACTTTTGAACAGATCATTACCAAACAGCTTCAGTATCAGTGTACGTCTTTATTATCCCCTTGTCAACATGGTTTTATTCCTCGTAGGTCAACCACTACCAACTTGATTGAGTTCACATCCTTAGTAATCGACGGGTTTTCGAGAAGAAATCAAACGGATGTAATCTACACTGACTTTAGCAAAGCTTTCGATTCCGTGAATCATGAGCTTTTAGTTCATAAACTGGATTTACTCGGTTTTCCGGTTCATATTTTAGCATGGCTTACAAGTTACCTTACAAACAGGACTCAAAGAGTTATGTTCAATCACTCAACTTCCAAATCCATTGACGTAACTTCGGGTGTGCCTCAGGGGAGCCATTTGGGCCCATTGCTGTTTACTCTGTTCATAAACGATTTACCGCAGGTTATCTCATATTCCAAAACCTTAATGTACGCGGATGATGTTAAACTTTGCTACACGTATTGTCCCTCTGACAAGTCGGCAGGTGCTCTTCTCCAGGCAGATTTGGACTCATTCCATGGCTGGTGCACGGTAAATTTACTTGCGTTAAATTGCTGCAAATGTAAACAAATGACATTCCATAGAACGAAGCCAGTTCTGATATCCTATTTATTAAATGATACCGACTTAGTGCGCATATCATTTGTTGACGATCTAGGTGTCCTTTTTGATGCTAAACTGTGTTTTAATATGCATATTTCTTCGATTACTAACAAAGCCAAGAGTATGTTAGGATTTGTGAAGAGGTGGGCTAAAGAGTTCGATGATCCGTTTCTCACTAAGACGCTCTACACATCGTTAGTCCGCCCTATACTTGAGTACTGCTCGTGTGTTTGGTGTCCCGTATATCAAAACCATTTACAACGAATTGAGTCTATACAAAAGCAATTCCTAATTTTTGCCTTACGCGGACTCAATTGGAACCCTAATATTAATCTACCCCCTTACATCTGGAACATCGAAGGATTTTACTAGGAGTAATGTTTCTTCATAAGCTGATTATTGGTGAAATTGACTCTTCTGAACTAGTAGGCAAACTAAATTTTGCTGTACCTGCTAGAAGGTCCAGACACTACGTCCCGTTTCATTTACCTCTTTGTCATTCAAACTTCGTCAAAAATAGTCCCCTGCTTATCTGGTGTTCGTACTACAATGACTTGTCTTGCTCTTTAAGATTTGAACGCACAATTACCACTTTACGTAACGACATACTTTCATATCTAACCAGACTTTAAAAGTAGATTGGAAACACGTCCTTTTCACTCCTCTTTAATCTCTTGGATGGTTTGGAGACTCGGCCTCTCGAACCATCCAGTCCTGATTAAAAAAAATGGCAATAAGCCTTAAATACATAACCAGAAATATTCATCTATACTTCGATTGGAACACGTCCTGCCATACTATGGGCAGATTATATCCTAGGCACTACATATCAGAGCTTATTCTACAGAGCCCTTCCCGGCTTATGCGCCCCCTTCTGGGCACTACGCATCTGCTCCCTTCTGAGCTAATAATACGTCGATTGGAACATGTCCTGTCCTGCTAGTGGCAGATTATAATCTGGGCACTACATATAAATACTTATCCTACAGAGTCCTTCCAGGCTCATGCGCCCCCTTCTGGGCACTACGCATCTGCTCCCTACTGAGCTAATATTGTTAACTATACTATAGGATTCCTGAGCATATATGTATTTGAATGATCACATGGACCGAATGGCAGGGGGAACGGAGACTCGGCCTCTCCAACCATCCATTTGTGGAATATGTTAGACTTAAGATTATTTTGTTATGTTAAGTTTTCTTTCGTAACACTTTGTATTTTATAATAGAATGTTATACATTCGCCATCAGTCGACCGCTTTATGTTAGTGTCGACTTAAAATAAAATAAAATAAATAAATAAAAAATAAGCAAATATTATTTTTTTTACAAGAATTCACACAGAATAAACAAAACAAATACTGTATTGGGCCAATACATGAACACCGCATACGTCACAGAAAGTCAGCTGTTTTATTCACAATATATCTTGTATAATTGATTCATGGGTGGCGCTTATATTTTTGTAGCTGTCCTAGCTGAGTACAAAAATAGAGTAAAAGAGCAATATGTGGTCTGTTGATGCTCTCTAAGCACAAACGACTGAATGCCAAAGCGTCCAAGCAAAGATGGGTTTTCATATAAAACTTATTTGAATTAATAAAGTTTTTGATACAATTTTTATTTTAAAAAAAGTATCTATGGTCCTATTCTGGCTAGATTATGATATATTAAAATTTGAAAGAAAAAAATCGGGCCAGTGGATCGGCTGTTTAGCTCTAACAAAATTTCGAGTTTGGATTTTATATAATAGTATAGATATAGATATAGATAAACATATGCATATCTGCATGTGCCAGGAATGATGGGCACATGTTCATATGTTTATGTATATAGGCACATAAATAGGTATGTAAGAATAATTCCGACCAACGCGACTACAAGCCAAATGCAGTCGCGTATACAATAGCTAAGTAAATATGTATTGTAGTTCATAAGAATTTTAGAATTACAAAATTGTATAAATAAGCTAGGATTTTAAGAAATAAATTCAATTATTGTTTGACACTAAAACAAACAAGAATAAATAAATTTAAGTCTGCTTATTTTTCAGCAGCATTTAAACAACAACAGCAGTAAGATTGCAATAATATTACACAACCTACTGTCCAAAGCGCAATCACATATTCACCGATGGCTCTTAGCGTAATGAGAAGGACGGAGGATGCATTTTCAGACCGGAGCTTGGACTAAAGAACTCTTCGAATTATTTACCTCTTAATGCAGCGTGTGCCAAGCCGAAATGCTGGCAATACACAGAGCTGTATATCATTTAGTGTTTTCCCAATAATGGCAAACTGGCTGCACTTGTTGAAACAACAACTAGAACTCACTTCGCTTTTGAGTCTAGTCAAATCAAGACTTAAAAATGTTCGTATGGGACAAAAAAAAATCTATAATGAAACTAAACAAAATAAAACGTGAAAATAAGGTGTTTCCGGACAAATACATTAAAATACAGTTTACATAATAAATAACTACATACATAAGAACTAAAAAATAATAAAAGGTGAAAATATGGCGTTTTTTATACAGACGAGCAGATACATATATTAAAATACAGTTTACTCCTAGGCAGCAACAGGACAATTTGGACTGAGAAAGGCTACAGTTTAAGGTCTACAATCAAGTACAATGTATTACAAATCAAACAGACGAAAATTAAATTTGCTGCAAGTCAAACTGAACTTACATACACGTGCAAGGGCGGATTTTCCCCACGTGCCCCCGTGCCCCCCCCAGACGGGTTTTTTTGTACTGTTAATACTCCATCACACAGCATTTTTAGTCGAAAAAGACTACAAATAATTGAATTTAGCAACATTTTCGGAATCGTGCAACCCAGACGGTATTTTTGCACACTAGGTATGGAAATTCCATTAAATAGATGAAGAATCACTGAATTTTCGAAATCTATTGCATATTGGTTCAGATATATATAAAACTCTGTGTAACGCAAACATCAAACTACATATTTTGATTATTCGTTTGGTTTGTACTGTGTGGATGCCTTGGTGCATGTGTAGGTACCCACCAAAAATTTCATTTCTTTTAGTTAGAAACCTTACATCGCTTGATTATACGGCTTACATAATTTAACCCTATTCATCAAAAATGAAATGGGTTTATAAAGCTTTTTACAATGACATTTTCATACAAATTTTGAATTATAACAGCTTATTAAAATATATATGTATAATATATATGTATATATATGTATAAGAGGGTTAGGCTACGTTCAATTTAGGCCATAAACTCCATTTAAAAGGGGATTTTTTTTGTTAATTCATATTGTTGTTGTCAATAAACTCGAGTTTATGGCTCAACGTGAACGTAATATAAGGCCTTAAATTTGTAACGAATTCCGTTGTATGCAAAATTACTTATAATATACATTTTTTTCTTTACTTATGTCAATAAGTAAGTCTTAAATGAAGATTAATTTAAAGAATCTCTCTCTGTGAGACAACCTTACGCATAAGGCCTGATAGAACATGTAAATTAGGCAATATTATAAAAAGAAAAGTGAATATAATGTACTTATTATAAGAATTGTTGTAAGGCCATAGAGGAACTATGATAAACTTATTATACACCCCTATCATGGATTTCAATTACGTTCCCGTTCTACGCTCCGCCGAAATCGAAAATTGGTATCATGCGTTTGAATTGGATTGAAAGAAGAAGAGGAAGAGCTATAAATCTTTCGAAATCAGCTGTTTGCCTTGAAATGTGTGGAATTGGAACATAACAAAGCAAAAATACACAAATTAGTGCTTTTGAATTAAAAGTACAGTTGTATTATTTATTAACTTAATTCCATAAATTAACTAATTACATATATGTATTGAGCATTATGTAATAAATTTAGTGAAATTTTATACATAGATCAATTGATTGATTATAGCAGACGTCGGAGGACCAACAAAAAGCAAGAGGACACTGTTGGTGGATGTTACCATGTCGTCAGTAGGAGGTAGCTGGCATTTGCAATAGAGTTGGTGCTAGAAGAGTCTGCTTCTTCAACCAGGCACGCAGATACATACATACGCCGAGCAAACATTAGACATGTCAGGATTAAGTCTGACCGCATATGGTACTTTTCGCTAGATGAAGACATTCGCGGCCCCGGAACTGACAAAGGAGTTTACCGAGTATGTGTTGGTGGTGTGGAGTGGCTGCCGGTGCACGTTTGGCTGCCATTACTTTAGTTTTAATGGTGTGTAAAATTGTTAGATTGGTGTTTTCAATGCTAGTCTAATTTTCGGTAATTGTTTACAACCGGTGCCGAGTGGTAATGCGCGTCCAAAATTATTGAAAATATTATATCTCCGGAGTAGGATTCACATTCCCGGCATCGAAACGCGCCTTTTGATACCCCTTCCTACATTTTTGGACAAATATTAGCACTCGGCACCGGTCGCAAACAATTATCATCCAAACATATCAAAAAACCTCATTAGAGCACAAAAACAAAATATAGCGAGCGTTTTACAACTGTTATATACGAGTTTTACTTATATTTTAAGAGTTTTAACAAAAAATCGCGGAAATTAATCTAATATTGTTTGCAAAATAAAAAACAAGCAGCTATCCGTCAACAAAATTCTTCTTCTTCTTTAAATGGCCATCTAACCGCCTGAGCGATTTTGACCGTCCAACATAGCTCGCCAGTCATTTCTTCTTTCGCAGGTCGGTCTCCACTTGGTCCTTCCATCGGAGTGGTGGTCTTCCTCTTCCTCTGCTTCCACCGGCGGGTGCCGATAAGTATACCTTCTGGGCTGGAGCGTCTTCGTTCATTCGCACGACGTGGCGTAGCCAGCGAAGCCGCTGTGTTTTAATGCGCTGTACTATGTCGACGTCTACGTAAAGCTCATACAACTCATCATTAAATCTTCTTCGGTACTCTTTCGCAGAACTTTTCTCTCGAATACTCCCAATGCAGCCTCGTCAGATGTTGTTCGTGTCCACGCATCTGCACCATATAGCAGGACGGGAGCGATGAGTGACTTGTAGAGTGTGATTTTCGTGCGTCGAGAGAGGACTTTACTTTTCAATTGCCTACTCAGTCCAAAGTAGCATTTATTTGCAAGAGCAATTCTTCGTTGGATTTCTAGGCTGGCATTATTGTTGGAGTTTATGCTGGATCCAAGGTAAACGAAGTCCTTCACTATTTCGAGCTTTTTGGTGCCAGCAGTGGCGTGGGTGCCAAGGCGCGAATGCGCTGACTCTTTGCTTGATGACAGCATGTACTTCGTTTTGCCTTCGTTCACCACCAAGCCCATTTTTTCCGCTTCTTTTTCTAGTTTGGAGTACGCAGAGGTTACGGCACGGTTGTTAAGGCCCATAATGTCAATGTCGTCAGCATATGCTAACAGTTGCACGCTTTTATAGAATATTGTTCCAGCGCGGTTGAGTTCTGCAGATTGTATTATTTTCTCCAACATCAAATTAAAGAAATCGCACGATAGGGGGTCACATTGTCTGAAACCTCGTTTAGTTTCAAACGGCTAGGAGAGGTCCTTCCCAATTCTGACTGAGCTGGTGGTGTTGCTCAATGTCATTTTGCAAAGCCGTATAAGTTTTGCGGGGAAACCAAATTCAGACATAGCGGCATATAGGCAGCTCCTTTTCGTGCTATCGAAAGCGGCTTTAAAATCAACAAAGAGGTGGTGTGTGTCGATTCTTTTCTCACGGGTTTTCTCCAGGATTTGACGTATTGTAAAAATCTGGTCGATGGTAGATTTTCCAGGTCTGAAGCCACACTGATAAGGTCCAATCAGTCTGTTCACGTCAGGCTTCAATCGTTCGCACAATACGCTTGACAAGACCTTATATGCGATATTCAAAAGGCTGATTCCGCGGTAGTTGGTGCAGTTTTTGTAGATTGGGCACAGAACACTTAGACTCCAATCTTCGGGCATGCATTCATCCGACCATATTCTGCACAGAAGGGGTGCATACGCCTTACCAGCTCCTCGCCGCCATGCTTGAATAGCTCAGCAGGCAAACCACCAGCGCCAGCTGCTTTATTGTCTTTTAACCGGGATATTGCTATTCGCACCTCATTATAGTCGGGTTCTGGGACGTCAATTTCGTCGTCTTCGATTGTGGGTTCGGGTTCGAGCTCTTCTAGGGTTTCTTGCTCAATTTCTCCATTTAAAAGGGCAGAGAAGTGATCCCTCCATATCTCCAGTATTCTCTGAACATCAGTCACCAGGTCACCGTTCTCGTTCTTACAGGAATTTGCCCCGGGCTTGAAACCTTCCGTCATTCGTCGAATTTTTTGATAGAATTTTCGGGCATTATTCCCATTGGCTAGCATCTCAAGCTCATTGATTTCACGCTTTTCTGCCTCTCTTTTTTTTGCCCGGAAAAGTCGCCTCGCTTCCCTTTTCAACTCGCGGTAGTGTTCACACACACTCCTTGTTGCACTCGATCTTAGCGTTGCCTTGTACAGTGCAGCTCGGCACTCTTCATCATCGTACCAGTTGTTTCTTCTCGTTCGCCGGAATCCAATTACTTCTTCGGCTGCGGTACGGAGTGCTCCAGAGATGTGCTCCCACTGCTCATGCATTCCACTGGGTTGAATTGTGCTCTCAGAGAGCAGGTGTGAGAGTCGGTCTGCAAAATCATTGGCGGTCTGTTGCGATTGCAGCTTTTCGACGTCCAGCTTTCCTTGCGTTTTCTGTTGCACCTGTTTTGTCGTACAGAGGCGGGTACGAATCTTAGCTGCTACTAGGTAGTGATCGGAGTCGATGTTTGGACCTCTTATTTGTGCGAACATCTAAAACGCTAGAAGCATGCCGTCCGTCTATCACAATGTGGTCGATCTGGTTTCGCGTTCTTCGATCGGGAGACAGCCATGTAGCCTGATGGATCTTCTTGTGCATAAACCTGGTGCTGGCAATGACCATGTTTCGGGCACCGGCGAAGTCGATCAGCCTGTACCCATTTCGCGAAGTCTGGCCGTGCAGGCTGAACTTCCCGACTGTGGGTCCAAATACACCCTCTTTGCCCACCCTGGCGTTAAAGTCACCAAGCACGACTTTGATGTCATGACGGGGGCAGCGCTCGTAAGTTTCCTCCAGGCTCTCGTAGAATGCATCCTTTTCCACGTCGTCTTTCTCTTCCGTCGGAGCGTGGGCGCAGATAAACGAGATGTTAAAGAATCGTACTTTTACGCGGATTGTAGCGAGCCGCTCATTCATGGGTGTGAACGACAGTACTCGGTAACGGAGTCTCTCTCCCACCACAAATCCCACGCCAAATCTGCGCTTATCGACATGCCCACTCCAGTAAATGTTGCAAGGTGGTTTGTTCATATTACCTTGCCCCGTCCATCGCATCTCCTGTATGGCGGTGATGTCAGCTTTAGCCTTCCTCAGGGCCTCAACCAACCGGGCAGCGGCACCTTCCCCATTGAGGGACCGGACATTCCAGGTGCATGCCCTTAAATCGTAGTCCTTGTTTCGTTTGCGTGTGTCGTCATCTAAAAAGGAGGTTCTCATGTCCGAGGCTTTTTTGGATTTCATTGCTACGTTGTTTTATGTGGTGGGTCCCAAGCCCAACGCACAACCCGTTCCACGGGAGGTTGTAATTTAAGTGCACGTTTATTTGAAACCTTAAGGGTTCTTGTGGGCAAACTTAGCAAACCTCATACACAAACCGTTGTTGTTTCAGTCAGATGTCGCATGAGCCGTTAACAAATATTGCCAATACCCACAAAAAATTCGTATAAGGGATTATAAGGAACAAGGCTGCATCACATTATCACCCCTATCATGCCTTTCGACTTGGATCGAAATTTTCTCCGTTTGGCAACTTTGGTATCATGCGTTCCGTTTCCGTTCAGTTCAACTTCGAAACTTACAATACTGCCTATCACGGACTTCGATCGTAGCTCCGTTTTTCTCAGTTGCAATTTTGTTGACGGAGGATGGGGCCGCGTGTAGAAGTCCACGTAAGTGGGGAAAGTTTCTGATCGCCATTCACTTGGGAATGGCCAGAGCGATTCTTTTGCATGCGGTCCAAGCAGCTCACTACTTCCGGGCGCTTGCGTCCAAGTATCTTTTGGGTAGCCACCGAACACCCGTTTGGTGGTGAGCTAAACGTGAGAAGGCGACAACCTGGCAAGGCCACTCCGACATAATCGGTTTAAGGGCTTATCAGGGGTTTACAAGCAGCATCTGATCACCTAGTGGTGCGGCTGTAAGCGGGCGTCTGTCTTGGATCAAGCGCATAGCGAGGTTTCAAATTGCAACTATTTTTTGCAATGCTGTTAAAATTTCAAATTCGAGTCTACGCGACCTCCGCACGATGGGACATTTTGGAAAAACTTGCCTCAATTATTATTATTATTATTAACTTGCCTCAAAGTCAAATTTTTAGGGAACTTTTTAGAGTCCATTTTCATACAAAGTTTTTCGAGCGTAAAACGCAGCATAATTTTGGCAAATGGTCAAAAACGAGTTGTCAAAGTTTAGTTGTCAAGTTTTTTGCAAAATAAATTTTTTTTTTGGATTTCTGTAGTTTACTATGAATAACACTACTTTATAAGGTTCCTCATATGTAGACATAAACATATGAAAGGCTGGGGTAGTTAAATGAAAAACGTATATTTAAAGTAAAAGTGTAAAAAAATATTGTATCTACAGTAAAAGTCAGAGAAATTGCTTTTTTCATTTAAAATCGGAAATATGGCTGGAAAAATAAAACATATCTCTTACTTTTAATGAAAAAACGATTAGCCTGACTTTTACTGTACAATCTTTATTTATGTGATTGTATCAAACATTTTATAAGGTTTGCTTCACTTGCATTAAACATATTTTTTACTTTTACTCCCAACCTTTCATACATATATAGGTATTTCGACTCATTTATTAACCTTAATTTTAGTTACATATCTCCCATTTTGTAAAGCATAAAAAGGGTTACTGCCACGCCTATTTCCGAGGGGTTGATCATCGCGAAATCGTTTGAGCAAATATTCATAGCAATAGCTATAACACTCTACTGAAAAAAAATTCCAAACGACAATTTTTTGGCACCATGCATAATGCTTTACATAAATCTACTCTTTTGATTTGCGAAAAATTTATTTTTGAGGCAAGTTTTATTAAGAATTCCCATAGAGCGATGCATAAAAATTCATATGAATTTGTACCGCAACGCCTACTACCTTTGTACCGCAGGAGTGCTTTATTTTCTTATTTTATTGCGCTACAAGTTAACAAAAGTGATTAATTATTCGATTGGTCAAATAGTCCATGAAAAGTTGTGAAAAGTGATTATTGTTAGTGCTATCGTGTTTAAGTGATTTTGTTAAAAAAATGAGTGCCAGAAAAAGACAACAAAACTTAAGCGCGTTCTTCCATCCGATAAAGCAAAGGTGTAATGATGTACTTCCTGATAAAGTGAGCGGTGTCCAATTACATTCCGCGGCGCCGGCGAGTACATCAGTGGCAACAGCCTCAACGAGCAACGCACTACAGGAACGGGATATAGGTGAGTAGTGTAATCCTTGTGGGTTAAGAAATTTTGTTTAGTTAACAGTTGGATTGTATGGGAGGTACCACGCCCCTTTTTGGTTAACCACGAGTTTTATGGGTGAGAATGGTGCTGTTATCCTATAACTTTACACCAATTCTTATGTTCCTACTTTAAGCATTTTTAAAGAACAAATTGAGAAATTCCAAAACGGTTTGAAAATTTTAAAAGCTAATAAAATTTTCTGTAAGCCATGCATACAAAACTTTTCGCTAGGCCCTGTGGCTCGAAGATAATGAGCAATCAACACGGACTTTTACCTTTTTTTGAAAAATGTAAAAAATGTGTATTTTGCAGGAAAGGATATCGAAAACTTTTAATTTTGTTCCAGATATTTTTTTTTCTTTGTAAGCTCTGTTTTATTACAAAACAAATGAGCTTTCATCCAAGAAAATCGATGGATTATTACAAAAGTTATTAATGGTTTTGGAATTGCTCAATTTATTCCTGAGCTATACATGATTAGGTGGAGCTAGGGTCGGCGCATAGGCGCAGATAAATGTTTGTTGAAAAACCTCGCCTTGATGCGGATCGCAGCGAGATGCTCGTCCACAGGGGTGAACGCTAGTAGTCTTACACCACGCGATTTGCTGTGTGTCTGGCCACTGTAGTATACGTCCCAAGGTTCGATGGTCGTCTTTCCTTGTCCCGTCCATCGTATTTCCTGCAGGGCGGTGATGTCAGCCTTTGCGTTCGTGAGGACATCAACCAGTCGGGCAGCGGATCCTTCCCCGGAAAGGGGTTTTGGTTTCATTGGTGTTGGTTTTCACGTGGCTGGTCTCAAACCCAGCCGCACTACCCTTTTTCGGGGTTTTGAAGTAAATTTACACATTTATATAGCGAGCCGCTTGATCCAAGACAGACGCCCGCTTGCAACCGCACCTCCTGGTGGACAGACGCTGCGAAAAAGACCTCGGTGAGCCCTTAAACCAAATACGTCAGAGTGGCCCCACCGGGGCTCCCTATCTTTCTGCCGCGAGCCTAGGAAGCCCACGTTGCCCAGAGTGTACGAAAGAGGACGCAAGAGTCGGGATTGAGCAAGGTCACTCAGCAACCACACCCAAATTATTTTTTTTGTTTGGCCGAGTCTAATGAACACGATATTAAAATAATGTGTTTTTGAAGCCTTAATGGACTTTTTTGCGAACTTAGTATAAGCCGTTAGATAAAACTTTAACTAAAAATCGGCACAGATTACCGTTATCACATGTTATTTTAGGTTGAAACGCACCATTGTACTATATGCCAAGATTTACCTTTCTCTTCGTTTTATAAAGTACGTACAATTTTGCTGCATTGTCTAATCCATTTAGTATTTTAGTTTCTCTACTCGGCAGGCAAGGCGGGCTTTCTGATGAGGAACGGTACCAGTGGTTGAAGTATACCTGGCAACCTACTGCAGAATTTAAGTTTCCACTGAAGAGAGAGGGAAAAAAGAACCGGTCTTTTCAAAAAAGCTGGTTAAGGGACCATGAATGGCTAGCATATAGTAAAATTGCTGGCGGCGGATTATGCAAAGTGTGTGTGCTCGTCGACGTGAAGCGGGTACAAATGATGTGAAGCTGGGAAGACTGGTGTCGGAACCACTAGTAAAATATAAAAAGGCAATTGAGACGATCGCACACCATGAGAACGCGAATTACCACAAAGCGAACATGGTAGCATCCCAAAATTTTTTGATGGTGATGGAGGGAAAATCGTTAGATATAGTTGGCCAAATGAGATCCCAGGAAAGGGAAATAATCGAAAATAATCGTAAAAAACTGATTCCCATTATAAAGACAGTGATATTTTGTGGTAGGCAAAACATACCGTTGAGAGGTCACAGAGATGACGACGAATTAGACTTGCAAAGCTCTTCTAAACATGGGGAAGGAAACTTTAGAGCTTTGCTCAAATTTCGAATCGATGCTGGGGATGAAATACTTAAGGAACATATAAGACATAGCGCTAAAAATGCTTCGTATATAAGTAAGTCAACACAAAATGACTTAATTGAATGCTGTGGCGAGTTGATCAGCAATAAAATAGTGACCAACATTAAAAAATCCAAATATTTTATCATTATGGCTGATGAGACCACAGATGTTTCCGTTTGTGAACAGTTATCAATTAGTATTCGCTATTTCGATGGGGATGAAATCGAAATAAAGGAAGATTTTCTTATGTTCATTGAAGTTGTCGAAACCACTGGTGAAAGCATTGCACAAACTATTCTGAATGCATTAGAAAAGCATGACCTTGACATTAAAATGTGCCGTGGTCAAGTTTATGATGGAGGAGCAAACATGAGCAGCAAACTAAAAGATGTTCAGGCACATATATTAAATGTTCAGCCCTTAGCCTTTTTTACCCACTGCGCAACCACCGGCTTAACTTGGCTATTAGCTCAGCCTGCACCGTACCCAGTGTAAGAAATGCAGTAGGGTTTATAGCAAGTACTGCCACTTTCTTCCGTGAATCGGCCAAACGAATACATCTTCTTAGAGAAGAAATACAATCTAATCTGCCACAAGACAAACAAAATATGTTAAAAAAAATGTGTGAGACAAGATGGGTTGAGAGGCATGAAGCGGTTTTGACCTTTATGGACGTGCTGCCATGTCTCCCTCCAATATTACAAAAAATGGCTGATCAGCAATATGGGAGCAGAACAAATTCTGTACTGCCATTTTCTTTGCTGCAATCCATAACTTCGTCAGAATTCCTAATAAGTTTGGTGATCCTATCAGATATTTTAGGAATAACCCTGTCCTTATCTCGATCGCTTCAAGCCAAAGATATTGACATACTTTCTGCAGTTCAGCTTATTACTACGACCACAGCAAGTTTGCAGAGGCAGCGTGAATCTAGCAATGACACATTTAAAAAAACTGTTCGACCAGGCTGAGGCCATTGCAAATGAACTTGGTACAGAAATCACAGTCCGTAGAACCACCGGTCGTCAAATCAATCGATCAAACATTCAGACTGAATCAGTTGAAGAATATTACCGACTTTCAGTTTATATTCCATTTCTAGACTTCATGTTGAGTGAAATGTCAACCAGATTCCCTAGCGCTCCTCTACAAAGAATCGGACAGTTGCAAAAGTTGCTGTCGCATAACTTTAACGACGAAGATTTAGATAATGTTTTGTAAGGTGCTGAAGTTTATAAAGAAGATCTTCCTTGTTTTTTGGCTTTAAAGGGAGAGCTAAAAATTTGGCAACAGATGACTGAAAATATACCAGAAACTCCAGCAGATGCCTACAAACGAGCCACGATGCTGCCAAATATTAGAACCCTTTGTCAATTGCTGTGCACGTTTCCAGTGACAACCAGCACTGCCGAGCGATCTTTTTCTACCTTACGCCGATTAAAATCATATCTTCGAAACAGCATGACAGAAGAGCGTTTGAATGGATTAACTTTACTGCATATCCATGGAGATATTGCGGCACAAATGGAGGCTGATGAAGTTTTGGACGTTTTCACCAGGAAACACAGAAGAAAACTGTCTTTATTAAACATGTAATCATGGATGGAATATAATAAAACTGCTATTACTAAACAGAAATGCTGTTTTTTATTATTTTGACTTTGATGTAAGTTCTTAATATCCGTGTACTTGTGAAGATAAAATAAGCATATTTCAGTTGTTGATTTTGTTGCATGTTGGGCGTTCAACAACAACAAAAGTCATATACACGGCGAATATGTGTACTTTTCGGACAAAATTCATGAGTGCGCCGTAACTCAGTAGGTAGAGCATTGCACACTGATTTGGGGCACATCGGTTGTTAACAACATTTTCGGCATACAATTTAAATAATTTTTATTACGCGCATTTCTATGACAACCGGCGTAAATTTAGTTTGGTCATACACCTAGACCAGTGTGTCTGCGGTTAAAGGGTTTTTTTTGGAATTTCCTGTAAACTTAACTTCTTTAGACTATTTTCATTATTTTTGAATGAAAGCATGCGTAAATACACAATAAAAAAACTGCAACTCAAATTTAAGAACTTTGTGGAAAATTCATGAAAATTCAAGAAACCTCGAAAAAATTTCATCAAAATTTCTAACTTTTAGGTAAAATTTGATTATTTTTCGAGTATGCAGTTTTGTAGCTCGTTCAGTTGTGAAAAGCCGACCAAGAGCATTTTCTCAATACAAAAATATTACGCTTATAAATTTGTCTGGAAGATAATGCACTTTTTGGGGTCGAGCTATTATCAGCAGGGTGTGAAAACGCGAACCATAGAGCCTGGACATCCAGGCTCCTAGCCTCTCCCACAACAGACCCGTAGTGCACGGTGAAATCTCCCTGCGATGGCTTCCAATGTCATCGCATGTATATGTAGCGGTACTCCTTTTGATAACATGGGCTGCCACTGTGGTGGGACACTGACCGTAGCCTTCACGAGGTGACCCTGTCTTGTACAGAACACTACGGATCTAGATCCGAAGGGTGTCGATCTTACCCTTCCCCCTAACCCAAGGTGTCATGCGTGTCCGTGCCTAATGGGTGCAACCAGCCTTCTCGCCGCGAGATATGTAGGAGCGCACCGTAGGGAAAAGCGGCCAGAAAAACAACCACACCAGAGCCCATCCAAAGGCACTAGCCTCTAAGAGACAACGCTCTCAGGAAAGCACCACGAGTGATTCCAAGAGGCATAGAGCCTTGGCGTCAGCTCCCAGAACTTCTGCGGCGAACCCGTCCAGGCCGTTCAGTGAAGTGGCCAAATATCACCTCACACTCGCGGTACTGGACAAGGGACACCCAGACGGCAACATCACTCCGGACAACTGGAAGTCGGTGTTGATAGGTTTGTGCAGGGTCTACGGTGAAGTCCTTGAGAAACACCCGGGCCCTGCACCTGTCATAAGAGATGCCGGTTGGTATCAAAGGCGGATAAAGAGGGTATCTTGCGCCGACGAGCGCTCGGTTATACTCTATAAGGAAGCAATTTCCGCGTTGGGCGAGCTGTGGTCTGGGGCAGACTTGGTAGCCGTGCACAGGAACGAGATTCCCCTGCTGGGAGGGTGCACTCACTGGTCGGATACGATACGGCGAAAAACACCGAGTCCTTCGGTGTCGGGCCTCGTCGGGTCGACCTTCGGCCAACGGGTGCACCAGTCCGAGAGCCAGCTACTGGACTCTGATGCGGAGGACGCGGCCCTTGACGTTACGGTCATAGCCGCTCCCGAACGGGAAGAGGCAGTAGCAATAGACGCGGGCTCAGACACAGAGCTATACATTTTTGATGATAAGGGGTTTTGCAAATTAACCTGCATCACTCCAAGGCAGCTTCGGCTGCCCTTCTTCTGCGCCTCAGCGAAAAAGCAGAGGAACTTGTACTGATCCAGGAACCATGGATCGTTCAGAACAAGGTTTGTGGACCACACTCTGATGCCTACCAGGTGGTCAAGGCCCCAGTTACAGGTAGGACCAGAGCATGCATTCTTATAAAGAAGACTCTCTCTTACTTTTTGTTATCAAATTTCAGTGACGCAGATACTGTGTGCATCAGCCTAGAACTGGAAGGCAAGCAAAACTGGCTTATTGTTGCCTGCATGGCGTATGAGGCCCAACAATTTCCAGCTAACTACTCAAGCAACGCAGTGAAGGAAGCAAACCGGCGGAGGCTGCCGATTATAATAGGAGCTGACGCCAATTCACATCATGTAGTATGGGGTTCTACGGACACTAACCCTAGAGGTGAGTGCCTTTTAGACTTTATTCTATCCAGTAATTTAAACACAAGTAACTCTGGAAACGAGGCAACTTTCGTTACCGCAAATAGGAAAGAAGTACTTGACATTACGCTGGTCTCTGACCCGGTAGTGGGCCAAATTGAGAACTGGCACGTGTCAAGAGACAACTCCCTCTCTGACCATAGGTACATATATATGTTTCTGTCTCCTCGTGAGACCGCCTATTATTGCAGCTTACAGAAATAGGAAGCGAACAAATTGGGAGGTCTTTAAGACGGCTCTATCGCATTCGCTCCACAATAAAGCTTCTCACGGTATGTTCAGCCTACCGCTAAGATCTGATGAAGCGCACCTACTTTCTGAAAACGAGTTAGCTTCGATCGGTGAGCTCGACTCATCGTCTAAAATTGATGAAGCAGTAGACTTGATCACAGAGTCCTGTAATGCTGCTTTTAACGCCTCCTGTTCTCTTACCAGACCGAGAAATAAGAAGAGACCACCATGGTGGAGCTCCGAGATTTATCGGCTAAGAAAAGACAGCAGGAGGCTTTTTAATCAAGCTAAGCGGACCGGTTCTTGGCAGGAACCAAGCCTTAAAAACTTTCTAGAAAGCAGTCAACCAAGCCCAGAGAGATTCATGCCGGGTATTCTGTACCAACATAGAATCAAACTCGGAGGCCAAAAGATTGCGTAAAGTTCTATCGAAAAGTCCTACCGTCCCAGGTTACATTCAAAAACCAGATAGAGATTGGACAACATCTATCAACATCACCAAGGAACCACCATCAGCCGACAACAACGACGTATACTATCACTCCACATGGAAGCTGATTAATCCTCAAGAAGTGGAATGGGCTGTCAAAACCTTCGACCCCTTTAAATCTCCGGGACCCGATAACATATTTTCCGCCGAACTTCAAATGGCCATCGAGATTCTCTAGCCCATGCTGTCTAAAATCTACACAGCATGTCTAAGGCTATGCTACGTTCCACAAAGATGGACCGAGGCGAAGATAGTCTTCATTCCCAAAGGAGGCAGAGCTTCACACTCGAAGCCACAAGACCTCAGGCCTATAAGCCTAACATCTTTTCTTCTCAAGGTTCTGGAAAGAATACTGGACGCACACATAAGGAATAATCTGCGTTTACCAAGCCTATCGACAGCTCAGCATGCATACTCTAAGGGCAAGTCCGTGGAAACAGCACTCCATGTTATCACCACAAAGATAGAAAAAGGACTCGCCCTCACGGAATTCACCCTGGGCATTTTCTCGACATTGAAGGAGCCTTTAATAACCTACATCCTCTAGCGGTCATCGAATACCTTCGGAGAATGGGACTGGACCCACCGCTGGTGGAATTCGTTAGACAGCTACTGTCAAGGAGAACTATCCAAGGCAATCTATGAGAGGCCTCAATAGTGCGATACGCATCCAGAGGCACTCCTCAAGGAGGAGTTCTATCACCTCTTCTGTGGAACCTAACAGTTAACACCCTACTTCTGAAGCTTGAAAACACTTGCTGTTATTGCCCACGCCGATGACTTCGCTCTGACGGCGACTGGTAAGCATCTCCAGTCTCTAAGTGAGCTGCTCCAGACTGCCTTGAACCTCGTGATGGGCCCAGGAGAGCGGCCTTAGTGTTAATCGCTCTAAAACGGAAATGATCTTGTTCACTAGGAAGTACAAAATACCAGCTTTTGTACCACCACGCCTGAATCGAGTCAGGCTCACACTTTCTCAGGAGGTCAAGTACCTCGGCGTGATCTCAGATAGCAAACTCAACTGGAATAAGCATGTTGGGGACAGATCGAAGAAGGCTATCACGGCCCTATATTCATCCAAGGCAGCGGTAGGGAGGAGATAGGGCCTAAACCCTAGAATTATGTACTGGCTGTACATCGCTATAGTCAGACCCATCCTTTTCTATGGCGTTGCTGTGTGGTGGCCAGCACTCGAGCGCAACAGCCACATAAGCAGGATGGGCAGAGTACAGCGATCAGCGGCGATGCTTATCACGGGGGTGCTTCCATCAACGCCCACAAAAGCCTTGGAGGTCATGCTCAACCTCTTGCCGGTTGACCGGAGCGACACCAGATTTGGACCCGCTAGCATCCTGGAGACCATACCAAATAAACTGAAGGTAGTGGAGTATACCAAACCTATCGGCTATGACCCAAACACGTCGTTCTCCATCAGAATCCCTGAGAGGCACGAATGGGATAACGTGAATATTCTAAACCCACATTCAACCCCAATCTACACAGATGGCTCAAAGCTCGACGGCAAGGTCGGCAGCGGAGTCTCCTCGGAAGATCTTTCACTTTCAATATGCATATGCGAATTCGACTTGCGAGGGGTTCAGGCAAACCTGGCCCTACATCTGTAAGAAACGGACCGAGTCCATACTCAATCTTAGACGACCATCCCTAGGCCCCCTGATTGGGGTGCTCACAGGGCACTGCCTAATGGAAACACATGCCAAACGCATGGGGGTCCCCTCAAACGACTTCTGTCGCAGCTGCAGGGACGAGGAAGAGATAGAAAATGCCGAGCACTTCATCTGCAGCTGCCCCGATCTAGCCAGGACCCGGCTGGAGTGCCTAGGGGCTTTCCAATTTACCAGCTTAGCTCACCTAAGCTCCGTCGAAACCGCAGACATTCTGCGCTTTATCAAGCGGATAGGGTGGCTCAATCTCATGAGTGTATAAGGGACGCAGGGACTAGACCCCCTCAGTGGTATCACAATGGGCCATCCGTCCTAAGTGGAACGGGCCACAAAACTGCATACTCGAAAAAAATCTAAAAATTGTTGAAATATTTTCGAGTTTTGTTGAATTTATGTGAATTTCTCACAAAGTTCTTAAATTTGAGTTACAGTTTTTTTATTGTGTTTTTACACATACATACTTTCATACAAAAATAATGAAATTAGTCAAAGGAAGTTAATCTTACTGGAAATTCCAAACAACACTTTGAATGCAGACATACTGGTCTAGGTGTATATGTAGCCCAAAAAGTTTTAAATCTAGGCTAAAACTCTTAGCCGTGTACAAAACAATATTTATTTTTATTGCTTGTTTTGAAATTTTGTATAGGATTTCTTTAGGAGTTACTTCAAAAGTAGAGTGGATATTGAGTAAATATAGCCGAAACGCGTAAGAAAAATTTCTTGTGTCAGAATCTCTTCTACTTTTCTACTGCTAATTTCTGGAAAATTGTTACAAAAAAGCGACCCGCGCAACTCTGGCTTTGGCAAGAAGTAAATAGTTGTCGCTTTATTTCTTGAAGAAAAACTGAAGCTTCGGAAAAATAAAAACAGAAAATATAATAAAATAACATTGAAATTCATATAAAAAGGCGGCAAATTGCAATTATTCAACATGCAAAACGGAACGTCAAAATTACTTGGCTATTCATGACAAGTACATGGTCAAGAAATAATTGAAAATATTTCTTAAGCATTTTCTTTTCAACAGCATACCCGGCTTTTACTTTTAAACTTTTATCCCCTGACAAGTATAAGTACGATTTAATTGTTACTTTCTCTGATAATGAAATACGACTGCGTTGTGTACTGCTTGGTAATTTTTGGTAATTTTTTTAGCTTCTTGGTAATTTTTTTGGTTAAACTTATGGCAATCGTGACTACAATAACGAGAGACACTCATTTTTACGATTTTTGTCCGATGTATTCATAAATCGAAAAGCAGGGGTGGATTTCCGTAATTCGATATCGAGCAAAAACGAGAATCAAAATATCGTTCTTGCTTTCCCTAACTAAAAATCTATCTGAGCTTTCGTATGAGGCTAGCATTTTGCATTGGAATAGTGCCTGGTTCCTTCCTGATATAAATCAAAAGCTTAATTTCCTTCATACACAAATTTTATACTTATTTGATAAATATGTTCCACTTAAAGAAGTGAGAATAAAAAACAAGAAACAACCGTGGTTCACGAATGAAGTAATGACGGCTATCAAAGCACGTAACAAGTGGTACAACTGTTGGAAGCAAGACAATACACAGACGACTTGGGAATTGTATCGCCAAGCCCGGAATCGCGCCACTTTATTAGTCAGGAATTCAAAGAAACGATTCTTCCAGGCAAAGCTTGATACTGATTTGCCGGTAAAAAGTCTGTGGAAAAATCTAAAAGCTCTTGGCATTGGAGGAAAAATTAAATCAAGCTGCGACCTGGACCCTGATAATATGAATGATTTCTTCTTGCAGTCGTGTAAGTTCCAAAATAATGTGAACTTTAAAATAAATGAAACTTTGGTATACAACCCAGTAAATCTGTTTCAGTTTAGTGCAGTTACAGAAGACGATATTATAAGATGTATGAGTGCTATTAAATCTAATGCAGTTGGAGATGATGGTATCAGCCTTAAATTTTTGAAACTAATAATCCAGAGTATAGCCCCAACGCTTTCACATATTATTAACTTTTCTATAACAACATCGACCTTTCCCAGCTCGTGGAAGATAGCGAAAGTCATTCCAGTAGCTAAGAAACCGTCAGCTACATTGTCGACAGATTTTCGCCCGATCAGCATATTGCCAGTACTGTCAAAAATCTGGGAGAAATTAATAGCTGCACAAATCACGGAGTACCTTAATGCCAATAGACTTCTAAGTGAAAATCAGTCTGGTTATAGAGCTTTTCATAGTTGCAATACAGCCTTGCTTAAATTTATTGAAGACATACGTCCAGCGTATGACCGAGGTGATTTAACTGTTCTGGCGCTTTTAGATTTTTCCAAAGCTTTCGATACAGTAGATCATTCTATTCTTTTAATAAAACTAAGTAAATACTTCGGTTTCTCATGTAGTGCTGTGAGGTTGCTAGAAAATTATCTAATCGGTGGCAGAAAGTAGTGGTCGGCAACAGTTGCTCAGAAATGAAGCGTCTGGATTCGGGGGTACCACAGGGGTCAATACTTGGTCCGATCTTGTTTACGATGTTCATCAATGATATGACTCATTGCTGCAGGAGTGTATCGATACACTTATATGCTGATGACACTCAGGTATACCTATCACGTCCGATTGGTTTATCAGAGGACTTAGTTTTTAGAATGAATGAAGACCTTGAAAGTATCTCTTCTTGGGCAAATGATAACAAACTGAATCTTAACGCAACCAAAACAAAGGCCACGTGTTTTACATATTCCTGGCAATTGGTTAAAACATTGCCATCACTTTCCTTACAAGGCATGTCAGTCTGTTATGAGCCCGTTGTTACTAGCCTAGGGTTTAAATTAAATTCCTATCTTGGGTGCAAGGACCATATAAACTACCTTTTGAGCAAGATATACTTTGTATTAAGAAAGTTGTGGTACACTGCGGACTTTGTTCCAATAAATGTTAAATTAAAGCTGGTGAAAACTCTTATAGTTCCACTGATATCATTTGGGGCGACCGTATTCAGCAATATTGATTGTGAATCACAGAGAAAGCTGCAACTTGCGTTAAATAACTGTGCTAGATATATATTTTCCAAACGCAAATTTGACCATATATCGGAGTTCTCCATCAAAATTCTTAATTGCAGCCTTGTGAATTTTCTAAATTACCGCAATTTAGTTTTCTTAAATGAACTAATTCATAGAAGGCAGCCTGATTATCTTTTTAGAAACCTAAGTTTTTCTCGATCGGACAGAACTTGCAATCTTAAACTTCCATGGTACAAATATCTCACATCATCTAGAACATTCTTTGTTAGTGCTATCAAACTTTGGAACTCATTACCAATAAAATAAAAAATGAACGCAATAGTAGACGCTTTAAATTGGCATTATTTGAATTTTTGCAATAGTAGGAAAAAGTATATAACTGGTTCCCACAACTTCATTTTATTTATTTATTTTATTTATTTATTTATTTAAATTAAGTCTACAGTACAAAAAACCTTACAGACTAGAATAATGTAGAATAATCTAAGGCGAATATTCTTCTCATTAGTATAGTAATGGATTATAATATCTTATTGACAAATTGAATTTAGAAATGTTACAAAATTCGATTTTGGTAGTGCAAAGTCAAGCTTAGTAGATGAAGAGAACAGATCATTTAATTCTCTTAGTGCACGAGCAATAGGCGCATTGCTAGCATATAATGTTCTAAAGTTTTCCGAATAAAAAGGGTAATACCTACGAAGATTTCTCTGAGGAATATTAAAACTAATCCGCTCAAGTAACATTGGACAATCAATAATGCCATTAATAACGTTGAAGACAAAGGAAAGCGAAAGAACTTTCCTTCGGTTTTCCAGCGAATCCAAACTAATTAACATACGCCGGGAATCGTAAGACGGGACAGGCTCCTCAAACCGTAAGGGACGTAGAGCGTACTTTAGAAAGATCTTTTGAACTCGTTCAATTCTACTTATCGAGAGTTGGTCATATGGTCTCCAAATGAAAACAGCATACTCTAAGTGAGATCGAACAAGTGAGGTAAATAGTTGCTTAAACGTATAGGTATCAGAAAACTCCGAGAAGTTCCGACGAATGAAGCCGAGAACGGAATACGATTTTGAAAGTATTAAGTTTATGTGGCTATTGAAAGTAAGCCTAGCATCAAATACCACTCCCAAGTCCATAAACTCTGTTACATTTTGCAGCACATCATCAGCAATCCGATACGATGTATCGAGGTTGTTTAGACGCCTGCAAAATGTCTCTGTAGCTGAGCAGTTTTAGATCTCGACGATTAACAAACCAAAGCCTTTCAAAGACTCGGCACGAAAGAACAATCCGCGCGTCATGCGGATGCGCCCCTCACGCCGGTCGGGCGGGATATGGTGGGTAATCCGTTGGGCATTATTATTATTATTATTAAAAAAAAAACATTTTTTTATGTTAAGGGAGAGACATGACTTCTCACACCAACTAAAAAGACTATCCAAATCGGTCTGCAGATGAAGGGCATCTGATGTGTCACGAACAATCGAAAAAATTTTTAAGTCGTCAGCATAGAGCAAAAATTTTGAGTGCGAAAAGCAATCACTAATGTCATTAATAAAAATTATGAAAAGGAGCGGACCTAGAATGCTTCCTTGAGGAACGCCTGAAGTGGCAACAAAAGGGTTCGAGAGTGCACCATCAACGGAAACTACGCAAGTTCTGCCGGTTAGGTATGATTTGAGCCATAATAAAAAAGATGAATGGAATCCAAGGCATTCCAACTTATGCAATAGAATCGTATGAGAGACTTTATCAAACGCCTTTGAAAAATCCGTGTAAATGCAGTCAACCTGGAGTCCTGACGAAAACGAAGAAATACAGAATTCGGTAAAGACCGCTAAATTAGAGGTCGTTGAAAGACCCTGCACAAATCCATGTTGATTGGGATGTATCAAAGCCTTGACAGAAAAATATATTTTTTCTTTGACAATCCCTTCGAATAACTTCGATATACTTGATAGCTTGGATATTGGCCGATAGTTCCGAACATCGCTTTTTCTCCCACTTTTGAAAAGAGGTGTGATTGTAGCTAGTTTCCAATCATTCAAAAACGTCCCTGAAGAGAGGGATTTATTAAAAATAATCTCCAATGGAGTAACTAATGCTGGACAGTTTTTGAGGAATATTACTGACAGTCTCACACATCACAATCTGTCTGAGAAGAAGACTTAAGACGAACTAAACCCTCCGTAATGTCGGTAGCGGTAATTTGAAGCGCACCGAAATTTAGAAATGACGGAATATCGCCAGAGAATTCAGGAGACTCTCTAACATCAGAAACATAATTTGACTTAAAAAAGTCAGCAAACAAATTTGCTGCTTCATATTGAGTAGTAGCGAAGCTACTGTCGTACTCAACCGACGTGGGAATGCTTGAGGCAGCTTTTTTGGATTTCACAAAGTTCCAAAACTTTTTTGGATTAGATTTAATATTTCTCTCCGTATTACTTAAATAGTTTTTATACAGCTTGTTATTCAGAGACTTGAATTTCATCTGAAAATGGCGGTATTTAACAAAATATGCTGAGATGCGACATGCTTTGTACTTCTTAAGAAACTTGTTTTTGACATTTTTTAATCGTTTCAGGCGCATGTTAGCCCATGGTGATTTGTAACATCGCTTCCTTTTTAAAGATATATTATTGAGGCAAAATTCGTTCATTATTAGTTTGAACTTAGAAAAGCAACTATTAACGTCAAGGCCAGAGAGTAACTCCGCCCAGTCGAATTCTAGAAGAGAATTATTTAAACTTAAATAATCACAAGAAGTGAAATTAAAAGCTACTGTATCAGAATATTTTATTAATATTAGTTCTATTAAACTAATCTAGATAATCAATCTAATATAAAACATGCATACAATACATAAATACATGTCTAGTATGATCTATATAATTTTTCTTCTCTTTTTCTTCTCTTTTCTTTTGTTGTCTTAACTCATTTTCAAAAAATTGTATAATTAAGTAATTTACTGTTTTGTAATCGTATTTTAACATATATTTACTTATTATCTTTATTTCCAAATGTTGATGTACTTTAAGAGACAACAGTCTTACTTGTACAAAATGATTAACTAAATTGAAATTGAAAATTGAAATTAAAAATGTCGTTGTATTTTATCGAACGATCGATAGAAACTGTTCGACACCACTTTTGCTCTCGTTTTGCTTTTTCTCAGCAGTCAATCGCAACAAAATGTAAGTAAAAATGCTATTTTTGAAATTTTAAATTCTTGTATTAATACATTTTACGGATATATTTATTTATTTATATATTTATTTCAACTTAATATTTACTTATTTATTTATTTCAACTTAAGCTTATGCTAGAATTAATGGAAAAACACGATGCGTTATCTACAAAATAGTTTGCAAAATGTGTCGAATGGCTAAATCGCCGACAGAGGTCTTCTTCCATGGATAACAAAGTGTGTCGAAAGATCTTCGAAAGTGTGCTATGTCCCATTGGTGCTGTGTGTGCGCCACCCGTTTGCCATTGGTAGCCGCCTCCTGCTAATAACTCTAGAGTTGCTGCTTGTCTAAAGATTGGCTGAATGTATGTGAATGTGTTAAACTTACCATTTTTCTTGAAGCTCCAATGGATTGGATCAGGCGCGTATTCAGGGGGGGGGGATTTCAGGGGTTCAAACCCCCCCCGAAATTTCCGAAAATTAAAAAATATACGTCTGTACTATAATAATTACTCTATTCATTTTTAAAACCCCTGTTAAGAACTTAGCATTAATTGCAAAATAAAAACACGAAAGAATAAAATTAAATAATATTTCACACTGAGAGAAGATATTGGTAGTCGCTAATCAATTATCAGAGCAAGTCTGAGAGGTCACAACTAAATTCCTGCAACCGTTCACTCATTTGGCGCATTAAGAAATTCGCGCAAAACTATCAGACTTGCTCTGCATAAGATCAACTTAGCATCTCATCTACATAGTATGTTAACAATAGCAAGAGTGATTCGAACTCAAGTCTGTTGAAATTCATATTAACTGCTTTTCGAGCTATTAATACAGCAGGCAAAAATCGTAAAAATGAGTGCCTCTCGTTATCGTAGTCACGGTTGCCATAAGCTTAACCAAAACCATTACCAATAAGTTAAAAAAAAATACCAAAAATTCCCAAGCAGTACACAACGCAGTGGTATTGAATTACCAGAGAAAGTGACAATTAAATTGTACTTATACTTGTCGGGTGAAACAAAAGGGTTCGAGAGTGCACCATCAACGGAAACTACGCAAGTTCTGCCGGTTAGGTATGATTTGAGCCATAATAAAAAAGATGAATGGAATCCAAGGCATTCCAACTTATGCAATAGAATCGTATGAGAGACTTTATCAAACGCCTTTGAAAAATCCGTGTAAATGCAGTCAACCTGGAGTCCTGACGAAAACGAAGAAATACAGAATTCGGTAAAGACCGCTAAATTAGAGGTCGTTGAACGACCCTGCACAAATCCATGTTGATTGGGATGTATCAAAGCCTTGACAGAAAAATATATTTTTTCTTTGACAATCCCTTCGAATAACTTCGATATACTTGATAGCTTGGATATTGGCCGATAGTTCCGAACATCGCTTTTTCTCCCACTTTTGAAAAGAGGTGTGATTGTAGCTAGTTTCCAATCATTCAAAAACGTCCCTGAAGAGAGGGATTTATTAAAAATAATCTCCAATGGAGTAACTAATGCTGGACAGTTTTTGAGGAATATTACTGACAGTCTCACACATCACAATCTGTCTGAGAAGAAGACTTGAGACGAACTAAACCCTCCGTAATGTCGTTAGCGGTAATTTGAAGCGCACCGAAATTTAGAAATGACGGAATATCGCCAGAGAATTCAGGAGACTCTCTAACATCAGAAACATAATTTGACTTAAAAAAGTCAGCAAACAAATTTGCTGCTTCATATTGAGTAGTAGCGAAGCTACTGTCGTACTCAACCGACGTGGGAATGCTTGAGGCAGCTTTTTTGGATTTCACAAAGTTCCAAAACTTTTTCGGATTAGATTTAATATTTCTCTCCGTATTACTTAAATAGTTTTTATACAGCTTGTTATTCAGAGACTTGAATTTCATCTGAAAATGGCGGTATTTAACAAAATATGCTGAGATGCGACATGCTTTGTACTTCTTAAGAAACTTGTTTTTGACATTTTTTAATCGTTTCAGGCGCATGTTAGCCCATGGTGATTTGTAACATCGCTTCCTTTTTAAAGATATATTATTGAGGCAAAATTCGTTCATTATTAGTTTGAACTTAGAAAAGCAACTATTAACGTCAAGGCCAGAGAGTAACTCCGCCCAGTCGAATTCTAGAAGAGAATTATTTAAACTTAAATAATCACAAGAAGTGAAATTAAAAGCTACTGTATCAGAATATTTTATTAATATTAGTTCTATTAAACTAATCTAGATAATCAATCTAATATAAAACATGCATACAATACATAAATACATGTCTAGTATGATCTATATAATTTTTCTTCTCTTTTTCTTCTCTTTTCTTTTGTTGTCTTAACTCATTTTCAAAAAATTGTATAATTAAGTAATTTACTGTTTTGTAATCGTATTTTAACATATATTTACTTATTATCTTTATTTCCAAATGTTGATGTACTTTAAGAGACAACAGTCTTACTTGTACAAAATGATTAACTAAATTGAAATTGAAAATTGAAATTAAAAATGTCGTTGTATTTTATCGAACGATCGATAGAAACTGTTCGACACCACTTTTGCTCTCGTTTTGCTTTTTCTCAGCAGTCAATCGCAACAAAATGTAAGTAAAAATGCTATTTTTGAAATTTTAAATTCTTGTATTAATACATTTTACGGATATATTTATTTATTTATATATTTATTTCAACTTAATATTTACTTATTTATTTATTTCAACTTAAGCTTATGCTAGAATTAATGGAAAAACACGATGCGTTATCTACAAAATAGTTTGCAAAATGTGTCGAATGGCTAAATCGCCGACAGAGGTCTTCTTCCATGGATAACAAAGTGTGTCGAAAGATCTTCGAAAGTGTGCTATGTCCCATTGGTGCTGTGTGTGCGCCACCCGTTTGCCATTGGTAGCCGCCTCCTGCTAATAACTCTAGAGTTGCTGCTTGTCTAAAGATTGGCTGAATGTATGTGAATGTGTTAAACTTACCATTTTTCTTGAAGCTCCAATGGATTGGATCAGGCGCGTATTCAGGGGGGGGGGGATTTCAGGGGTTCAAACCCCCCCCCGAAATTTCCGAAAATTAAAAAATATACGTCTGTACTATAATAATTACTCTATTCATTTTTAAAACCCCTGTTAAGAACTTAGCATTAATTGCAAAATAAAAACACGAAAGAATAAAATTAAATAATATTTCACACTGAGAGAAGATATTGGTAGTCGCTAATCAATTATCAGAGCAAGTCTGAGAGGTCACAACTAAATTCCTGCAACCGTTCACTCATTTGGCGCATTAAGAAATTCGCGCAAAACTATCAGACTTGCTCTGCATAAGATCAACTTAGCATCTCATCTACATAGTATGTTAACAATAGCAAGAGTGATTCGAACTCAAGTCTGTTGAAATTCATATTAACTGCTTTTCGAGTTATTAATACAGCAGGCAAAAATCGTAAAAATGAGTGCCTCTCGTTATCGTAGTCACGGTTGCCATAAGCTTAACCAAAACCATTACCAATAAGTTAAAAAAAAATACCAAAAATTCCCAAGCAGTACACAACGCAGTGGTATTGAATTACCAGAGAAAGTGACAATTAAATTGTACTTATACTTGTCGGGTGATAATAAAAAGTGACGCTTATTTGGCAAAAAAGGATTGAAAAAGTTTAAAAGTAAAATCCCGGTATGCTTTTGAAAAGAAAATGCTCATGAAATATTTTCAATTATTTCTTGACCATGAAATTGTCATGAATAGCCAAGAAGTTTTGACGTTCCGTTTTGCATGTTGAATAATTGCAAATAACCCGCTTTTTCTATGAATTTCAATGTTATTTTGCTATATTTTTTTTTGTTTTTCCGAAGCTTCCGTTTTTCTAAAGCGACAACTATTTATTTCTTGCCAAAGCCAGAGTTGCGCAGGTCTCGTTTTTGTAAACATTTTCCAAAAATTAGCAGTAGAAAAGTAGAAGAGATTCTGACACAAGAAATTTTTCTTAAGCGTTTCATAGGTGTCATTTTATATATGTAGAGTTTTTGGATTTCTTCTGAACAGCCTAAAGCCCTGAAAAAGAAAAATATTTTCCAATCCCAAAGGAGGAGCGACCGAGCACGTTTATTGATGCATTAAATAATTTTTCCATGTCTTTTTTCCCTATGGTATATCGATATATAAAAATTGCTGCAACGCTTCCAGTTTCCGTTGCTCCTAGCGAACGGTCCTTCTCTTCCCTTCGAAGGTTAAAAACTTATCTAAGAAGTACAATGGGGCAGGAGAGGCTGACTCTACTCAACATCCACTATACTTTTGAAGTAACTTCTGAACAAAATTTCAAAACAAACAAGAAAAATAAATATTGTTTTGTACACGGCTAAAAGTTTTAGCCTAGATTTAAAAGTTTTTGGGGCTACATATACATTTCTTGAATTTTCAACAAAGGTCTTAACTTTGAGTTGCAGTATTTTTATTGTGTATTTACACATACTTTCATTCAAAAATAATGAAATTAGTCTAAAGAAGTTAATTTTACTGGAAATTCCAAAAAAACCCTTTGAACGCAGATATACTGGTCTAGGTGTATGACCAAACCAAATTTGGCTTAGAATTAAATTTACGCCGGTTGTCATAGAAATGCGCCTAATCAAAATTTTTTAAATTTTAAACAGAAAAAGTTGTTAACAATTTTTTATTATTTTTTTTAATGTTTGGTTCGAACCGATGTGCCCCAAATCAGTGCGCAATGCTCTACCTATCGAGCTACGGCGCACTCCTGAATTTTGTGCGAAAAGTACACATATTCGCTGTGTATACGACTTTTGTTGTATTTTTGTTTCTCCCAGTTAAGTTTTAAATCTAAACCGCAAAAAATTGAGAATTTTTGTGGATAATTGAAAGGTTTGGAATTTATTACCAAAAAGTTTTAAAAATTGTGTAAACCAATGAATGGTTTAAAATTTAGGCTCAAGTTTTTAGCCGTATAGAAAGAGGAAAATTTCAAATAAATAAAAGTATAAATATGTAATATGTAAAAATATAAATATGTGTGTATTTACAGGTAATTCTTATTCACTGACACTTTGGCCAAAACCTCTCCGAAATATTTTTCTGGCTACGCGCCTGTACACGGCTAAAAGTTTTAGCCTAGATTTAAAACTTTTTGGGGCTGCATATACACCTAGACCAGTATGTCTGCGTTCAAAGTGTGGTTTGTTAAGAACTTTGTGGAAAATTCATGAAAATTCAAGAAACCTCGCAAAATTCTCATCAAAATTTCTAACTTTTTTGTAAAAGTTTTTAAAATTGCTAAAATCGAGTAAATCTTCTAGGCGCTTAAGATTGGTATCTTTGTTCACTACAATTGAAGGAACTACAAAACTGCATACGCGAAAAAAATCTAAAATTTTACTAAAAAGTTAGAAAGTTTGATGAAAATTTTTCGAGTTTTCTTGAATTTTCATGAATTATCCACAAAGTTCTTAACTTTGAGTTGCAGTATTTTTATTGTGTTTTTACACATACTTTCATACAAAAATAGTGAAATTAGTTAAAGTTAATTTTACTGGAAATTCCAAAAACCTTTTGAACGCAGACAAGGTGTATGACCAAACCAAATTTGGTTTAGAATTAAATTGACGCTGTTTGTCATAGAAATGCGCGTAAATAAAATTATTTTAATTTTAAACCGAAAATATAACAATTTTTTATTTTTTTTTAAATGTTAGGACTCGAACCGATGTGCCCCAAATCAGTGCGCAATGCTCTACCTATCGAGCTACGGCGCACTCCTGAATTTTGTGCGAAAAGTACACATATTCGCTGTGTATACGACTTTTGTTGTATTTTTGTTTCTCCCAGTTAAGTTTTAAATCTAAACCGCAAAAAATTGAGAATTTTTGTAGGAAATTGAAAGAATTGGAAATTATTACCAAAAAGGTTAAAAATTGTGTAAACCAATGAATGGCTTAAAAGTTAGGCTCAAATTTATAGCCGTGTAGAAAGAGAAAAATTTCAAATAAATAAATGTATAAATATGTAATAGGTAAAAATATAAATATGTATGTATTTACAGGTAATTATTATTTACTGAGACTTTGGCCAAAACCCCCCCCCCGAAATTTTTGAAATAAATTTTTATTCATTATTCAAAAAAATTTGAGTGATGAGTGACTGGTTATTTCTTATTCAAAAAAATCAAAGTGATTGAAGAATGGGGCATCCAAAGAATGAAATAGAAATTAGTGTGTTGGCTGTGTGCCAAAGAATCATTCTGTTTTATTATAAAAATGTTAGCCTATTTATACAAAATATTTCTTACTTTTTACCTATTTACTACGGTACATATTTACTCTAATTCTTACATATTAAAGTAAAAGAGAATCAAGAGAGAATGCATTCCAATGCATGCATGTGCATATGTATGTACATATGCACATACATAAATATACATATTTTGTCAAAGCATATAAAAGAGTTTGCCCAATTCGTGGGAAAACTACGCATAGCCAAAATACATAACATCAGCAATAATTTTGGCTGGGAGTTTGTTTACGTTGGCGGTCGGTAATTAAGCCGCTGTTAGCGCTTGCATATATATGTAAGCATTTATATATGCAAGCGTTTTGGATACATATATATATATTTTAATATACCGTCTGTATGTAGGCATGTGCATGCATTGGACACACTACACCTCATTACCAAAGAAGAATCGCGTAGCATTGCTGTGCTTAATGCGACAGCGATTCTATTTCATTTAATTGCTTTGGCGTAAATCAAATTTTATGACTTGCATTTGGTTACTATATGAGTTATTCTATTTCAGTAAAATTTTACAATGATTTTTGTTTTGCTTATTATTTCAAGTGGCTCTTTATTCTGTATGTTTACAATGGGCTGACTTATTTTGTTTGCTTTGTTTATACATGTGTCATATTTTTCTTACGTAATTTTGAAAAGAGTTTGTTTAGAGAATTTTGTGTTTTTCTTTTGTTCACATTCTCGTTTGGTGTTTATTTAAAGTGTAATGAACTTATTCTAGTAGTTTAAGTCTATTTTTGTGTATTACTATTTTCTTATCGTTTAAAGTATTTTTATGTTGGTTTTTATTTTCTACATTAGAAAGAATTGAAGTAAAATTGTTGTGCTTATCAATATTTGTTACTCTATACGGAATTAATGAAAAATTATTATATTTATCGATATTTACTACTCTATAGGGCCCTTTATATCTACTATCTAATTTATGACCTGCTTCGTCTCTAACTAAAACTATATCTCCTAAGTTTATTTCCTTAAGTTGTATATTTTTGTCATAAACGACTTTTTGTTTTTCCTTAGCCTGTTTTACTAACCTATTAGCCCTTTCCTGTGCTAGTTGGAGCCTATATTTAATTTCCTTATCATAAGACTCATGATTATATACCGGGCTAATGACATTTTCTTTTAAAAATTCGTAAGTCAGGGGGGATTTTGCAAAAACAAGCTCAAATGGGCAGTAACCATGTACTGTAGATGGTGTTGTATTGTAACAATACGAAAAATACTTTAGATACTCATCCCAATCGTCTTTGTCAATGGATATGTAAGAACGTACATATTCATTGAATGTTCTATGACTACGCTCAATCGTGCCTAAAGTTTGGTGATGATACGGTGTAGATGTTTTATGTTCGATTTTTAGCAATTTGCATAATTCCTCAAATAAACTATTCTTGTATTCGGTTCCCATATCTGTTATGATTGTTTTCATGCAACCATAAATTAGAATGAAATGTTCGAATACAGCCTTAGCTACTACTACTGCATGTTTACTTTGAACAGGGACCGCAACTAAATATTTAGTTAGATCACACACAATTGTAACTGCGTATTCATTTCCGTGAATTGATTTTGGTAGTGGTCCGATCGTGTCAATCTGCACAACATCGAACGCTTTTGTTGGTGTTTCGGTTATTGTCATGGGTTCTTTTAAGTTCACGCTTGTTTTATTTTTACTGCAATGAATGCATTTTTTGATATAATTTTTAATATCATTTTTCATATTTCTCCAGTAGTATTTTTGTCTTATATTATTAGTCATGCGATTTATTCCTGGGTGGCCACCAAAAACAGGATCGTCATGATATTTATGAAGAATTTCTTTAATTTTTTCCTTATTTGTCACATGCATAACCTCCGGAGTTAATGCTATAATTAAATTTTTGAGAGCTTTGGTACCAATTTCTTTAAATGTGTCTACCCGGGTATAATTATTCTTAAACAATTTGTCTCCTAAGGACAACTGTATTTTTTCAATTCCCAAATTGCCGGCTTCTCTCATAAGCCTGGCAAAGAATTGACCTAAGTCAATCTTCGCCTCAACAATTAGGTTTTTTATATTAATTTCGCTGCAAATTTTCTTTTATTTTTTGAAACATAATTTCGGAGGATCGAAAACAAGCTGGACTAGTCTTTTTACTTCACATTTATATAGCGCTTCATATATGATTGGGTTCTCTCTGTGACTCTTTATTTCTTCATTTTTACTACTGGGGTTTTTCTTAGTTTCCGATCTAGTCGTAACTTTTAATATTTTACATGCTTCTACTGACATTTCTTTTAAATCTTTAATATTAATGCGCGATAACGCGTCTGCTACATAATTTTCTTTCCCTGCTATATACTCCACCTCGAAATCATATTCTTCCAAATCCAATCTGATTCTAGTTAATTTTGATGAAGGGTTTTTCATCGAAAATAAGAACGTTAAAGGTCTGTGGTCTGTTTTGACCAAGAATTTTCTTCCGTAGACATATGGTCTAAAATAGGTTATGGCCCAATGAATGGCCGCTAATTCCTTCTCAATTGTTGCTTTATTAATTTCTCCTTTTGTAAACGATCTAGATGCATATGCAATTGGTAATTGTTTTCCTTCATACTCTTGGCTTAGCATAGCCCCGCAAGCATAACCACTTGCGTCAGTTGTTATACAGAATTGTTTACTGAAATCGGCATACTGTAGAACATTAGGGCTCATTAACGCAGCTTTCAAATAGTCAAAGGATTTTTTACAATCCTCCGTCCAATCAAAAACTACATTTTTCTTACAAAGTCTTGTCAATATTCTAGAGTATTCCGCAAAATTTGGAATAAATCTCCGATAATAATTGCAAAATGCGACGAATCGTTTCGCCTCATCTGCATTTTTAGGAGTTGGGTAGTTTTTAACAGTTTCAAATTTACTGGGATCTGGCAAAATGCCTTTGCTTGTGCATTTATGACCAAGATAAGTTACTTCCTGGTTGAAAAATATGCATTTATCTGGATGTAATTTTAAATTATATTTTCTACAAGTTGCGAAAACATCTCGTAAATTTTTGATCATATGCTTTTCGGAGCATCCTAGTACGACTAAATCGTCCATGTATAGGAATGCTTGTGAAGGTTTTAAGCCTGAGAATGCTAATGTCATCATTCTCTGAAATGAGTTTGGTGCTACCTTAAGACCATACGGTAATCTTTTAAAGCGGTACGTGCCATTGCCGGCCGTAAATGACGTGATATCTCTCGATTCTGGGCTAAGTTCTATTTGATGAAAGCCTGACATTAAGTCTAAGCATGAAAAATATTTAGCTCTTCCTAATTGATCTAATATGTCATCTATTCTTGGTAAAGGGAATTTATCTGCGGTTAATTTTTTATTTACTTGTCTGTAGTCGACAACCATTCTCCATCTTTTTTCTTGATTATTAGGGAGTGATTTTTTCGGTACTAGTAAAATTGGACTATTAAATTCAGACATTGAAGGTTCTATTATATCGTCTTTAGTTAATTTATTTACTTGTTTACTTATTTCGCTCTTGTGGGCTTCTGGTATTCTATAGTTTTTAACATAAACTGGATTATTATCTTTCATATGGAGTTTTTGTTTGTAAAAGTTGTTAGTGGTAATTGGTTCTGATTCTAATGAAAAAATATCAATGAACTCTGTGCATAATTCATTAAGTGATTTATTTGCAAACTGTGGAAAGTTTTTATTTAGTCTTTCTAATTTTTCTTTATTGTTGGACTCATTTTCTATTTTATTATTTTTAATTATTGTATAATCATTAAAATTTTCTGTCTTTATATTAAATTCATGAAAAGTTGCATTTTCATCTGTTGTATTTATAATTCTAATAAATGTTTGGTGTGAATCTGCTAAGGTATTTGCAATAAATATACCTTCAGCCAATTCTTGTTGTGGAATTAGTAATTCTGAATATTTATTATTTTTAACTTTAATTTGTCTTACTACTTCTGATCTTGCTGGTATTGAAATACTATCAATTGTTGGGTTGCTAGTCATCTGAATTATTATGTTTTCTGGGTAATCATACGGTCTCAATATTAGGGTGTCCCCATCTTTGTTGTAATCTAAAATTCAATTATATTTTTTGATAAAATCTAAACCCAGTATTCCATCACATGGAATTGGAAAATTGTCTTCTACTATATGAAACTTGTGTTTAATCAATAGATAATCATCCTTTAAATCTGCTTTAACGGTGCCAATAGTGCTTGTTATGCCTTGGCCAATTCCTTTTAAATCTGTTTTTTGTGAATTGTGAATAGTGACATGATCGTCAATTTGATCCCTTTTTATAATTGAAATATCAGCTCCTGTATCGATCAGGAGGGTTGAAATGGAATCATTCAGAGTTGTCTTGGAAGATATGTAGCTATTTAGGTGTAAATTGAAAATATATAACTTTTTATTTATTGAGGTGGAGTTTGTTGGTTTTCCTGTTGCGTAGCAGTTCGGACATTTCTAGTATTATTGCAAGTATTTCCTTGTAGTTATTGAATGTTCTTCTTTGGTTACCTCTATAATTACCATTGTGATAACCTCTGCTGAAGTTACCTCTAAAATAATTTTGCTGGCGAATGTGCAAAAGGGAATTTGGGTTACCAGTCACCTCTGTGCAACTGTTAGTAAATTTTGATATAGCCTCGTTCATTGAGTTGAACGTTCCGGCTTGCATTATAGTTTTTACCTTGTCATTGGAGCAATTTTTACACATAGCTTTTACGGCTGATTGTGTTGCATACTTGGATGCTAGTTCTGGCGTTAATCCGTCAGATATGTATGCTCCTTCCAATGATTTTGTTAATTTTTCAATTTCGGCAGTGTATTGGTTTGCCGTTTTGCTCCGCTGTTGCACATTCAGAAGTTTTGCTGCCAAAACTTCAACTGATTCGCCTTTAATTGCTGTTTTTAATTTTTGTTTGATTGCTACTATGGTCGTTTCAGAGCTTATATAATTTCTAGCTGTGCCCTTTAGTTTTGTTTTAATAAGAGATACTGCGATAGCCTCGTGGTCCTCTTTGATTAATTCGAGGATATCGAGGGCGTCCAGAAAACTATTTAGGTTTTCTGCCTTGCCATCGAACTCTGGTAAGATCGATGACGCAGTTTTAATAAAAGTTGTGATCGCTTGTGCCATTTTGGAGTATGTTTGTGCACTTCCTTCCGTTAGTGCAACTGTTGGCTGTTTCGAGGAAGTTGCAGCAGGGCCTGTTTCTTGTTTTTCCTCAATATCTGATCCGCTTTCGATCAAATATGTGTCGAAATCAATTTCGATGTTTTTCCCGTAGGATGTAGGTATCACAATATCGATATTATATCTTGATAATGATGATACCAATTTGTCCCTAATATATGTGTATATTTGGTAGGATTCTGACTGGTGAGCTGTTGTGAGGGTATTATTTATGGATTTTATTATCGTTCCCGTGTTATTTAGTGACAGCAGTATAACATTGAGATGTTTCTTTACTGTCTCTGCTTTTATTTTTATATTTTTGCATATGCATTTATATGATTTTTCTGCGTTGGTTTTTTCCTCATTCAGCTTTGTAAGAATTTCATCCCATTTACTCATTTGGAATAGGTAGAGAAATTCTTAGACTTTATCCAGTCCGTCGGCGCGACTCAGGTATTTCTTCTTCAATACCTTGTTATGGATTGAGTATTTTTTTAAAAACAGATTCAGACATGTGCAGACCGTCACAATCAAGAGCAATACCTTTATGAAGTCCAATGCTTCGGTGTGGTCAATTACTTAAATGGAATTGATCACATTCGCATTAGGCTCTTCAAGTTTCGATTCGTGGCCTCCCATTGACAAAAAGAAAAAAAAAGTACAACAAATGGAAACAAAATTTTCCCTAATGTGGGTCTGTTCGTCCCATAAATTTGGCCTCGAACCTATATTTTTCCTCAGAAGTGGTCAATAATGGTTCTAATGCGTTCTCCATAACAAGATTTTATTATTAATTTAAAAAAACAACTTTAAACACTATAATGGAGAAAAATTGTCTTCATCTATCTAGGGTTTTTATCCCTATGCATTTTTAGTTTAAAAAAAAACTTTAATACATATTGAAATTCTTAATATTCAAATTAATTTAAGCTAATAAGAAAAATACTCCAGGAGGCTATTGTCCTGCGGGAACATCTTGCATCTGCTTTATTTGGTTTCTGGGACGTCCTATATACCACTTATTATGCCGCTTATAACAACTTGTAAAGACATTTTTCTGTCTACTAACATGGAACGCAAGAAGCTGACATCAGTGCCTGTAACAAGTACCATTGTTCAGGAAAGCATGCTTCATGACATCCGACATAATGGCTCTTTCAACGTATTACGAAGAGTTGTAGGATACATGTTAAGATTCATCAATCAGCAGTTAGACTTCCAGGACGAGCTGAAGCAGCTCAAAGAATTCAACGTGGTTGGTGTTCCCACTTTTTTAAGATTTTATCGAAATCGTCCATAAAATATTCGCGGATCTGTATTTTGAATTAATTTACGAGGACAGCAGCTAATTGTATTGCCGCGTTTGTCCTAGTTTTTTTTTGATTTATTAAAAGGACAGCAGCAAGTTGCCTTGCTGCGTATGTCCTGTCCTAATATTATTGAAAGGACTGCAGCAAATTTCTTTGCTACGTTTGTCCTTATTTACAGATTCGTAAGCAGGATCGCCATGAAGAATGGGGCATTCAAAGAATGAAATAGAAATTAGTGTGTTGGCTGTGTGCCAAAGAATCATTCTGTTTTATTATAAAAATGTTAGCCTATTTATACAAAATATTTCTTACTTTTTACTTATTTACTACGATACATATTTACTCTAATTCTTACATATTAAAGTAAAAGAGAATCAAGAGAGAATGCATTGCAATGCATGCATGTGCATATGTATGTACATATGCACATACATACATAAATATACATATTTTGTCAAAGCATATAAAAGAGTTTGCCCAATTCGTGGGAAAACTACGCATAGCCAAAATACATAACATCAGCAATAATTTTGACTGGGAGTTTGTTTACGTTGGCGGTCGGTAATTAAGCCGCTGTTAGCGCTTGCATATATATGTAAGCATTTATATATGCAAGCGTTTTTGATACATATATATATATTTTAATATACCGTCTGTATGTAGGCATGTGCATGCATTGGACACACTACATGATAAATAACATGTTATTTTTATTCAAGAAGTGCTTGAAGAAAAATAATATGTTATTCGTCCTTCAAGAAATCCTGAACATGTTATTTTTATTTTTGGAATTCTTGAATAACGATAAAACTTCATTTTTATTCAGTTACTAGCTGAGCCCGGCAAACGTTGTTTTGCCTTTTTTTTTTTTGTTACTGTATACCTAGGATCATTATGAACCTAAGATCATTGTGAGCCTCTGTTAAAAAGAAAAATATGAAAAAACACCACTTTCTCAATTCATTGTATTTCTTTAAAAAATAGCGGTTACTATATAAATTGATTTAATTAGCCAATAATACATCCACAGCACATAAACTATTTTTTTCAATAACAAATTATTCAATAGTCAATTAAAAATTATTCAAAAGCGAAAATATGCTCATTTGATTTAATTGTTTTTTCCCCCATCAAATTTGAAATAAAAATTTGTCAAATGTTAAAATATTTTGATTGAGGGGTAGTGAAAGCGTTCTTACCTCGCGGTAATACTAACCAAGGTTTATGATACAAAAGCTACAAATAAATAAAAAGTTCTTGATTTTCTTGTCAAAATGATATACATATTATCAAAAGGATATATTATACTTTTATACGCTACGGCATCCGTCGGCATACCAAACCACTCCCTGTTGAAACCTTAGTCAACACCTTTCTTTTGGTATCCATATTGTCCAAACCCTTTCTAGGATCACACCTGGTCCACATTTTGGTCGATATCTAGGAAACGGGGTCCCATATTGGACTTTGAACCACTTCCTATTAAAACCCTCATCAACACCTTTCATTTGATACCATATTGTGCAAACACTTTTTAGGGTTACACCTGGTCCACATTTTGGTCGATATCTGGGACATTCCATCGTGACTCCTGGGACATTTGACTCCAGAGCTGAGTCAACTTTGCCTTGAAAAACTGACATCGGGACTTAAATTGATATGAAATATATTTATCGACGTGGATAAATATCCAATACAATTAATGCATTAAAAGAATTGGCCAAATAACAACAAGTGCCTTTGTAACTACTAAGAAACTGAGTGTGACTCCTGGGACACCGAAAAATCCCTTTGTTGCATCTTTGTGAACACGAATACGAATTTTAGTTCAACTATTCAACTTTCACCTTCAATTGGTTTATGGTCGAAAATACATACTGCATATTACCATATTCTATAAAAATATTTTATATATTCAAATTCAATAAACTATTTTTCCCGAAAAAGTCCCGAAACAGTCCCGAAAATAGTCCCGAAATAATCCCGAAACACTCCCGAAATGATCCCGAAAAGTCCCGAAAATGGTCCCGAAAAAGTCCGGAAAAAATCGCGAAAAAGTCCCGAAACAATCCCGAAAATAGTCAGGAAACAGTCCCGAAATGGTCCCGAAACAATCCCGAAATGATCCCGAAACACTCCCGAAAATGGTCCCGAAATGATCCCGAAACATTTCCGAAATTATACCGAAAATGACGACAAATACTATAATACGCATATGGGTATAATTTTCCGGGATCTCAGGAATTTTGAATTTTTTGAATAAGAAATAACCAGTCACTCATCACTCAAAATTTAAAAAATGATCAATAATTTTTTATTTTTTATTTGAATAATTTTTTATTCAAAGTGGCTCAACCCTGATACTCGTAAGGCACTAAGAGAAAATCAATCGTTTGATACAGGGTGTAAGGTGCAGCCCCTGAAAGCTGAAAACTCAGACAATCCTCCTGAGCAAAGTCCACAAAGAAATTTTTCTCGGAAATTAAAAGAATTTTTTGACATCTCCATACAAAATTGGCTGCCGAGTCGCATATTTTGTATGGGGAGAGAGTAGAAAATTCTTTTCATTTTCGGGAAAATTTTTTTCATTTCCGAACCTACATATGTAATTATTTCAGTACTTTACTCGAGATGATGGTCTGAGACTTCGGTCAGCTGATCCTTACACCCTGTATGTGTAGTGTACCAACACCTGTGCACCGAGCTTAGTCATACATTCATGATTAAAACTAATGATTGATGATTTGCGATTAACGAATTTAGTCATGACTAATGATTGATCTCGTTAGTTATGATTAAATTAGTCATGACTTAATTAGTCATGATTAGATCAATCATGATTGATCAATTGATTGAATATATTAGTTGATTAGCCCAACACTGGATATATCCCTTATCCTCCTTCTATTTAAAGACGCGTTTTTTCGAACTAGAATCGTCCAAAATCAAAAAATTTCGCCTTAAGTATGAAAACAATAGTGGATACATCGAAATACGGAAACCAAAAATACATCGTGGAGCGTTCGAACCCCCGAACCCGCCCCCCCCCCCCCCCCTTTAAAAATGCGCTCCTGGTTCCGGACACTAATAGATAAATTTAATTTTTATTAAATATAAAGAAAACAATCGATGGTTGTCATTTAAAATTTTGTATCACTATGACATAATAGTTTACAAAAACTTGAAGCGAATAGAGACGAATATTGGCGAATTCGCTCTGCCATTACCATAACAATCAATTTGCCTTGCTTTTGTTCAAGGCGAATTAATAGAAGGTGGCATTATCCCATCAGCTGATAGCTACTTTTTTCTCAAATTTTGACATTACACATTCAGCCGCCATACGATTTTGACATTAGTCCTACGAATAACAAAAACAAAGTACATTGAAAATGTATGGATGTATGTTTGTAATTCGCCTGGCTTCCACCTTCTATTAATTCGCCTTGCTTTTGTTGTTAAATATTTTTACGACCGCCAAATGATTGTCATATCCCATTAGTTTGTAAAAATAAAATGCATACGTTAAATGCTTTCGAAAAATTAAATAATATGCGAAAATTGCAATTACACAGAACTTTATCGTGAGCAAACGTGTAAATTACAGTTACTAAAATTTTTGGTTTACTAAAAAATTTATACTTTTCGGTGTATGTGGTTTACAGGACAATCCACAATAATTCAGACTAAATTATAGCTATTAACTCCGTGAATAGATAGTAGGAAGATACTTTCCCGGGCTTTCATGTAAAACATTCCCGCCCATCCGTATACATGTGGCCAGGCCCGTGGGCACGGGGGGGGGGGGGGGGGTTTGGGGGTTAAAAGCCTCCCCCCATGGCCAAATCTAAGTTGCAATGATTTTGCAAAAGTTTGCAAAATACAGTTTGTAAATCTTATATTGAATCTTGACTAATAATTTTTGACAAAATTAGTTAAAATAATTTTACGGAAGAAGAAATTGGTGAAAGTTGCAAAGAATAAGGTTGGCCAATACATAAGTCCGGCACTTTGAATTGCACTTGGAGTTTCCGAAATTACAAAGTTGTGTAGCGTATGGGCATTTTTTTTAATTTTACTGATGAAAACAGTGAGCAGTTTCAATTAACAGAGCGAATGAACTGGAAGGCTCATTTATATGAAAGATTTCGAGTGTTTTCTGACCCTTGAAAGAAAACTCATTTTGGAGAGTAAAGCTCTGAGAAATGAGCGTTTTATGGTCCGAAAGGAGTCTTTTTTTGCACTTTCAGTTAGCTGGGATATGCCATCATATCACCAATTCTCTCTCAAATACAGAAAAATGTGTACCATCAAAAAAATTTTCTTGGGTATAGTTTTAGGTATCAGAGTATGCAGTTTCAGAAAAGTTAAAGAACATTTAAATTTATGATGTATGGGTCTAGGTATCTGTTTCAGCAAATATGTTTATCTTAGTGGAAAATGTATGCGAATTCAAATCTAAATTAAAACCCCCCCCCAAGGCCAATTCCTGCGCACGGCCCTGCATGTGGCCAATGGGTCTCCTCTAAAATGGTAGACTCTACAGACATCAAACAGATTTGCAAATGCACGCGTCGGTTGTGGAATTTTCTGCTAACGCAAAGTTGGCGTGGAACGCATTCATGTCGGAATTAGATCCGTGCATTCCCATTCACTACATAACATTTTTTGATTGCAGCCTTTATTCCATTTTTTGGAATAATGCAAAAATACAAAAACAAAGCAAAATACAAAAACACATTGCGAAAATCGTTTGTGGAGTATTAGGCAGCGCAGCCTTATATGTCGCAATAGCGCAGGTGATAAGCATCTCGACTGCCATGCGTGTGGACGGCAGTTCGAACACACCTAATTTGTAATTTTTTTATTTTATTTTTTATTTACGAATACTTCTATTATTAGGGGGATAAAAGATAATAAATTAATTTCTAAACCTATTCAAGGTCCTAATCAAGAATTTGAAGAAGCTGTAATTATTGTTCTTATTATTAAAATCGAAAAGAATATAATTTTTGCAGAATTATTAAAAATTAAAAAGAAAAGGATTATTACCTTTATAATTGGGCTATGAACCCAGCAGCTTAGTTAGCTTATCTTTTTTATATATACATACATTCTCATATATATTTTAGTGTAAGATGCACAAAAGTTTTGATACTTTTAGTAATAGTTTAATCCTATTAAATATATTGAATGTAATTGTTATTACATGATTTATCCTATCAAGATAATCCTTTAAATTCAGGCAATTCATTTTAAACATTTTGAAATTATTAACTATTTTTCAAGTTTTTTTTTTGCATGAAAACGGTCTATTTCAAAAATGATTGATTATTTTTGTATTATACACAAGTTTTTTTATACCCAGCGTACTAGTACTAGTACAAGGGTATCATAACTTTGTTGGGGATAACGGTTGGTTTGTACAGGTATAAAGGAATCGAGATAGATATAGACTTCCATATATCAATATCATCAGGGTCGAAAAAAAATTTGATTGAGCCATGTCCGTTCCGTCCGTCCGTCCGTCCGTCCGTCCTGTCCGTCCGTCTGTCCGTTAACACGATAACTTGAGCAAATAATGAGATATCTTCACCAAATTCGGCATGCGTACTTATTTGGGTTCAGAATAGATTGCTATTGAAAATGGGTAAAAATCGGACCATAACCACGCCCCCTTTTTCGATATCGAAAATTTCGAAAAAACGTATAAAACGGGTTAATTCAATATCAGAAGCAGCTACAATGATAAAATTTGCAATATGTATTGATTTAGATGTTCTAAGGCCGATTTTATCAAATTTTTTTAAAAGGGGCGTGGCACCGCCCCACATATATTTGAAGAAATTTTCAAATTTTGACTCTCAATAACTTCAGCACAGTTTATGCTAGTACAACGAAATTTTGTAGAGGGCATACTATTGTTGTGTTAAATTCAGATATAGAAAATAAACGAAATCGCTTAGCGACCCTACGCCTACTTTTTCATAAAAGTTATATTGAAAGGAGGTGGAAATATTGAAAAGTCCATATCTAATTAACTGATACCGCTATAATAATATAATCTGGTACATACATCAATTTTCATATTCTTTACATTATTTTTGCAAAATTTTGGAAAGTGGGCGTGCCACCGCCAGGTACCTGGCATCTTATGTTTATGTAGAGTACTACCATAGAAAATAAGAAAAATCGGTGAACGACCACGCCTCTTTTTGGACTAAAGTTCCTCTAAACGAGAGTTAGGAAACCGGAATATGCAATATCTGTTTAACTGATAAAAATATAATGCTAAAATTTAGTACACTCACTCACTTGATGATGTTATAAGTGTTGTTTAAAGGTTTTTTGGTAATATTTTGGAAAATGGGCATGGCACCGCCTACAAGTGAATAAACAAAATATCAACATTTCACTATTAACAAGCCACTGTGAAAGTATCATAAAGATCTGCAATGAAAACTGATCTTCAATAGGGACAAACAACATAATAAAATCCGTGGGCGTGCCACCACCCACTTTTTTAAAATTATGTAAATATTGATTAATGGACACATATATCCGTACATCGAAAAATTTCACAAAATACGTTAAAAGTTATGGGCATGGCACGCCTTCTTTTCCAAAGTTATATATAGGACATGGTATCACCATTGAAAAGATTGATTGAGTACTTTTGGCTCATGTAAGCGGTTAATGCTTTATAAGCAAGGGCCGTGGCCGCGCCCACCAAATTCGCTATTGTTTAGGCTGGGAATAGATTGGTTTTTAAAATGGGCGAAATCGGATGAAAACCCCGCCCCCTTTTTCTGGAAACTAACGCTGGGTATTAAATGTTCGGTTCACCCGAACTTAGACTTCCTTACTTGTTTTTTTTTAACTTAACCTTATTAGTAACGTACCATGATATAAATAGATAATTAATTTTATTATTAAATAATTAATATTAGTATTTAAAATTATTAAAATAAATTGAAAAGTAGATAACAAAAAATTCTAATATAGGCATTTCAGAGAGTTAAAATCTCAACTTAATATAAATATATATATGTATACCAATTATTTATTTTTAATACATTAATTTATAAAAATTTCTAATTATAGATTATAATAATAATAATCAAATTTTACAAAAATAATCTCTATTTCGGAATTCTAAAGGTTTTTACGACATAATTAATTTTCCAACAGCGATAAAAATAATAAAAATAACTTCTTTATGAACAAAAGAGAGTACATAATTCTTTTATTATAATCATAAGAAAATAAATTTTTGTTGATTTACGTGTGCTAAATTGTTGTAGAATGAAATTTTCAAAGTTTCGACCATTTTAGCTTATGATTTCAAAATATTCAGTACCAAATTTTCTACAATCGAAAGGGAATAAATCAAAGCCCAACGGAACAGAATGGAATTCGAACAACGAATGTGTTCTAATCGAAAATGCCGTACAGAGTACGAGCCGCTCGAAAGCTAATCAAATTTCTTTAGAATAGAACTACAGAGTAAGGCCCCATTTATTTTTTTTTAGCGAAGTGGACCAGGGACCGACTAATTACACATTTTATGTGTTATTTTGCTTTTATGTTTTTCCGACAGGGTGAATGCTAGGTTTATATTGGAACGATTTTCCGTCATCCCTTGTCAATTTTGGTTTGTTTACCAACCGGTTTCGGCGATTCGCCATCTTCCGTGTAAATTTTCGTTCTGATCTGTGTCTATCCCCTGCAGTGAAACATCAAACTAGTCAGACAACATACTAGTATACAACTACAATTTTCTGGTTGAAAGCATACTAGTCAGAAAAAGTGTATTCCATACTAGTATTCAACTACAATTTTCTGGTTGAAATCATACTAGTCAGAAAAAGTCTATTCCATACTAGTATTCAACTACAATTTTCATGTTCAAATTGTTCTAGTTTGAAAAAGTTCAAACTCTAATTACCTTATATGCATTCTTTTAACTATGACGTTATTAAAACAAAGTTTGCTTTTAGTTTTTATTTATTTTTATAGCTATTATATGCATTTTTCAGTTGCATTGACCTTTTTCAATCAAAATTTTAAAATATTCTTCCAATTCTGCTTCAACCTCGTAACGACACTGTATGAGAATATTCGTTCTAATGTGGAAATGCATCATGAATCTTGAATTGGGAATCAGTATGCAAAACTGAACTATTTAGTGGTTTTTTAAGATACGAGGTTACAGCAGAAATGAGACGAAATGCATTTTTTTAGACACTCGGAATATCTACTACTATGAAACTACTATGGAACTACTATGAAACTGGTATATTTCAACTATATGCAAACTAGTATGTATATACTAGTAGATGACTGGTATGTTCTGGTCGAAATCTGACAATTGAAATTTCGTAGGACATCAACATTGTAAAAATACCAGTTGCTTATATGAAAATATGACAGTTGGCTGACTTAGTGCACATACTAGTTGTAAAGTAGTTGTCAACTAGTTGGTTTGATTGCAGGGTAAAGTTTGTATGCGTGTATATAGTTCGTGTGTTAGATTGGTGTTTTACGAGTGTTTCCGAGCGGCAAGCTGTAATAGGGTTGTTTTGCCACTCGTTTATTAGTTTGTTTGACAGGTTATGCTGAATGTTCTCGAGCGGCAACTCGTTAATTAGTTTGCGGGTCAGGTAATGTTAATCTTGCGCTTGAATAGAAGTTGGTAATTTTTATCCTTTGGTTTGTTTTGTGTGTTCGCTTGTTTATCGTTACTTGTCTGGTTATTTTACCTGCTGCGTTGTTTTGTTTTTTGTAAACTAGTTTTAGAGGTTCGAATATTGCATCAGAATTGGTCTCACTTTGTTCGTTTATTATTCTGCCGTCAAATGTCTTTAGTTTGTATATTTCCATGTTCTCAAGCACATTTAAGCGCCGCCATTTATTTTGCACGTGAAGTGTTCTGGCTGTGTTTATGATTTTAGCCGGGGTGCATTTGTTTTCGTACATGTGGTTAGCAAAGTTCGATTCTGGTGTGATGGAGGGTTTCCGTGGCTTTCTGTTGTAGTCCCTGATACGTTCCCGAAATCGTGTACTTATTTTCCGTCCTGTTTGTCCTATGTAGCTGCACTGGCATTCGCAAGTAAGTTTGTATACCCCATGTTCACTGAACGGCTCCGCTGAGTTGTTGTTAGTTCTTGTCCCAAGTTTTTCGATGTTCTGAATGCTGTGTTGATGTTGTGTTTTTTGAAAAGTTGGCCAACTTGTAGGTGGTGCTTCCAGTGTATGTCATAACTGTCCAAATTTTGGCCTTTCCCCTTCGGTTTCCCTTCTCTTCGCCAAATGGTTGCTTCTGAGTTTGTCCCCTAGGGTCTTTTTGTATCCGTTGCTAGTAGGTATGCTGTATATCGTGGTAAGCTCTTTCTTGTATGATTCCTGAGAAAGAGGCGTTCGTTGAAGTCTGACCACTAGATGTTGTTGTTGTTTTAACAACAAAATCACTCCCCGAAGGATTTGGGGAGTGTTGTCGAAATAACAGTCCTTGGCCGGATATGAATCCGGTACGCTCCGGTACTCCCTTGCGGTACTGCCCGACTGTCGTGGTAGCGATTTGGTATGACCAGTGTAGCCTTCTAGGTCATAACATCCCTCCTTGCGAAAGGAAAGAGAAGATGGGTAATGAGAGGTGGGAGGCATAATATCCGTAGATCAACCATCGAGTTGCACATCATTACCTTTGTGCATGTTAGTCGCCTCTTACGATCGGTATGTCTTCTTGTGTTGTTGCGGATTGTTCGAAGTACAGTGGATTATGGTGTCCGTGGTTGTTCGTTTTCTGTAGATGTCATAGTTAAACTTGTTCGTGAGTTTGTTAATTCTAACCGTTAGGTCCAAGTAGTTCAGTTTTCCCTCTTTCTCCGTTTCCATTATGCTCTCATGCTGCTTATTTAGAAATTCCAGTATTTGTTCTTCACAGTTATTTTTTAATACGCAGATGATGTCGTCCACATACCTTGCGTAAAATATTACAGCCAGCTTGGTTTTTAGCTCTTGCATATACATACTTCATTTCCAAATTCTGCATGAATGCCTCCATGAGGATGGGTTGCCCATTCCCAGTCCATTTATTTGTCTGTATATTTTATTGTTAAACCTGAAATAGTTTTGTTGTAGCGTTGTTCTGAGGGTGTTTGTAATTTGAGCTGTCCTGACCGCATCTTTCGTTTTTCCTAGTAGCGTTTTGTTAACGATATCCAATGTCTCCGGGAACGGAATAGATGGGTACAAGTCCTTTATGTCAAAGTATACTATCGTGCTGTTCTCTGCGAGTTTTACGGTCTCAAGTTTTTCTATTAGCTCCGTTGTATTCTTTATTGTGTGTGTGTGTCATTCAGTATACTCTTTAAATGATTTGATAGCTCATAGCCCGGTGTTGACTTGAAATTAATGATAGGCCGCATCGGCGTATCGCGTTTATGTATTTTTGGTAGCGCTATCAGTACCTATATAGCTTTTCCGCCTATTTAAAGTATCTTTTTTCGCATATACAAAATTGCACAATTTCCATAAAAATATTTTTTGGGATATTTGTGTGTTCCTTAATCTGATCCCACTTTTCCGGTATTACCTTAATTGCCAAATCTGCTGGAATACTTGGAAAATCGATACTACATCAAACGTTACAAGACGTCCATCATCACATGTATAGGTGTTATTGACTTTGTCCTTAAATTCTATTACACTTTTGGCATTAAACATAGATTTCGTAGTCAGGTGTTTTAAAATGTTGGTCAAGTACTTACATAAATAATAGGACGGAGCGTTAGTCATAGAACAAATTAGTCTTAAAGGCATATTTTCTTTGTGGACTTTGGGTAACCCATATATTCGGGGTGGGAGGGCAGTGTGCATAGTCATTTTGTATTTTTCGGCTTTTGTCACAAAACCTAACTTATGTAGTTTATCCGTCAACTGATTATTTTTCGTTCGTAGTCTTAGCTTAGGGTCTTGTCGTAATATTCTGTAAGTTGACGGATTATTCAATATGTCATTCATTTTTGATTTGTAGTCCCTTTTCTCCAATGCGACAGTGACATTTCCCTTGTCTGCATTTCAAATCACGATTTGTGTTTTGCTCGGATTGCAAACTCAAAAGTTTGACCGACCAAATTTTGCGGTTAAATGAAAAGAATGTGAAATGTGGTATTAGTTTTCAAATATTTAATATGTATCTATATATCAACTAATATATGTACAAGTCACGTTAATTCAAATTACTAATTATACTTATTTTTAGGTTACGCCTTCTGGGACGTGTGCGCTCTATGAAAAATGAATCCAAGTGAGGGTTTATGACACGAAGAAAAAGTTAACTCGTTGTGGTCGTACGCTTTATTTATCCGTGCGATATTTTAGCATAAATAAGTTAAACCGTTCGACCAACTCTGTTATCGAGCAAATACAAGATAAATACGAGGGCGACCTTATAAGTTTAAGGTTTTAAGCATCTGGCCTAAACGTGCCTGCCCCAGTTGCGTGACGCAACTTACCAACAAATGAAACACGCACCCGAAGCCGAGAAGTTTCCTTAGGTTCTTAAAACTAATATCTTAAATCTAAGCTATTCACGCTGAAATGAGAAGGAAAATAAATGAAAAAATGAAATATGCGTGGTTTCAAATTCAGTGGCACGATTTATTTATAACTTCAAAAAATTTCATTATTATGTATGTATATTTATTTGTGTTTATATTTTGGGTATACCTAGCAGGTGCGGGATAGCACATACCCAAAAATTGTATTCTGGGCCAATAACGGACCCATAGTTCCGGCTGGAATAGCTCCCAATAATATTTTAGGAACAACGTATCCGCCAAACATAGACCGCGTGTGTGGTGATGCTCGTCGGATTGCCATGCTTCCCACGTAATTTTACAAAACGCCCTTCTCGCCTGTTTAAATATGTCACTCCTAAATGGAGCTCCGCCGGGCTCAAGTTTACGAACCTATCATGAAAGGTATGTACCTCTTGTCAGTTTGTCCAATTTCCTGTTCAATGCTCCGTATTTTTGTTTTATTCCGTTCTTGATTTTAGCTTTTTTCTGATAGAATCAGTCCATCAGTGCGGTTGTAGGTATCAGCTCTGATAGTTGCAGATGAATTGATAGAATTTCGGCGTTTGTCCTATCCTTCTTGGCGTGAAGGCCGTGTATCTCGTTCCTCATAAAGTCCTTTTCTGCTCTCTTAGCCGTCCTCCTGCTAGCCGGTGTGTTTGCCTTTAACTGGATTCAAGCATATTTCGGTGTGACGTTCAATGACAAACATTGTCTGTTGAACCAGATGTTCGGCTTTGTTGAATATAATTTCGTAAGGCATCGTTTGTATCTTGTCAGTATTATGTTTTCGTTTACGTTAAAAGCCTGACAGGCACAAACTGAGCTATTACACACGAACTATATACACGCTGGCTACGAGAGCCTGACCAGCCACATCACTGGCGGTAGCAACCCTGCCGCCAGCACAAATTTCACCACACAACATACACCAACACATACACAATTACACGCACCAATTGTCAAACACACGAATACACTTATAACCAAACAAAACTCAGTTCAAATATAATTTTTATGAGACCTACCCGCCTGTTTTTGCGCCATCCTATTTTGAAATTAAATAAATTTGTAATTTTAAATAGTAAGCTTTCGGTGTTTTATTTGGAAATCGCGAGGTGAGTGCAGTGCAGTGAAAAGTGCAACATTAGTGCTAAATTATATATGGTCCTACATCGCCTCAAAGACAGGCACCTATGGACAGTGGAAAATAAATATAAAAAGAAAAAGTTAAGTGCAGTGAAGTGTCCCGAATTGCAAATGTATGCTCTAAAACATAAAAGTGCGAAAAAACAAGCACAAACACTAGGGTGACGAAAAAAAAAACAACTAAACATAAAAATATACATACATATAAAAACTAGAAATTAAAATTCGGGCGCGCCGGTTAACAACACGGCAATTACATATCAAACAAAAAAAAATATAATCCACTAACTCTCCAAATTCAGGCGCGAACAACTACAAAGCTAATTTAACAAAACTGCACAAACACCAAAAATACAATAAAAAGGATAAGTACAACCCCCCTTTCCCCTGAAAAAAGAGCAGTGAGTTGAAAAACTTCCAACATTATACAAAATACTTAGCACAAAATTTTGGTGTTAAAAAAACAATAGTAACCAAAAGCAAAACCTTCTTTTGTACTTGCTGACGAAGTACACATTTTTATTAAAATTAAAAAAAGTAAAAATTTTTCTATCGGAGACGGATTATTTCAGGGTAAACTTTGGTTCGACAATATTTCAACCATATGTAAGGTAAGTGGCTATAATTCCGTGGTACTAAGGATTTTTCTGACTTTGTACTCCTCCCAAGTTGAAACAAAAAAGTTAAACCTGAAAAACCGAATTGTTCCTATTTAATTGATTAATTTTGTTTAATTTCCAATTGCCAAAATTCGAAAATAACTAATAATATTTTTATAATAATTAAAATTAATGACTAACTCAGATGTCCCTAATTCCGTGGCAAAAAATTTCATGATGTACATAACTCCGTGGGAAATTGTCCCTAATTCCGTGGTATGAAGCAAGCCACATATTTCATTGCTAAAAATGTAAGATAAACTTAATTATTGCATTCAAAAACAATTTGTTATCAAGCAGCAAAATAGGTTTTAAGGTTTTTACATTTATTTATTAAAATTTATACTTTTGCGCTTCTTTTAAAAGGTTTTTTTTTTGTTTTTTTTTTAAATGCATATGCTTTGAGCTCTAAAACAAACTAAAAATTTAATTCAGTTATACTTTTTTGTTTGTATAAATAAATAACATATAAATTAAAAATTTTAATTCAATATCATTTTTTTTTATCAGGAGAAGTTCTTGAGAACTTTAACAATTTATAAATAAAATTGCTTTCAGTAAAAATAAAGCCAGAAACTTTCATTTTATAATTTTTAGTTTTATACTTTTTTTATAATTTTTATTTTTTTTTTTTTTTTTTTTTAGTGTTTTTTACTAAAATAAGTTATTAAGAACTTTAAGAACCTATACAGAAAATAGTAATATAAATGAAAATTAAAAAAAAATTGAAGTTTAAAAATTTCATTCAGTATTTTTTTCTTTGTTTTTATATATTTGGTTTGTTTTGTTTCATTTTTGTTTCCTTCGTGTTTTTTTAATTTTTTTTCTGTGTGTTTTCTGTTTCTGTAACAAAACATGTATATAAAAAACAAAACAACATATGTATAAAAAAAAATAAATAAAACTGTATTCAATAATGAAGTAAAAACATTGCATTCAATGTTTTTTTGCCTTGTTTTCTTTTTTGTTCTTTTATTGTTTTTAATTTTTATATTTTTTTTAATTTTTTTTAATTTTTTTTATTTTTTTTTTATTTTTTTTTTTATTTTTTTTGTATTTTTTTTTTTTGTTTTTTATGTTTGGTTTAATAAAAAAATATAACTCAACAATTCAAAAATAGTTAAAGCTTTTAAAAAAATCAGCATAAAGGTAAACATTAATTCAATTCAACCAACTTTTGCCATTTTTTATAAAATAAAATTATGCACGTATTTTAAATAAAATGCGTTTTTATCGCGCCACCGAAAAACAGCTCTTTTCGTCTAGCTACTGCAACGTAAATGCGTAGCATACCACGGAATAAGGGACATTGTACAATTTAGTGGTACATAAATCCGTGGTAGCGACTTAAAGGGCAAATCAATAATTTTATTATTATTTCTATTTTTTATTACAAACATGCATTCAAAACAACGGTAGGGAACTTAAAAGCTTCACCATATTTTTAGTCTTTATTAGAAAATATCGAATTAATAAAAATTCAATAATGTCAACTTTTCGTTAAAATATTGTGTGCCACAGATTTTTCCAGGTCATATATTCACGAACAGGTGAATAAAATTATACCACGGAATTCCGTCAAGATCTTCTTTGGGGCTTTATTTAATGATTAAACGACTTTTTGGAGTAGGGTTCCTTATAAAAATTTTACTATAATAAAGAAAAAAAAAGTGTTAAATTACCCTAATTCCGTGGTACCCACGGAATTACGTACATTGAAAAACGAAATGTGTACCTAATTCCGTGGATCAGAAATAATGAATTAAAAGTAAAAAAAACTATTTCAATGTATATGGTGGTTATAAAAAATAGTTAATAAATGTTCATTGAGCACCTAAATGTAATAATTATGAAACAAAAGTATACGGTTAAAATTTTACAGCCTTAAGAATTTTCATTGGACTACTTAACATTTTGCTTAAGACACCGTCATACAAAACACTTTTTATCTAGACTAACAACTTTTGATCGTGTCATATAAAATAAATATAGCCTAGAAAACAAAAAAGTATATCGATTTGTATCTCTTAAAGATAGATCTTTATAATTGCATTTTTAATTTAACTAAAATTTCTTCTAATTCCTTATTTGGCATAAAAAATCGAAATACCACGGAATAAGGTACTACCACGGAATTATAGCCACTTACCTTACATATAAAAGTCATCTTTCCATATTAAGTACCGCACAAAAGTATAGAAACAATATACTTAACTAAATTACAAATCGCGGTTTCTGCTTATTCTTCGTGTTGTCCAACACAAACAAAAAATTAACAAAAACAAAATATATATTCAAGTTTGCACTTGCAAATTTATCCCGCAATACCCCCTTTGCTTGCATTCCCTTGCATACATACATAAGTCAAGCAAAGGCTGGATTGTGTACCCGAAATAAACAGAAACCAGAAAGAAAAAGGAAACAAAAATAATAAAATTGAGTTCCGACATCCCATCATAATTACTTACATATTCTAGTTATATTCACGGGAAAATATAGACAAACGCACAAACGTGTGATAAACAACAAAGTTCCTTGCACTCAATTGCATTGAACTAAGAATTGCATTGGCATAAGTAAAGCAGAACACATTTACCTGCTTTGCTTTTGTCCACTGCGGCTATTGTCACTGCTATACATACTTGTGTTTAGGCACCCTCACTAAAAACACAGTACATACAAACGTACATATATATACATAAAAAATTTAGTAACTGACCTTACCCAAGGGAGTAACCCAACAATGGTCACGAAAGCATAAAGCAAATTATAAATATACAAACATATATATTTAGATTAAACGTAATAAGTATAATTAAACCCGACTTGGAAATTACAGTCGAGAGTAAAATAAAAGCAGTTATGAACAATGGCCGTCCTTCCGGGCTATGTTCTCAGCCGTGTACATAAACCACAGAAAGCCTTCACAGGCGCAAAAACTATATCATTTAAGAAATAAAACAAAAGGTCAAGCAGCGGCTATAGTAAAACAGTTCGCACTCAATGATGACAATTTTAATCTGGCTTGGGAAGCGTTAAAATCTAGATATGAAAATTAAAAAGTCTTGGTCGATAAACAAATAACGATATTAATGAATTTACCAAAAATTCAAAAAGAAACAACTGAGGAGTTTCTGAAGTTACAGTCGACAGTAACAAACTGTGTATCGGTTCTATCAACCCAAAACGTCCCCACTGAAAACTGGGACCCCATTCTGGTCAATATCTGTGCAGCTACATTACCAGAAAAATCACTAATTTTATGGGAGCAATCGCTCTCATCCCGTAAAAAATGCCCAACGTGGCAACAAATGAAAGATTTCCTCACCACCCAGTTCGAAATTGCAGAACGTTTAGTTAATAAAGCATCAAAGCCGAAAAACTCGAATGACCAAAATAGAAGCTTATTTAAACCCCAAGCCAGTAGTCATAATTCGCACAATAAAAGTTTCAATAGATCTCAATCGCTCACATCTGAACAATATAGAAATATGTCATGCGAACTGTGCAGCGGAGGGCATCAACTAAGACCTTGCGAGAAATTTAGAAATGTATCAATAAACGAAAGAAATAACTTAGTCAGAACTAAGAAACTTTGCAACAATTGCCTATCGCCTACTCATACTGCACAGACATGTGCTAGTAAATACACTTGCTCATATTGCCGTAGGAGACAACATACGATGCTCCATAATAATAATTATAACAATGCCCAAAGTTATTCAAATGCCAAAAGAACCACGGGACTAGCTGCAACTGCTAGATCGGAAAATCCCGAAAGAGACAATCCCGAAAGTTGTCAAGAACAACCATGCTGCTCAAATGCAGCCAGAGTACAAACGCTTCATTCAGAAAATGAAAGCAAAACACTGTTACCGACAGCAATAGTCTCCATCGAACCCAGAGGAGAACTATTTAAACTAAGGGCCTTAATAGATCAAGGATCACAGCGATCATTCATAGCATCTAAGGTCCAAAAAAGTTTAAATCTGCCAACCAAACAAGCCAACTTCGAAATTTCAGGAATGGGAGGAAGAGTTGTTCAAAACTCAAATAAAATCTGCTTCATGACCCTGGTTTCAACAAGCGCGGACCAAATAATAGAAGCACAAGCTATTGTTCTGCCGCGACTTACGAATATGCTACCAAGCTATAACATAAATAGCGAACACTGGCAAAAGTTTTCACATCTGAAACTAGCCGATCACAACTGCCATACACCCGATCAAATCGACATATTATTGGGAAGCGATCTAATCCCCCAAATAATACTTCAAGGTGTTGAGAAAATCTCCAACAACCTACTAGCCCAAAATACCATCTTTGGATGGATTTTAAGCGGTCAAGTCAAAGAGAAAATCTCCAGCTTCACAACGCAAGTGGAAGATATTTCGAATGACTACTTAACTCACAATTGAGAAAATTCTGGGAGGTAGAAGAACTACCCCAAATACCCGTTACTACAGCTGACGACAAGTATTGTGAAGACTTCTAAGAGCCCACAACTACGATATCAGAAAACGGGCGGTACGTCGTACGACTACCATTCAAACAACAATTTCCTGATATACTCGCCTTGGGTCACTCACGAACCTCAGCTCTACAGCAGTTTCTAAGTATGGAAAGAAACCTACTTAAAAAAGGCGAGCTAAAAACCTCATATGACAACGTTCTTGAGGAATATCTAACACTAGATCATATGGAACCAGTAAATTCCTATGAACAAATTACAAAAGGCAAACACGCCTCCTTTTATCTACCACACCACGCGGTTATCAAACCAGAAAAACTTACAACAAAAGTAAGAGTGGTGTTCAATGCATCTAAATCCACAAGCTCAGGTAACTCCCTAAATGACGTATTATACACGGGTCCAACATTACAACCCGATTTAATGCTACTAATCCTACAGTGGCGTAAGTATAAATACGTATTCAATGGCGACGTCGAAAATGTACAGGCAAATCCTAGTACATGAAGACGACCAAGACTATCAGCGCATTATCTTTCGAAATTCACCCAGCAGTCCAATCCGCGACTACAAGATAAAAACGGTGACATTTGGGGTAAACTGCGCCCCTTTCCTAGCCATTCGTACACTACACGAACTAGCAAAAGATATGAAACAAAAACTACCACGAGCCGCCCCGGTGCTAAGCTCTCAAACATACGTAGACGATATACTGTCTGGAAGCCACAGCCTTCCTCTAGCGTGCGAGTCACTAGCGCAAGTTATCGAAGCCCTCGATTCAGCAGGGTTCCCATTAAAAAAGATAACTTCCAACCATCCAGAAATACTGGCAAAAATAAATAAAGAAAACTTGCTAGATACTAATTTTCTAAAGTACGAAAAACAAAGCACCACTAAAACTCTGGGCATACAATGGAATGCAATATCAAACCAATTTTCTTACACTCTTGAGTCGATATCTGCAAAATCCGCAAAGACGAAAAGACAAATTTTGTCACCTGTGGAAAAACTTTTTGACCCCGCAGGATGGCTTGCACCAATCATGATACAAGCAAAAATCCTCATTGAAGAATTATGGCTAGATGGAACCGATTGGGACGAAGTAGCGAAACCACTCCGATTAATAAAATGGTCCCAATTTGCAAATAACTTGCACACTATCTCCGAGATAAAAATACCTCGGTGGGTGAACTTCTCACCCGACCATGAAGTCGAAATCCACGGCTTTTGCGATGCTTCTGAGAAAGCACTGCTATTTATGTGCGAACACAGCACGATGGCAAAACAACAAGTCACTTATTAGTGGCAAAGGCCAAGGTCGCACCTCTTAAGACCGTAAGCCTCCCACGGCTCGAGCTATGCGGCGCACTCCTGCTCGCAAAACTAGCCTCGACCGTGCAAGCACATTTGAACCTGAGCGATCGGAAACTATATCTATGGTCCGATTCAGAAATCGTGCTAGCATGGCTAGAAAAGCCACCACATACGTGGAAAACATACGTTTCTAACCGCACAGCTCAAATCATTGACTTGGTTGGGCCAGCAACTTGGCGACAAGTAGCCAGTGCTGATAACCCTGCGGATCTTGCAACAAGACGCTGAAAACCCTTGCACCTTACAACCACCACGCTATGGTGGAATGGCCCCAACTGGATGGTCGAATCACCTGACGCATGGCCAAAGTCGCTTGCGCGCAATATAATAGCCCCAGAAAGTATAAGAATAGAAGGCTTTCATACAACGTTGGAGGATACAGACATCCTAGAGAGATTTTCGTCGTTCCCCCGAGCCTTAAGAGTAATAGCGTATATGTTTCAATTTGTAAATCGCTTAAAGAATAAGGTGAAAGGGAAAACCCAAAACCGCAAGCTATGCACTTACGAATTTTGCGAAGCCCATCGACAAAAAGAGCACACTCTTAGTACTTAACCCCTTTGTAGATTCTAACGGACTGCTTCGTGCCAATGGCAGGCATCCAATAATAATACCGGAAAAATCCGCAATTGCCACAATCTTTATAAATTATCTCCACCTCTTAATGCTACACGCCGAGCACAGGCTAATGCAACAAATGATCCGACAAGAGTTTTATATTCCTCGACTAAAGCCTCTGATCAAAAAATGCCTCTTTATGTGTAAAGTCTGTACGCTATACAAGCAAGAGATGCGCACGCAGATCATGGCAGCTCTACCACCCGAACGCTGCAATTTTTCTATGCCTTTCACCATTACTGGTGTAGATTTTGCCGGACCTTTCCAGCTAAAGGCCTCGATGTTAAGGTCGTCTACCACAATGAAAGGTTACGTGGCTGTTTTTGTATGCTTCACGACAAAAGCCGTACATTTAGAATTATGTTCAGATCTGACAACGGCAGCTTTTCTCGCCGCATTTGCACGCTTTGTCGGACGGCGAGGATTTCCCTCGAAAATCATGAGCGACAATGGCAACCGAAAAGGAGTTCATACAGTTCGCCAAAGAAGTCTCGCCGCACATCATTGCAAAATACGCACCTCAAGGCATGAATTGGCAGTTTATCCCTCCAAGTGCCCCACACATGGGTGGACTATGGGAATCAGCGGTTAAAAGCTTTAAATCGCATTTCAAAAAACCGCTGGCAATCATAAATTTACATTTGAAGAGCCCACTACGTTACTCATTCGAGTTGAAGCCGTTTTAAACTCACGGCCACTATCATCACTCTCGCGGAAATCAGCGGTTAAAAGCTTTAAATCGCATTTGAAACCATATGTTGATCAAGTGCTAAAAGCAAGCACCCCTATAACATTATGAGGCACTAAAGTCAATTCTCTTTTCCATATAGATAACAATGAATATGGAAGTTGCCGCAGTCACCCCTACTCCAGCCATCCGCTCGGCAGTCACGGTTCCCCGAGCTAGGGCATTACCCATGGCAACACCTCGCTCTGCCAATCAACGGGCAGAAACAACGCCCACGCCAACGCCTCGTACGGCAACGCGAAGGTCTGATGCAGCGGCCACCAACGAACCGCCCGCAAGGGATCCTGTAGCGGCACATAGCGTGCGATGCTCACTTTGTCGCCGTCCACGCGCCCTACGCTTGTGTGGAATCTTCAAAGCCATGCAACCGCTCCAAAGGCAGCAAGTGGCACGGGCGCATGCCTACTGCCTGAACTGCTTGGCACTGTGGCATACCACCGACACGTGCACGTCAAGTGTTCTGTGCCAGCTTTGTGGCCGACCTCACCACACCCTCCTGCATCGGACGCCTCGAAATAGCGCCCCGGCGACACCACCTCCTTGCACCCACGTGCGACCTCGAGCGCGACCCACTAGCGGCTGACAACCTGGACGCACAACTTGGTGAGCCAACCAGCAACAACATCCTCGGACTCACCCTGGGGCCCGATATCGCCCTCCAGCACCGACACCGGTCCCGCATCACCACAGGTCGCGGCTGATTCGCCTAGGGGGGCCGGGAAGGCTACGAGAGCCTGAACAGCCACATCACTGGCGGTAGCAACCCTGCCGCCAGCACAAATTTCACCACACAACATACACAATTACACGCACCAATTGTCAAACACACGAATACACTTATAAACAAACAAAACTCAGTTCAAATATAATTTTTATGAGAACTACCCGCCTGTATTTGCGCCATCCTAGTTTGAAATTAAATAAATTTGTAATTCTAAATAGTAAACTTTCGGTGTTTTATTTGGAAATCGCGAGGTGAGTGCAGTGCAGTGAAAAGTGCAACATTAGTGCTAAATTATATACACGCATACTACCTTTACCTACAGCATTCGAACTATAAATATAGGACAACGGATAGACACAGATCAGAACGAAAATTTACACTGAAGATGGCGGATCGCCGAAACCGGTTTGTAAACAAACAAAAATTTACAAGGGATGACGGAAAATCGTTGCAATATAAATCTAACATTTTATATGGTATATTGTAAAAGTAACTTATTTTTAGATTTACATTTATTGATTGCTTGTCCAAAGTGAACATATTATCGTTAGATATTTTGTAAAACGTACAGATATTTTAGTATAGACTTCTATTTCCAAATAAACCTAATGAATATTTACAAAACTGATCAATCAGCGTAGTTATAGCATATACGTATAACTTAATAACTAGATGAAATTTTTAAAACTGCATATCTTAAAATACGGCATACACGGCACGGTCCTTGAAGGGGTGTCCAAATTGGTTGCCTGGTATCTCTGCAGTTTTGTTGGCGGTGTTACGTCAGCAAAAAAATTTATACGTGGTAGTAGTGGTTGCGATCTATATTAGAGTTAGATCTAAAGTTTTGTTGGTGGTGTGCAGGACGGAACACATTTGAAGCTAGTTAGAATTTGAAAACTTTGTACAAGCAACTGAATTTCAAATTAACGGAATTAATTTCATCCTATATTTTAAAATTATACTCTTCAAATGTTTTGTTAACAAAAAAAGTTTAATTAATTTGTGTATTTAGCGACCTTTTAATTTGAACAATTTGTGGTTTTGCCGGCTTTAGGTCAATGTTAAATTAAACTTCCTCCTTACATTATCCATACAGCAATGGGCTGTAGACGCAGGATGATGCAGACTTCAGACGAAATGTACCATAAGGATAAAGAAAAATAAATAATGAAATTGTTACAAAACAACGGCTTTCCAGTGAAAATAGTCTAAACTCTGCTAAGGAGATATCAAAATGAAAATAATAACCGCGAAAATTCACCAAAAATCCCGTTATCTTTAAGTCGGTATCATATATACCTCAACTATCTGAGCAGCTAACTGATTTTGAATGCTATGACAAAGAGAAAATTAAAGCCCCTATTGCGGTTTACAACCCAACTGAGTTGAGTTGTATTTACGACAACTCAACTCCTTTTTGGCATTATGGACTACAACCTTTTTTAGTTGAAGTTGAATTGATGTTGCCAACGTAGAAAGAGACATTTTGACAGATAATTCAACAGCTGATTATTTTGTAACGAAAAATCAAATCTATACAATTCAACGAATAATTGTGAAAGTGTTTATTTTTATATATATATTTTAAATTGGACATAAGTTTTGAATTATTTTATAACGATCAAAATATTGGTGCTAAAACAGATGTGCTGCGCATACGAAAAGGGCTTCGTGACCACTAAAATCCTTTGGAACTTCCTAGCAACAAGTACGAAAGCATTTTATTTAAAATGAAATCACTTTTAATAGAGTTTGTTTACAGATTCGCTAGTTATTTTCGGTTGAACAAGGAAGCATTTTGCTTCTTATTAAACGAGATGAAGGGTCATTTCCCCAAACGCGTACGAAGAACAGCTGTACCTCCTATATTGTATGTGCAACTCTTCGGTTTCTTGCTGATGGCTGCTATCAAAAATGCAGTGGAAATGATTTAAATGTTGGACTAGCACAACCTACCGTATCAATAGTTGTTAAGGAAGTACTTAATCTTATTGCTGTTGCTTCGTTGTAGCCTTGTTTTTTCTATAAATTTGTACAAAACTTACGATTGACCAGGAGTCTGAAACAATTTTAAAAGATTTACTAACCCGCTCTCCATTTTTCTTTATATATTTTCCAAAATAACAGCAAAGGTGTACATTCGCTATCCAAATACAACTGCTAGTGAGCAGTTGTCAATTTTTATACCTAGTAGTGCTTCGCACACATTGACTTCATTCGCCTAACGGTAGTATGTAACGGCATAAACGAATCGAGATAGATATTGACTTATATATATCAAAATGTTCAGGAGGAGAAGAGAAATTGATTGAGCCATGTCCGTCCGTCCGTCCGTCCGTCTTGAGATATCTCAATGAAACTTGGTATGCAGGTTCCTTTTTACATATCTCTGAACGGTTTTGAAAATAGGCCAAATCGGTTAAAAGCCACGCCCACTTTCTATATATATAATATTTTCGAAAATACAAAAAGAGTGATTATTCAGTACATAATACACCTATAAAGAAAATATTTGGTGTGCACTTTAGCGTTAAGGCAACAAATAAATTTGTGAAGAAATTTTTAAAAAAGGGCGTGGCACCGCCCACTTTTGATTAAGTCAAATTTGGAAATATTATTAATCATAAATCAAAAACCGCTCAAGATAGCAAAATAAAATTCAGCACACATATTTATATTAATACAGGCAATATTTCGAAAAAAAATTAGCGAAATCGGATTAGGTCCACGCCCAATTTTATACCAAAGATTTTGAAAAGGATCATGGATATATTGAATATGCTATAACTTTGCTTAAACTAGCTGTATATCATTTCTATTTCACCTCTAAAGTGTTCGTGGGCAAAGAAAGTCGAAAGCACAAAATTTTTCTAAAATGGGCATAGCCCCGCCCCTTTATGGGGGATTATTCCACAAAACTTTCCATGCCATAACTCCGGTAAAAATTGATTTATTAAAACGATATTTGGAGGAAGTGTTCAACATATAAAGCTAACTCTTTGCTGAAAAAATAAACAAAATCGGTGAACGGACACGCCCACTTTTTGAACATAGTTCTAAAATATTTCTTCGTAAAATTAAAATCGCGATATTTCCATAATTGTATAAGTTATATAAATAAGATTTTACACACATAATAGCCTTTTTAAACAAAGCTAAACTCTAAACAAATTTTGTGGATTTTGGTGAAGTAGGCGTGGCGCCGCCCACTTTTTAGCATAAAAGCTCTGCTATTTTCAAAAGCGATTGCTTGGAATTTCAAGAATGTATTTCAATGAGATTTTGTGAGATGCTTCCCAATAGTATGTAGTATACTCCTGCCAAAAATTACGCAAATCGAATAACAAACAAGCAAGATTTACGGGCAAGTAGTTAACACCCTACTGCCTTTTTTTAAATTAATTTTTTTTATTTTCATACCTTTCATGAACATGAGGAAAGCTATTTATATTTTGTTATTTAGTGATAATTGAATTTACCACTCACAAAAGAAGTGTTTTTAATCGAAAACAATCAGTTGTCTTTATAACAACTTTTCCGTTATTAAAATAGACCTGAGTAAATTGGGATACCAAAACAGATCACTACTAGGTATTTAATGTTCGGTTGCACCCGAACTTAGACTTCCTTACTAGTTTTAAATTAATTTTTTTTATTTTCATACCTTTCATGAACATGAGGAAAGGTATTTATATTTTGTTATTTAGTAATAATTTGATTTACCACTCACAACAGAAGTGTTTTTATCGAAAACAATCAGTTGCCTTTATAACAAATTTTCAGTTATTAAAATAGGCCTGAGTAAATTAGGATACCAAAACAGATCACTACTAGGTATTTAATGTTCGGTTACACCCGAATTTAGACTTCCTTACTAGTTTTTATTAATTTTTTTTATTTTCATACCTTTCATGAACATGAGGAAAGCTATTTATATTTTGTTATTTAGTGATAATTGAATTTACCACCCACAAAAGAAGTGTTTTTAATCGAAAACAATCAGTTGTCTTTATAACAACTTTTCCGTTATTAAAATAGACCTGAGTAAATTGGGATACCAAAACAGATCACTACTAGGTATTTAATGTTCGGTTGCACCCGAACTTAGACTTCCTTACTAGTTGATATTGTAGACAACCAAACTAGCACAGGGTTGTAAATGGTAATGCCGCACAAAAGTTGTTACGCTATCAATTTCAACTAACAATTTTTGACAGGTTGGGTTGTAATCGCTAATACAAATTGCAAAATTTCAACTAAAGTAAAGTTGAGTTGTAAGCCGCAATAGGGGCTTAAAATAGCACATAAACCGACGAATACTCTAAACAACTTTTTCAACAGAACAGAAGCAACGGTGCCCCTAACAGAAAGAAGCAATGTGGTATATGAGATTCCATGCAACGGTAACAACAACGAATCATGTAAAAGCGTATATGCAGGAACAACTAAGTCAAAACTAACTAGTAAGGAAGTCTAATTTCGGGTGCAACCGAACATTAAATACCTAGTAGTGATCTGTTTTGGTATCCTAATTTACTCAGGCCTATTTTAATAACTGAAAATTTGTTATAAAGGCAACTGATTGTTTTCGATAAAAACACTTCTGTTGTGAGTGGTAAATCAAATTATTACTAAATAACAAAATATAAATACCTTTCCTCATGTTCATGAAAGGTATGAAAATAAAAAAAATTAATAAAAAAAAGGCAGTAGAGTGTTAACTACTTGCCCGTAAATCTTGCTTGTTTGTTATTCGATTTGCGTAATTTTTGGCAGGAGTATACTACATACTATTGGGAAGTATCTCACAAAATTTCATTGAAATACATTCTTCAAATTCCAAGCAATCGCTTTTGAAAATAGCAGAGCTTTTATGCTAAAAAGTGGGCGGCGCCACGCCTACTTCACCAAAATCCACAAAATTTGTATACAGTTTAGTTTTGGTTAAAAAGCTTATTATGTGTGTAAAGTCTTATTTAAATAACTTATACAATTATGGAAATATCGCGATTTTAATTTTACGAAGAAATTTTTTAGAACTGTGTTCAAAAAGTGGGCGTGTCCGTTCACCGATTTTGTTTATTTTTACAGCAAAGAGTTAGCTTTATATGTTGAACACTTTCTCTAAATATCGTTCCAATAAGTCAATTTTTACCGGAGTTATGGCATGTAAAGTTTTGTGGAATAATCCCCCATAAAGGGGCGGCGCCACTCCCATTTTCCAAAAATTTTGTGCTTTCGACTTTCTTTGCCCACGAACACTTCAGAGGTGAAATAGAAATAAAATACAGCTAGTTTAAGCAAAGTTATAGCATATACAATATATCTATGATCCTTTTCAAAATCTTTCGTATAAAATTGGGCGTGGACCTAACCCGATTTCAATAATTTTTTTTCGAAATATTGCTTGTATTAATATAACTAGTAAGGAAGTCTAAATTCGGGTGTAACCGAACATTAAATACCTAGTAGTGATCTGTTTTGTATCCTAATTTACTCAGGCCTATTTTAATAACTGAAAATTTGTTATAAAGGCAACTGATTGTTTTCGATAAAAACACTTCTGTTGTGAGT